>JAHVAK010000509.1:7344703-8566321 GCA_019845155.1 Luehdorfia chinensis | reverse complement strand
ATCCGTGAATGGCGCGAGGATTGACTCCATTTTATGAAATGTCCGAAAAAAAATCTTCATAGGATTAACACAGATCACCATTATTTATTACCGATCGTTTAATACTTCTAAAATTCGTCAATACCAATTAACAAGTTAATGCAAAAAAAATATTAACAGACTTCAGGTTCTCAAATAGTGTATATTTTTTTACGTATGTTCCAGCATTTTACTGGCGGTAGGATTCCTATGCAGGAATCCGTCTAGGTAGGTATCACCGTAAGGCCAGTTATTCTGCGATGAAGCAGTAGTGTGCAAACACGCAGTAAGTGTTTCGGTTTGAAGGGCACTGTGAGCTGGCGTAATCACTGGGCATATGAGATTTAAGGACTTGTCTCAGGATGATGGGAACAGTGTGTTGTCACGCAGAAATTTCCTGGGTGACACAGCATTTGTTATGGGCAGACGTTGCTCTTACCATCAGGTGAACGTTTTGCTCGTTTCATCACTTTTTCCAATAAAAAAAAATACCTAGCGTACCTAATTTGTTTATAAACGGATTTTAATGCTTCTTTTATTATTAAAAGGAATTAATTGTTCAAGTGAATTCGGCCAAAAAATTCATGAAACTCATAAATTAGCGTGACCATGTTTGGAGCTGCTTCTACCTTCTTTTCTTTATTGATAATCATTAACCTTTTTATGGTAGATAGCATGAACTACCAAACCTTTAACAACAATCTGTGAGTCATACAAACGTTGGTTCTGGCTCAATAGGGAAATAAGCCAGTGCAACTCGCAGCGCAGAAATAGGTCGTTTAGCTATCAAGGCAACTTAATATTATTTTTAAAGTCGTCCCTACTTCCTTCTGCATTTCAAATATTTGAACAAACCACTCATGAAACCACTCAAGTATGCTTTAAGGAATATGTTCCCTTAATGGTGTAATAAAACAGTAACCATCAAATAGTTATAGCTGGCCATTATCGATTAAGATCGTTACAGAATTAAAAGGTCGTTACTGGATAATGTGTTAAATCTACAATCTGCAACAGTTGGACATCAAGTTTAGTATGCATTTCTCTGGTGGTGGTAGCCAGCAGCATCGTATAAAATCCAAAGCAACATCTGGTATCGCGATCGCTAAAGGTTGTTAAACATGACTAATTCAAGGCAGTCTTAGGCCTTACATGGGCCCTTGGGTACATAGAATTTGGGTCATGTTTGGTGATCAGCACTTTAACAAGCACAGGATTCATCTTAGCTCGGAATCCATTACGTCTTTATTACGCAGTCTTCTCACTTGTACCATATCTATTTTTTTATTTAGCAGAACGTCTCCAAACTCGCCACTACCTGAAAAAATCAGTTTCAATTATTAATTGCATTTTGGGTTTGCCGTGTGCGGGCTGTTTTGTACGAACAGTCTTTATTCGTGTAGGACAATAAAATAATATGCAATGCTCATGGGAACGCAATGCGGAGTAAGAATTTTTGACTCTTACCAAAATGACGACACCAATGATTCGACACCAGTCACGTCTCGTTTCCCGTGAGGGCCAAAAATGGGCTACGGGAGTGGCCTTTGCTTACCCTTTACATGGGAAAAAGTCGTGATTGTATGTAGGTACTCGTATGTATGATTTAGAGGACCTAGCTTATTTATTATAATGAGTTTTTATTTGATACATAATTAAATTACGATTATTATACATTTAATAAAACTAATTTTATGGATTTTATCTCGTTTTTTTTACATTAGACATCTGTTACTATGTGGTAAAAATTTTGCAACTTAGTGTTAAACCTGTTCTACTTGACCGATTGAGCTTATTGGCATACTTATAGTTTCGATGACAATGTAATAATATGGTACCATGGAGCTGGTCAGCTGATGGAGCCGGATGTGAGCGATAGGAACTCCGCAACTATCCAGGATAGCTCCGTCATGTTTAGGCTCATTAGTTTTGTTTAGGACAAGTGCTATATCTCACAATTAAAGCTTTTAACAAAAAATATTAATATTTGCAACATTTTTGAATATTTAAATTATTTCTCAAGAATTTCGCAAAATTTCTACAACTGCACTTAAATTTAATACGCTTAAGCCGTTCAATATGTTACATAACTGAAAGTGGCGGAGCGTCCGAAACTTATAAAGACTTGTTTTTATTTTAAAAACGAATTATTAAGCTTTTATAACCTCACTGTTTTTAGGATAAGAAGGCAAAGGTATAGGCAAGAGACCGAAAAAAATACGTAATGTTCAAAATGATTTCACTTCGATCGAAATTGTATCTTTAAACTAAAAGTAACTTAAAGTACAATTCTGATCTTAAATTGAATTTTCCAATATCTGTACACTTTCACAAGCACTTCCTGCATAATAAACTATAAATATTAAAGGTGAAAACTCAAAATATATACAGAAATTAGAAACTTCAATAAAAACACTACTGTCACTTTTCGAGTAGACGTCAAAAGTCGTATGTAATGTCGTATTTATATATAAAATAAATTATTTTTATTTCATACATAAATTGTATAATTAAATATAAATATAAAATTTCTGAGTCCTCCCGATATTATTTATTTATTCTTTGGTTAACGCCAGTTATTCACTTTTCACCATAACAAGGGTTGATGGTAGAGAATGCCACTAGGCATTAAGTCCGCCCCTTAGCTTAAGGTGTCAGCAATAAATAATAAATAAATAAAACTGGAGAGTTTGTATGCTCTATCTGTTAATGCTCAGGTTAGCGCGGTACTATGCCGTACGGCGCAATCATGTGGTCAGCTTATTTTAAGCCGAGGAAACCGCAGGGTGTACCTAGTAATTACACATAGTAAATACGCCACCATTGGTGACGAATCGATATCCGCGATTTCGATGACTCCTACACCTTAAATTCACACAGTCTTGGAATAGGAACAAACAACATGAATGCTGAGTTTACGTAATTAACTTCCCACCGATGTTGTTTCTTGGGAAAGGAGCGGGCAATACAGATTGCACAATTACCTAGACGGATGCCTGCAATCAGTAGACTATTTTTATTTTAAAAATTAACACACATTATTCGGTTATGTTGTTTACAGCGCTCATCGAACCTTATTATGAATTCACTCGGTAAGCCATTTTCATCCACTGTAGATTTTAGTAATAATGCTTTCCAATTATGGTGGAACATAACTCATTAATAAATCTACATAATGAATAAGTGGCTTGCTATTTTTCGGTCGAAATAGATTCAGAGAAAGTAACTCCGTCAATATATCGCTGCGTCGTGTGGTGGCGGCTTAAGGAAATCTACCACCCCATGTCATCCCGTGGGTGTCGTAAAAGTCAACAGAGAGAAAATGAAAAACAGGAGATTTCCAGGCAGCAGCATTTTCCTTGAACATCTCAAAAAATTGCGGTTGACCCGCCTACCAAGCGTGGCAACTATAGCAAAATCACGAAATGAGAGCTACAAACTTTTGTGGCAATCTATGAGGGAGGCTTATGTTCAGCAGTAGACTAGTGATAAGCTGAAATGATAATGATGATGATGAATATATTGCTGTTTAGAAAAAAAATGTAACTCATCGTTATGAAGTCACATTAGAAGAATAAAAAGAGACAGAGAGACTGCTTTGCTCTTTCTTTTATTCTATTTCACTCATGACGTAGTTACAATATACTTTACTATGTTTTTATTTATTAACACATATTACAGATGAGATGTATTTTAATTAGAATTATATGTAGAAAACTTAGGTTCTCACATATTCTGAGGCTATCGTCAGCGATATAAATTTTTTCAAAGACAATTAATGGTTTCTTAGCATCATATGCAAATGTTCTTTTAGTGCGTGAATGGATGTAAGTTTACCACTCTTCAGTCAAGTCAATAAGTCATATTTATAATAGAGATTATTTGAAAATAATGTGGTTTGTGGCATTAGAGAATCGCGCTACCCTTGTCACCTGCCAACAAAAAATTGGTCAGAAAAGTGGGTAACGATGCCCCACACTAGTGGGTGCGTTTTAAAGACTTAAATTTTACTTGCATAACCCAAACAGAAAACCAACGATTTGTGTTTTGCACAACTGTTGGCTCCGACTGGAATTCGAACCGAGAACCCTAAGTTCAGAAACCCAGGTACGCAAACCACAACGCCACAGAGAAAGACAGTGCCTCGTTTCTTAATATGATCCGTGACTAGCATGTTAAGAATAATTGAGCAGACTATACTCCAGTGACATAACAAGGACATAATATAAAATAAAAATTTAATGACGCTAAGGCTTTTAATATTATAAGTCGTTGTTTCAGCGAAAAGAGCTCGGAGCAAATGAAAGCATTAACGAAAAGTTTAGAATTTAAGAAGCAGTATTCTAAAAGCTCCTTTTAAAAAATTTCTAGAGTTTTTAAAGAAAACTTGATTTAGATTTTCACTGCATTCGGCTCTAAAGGCTTTTTATTTTTATAATTTTTCGTGAAGTAGTTACTGTAGTTAGAAATACAATGGCTGGAGTACGTAAATGAGGTCAGTAGGACCGGGATAAGAGCACTCTTACATAAATACATATATATTGTCACACCTTTTTCCTCGCAGATCTTTGTGATGTTTTCCTGGCAGATTATTCCCAGTTTAATTTTTAAGCAAATAATCTTGAAATAATTATGAAAATAATCATTTTTCACATTTTGAGTCTCAAATATTTAATTAGGTGAATTGAATATTACATTAATAAACCAAAGACTTTGCTGAAATAATTTTAATTTTCTTAGTGGTCTCAAGGCTGACACCTTTAAGTGACAAGGCAATATTTGGTTAGAAATGAGAAAGGAATAGTGAAACAATGAATTTTTTCGTTTTCCGGATTATTATACAAATGTCCGTAATATAATTGGTCCCAAAACAAAAATAACATTTCTGTGATGTTCCTATTTTTCTGTAGCGTTTTCCTGTCATTTCAAATGTTGTAGCCTGTCCTATGGGACTTGTTACTTAAATTTATTCCCGATATTAGAATAGGAAAACGAAAAGAGTCGTTGGTATGACTTGACAAATAACTGTTTATTTATACGACGACTAACTGTGCCCCGCGGTTATTCTCGCGTAAAAAAGCCCGACCACATTATTGCGACATACGGCATGGTACGGCTGACTCGAGAATTCACAGTTCACGGCCTTAGCCATCAAATTTTTATTCTAGAATCTTCTTTAATAAACACGCTACCTAACGCAAAAAATATTTTTCTAATCTGTTTTTCTAATGTGATTTAGGTTTAATAAAAGTATGGATTTTCAGTAATTATCACGCATGCCCGGCGAATTTACAAGCACGCCTTAGACTTTGTCACAGACTGCTGAGAATAATTTAATCGCATGACTTATGACTCAGCTGACGCGTTATTAACAAGTCAAAGTCAAAGTCAAAATTTCTTTATTCAATTTACTTTTCTTTATTCACTTTAGGCTTGTTTAAAAAAGCTCTTATGAATGTCAAAATCTACACCGGTTCAAAAAATGACCTTCTCAGAGAATAACCGGTAAGAAACTCTCGGGTCTTTCTTTTTTCAATGCCTTATTACATAATGTCATTTATTGATTATAAAAAAAATCACATCATAAATTTAGTAGCCAGGGGGTTTGCAAGTGTAGAGTATGAGTTATTTCCAGACATCTTTGTCCTCTATATAATGGTCTATTTTATAATACGCTTTATCTAATAATGTCTTCTTGATAAGTCTTTAAAAATCTGTCTGATTTTTGTGTTACACTTTAAGGAATTTTATTATAAAACTTTATTTATCTATTAAGAAAAGACTTTCTAGTTTTAGCCAACCTAAACATAGGAACCTCTAGCGTGTCGCCTCTAAAGGATACAGTCAATTTTTTGGTACACAAATTAATGTTTTTCCGTACGTACATAATATTTTCAAAAATAAACAACGACGGAAGTGTCTAAATATTAGTGTACCTGAATAGTTCTCGTAGCGACTTGCGAAGTCCCAAGTTAAAGATGACCCGAAATACTTGTTTTTGCAAATGAGTGAATGTGAGAAAACTTGCTAACTCGCAGGTTTGCTCGTTGCTCGAAAGAAGCTAAAATAACTTTATTCAGAGCTTGTACCTTATGTTAGATGAGCTACCTGTGGTTTACCATGGAGCCGTGGTAGCTTAACTCACTCACTGTAGCTCACTTTAAATTTCATAGTACGTTAGTGACCTGGGTTCGATTCCCGGTGCCGGCACCACTAAAATTGTTAATTGCAATTTTAAGTGCTGATTAACAATTGCTCGGCGTTGAAGGAAAACTTCGTGAGGCAACTTGCATGTCTGAGAAATATTTTTTTATAATTGGTATAGTTAGCCGTGTGGTGGCGGCTCGTTAAAAGAATACTACCACTCCATCTCATCCAATGGATCTCGTAAAAGGCGAGTAAGGAATTAAACTGGACTGTGCACCCAGCAGCGCATGGTGGCGATGGGCTCACCACCTATCACACTAAGTGCATTATATTGTTATGGTGAAACGTGGATTGTGGCAGTCATCTGTTTTTGCAGTGCGTGCCCAGTCTCTGACTACCCCTTATGGGATACAGTCGTGATCTTATGTATGTATGTATGTATGGTATAGTTTGTTTATATTGCCTGCGTAAGGAATTTGTTATTATTACTAACATGTGCAGTGAACAAATTAAAAAGGTTTATATATATTCACTGTAACTAAAAGGAGTTGTTTGATGAAAAGAAAAACTACGTCAATAAATAGAAACTAACGAGTAAGCCAATATTTGTAACAAATACTGCAAAATATATTATTTTTAAAGTTAATTAACATCCCTATGAAGCCAACTCTTATCTCGACACGAGAAAGAAAAACATCAAAGTAAAAACAATCAATGAATATCCAATGACTCGCGCTAATTGAAACACGATCGAAGAATAAATTGAAATGTTCAATTAAATCAGCTTTAATTAATATCGGCTTTAGACGATTGTTAATTCACACGTAGTCTCCGTCTTTTTTTACTAGAGAACACAAAATTTGTCGACACAAATCATAGACATCATCATCATCATTTAACCGTGTGGTGGTGGCTTAAGAGAATCTACCACCCCATCTCATCCCGTGGTAGTCGCAAAAGTCGACAGAGGGAAAATAAAATTATAATCAGGAGATGGGCAGCAGCATCTTCCTGAAACATCTTAATAAATAAACTGCGGTTACCAACCCGCCTGCCAAGCGTGGCAACTATGGCCTAAACCCTCCAAAATGAGAACTACAACCTTTTCTGGTCATCTATGGGGGAGTCCTATGTTTAGCAGTAGACATGTGATAGGCTGTAACGACGACGATCATCATTTCAGTCCATCATCAGCCCACTGCTGAATATAGACCTCCCCCACAGATTGTCACAAAACACGGTCTTGACCCTGCTTCCATCGACTTCACGGAAAACCGAGCAGGTTGTCGCTCCATCCAATTCGGATTGCTCTACATTGCCGGTATGTGGTTGCCACTCGAGAGCCCTTCTTTCTCAACAGTTCAAGAAAACCATAGTGATTTATGACAAATGTTATCAGCATTCTTTTTTCGTTGTCGTTAGACGTCAACATATCTGCCACTAAGTGTAGTTTTCCTGGCCGATTTTCCGGGTTTCGGTCAGGGCATCGAGACCTTGTGTAATCACTGGGCATATGAGACTTGAGAACTGGCGTGTCAGGGGGACGCGCGCAGTGTGGTGCCACACTGTTCTGGGTGACATAGCATTTGTTATGGGCAGACGTTGCATTACTTTAAAACAATCACCTTATTCGATTTGTCAGAGTCGAAATTTCTTTATACAATTGCTTGGCTTGTTTGAAGCTCCGATGAACGTCAAAATCTACACCGGTTCGTAAAATAAGACCTTCTCAGAGAAGAACCGGCATTAACTCATCCCCCCTTACCGTATCCGATGTAAGATATGCGATAATATCGGTGTAAGTATCAGGTGCAGTGTTAAAGAATTAGAATACAATACGATGCCATCAGACCCGAAAACATACAATGAATGGTATTTCACATGATTGAATAGGCCAAGATACGAATCCAGCATGGAACGGTGTATTCAGCAGTGATCCAACAAAAACAGATAAATAAGGGGTATTTCTTTTCATAGGACCTAGTAACTAAGTCAGAGTTTGTAACTGTTTTGGCATGATAGGTCCTGGGTTACATGAAAACCTAGACAACGATTAATGACTGTTCCTGTGCTTTTTCCCCCATGGTACGGTACGGCGCTCACCTTAAATTTCATAGCACGCGAGTGATCTGAGTTCAATCCTCGGTGCCAGCACCTATAAAATTGTTTTTCAATGTTAAGTGCTGATTCACCACCTGCTCAGTAGTAAGAAAACATATTGAGTAAAGCTGCATGTCCGAGAAATAAAAAAATATTTCGAAGACATGTGAAGTCCGACAATCAGTATTGGAGCATCCTGGCGGATTCTTCTCGGCTACAAAACCCTCTCAGAAATGAGAAGAGGCCTGTGCTCAGGAGTGGGACAATTATACGCTGTTATTTTACTTTACCAGACTTTGTTTTTGCACACCACTACTTGACTCAAGTAGTGATGTGCAATAACAGCTTTATTACTGTTTGAAGGGCAATGTAGAGAATTTGATTAAAAGACATATGTGACTTCAGAACCGGTGTTTTATAGTGCAATTTGTGGCACTTAGCGTATGGCACTTACCATCAGGTGAAACATACTCATCACTTACTTTCATAAAAATTTACATATTTTTTTAATGTAATAATGTGGTGGTTTGGTGGCATATGTTAGTTATCACATTACTTGCTGATGCCCGCGACTTCTTAAGCGTGGGTTTAGGTTTTTTAAATATCTCGTGCGAACTATTTGGTTTTGCGGGATTAAAAGTATCCTAAGTCAGTCTCCAGGATGCCGGATTTCTTTAAGTTTGGTTCAATGGTTGAGCTGTTAAAAGGTAACAAACAGACAGATGGACAGAGCTAGTTACTTTCGCATTTATAATATTACTATGGATGAAAATATCGTGATTTTTTTTAGATAAGGATCAAGTATCTAAAAAATTGATAGAAATTTGTCCATTAGTTTTTTGCGTGATGCGCGCACAACGGCAGACTTTTGTCGTTGTTAACGTTTCACCATGTTAGTTTTTTTGTAAGGACAAAGGTTATCTAATATAATTAAAAATGGAAATATTTTTTAGGGACAGTTTAGGTTTAACAGAAACGACTGTTTGACTGTTTGGATTACTCAATAATCCGGCACTAATCTACTATTTTTGAAAATACTGCTAAAACTTGAAAAATAAGGCGGACCGCGAATAAGTAATACACCGTCGCCTTTGGCGGTGAAGGTTTTGAAAAGAAGTGGCGAATACGGAACAATCAAAATGTTGTCGGACACAAAATCGTTTCCTTACACATTCGTTGTGATATGCTTACCGTTATCACCATGAATGGTCGACGGCAAGTGTACCAAAAAAGAAAATTACAAAATTCGATCCGGTAGGTGGCGCAGAGATCGTGTGGCTGTAAAGTTTCATACTTAAATGTAATTCAGAAATCAAACTCATTGCGTCACATACCGTAACGGCCAGGACAACGTCTGCCGGGCTAGCTAGTTATATAAAGTAATAATTTTATTTATTTGCGTTCGATGTAATAAAATGGAAGCTCAAGCTCATGCTAATGCAATAAGATATAAGGTAAGTTGGGTTGAAATGTCAGAGATTCGGGGATCACGCCACAACCAGTCCCGAAAACAAACAATTTATGATTTTAGATAGTACATGTAGATATTGGTTTCGCCTGGGTTTCGAACCCAGAATCAACGGCGCTGTAGTAAAGGGTAAGTTGGGAGCAGTGAATGCTTCTGTGTTTGCGCGGAGACTTGTGGCACACTACCTGCGCTGTTGAAGGTTTTCGACAGTACCAGTCGTCCAGGAAGACGTCATCATTCTATCCCTACTGGTGGTAGGGATTTGTGGCTACCTAGACAGATTCCTATGCAACAATCTGTCTTGGTAGGTACTGCAGGGCTCGTTATTGTGCCTTCAGGCAGTAGTGCGCAAACATTACTGTGTTTCAGTCTGAAGGGCACTGATGGCTAGTGTTATTATGGGGCAAATGAGGCTTAAGATCTGATGTTTTAGGATGACGAGCGCATTTTGGAGTCACACAGAAATGTTTTGGGTGCACGGAATTTGTTATGAGCAAACTTCATAATCATTTCAGCCTATCACTAGTTCACCGCTGAACATAGGCCTCCCCTATAGATTGCCACAAAAGTTGTAGCTCTAATTTTGGGGGGATTTTGCCATAGTTGCCACGCTTGGCAGGCAGGTTGGCAACCGCAGTTTATTTATTCAGATTTTTCAGGAGATGCTGTTACCCATTTTCAGATTTATATTTTCCCTTTGTCGACTTTTACGACACCCACAGGATGAGATGATCTACCCCGCGTAGATTCACTTAAGCCGCTGGTACATAATAGTCATAAAAAAGTTGTTTTCGTTGTAGAGTGCCGCACAAGCGCGGCTCAATCGGGGAAATGCCAATACCAAAGATAAGCAACAGGAAAACATTCAGCAGCCTTCATTATTTATCATGACTAAGCGTATTTGAAAAAAATTAAATCCTTTAAGAATGAGTAAGAATTAGTCAGCAAGGAAAAACAGTAGGGATCGTTTGATACGATCAAAAGGATGACTTAGTGAGAGAGATATTCGGAGTATTCAGGAAAAGGGATTTTTTGCATAAACTGTCAAATCTTTATCCCATATCAGGGGAAGGCAGAGACTACAACCGTAGCCCAGTTTTTGCCTCCGCGGGAAACGAGCCGTGACAGGTTACGACTCACGTAGCCGCTGTTTCGGTACGCAATACACTTTGAACTTGTAAAAACTGCACATAATGATACCACTATCATCACGTTACTGACACATGCGCAGTAGAAATTCTTGTTCATTCTTATCTCAGAGCTTTGCAACGTAACCATCTCTATTATGCTAAACATAAATTATCCTGACCGGCTGCAATTTGCGGTCACCAAGTCGCTTGACAACCTTGACATTTGCGGCAAATCCTCCCAACTTGGGAGAGGTCTATATCCAACAGTGAACTCTTACAAGCTGTTGAAGAAAAAGAAGTACATTGAATGATCGAATGGCTTGTTTTGCTGTGGCAGCATCAGCGAAAATTTGTCAGCTCATCACACAGTGGGTATTGTAAGTGCTTAACTATGAGAATTGCCTGATGAATGTCATGGCTTCTAAAAGATGGAGACGTAACCGTCTCAAAAAATATCACTTCAAAAACACACGACACGAGCAATGTCTGAGGTGCGAGCACTGCGGTCGTCAATCCTGGCGTCGTGATAACCAATATACCTTCTTTTTTGCAATAGACCTACGTTCAGCGTTGGACTATAATATAAAATTAACGAATATAAAAAAAAAAAATAACAAGCTGATGTTTATATTAATAAAGCCATTACCGTTTTTTAAGATGCAGAATTTATTACAAAAATAAGAGTATGGTATTCTATATAAGTGGTGTACCATGATGATTTGTGAATGTGATGAATTTTAACAAGGGAGATCGGCTTAAGAAATACAAAGAAGGTTTCACTGAAAAACAAGATCATAAATCATTCACATTCAATAACAGTGATTGTATACATTACATAAAACTAAAGGTCGATTTGGTGAAATGATAACGCTTAAAGCTTTTAATATTTAAAAAAAAACAGTTTCTCCAACAGTTTCTGTTAAGACTTTGACACTCTTTAGCGAGAAGACAGTGTGTTAAACAAGCATTAAATATTTGTTATTTTGTACAGAGACATTATTAAACGTTCAGGTGGCGTAGTGGTTAGTGTGCGACTTCGGCGCCGCTGTCCTGGATTCGAGTCCTAGCTGTAGCTTAGATTTGTGTAAAAACATAAATAGTTGGTTTTCGGGTCTAGGATGTGTTGTGCATGTGAAATTTATGTCTCTGAAACGCTCCCACGATACAGGAGAAAATCTTACAGTGGGGCATACAGTATGTGTATATTTTATGCTTCTGAATTTGAAGTAATATAATACGTAAGAACATATCTTAAGGTGGTGAGTGCAGTGCAGTGCTACACAGAACTTTCAAATGCAAAATTACAAGCCAGCTTGGGCAACCGCTCAACGCTTTCATTCAATAAAAAAACATGTAAATTATATTGTACATGGTATAATTATTAATTAAATATATCACCTCCAAATCAATGATTATTTTTGGAAACTATCGATACTAAATCATGTAAAACTGATAGATTTATTGTGACATAATCATATTTTACGAGCCATTCCCAGTAATTAAAATCGATACACAACTGTCGATGGCGTGGCCAAAAATAAAAGACCATTTAATTTCTTTTTGTAATGTTGCTATACACGCGAACCTCAAGATTTATGATCAGCTTTTTCATTAATTATTTTGAGTCTGTAATGAAATTAATTAGGCATCCACTTACTGTTTTAATAAGTGCTTGCTGTTTTTAAAATACAACGATACGAACTTGACAAAATCAAGGATGTTGTTATTGGCACGGCGTTAGGATTTTTATGAAGGAATCAGCATAGATACGCACTTGGCGATTAGCACCAAGATCGCAAATATATTTTTTCTATATAATATTACGTATCACATACAATACGACGCGGTGTCATCAACTTTCTTCTGGAAAATTCTTTGTATGCCCGCATTTATCACCATGAGACATCGATTTGTAAATCTCATATGCTCTGTAATTACAGAACCTTCTGTGCCCTTCAAACCGAAACGCAGTTGTGTTTGCACGGAGAAACAATATTTTTTGTAACCCTAATTTATCTTACATAGAGTTTTTCTTTGCATATTGGAGACAAGTCTATCGATTTTACTTAAAATGCTATTGACGTTTAATTATTTAATCAAAAAACTGACTTCTATGCGGCATTTCCAAACAGTTTCATGATTTACTCATGAATCCCATTATCAGAAATTGGGCAATATGGGACCATCATTACGATAACCCCTTTTTAATATAAAAATAATTAAAAAAAAACTATTTACGGAATTTGTCGAGTAGGAGCCTTCCTCCTCGCGTGACCATGGGTACTGTAAAGCGCGAAACGTCGGTTTATAAATTGTTTAAAAATAAACGCGATAAAATACGTAAAACTATTTTTATTAAATTAGTAATATTCGCGTAAATATAAGAAAGCATTATAAAACGAATCATAAACAAAGAAGTTATGTTCGTACGTACATAAAAATATATACAGACGAATTGAGAACCAACTCCTTTCTTGAAATCGGGTAACTAGCCAAGTCTAACGTGCGTTGATTATGTAGTCTACTAGTTTACTAGATAGAGCACTGGTACCAAGCGTACTGACTATGGATTTGACCTAGTTAGTAACTAACTCTATAGCAGTACTCGTCTATCACAGTTTCATATTTGTGTGAAAACTGAAAACAGTATTTAACGATGTTAAACGCATTGACGTGAACTGTTCTCATATTTTTCAATAGCTTTTATAACGTACTTATGACGATACTTATGACGTCAATTCACACTACTTAGAGATTACTGAAGACCAAATGTTTGTTTAATAAGTTTTATAAGATAATAATTTTGCCGTGTGGTATTGAAAGTGGCGTAAGAGAATCTACCACCCATCTCGTCCCGAGGGTTTAAAACCAGGAGATGGGCAGCTGCAACTGCGGTTGCCAACCTACCAGCCTGTTTTGGCAAATCCCCCCAGGATGTATGGGGGAGGCTGATGTTCAGCTGAGGATATTCAGCAGGGGACTCAATGGCTGAATTGATGATAAAGTTAACTTTTGTTAATTATGTAATTCTTGTTGGTTAATTATGAAAAAGTTAATATAATCAGGCGTTGCTTTGTCGAAATCCAACTAAAATTCACTGAACTAAAACAAAATCTTTATTAGCTCTTTTCTGTCCTTTACAGAAATTCCCTTCTTCCTCCTTTCGACCTTTAAATTATAATTATACGTCAAAGCTGTGGTCAACTCAGCTGACAATTTTTTTTGGGAAGTTAATTAATTTTTTTCTATTGACGACGTATTTGTATTGTCTTCCTGTCTTCATAATATTACCATATTAACTCAAGCGTCCATTTATGAGGGTTAAAGTGACTGCTACTCATAGTTATAGTTTTGATTATTCTTTACCTAAACGAGTAGAATAGTAATATTGGAAAGTCGTTTTAGGTACGTTTTTTTGTTAATTTATCCATAAATGTCCCACTGCCGGGCATAGGATTCCTCAAACTTGTAGAGACTTTTGGAGCAAGAAAGAGTTTACCCTGCGGCTCCGGTGAACGCATTCACTCGCGTTTCCCTTTACGTATCTGAGGAGGAAGTTAAGTATGCCTCCAAGATACTAAGACACTAATTTCCGACTGGAAATGTCATAATTTGTGTACCCAAAAATATAGGGTCAAAATCATCACTATTTCATCCTATCACTAGTCCACTGCTGAACATCGACCTCCCCCAAAGATTGCCACAAACGTTTGTAGTTCTCATTTTGGGGGGATTTTGCCGTAGTTGCCACGCTTGGCAGGCGGAAGATGCTGCTGCCCATCTTCTGATCTTCATTATCTCTCTGTCGACTTTTATGAAACCCATGGGATGAGATGGGTGTCGTTGTCAATCCAAGTACCAGCGTGTTAGAACGCTGGCCGCAAAAATGTATATAATTTCATGCAGCTGAAGTTCTTTGTATTGAAATAAATATACTGTAAAACACCCAGATACATGCTGCAGACACCACGGCTTAGAAAACTACAAAGTGGTTGGGCTCTATATGACTTCTTAAAACATAAGGTATAAGTCGATCGGCGACATGCTTTCTGTTGCTCAAAGTGCGACTTCGGCCGCGTTTAAAAAGAACTAAGGTATTATACAGACAGCTTTTATCCGTACAAAATAATACTATAATATGCAATGCTGTCACTATATTGCTCGTGGGAATGCTATGGCATGAAAAATGACGGCGACGTTTTCCACACGGGCGTAAAGTCGGCTACGGGTGTGGTCTCTGGCTGCGTAGAGTAAACGGTGGAAAACGCCTGGAAAATATCATGGTTTCAAACAGATGGAGAAAAACCGGTCAAGTGCGGTATCGGGTGCGGTGTCGAGCCACGAGCAGTGTAGGGTACCGTATTCGCCCGTCACAATATGCGGACTAAGAAGAGGCTTTTAGTTTGATACTCTGAACATTTTAATAAAATTGAGTTCACGGTTTAACGGCTAATAACGCATATAGGACGATGTTAACTGAAGTCTTAAGGTCTGAAGTTTTCGTTAAAATCTCTAAAATATAATTTTACAAGAGCTGGTATGCGATAACAAATTTCTTTCAAAATTGACATTTGCATAATCTTTTACTTGGTAATAAACTTTTTTGGCATAAACTTATATTTACTAGCTGTTTTACACAAGTAACAATCATATAAGGCTCCAACTACATTTTATAAGTTGGTCGACTATTACTCGTTAACTTGTAAAGCCTACTTAGCTGTGATAGTTTTCTTTTTAACTTCATTATATATACTACTTAAATCAAAAACAATCATTTAACTGGCAGCAACCATTTCGTTGGTAGGGGGTGGGGACACTTGACTTTCACAAAAATTAGCAATTCCGATATTTAACGGATCTCTAAATCGAAAAATGGTCTTCACACACCCGAAATATTTTGAAAGACCCGTCTAACAACACCCCATATCATGAGATAGAAAAATTCTTCCATACTTTACATGTAGAGGAGATATCTTAAAATTTTTTTTTTAAGATTTTCATTTACCACTTTATTGGCGTAATTAAAATGTATCCCGTGCTAAATTACAGTTTTGTGGTACTAAAAGTCTCTGAGCTAGTCGCAGACGAACGGAGAGACGGACATGGCGAAACTTCAGAACTGTCGTCTCTGGGGGTCGGGCGCATTGTGGTGCCACACAGAAATATTCTGCGAGATACAGCATTGCTATAGGCGGACGTTGTACTTATTATCAGGTGAACGTTTTGCTCGTTTCGTCCCTTTCGCCAATAAAAAAAATGTACTTTTGGTTAGGACTGTTATTAAGAGTTGTTGATTATTCTTTGAACTAAGATAGTAATGAGTTTTTTTTAATTTATTAATTCGATTAAAATACACTGGCACTGGGTTCCGGCATACTGGGGTCCCCAACATACCGGTGGGCCTAGGCTCGTACCCTCGTGCCCTTTGGGTAAAGAGAAAACTAATGTAACGATTCTGGATTTTCAAGAATTCATCAGTGCCATCATACAGCAATACCTTTTCTAATTGGATAAAGTGACGACACGACCGAAACACGGTAATATTTGCACACTACTGGTTCACTGCAGAATAACGGACCTGGGGTGGTACCCACCTAGACGGATACGATATGGAAGTGTATTTAGTTTCGCTGCTTCCTGTTCTTAAACCATTTCATTGGCAATAATATCTTTCATATCAAATAGCGCTTTCTGTCTAGCTGTTATATATTATACATTTAAATAAACGAAAAATAACATAAATATAAAAAAATAAATGCACACTTGTAACGGTGACTAACTATTTATGTTCTCATGATTCTTTGCTAAATGATCATGGACCAACTTCTTAAAGGAGTTATTATTGGGCGCTTTTCTGATGTCATCGGGCAAGGCGTTCCAAAGAAGTGCAGCCCGGACAGTGAAGGAGTTACTAAAGAACTCGGAGAAATGTGTAGGGATGCAAATCTTATTGTTAGAGGATGAACGAAGAACCCTATCATGTGATGAAGACAGATACTGAAATTTGTCTTTGAGATATGAAGGCGAAAATGGATCATTTAAAATAGAGAAAAGAACAAGCAGTATCCTGGAATTGCGCCTTTGTCCAATGGTAGCCAATTTAGCTGAGACCTGAATTGAGATATATGGTCATACTTTCGCAGACCAAAAATAAATCTTATACAGTTGTTAAGCAGGCGCTCCAGCTTGTTAAGAAGATCTTGGGATAAGTCTGGGTAACACACATCTGCGTAGTCAATAATGGGTAAAATAAACGTTTGGACAAGCATGAGCTTAGATCTAATGGGGAGAAAATGTTTCAGACGATAAAGAGAACGTAAGATGGCAATGACTTTCCGACTAATGTCAGTAACCTGAACTTTCCAGTTTAAAGTGTTATCAATGATTAGACCAAGATTGTATTGTATGTAAATACACTGTATAACAATCAGGCCAGTTTTTAAATAGTGCACACTCGAAAGTTTGGAGGATGAAATGGTAAACAGCTCAGTTCAGTCTTTACCCTAAGGGCACGTGGGGCATAAGCCTAGGGCCCCCGGCGTGATGGAGACCCCGATATATCGAAGTCAGTGCCTTAGAATTTTTGATCGAATTAATAATAAAAAAACTCATTACTTTCTTTATTAAACGCAAAAAAATGACGACTATTTCTACGCCGAGAGTTACTGGTTTACAACCTTGCTTTTTATCTTTAAATTTAAAACAATTTTATTTAAATCGGATAAATATTTCCAGTAGAATAGCACCTACCGAGGTGTCGTAAGACACGACTAAGCTATTGTACGGACAGCCTATATTCGTGCAGAATAACACCATAATATACAACGCTGTCACTACACTGCTCGTGGGAACAAATGGGGAGTAAAATTTTTTGTGATTCGTACCAACATGGCGGCGACTTGGTTCGCCACCCGGTGGTCGCCAAGGAGGATTACGAGTGTGATCTCTGCCTACCCTATATGGGATAAAGGCATGATTGTATGTATGTATGTGGCGTGTTCCTGCAAACTTTCCAGCTTAATTATAGTTGCAAGATTAGCAAATACTGGTAAAGGCGATGAAAATTCACTAATATTACAAAAAAAAATACTCACCGTTTTACTTACCTAGCTCCTAGCTATTTAAAAACCAATAAATTTAGATTATTATATAAAAAAAACGATAAGGTTTAGGACGTGACTTGGCACGAACATTTCTTTATATTCGTTTATAAAAAAAAAACATTATAATAAATTGTAGGTTTTTATCTTTGATAATTCCATTACAATTAACATTTTAATATTATAATAAAGTCCATTAAAACTGTTGAAACGGTTAACATACGTGCATACATACAGTCATGCCTTTTTCCCATATAAGGGGGAAGGCAGATGCCACATACGTAACCCACTTTTCGCCATTTTGGTACGAGTCCAAAGAATTCTTCCTTCCCAAAGCGGTTTCACGGGCAGTATAGTGATAGCATTGCATATTTTGGTGTTATTCTGCAAGAATAAAGGCTGCCCGTAAAATAACTTCACCTCTTACGACACCTCGGTAGGAAAGAGGTAGGTGCTTTTCTACTCTGCCGGACATACCGGACATGCCGAAATCCGTTTAGTTAGGTACCACCCCACGACCAGTGATCCTGCCGTTAAATATTACTGCCAACTAGTGTATTTACTGGATATATGAGACTTAAGAACTGATGTCTCAGAGTGAACGATCGCAGTTTGGTGCTACAAAGAAATGTTTCAGTTGGTTGCCAATCTAAAAAAAATGTTATTCGCCTAGAGCCTAGAATGCGGTCTGGTTAATCATTGAATGAAATGTTAAATTAAAGTAAGGAGTTATTTAAAGTTTCTCAAGCAAGATTGTATTTATTCGGTCATTCGGTTTCTTATGGTAGAATATGTCGAGCTGTTCATGACATAATATTTTAATGAGTCTTTCGCTCATTAAAATATAATATTCCGTCTGAGATATTTATCTCTTAATGTGAATGCGACCTTCAAGCTTAGTTAAAAATGTATGAACATTTTAAATCGGCAACACATTCCAACTAGTATTTAGGTCTTTAAATTTTGAACCGTATACAAATAAAATATTAATAGCTTTAAAAATACGCCTTTTTCTCACACAAGGGGTAGGCAGAGAACACACCCGTAGCCAACTTTTCGCCCCCGCATAGATTCTTGCATACCATTGTGTTCCCACTTTTTACGTCATAAATTAAAACATTTAGTGTCATCCATTCAATACTATCTGGTGTTGATCTGATCTGAGATGACCGCCATACAGTTTTAAAATGTTGCCAACAAATAATTATACTTATTACTAAAAACTCATTAACGTTCAAACTGAAAATACGTAAGGTGAAAGTACAAATTATGGTCGTTTAGACAATTTTGCGTAGATAAATAAAAAATTAATAGTTTCCGTGAATAATTATTCAATGTATAGCATACTGCATTAAGTCCTCCTGGCCACTTTTCGATCACGGCGACAACTTCTGGATACTGTCAGAAGCTATCAGTGTGCAGGAGATGTGCAACCACAAGTATACGCGCCAACAATTCTTTGTTACATAAGCACATGCTCGTTCTAATCTCCACGGGCTTGATCTAATGCTCTTGCGACTAGAATGCAGTGTCTGGGATACGGGAACAATCACAAATCAGCCAGACCCGGAAACAATATTGTAATGCAAAAATATTCGCTCCGGCATGGGTTAGATCGCGGGACCAGCGGCTTAGTACTCTCATCACTGAAACCGAGTATAATAAAGACTAAAACTAAAAAGCAAAATCTTGGTGGGACCTCAAACAACTACAATGAATTGTTGACTTATTACGTTACTAAAACGAAAAAGTCATAAAGACGGCTTCCGTAGACGGCCAGCGGTATTAATATTATAATAAGGCAACGTTCCCTTTAGAGTAGGGTGACCATAATTGCATTTAGTTAAAAGATACTATAATTTTATTTACAGAAATTCATCATTTCTACCCGTCAAAAGTCCACTGCCGAACGAAAACTCGTAGATTGCTACAAAACACGATCCTGAGGTACCTACATCCCCATCCTACTGGTGGTAGGATTCCTATGCGGGAATCCGTCTAGGTAGGTACCACGCCAGGGTCAGTTGTTCTGCCGTGAAGCAGTAGTGTGCAAACATTCCTGTGTTTCGGTTTGAAGGGCACTGTGAGCTAGCGTAATCACTGGGCATATGAGACTTATGAACTTATGTCTCAGGGTGATGGGCACAGTGTGGTGTCACACAAAACGATGCCCCACAGTTGGATTTCTTGTACCCCACGTTGTATGCGTGTGCGTTTAACAGACCTAAATTTCACCTGCACACCACAACTAGACCTTAAAACCAGCGATCATCACCTAGTATATATTAAAACTGAAGAGTTTGTATTCTTGAACGTACTAATGTCACGAAATACTTATCTGATTCGAAAAAATATTTTTGAATTATATACCCCGTTTATTGAGTTATAAAACTTTAAGGTGCTGCACGCCGAATTGGACCGAACATTGAATGCTCAGATCAGCGTACAGGTACCATGCCGTACCGCGCAATAATGTGGTCGGCCTTTTCGCGGGTGAAACCCCAGGGCACAGCTAGTAAACTAATAATGTATGTTATATGGCATACAGATTTGATTTTCAGCTAATCTTTATATTTACTTTTGTATTTATACGAAGCGTCAACGTTAAATATTCAGGACATTCTATTGAAAACACCAATAACGTGGCCTAACCAAGTCTATACGACTAACGAAGTTCAAAGTTTTTTTTTCGTTCCTTTTCCTTATGTTTCTATTAAGCTTTGCGTGACGGAATGTTTTTATTGTTAGTTAAAATCGTTTAATTGGACTTCGTATAAAATTAAAATAAAATACTTTTAGGTATTTCAAAAGGCCTAAAAGTTTATCAAAAGTATTTTTTATGTTATTTGTTACGTCAAAAGTGTTCGGCACATCCACCTGATTGGAAATCATATCAGCCTGACCTCTCTTCCCCATAACTCATGGAAGACCGCGTGGCCTAGTGGTCAGTAGTGCCTGCTACGCTGCGGGTCCTGCATTTGTACGGAAACAATTTAAATAAATTTTTGGTATTCGGGTCCAGTTGTGTTGTGATTGTCCTGGTTTCTTTTATACTGGATCCCAGCCTACCTCTGATCTTATTGCATGAGCTTCACATCGGGTATGAGTAGTTTAAGACAAGTAAGTGCCTCTGTGTTTGCGGGTGCAGTTGTGATGTGTTTTTGTGGTCAAAAATCGACCAGGGCGACGTCAACTCGTCAACACCTGCTTTCATTATCGATGAAGAGTCACGATGTACGAGTATGTTGCCACTATTGAGAATTTTTGTAAAATACTTAATTGCATTTATATGGAAGAAAATGAGGAGAAGAGCAAATCGTTCATCTGATAGTTAGTGCAACGTTTGCCTATAACAAACTCTGTGTCAACCGGAACATTTCTGGTAGGATTCCTATGCAGGAATCCGTCTAGGTAGGTACTACCCCAGGGCCAGTTATTCTGCCGATAAGCAGTAGTGTGCAAACTTTACTGTGTTTCGGTTTGAAGGGCACTGCGAGCTAGCATAATCACTAGGCATATGAGACTTAAGAATTGATGTATCAGGGTGATGGGCACAGTGATGTGTCACACAGAAATGTTCTGGGTGACACAGCATTTGTTATGGGCAGACGTTGCACTTACCATCAGGTGAACGTTTTGCTCGTTTCATCACTTTATACAATAAAAAAAAACATACTGTGCTGGTTACCCTCTGTTCTATGTCATGTGCACTGTAATTACACTAAGTGCCTTTCAGATCAAAAAAGTAATGTTAGGACAATATTGATTGAATAACTGACAATGCGGTGGTATCGACCTAGAAGGGTATAGAAATCCTTCTTAGTTCTTCAGTTTTACGAAATTATATAATTCTTTTCGTTGGTATTTTGAGAGAGCGTGTTCTTTTCATGATTGAGAACCAGTGGATGTGTGATATAACTTTTATTGTAAAAAAATTTTTACTACTTTTGGTATATTTTATATTACATAGAAGAGAAAATCTGACGACTGGAAAACTACACTAGAAATCTGACTACTAGACCCAGCGGTCTTTTGACTGAATCTTTCGCCATTCGAGTGTTGGATTTGAATTTTTAATTTAAAAGCATTAAAAATTAACGTTCGTTATTGTACGCCTATACATATAATGTTTAGGTCGGTTATTTATTTCATCTTACTACTACGTGGGCCACTGAGAAAGTTTTGTGGTACTAAAAAAACGTCTTTGGTTAAAGTTTTTGTTATTAAATATTTTCAGAGCAGCTTGTTTTTTACACTTGACATTAGCATCTCTAGTTCGCCTCAGACACCACTTCTACGGCCTGCTCAAACGCTAGCGCCTCTTCTGGCGATGAAAAGCTTAATTTTTATTTTGGGAAATAAAAAGTAACATGATGCCATATCAGGACTGTAAGAGGGTGGCCCCAAAGCTTAACCGATGTGCTGTCCAGGAAGTGCCTCGTTTTGAGCGTAGATTGCGCGAGCGCCTGGTTATGGAGAAGCAGTAGTCCGCGAATCCCTGTGTTCGGTCGCTATGTATCGCATGTGTGTTACATCAGGTGCGGGTAGGTTAGGAATAGTAAGTGCCTTAGTTATGGCGCAATGATTACAACTGCGTAGTTGATAGCTTCCTATAGTACTCGTATCTCCTTCCTAAAGTTGTTGCCATGGTTAAATTGGCTTGGAATCAGTTTAAAGTAAATTAACAGCCTTTAAATGTCTCACTGCTGAGCACAGGCCTCCTCTCGTTTCTGAGAGGGTTTTGGAGTCGGTAAGAGTCCGCGACGTTGCTCAAATGCGGACTTCACATGTTGTCGAAATATTTGTATTCCTGGATATGCAGATTTCCTCACGATGTTTTCCTTCATCGCACGTGGTAAATCAGCACTTAAAATTGCAGAAAAACTTTTTGAGATGCCCGCACCCGGGATCGAAGTCAGGTTATTCTCGTACCTTGAAATTTGAAGCGAGCGCCCGGCCCCTGAGCCACTACGGCTCAGGGATCAGTTTATATTAAAGAAAATCTGAATTATACATACATAACTAGTCTGGCCGTAAATACTGTTACATAAAAACTTTTCTTTTTTTCAACTATTTCATTATTTTGTATTTGGAACACGAATATTATTTTAAAAACTTCTTTCGATTTTGCGCCATTTCGCATATTATTTCGTTTTCATTATCAAATTACAATATGGAATGAGGTGTTAAAGAAAATAGGATTTCTGTGATCGCCTTGCACGATGTGGGTATGGAGCCGTCGGTCATATTCCAGACACTTCGAAAGCTTGGTATCAGCCGTATGCTCGTATATCGTACTATCAACAGATACAACAACACTTCCTTTGTCGAAGACCAGAAAAGATCGGGGCGGCCGCGTGCTGTTAGAACTACAAAGGCTGTTAATGCTGTTAAAGCCAGAATTCGTCCAAACCCCATTGGGAAGCAAAAAATCTTATCGCGAGAAATGAAGATTCCCGCTAGGACTCTGTCGCGTATTATACAACAAGACCTGAAGCTCGGTGCTTATCGTCGATATACAGGACATACCCTAAATCAATCTTCACAATTAAAGAGAGTGGATCGATCTGCGTATCGCCTTCTGTCGCGATACGCAGGTGAAAGGCACAGAAATATCCTCTTTACCGATGAAAAAATTTTCACGATTGAAGAAAACGACAATAAGCAAAATGATAAAGTGTATGCTCACAGTTCTAAAGAAGCTGCTCAAGTGGTCGGAAAGGTACAACGTGGTCATCATCCTGCGTCAGTGATGGTTTGGTGGGGCGTGTCTTATCAAGAAGTAACAAAACTACATTTGTGAAAAAGGAGTGAAAACTTCAGCCAAAGTGTATAAAGATACAGTCTTGGATAATGTTGTGAAACCTCTCAGCAATACACTTTTTAAAAATATACCGTGGACTTTCCAGCAGGACTCTGCACCTGGTCACAAGGCACGAACTACCCAAGCCTGGCACTGAAACCTGAAACCAACGATCCGGACTTTATAAAAGCTGAAGACTGGCCCTCATCTAGCCCAGACCTCACACCCTTTAGACTTTTTTTTATTGTATACAGTGATGAAACGAGCAGAACGTTCACCTAATGGTAAGTGCAACGTCTGCCCATGCATAACCCTGAGACATAAGGTCTTAAGTCCCAAATGCCCAGTGATTACGCTAGCTCACAGTGCCCTTCAAACCGAAACACAGTAATGCTTGCACACTACTGCTTCACGGCAGAATAACTGGCCCTGTGGTGGTACCTACCTAGACGGATTCCTGTTTAGGAATCCTACCACCAGTTAACTTATGGTATTAGACTTCAAATTATGGTCAGTTTTAGAGGACATGACCTGCTCTAAACGACACGGCGTCATTGAGTCTCTTAAAAAATCTTTGAAGCAAGCAATGGCGAAATTTTCCTTGGAAACAGAGCGTAAATCCGTAGAGTAGTGGCCAAACAGATTAAAGGCCTGAATAAAAGCCATAGGTGGTCATTTCGAATAGAATATTTTTTATTTTTTGCTGAGACTAATAAATATGTAGGTATAGATTTTAATAGTATTACATTACTTCATTAAAAAAAATGCATTTTCATTTGTAACAGAACTTATGGCCGGACTAGGTACAATGTACTTTCGTGAAAATTAAATAAAATATGTTCCCGTAAGCATTCCCGAAACTTGTTGGTTACTGAAGTTGATATTTGTGCATAAATACTCGTATATTCCACTGAAATGTTTCACCTGGATCGCTATAAAACTCGTGGCGTTTTTAATACCACAGATTTTGAGTTTTACATCTCATTTACATTTCTACACCATAATCTGTATTTACACTTTATGCTTGTTTCAAACAAATTCTCTTTTAAAAAAATCTCTTTGTGTTAGTCATTTTAGAACAATACAGATTATAATTTTAACTTTTCAAAACAATGAGAAATATTTATAGATTGACTTATTATACTTATTATTGTACTTGTAGATACAGACACACGCCACCATAACCTTCACCGCTTTCAGAATTTCTTTTAACAATTTTGGGGGTGTCCAACCGTCGATAGGATTCAGGGCTTCTGCCCCTGACAACCATTTTTTTACTTTCTAACTTTCTATATCGAATATCTTTAAAAACATGTGTAATTTATAGGATCAAGAACTAACCGTCATCACTGTAGTATCATCAGTTTATATAATATCTTACTACTATGTGGGCCACACAGAAATAAAACTTCTTTGGCTAAAGTTATCATTATTAAATCTTTTTATTTATTTATTTATTTATTAGGTACACAGACACAATAAAAAATGAGCGAAGATTTACAATGAGTAAGCTTAGGTTTACACTGTATTGCAATCCACTTAGATGTATACACAACTTATTTAATTATATCGCGTAAACATATTTTAAAGATTTTCTTATGTATTTATTAACTACACAAGTAACTTAACCTATATTATCTTTTTTATACAATCTTTAAAAGTCCTATGATTATTAACAAACATATCAATATGTCTGCTTTTCTCAACAATTTCATTATACAGTTTACACATTTTTATTATGGGATTCTACGAGTAGTATGAGGTGTTATTTTTGTATACGTGCAATGAGAATGTTTTCGGAGCCCTGGAACTCTTATAGCCCTATACTCTTCGCCAGCATTTCCACAAAGTTTCATGTGTTTGAACAAATTTTCGAAACACTTTCTAGTCCGCCTCAGACACCCCTTCTACGGCTTGCTCAAACGCTGTCAGCGCATCTACCGGCGATAAAAATTCCTTTCAGCTAATTTTTATTTTGAGGAATTAAAATAAGTCAGATGTTTCCAAATCCGGAGGGTGAATTATAAGCCCAACCGATGTGCTGTGCTTCGGTTTGAGCGCTGTTTGAGCGACCAGTAACCCGCAGTAACACTTCTGGCAAGCATTTTGTAGTATACCATTCATAATTGATGATACTTCGAGTTCGTAAAGAAGTTGACACCAGATACGGTGTCAATTACTTTCATCATCATCATCATCATTTCAGCCTATCTCTAGTCCACTGCTGAACATAGGCCTCCGCCATAGATTGCCACAAAAGTCTGTAGCACTCATTTTGGGGGGATTTTACAATAGTTGCCACGCTTGGCAGGCGGGTTGGCAACCGCAGTTTATTTATTCAGATGTTCCAGAGAGATGCTGCTGCCCATCTCCTGGTTTGTATTTTCCCTCTGTCGACTTTTACGACACCCACGAATGAGATGGGGTGGTAGATTCTCTTAGGCAAAATCAATCTCAAAATCTTCTTTGCGCTTCTCGATCGCCAATCCAAATTACAATATGTGCTGAATCTCTTCATATGAAATTCGCCTGTTCTCTTCAATTCGTAACAGCTGTTAAAGGGCGACAACTTCTTTTTTCCTGTGTCAAAGTTAATCGTCCGTACTGAAAGTTACTTGTATTGATGGGTACTTTCACCCCCTTTCGGATCGTTACCCTATTTACCTAACACCTTGTATAAAAAAAATTCCTAAATATGCCCTTTTCGTGCTGAGAACATAATTAATGTCTGTTTTTTTTTGCTACAGATACGTTTGCGGTTAATGAAAAATCAAGTATGTTATAGTGTGACTAAACATAAATAAATAGTTCTGTGGTACAGTCGGCAATTAAGTGATTGATATTTGGTGTAAAAATGGGTTGCAACACAAGCTCTGAAGCCAAAACTACCAAAGAAGAAAAGGCGCAATCGCAAGAAAATGAAACCAATGCTGCTTCAGGTATGTAATCCTATATTATATCAACATCATACGTTAAAATATATAAAATAAATGATCTCTTAATTTTAGGATTTCAAAAACATTTTCCTGAATATTCGAGTAGACGAATGTTAATACAAAATTTCATTCGAGTAGACGAAACTTAATACAAGATCAAATTACTTGTTGCATTGTTATATCTGATATAGTAGGTAAGGAATTATCATGGCTTCAGTCTGCGTACAAGACGGATCAGTAAATTAACTTTGTTTAGGCCTTTACTATGAACTCTTAAGTCATTATGTTTGGGAAGTCACAGACGAGTTAGTCTTTTGTGATTGCACTAACACTTACCATGCTATATTGTATTCTGCACGACACTTCCTATATATTAAGGAACATGTCATCGTGGACCAAATATGATACGTTGATAATATCATTATAGTTAACATATGAACAAAATGGGTCGTGGTTGGATTCCCGCACATTTCCCGATGTTCTGGGATAGTTGTTTGTGTATGTTCAGTTTATGTCTGTAATAAGGGTACGTTACGAAATAGGATAGAATTCCAACTGGGGCGATACCGCTCCTTAGTGGATGCTGTAGCCCTCCATTTCTATTTTATGATTTTTAATAGATACTTCAAGGGCGGATAATATGCAACAATATTCTATTTTTTCATAAAAAGTAACTATTATGGGCGATGGAATTTATTTTCTTCTAAAAGGGCCACTGCCCTTCAAGTCCTTCAAGTCCAAAAAAGGTTGTGAATCATTGACAGTAGTTGAATCCTGTTAAGGGGCATTGTTTTTTAGAATAAAAAAAATTAACAGTCTATTATTATCCCACTGCTGAGCACAGGCCTACTCTCATTTTTGAGAAAGATTTAGACTGGGAACATATACAAGCCTTCTGATGATGCGTTCATTTATCGCTGAGCACGTACTTTACTTTACTTTTACCACGTGCTCGGCGGTGAAGGAAAACATCGTGAGGAAACCTGCATGTCTGAGGAAAAAAAAATATTTCGAAGACATGTGAAGTCCGCCAACCCGCATTGGAGCAGCGTGGCGGATTCTTCCTAGCTTCAAAACCCTGTCAGAAATGAGAGGAGGCCTGTGCTCAGTAGTGGGACATTTATAGGCTGAAACTTTACTTTACTTTTACGTACTTTAAATTTTAAGTTTAGGGGTGTCGGATATAAGGACCGGGAACCTCGCTCCCATCATATTTAAGGCGAGAACCAGATTAATGTTTAAATGTTTACTTCGTCGATATATGATGGTCTTCTGTGTGAGCGTGATCGTGATCCTTTTTCAGCCGAAACGACCCGTTTAATTGCTATGGGTGAGCAGCTCGATCACATCCAATTTTTTTATCTCAAATAAAACTTTTTTTTAAGAGTTAGGTTGCACGGAAAAATATATTTCTAGTTATTTATTTATTTGACAACCGCTTGGCCTGGTCAGAGCATCTGAGTTCAACGACAAAGGGTTCGAATCGTAGCAACATTAGAAGGAAATAGTCAACATTTGTGTAAAAAAACTCAACTTGGTTTTTGTGTTTGGTTATGTTGTGATTATTTCCGTATCCATCTATATCGTAATATAGCCCAATCTTAATCCCTTCCCTATATACCTTAAACTCCTCTGCTGCAGGGGTAATGAACGGGTTGTGCCGGACTCCTCCGGCCAAAATCCGACTGTCCTTTTCCGGTTCCTGTCGTCGCCATTTGTCGGGACTACTATAGGAACTTTCTTTGGATGAGTTTTTAGGGGAACCGCGCGCGACTCCTTGAAACGTGGACAATTCCCATGTACATCGCCTAGACTTCATTTAAGGAGGCTGCGGATTGGAATCGCGGCGCTCCGCCCTCTTCTCTTCTCCGTAGTTTCCTTCTGCGACATTACATTTTCGGAAAAGGTCGTGTCGGCGCTCCACGCCCTCTCGCGACTGACCATGGCATTAATCAAGGCTGGAAACGAGACGAACCCATAATCCTGACGAGTTCTTGGCGCGCCTCTGCCCAGGCACTCCACTAATGTGTGCTGTTCTATGTCCTCGTCATTGCCACAGTAGCGGCATTCGGTTATCGTGGCGATGCGGCACAGGTACCTCCCGAAGCATCCATTCCCCGAAGCAACTGCATCATCCAGAAGGTCAGCGCCTGTCCATCCAGTTATCCAGGGCCGGACGTGCTCCAAAACCCTCTCAAAAATGAACGGAGGGCTCAACGACAGGATATTTATAGACTTATTAATTTTTTATTTTTTTCGGAATTATTATGACGTCGTTCTAACGTAGAACGATAAAGTAATCAAAATCGTTTTTAACGCTGAGTCACAAACATCTTCTAGAACAGTCTGTTCTAGAATTTAAAGTTTATCATCACATTATTATTATTTTATCATTTACGAGTGAGACGAGTAAATTGTTCAACTGATGCTCAGTGTCTTCCCTTAACAAATGTTGTGTCATCCAGAACATTTCTGTGTGAAACCACACTGCGCCTGTCACCCTGAGATATCAGTTCGAAAATCTCAGATGCCCCGTTAATACACTACTCGTAGCTATCTGCCCTTCAATGTTTGTATAGTACTGCTTCACGGCAAAATGACTGTCCCTGCGGCGGTACCAACCTAGTCGGATTCCCGCATAGGAATAGTACCCGCTTCTAGTAGTTGAAGTTTTGATGATTACATTAAACTTAGATACTCGTAAGTTCTAAAAAATATATTTTATTTTAAGTCGGGAAAGCGGAAGCTCGCGTAATTATTTATCTCTAACGAAAGAAAAGTTACGGTGCCTTAATTTGTAAATTAAAAAGTCAATGGAAACCGTAGAGTTGTTCTCGATTTTATACGAAATCTGCAATTACATCTGCGAGATTTTACTCGAGAGGAATATTAAAAAGCTTATAAACTGCTATTAAAAGTTGGTGTAAGATTTATCTCCATCCTTTTTTTAAGTTGTAAACACTTTGTAAGTTTGTTAAAGAAAGGATAATCGGAGTAACTTTGAGAGTTATTATTTTAATTCTAATAATAACATTTTGAATAAATAATACAAATATGACATTTTTTTAAATTTTAATAATGACATTGTTACACCTTTTATAAAAAAAAAAACTACTTAACCTCTTTATATGAAATTGAACAGAGTGATATACGTTTAGGCCCGGAGGTCTTATCAAAAACAAGCTGGCGGTAATACCCAACCATCTTCTCTATTAAAATTAGGATGTTTCCTACCAAGGATGATTCGCGAGGCTATTGAAATTAAAAAACATCCTAATTTTAATAGAGAAGATGGTTGGGTATTACCACCAGCTTGGGATCCTATAATTAATAAAATTAAGACAAAAACCAAGCATACCATTGCAAGACTTCAAGACACAGTTAGCTCTTTCTGCGTAGATCGGACCACAAAAAATAATTAAAAGCTGAAGGTACTCCGGGTTAACTATGACATCAGGACATCTGTCACCTCAGTCCCCCCGTGACCATGGGTGCTGTAAAGCACTCGAAACGTCGGGTTATAAATAACAAAAATAAACGCGATAAACTCCGTAAAATTAGTTTCATTTAAAAATTTTGAATAAGTTGTTGGTAAAAGAGATAAGAATTGCTTTTTTTTACAAATATTGCATTGCACTCTGTATCTATGTTTATGACACTGCCATTTGTTGATATTTTTATTCACGATCACATAATCGGCATATCAATGCGTACGGCTCTGCCATCTGTTGACATTTTTTATAGATTATTTTTACCCCATGATCAATGTTATCAATAGAGTTGCAATATTTTTTTTTTTGATATGTAAATACATTTAACAAAACTCAATTATTTCAAAAGTAATTTCATTTTCATTCTCTTAAGCTAGAAAGACAACGACTGGAAGAATGAAAATTACTTTTGTACCATATAATAATATACAAAGTAGATTATATTATTTACGATTTCAATCATTTTTAAAAGTAACGGTTCTTGAAAGTTATCAGTGAGTAGATATTTAAATAACAAAATATTTTGGTACCACGTTTATCAGTTCAAAGAGCTTAAGAAGAATCTACGAAAGATCCGTTAGGAAAAAAAATTAATAATATTTTTTTTACTTACTGTAATGGAATCGAGAGTCCTCAATCAGGTTTTCTTAAAGCTAATCGTCCAAGAAAACAATTTCCAATACAATTAGCAATTACTTTTAAAATCCACCAATCACGAAGGTTGACTCTAAATAAATCAGCTATTGATATTGGTGACGAAGAGATTAGAAAAGGATTAACATACTTCGCATTGTCTAGAGTAAAATATTTAGAACATTTTGCGCTCAACAAAAAAAAAATCTCTGTGATTTTTTTCAAAGTATTACAACACGTATACATCCACGCCTTTTCCCATATAAGGGGTAGGCAGAGGCCACACATGTAGCTAACTTTGGGGCCCTCGTAGCCTACCACATATAGTAATATCTAACAAGTATGTCAGTATGTCAAAAACCGGCAAAGTGCGTAGCGGATAGTGACAGGTTCCCTAGTGGAAAATAACGTCAAATACTTATTTCGTAGTATTTCTCAGAGACCCGGTCGCTAAGCTAATACTCGATATTTTTTATTCAAACCAATTTTTATTTGGTGTTTTTTCTACCAATTAATATTTTTTTCTGGAAATAGAACCGAACAGTTAAAAGTTAGAGTGAGGAGTGCAAACTTTTTACGAATTTAGAACCGCATATCTCACCAATTATTAGCCTAAATAAAACAGAGTTGATCATTTTTCAAGACCTATCTAACAATACCTCACACGCGAATGTGTACAGAAATTTTTTTTTTCTGTTGTCACCAGTGCCACAGTTAACCAGTGTGCCACCCATTATTTTTCATAATCTCGCTACAACATTGTAAAGAGGTTCATAAAAACACTTTCAACAAAAACATTTACAGTGCCAATAGCAACTTCAAGTAAAGTGTACAGACGGACAGGACGAATTTATAAGAGTTCCGTTTTTACTACGAAGCCCTAAAACCGAGAGGAATGTGAAATGATAATTTTCATTCTTGATCATTTTAAAAATAAATCATATTATATATGTGCCATTTTGTTCGATGACTTTTTGCCATCTTGAAGGTGGCATGATGCCGTTGCTGTAGAAATTTTGGGACTTCTGAGCAAAAAAAACGCCACAAGTAGTTTTGGCAGCCCTCTCTTGATGTTAACCTGACACTACCTAAAGAATTCTGAAGAGATCGAAGCAGGTAGAAATCTGAAGGTGCAAGGTTAGGGGTATATGGCAGATGCATTAATACCTCCCAGCCAAATTCACTTTGTTTTTGCTGAGTGGCTAAAATGTGTGTGGTCTTGCGTTGTCGTGATACAAGACCACACCCTTTCTATTCATCAATTCCGGCCCCTTTCTCTCAACTTCTTGCTTTATTCTCATCAGTTGTTGACAGTAGAGATCCGAATCGATAGTTCCGGCCGGCGGTAAAATGAACAATGCCCTTCAATCCCACCATACACAGCATCACCTTATTGCGAGTTAACCTGGGTTTCGGCACAGTCTGCGAAGACTGACCGACCTTTGACCACGATTTTTTTCGCACTTTTCATCACCAGTTATCAATCTCTTTGATAAATAATTACAAATGAGTACACGGTTCATTAGGTTTCTTTCAGTGAGCTCGTGTGGCACCTAAACCTTTTTTGTGTATCCAACTTTTTTCAAATGGGTCAAAACTGTTTTGTGATCAATTCCCGATTCTTCAGCTATGTCGTAACTACTGATATGCCGATCTTGCTCCACTTTTTCAGTAAAGGCATCCATTTAATCCGAACAGGGCAACCAGAGCGAGGTGCATCTTTGACTAAATTGCCGGATTGAAAACGCTTGACCCAACTTTGTGCTCTTTCGGACACTGCCAGGACCTAATGTCCATAAACATCACAATTTTTTTTATACAATGCTATCACTATATACTGCTCGTGGGAACGCAATTGGGAGTAAGAATTTTTCGACTCGTACCAAAATGGCGTGTCACGTGTCGTTTACCGCGGGGGCGAAAAAAGGCCTACGGGTGTGGTCTCTGCCTACCCCTTGTATGGGAAAAGGCGTGATTGTAAGTATGAATTCAGTATTTAAACTCTGTATTTTCTCTAATAAGTAACGATGCACATTTAGATGTCATCTGTATAATGGATATGTTTTACAGACACAAATTACACATATACTCAGATGCCGTCTATAAACTATAAAATTAATTAAATTAAATATAACTTTATTGCAAAACATGATACAAAATACAGAATAGAATAGAATATTTTTTATTCAATATGGATCATTTACATAATATACATTGACGTCATTTTTTTAAGCTGCACTGGTTCGCAAAGAAATGCCTCTGTCCTGGGAAGAACCAGTAAGAAACCCACAGCAGTTTTATGAATATGTTGAAACAGCTTGGCAGCGATCACCTCATTCCCAGGGGTTATCATCATCCATGTATTCCTTACTATTATAACAACCCTTCTTGAAAAGTCTTTGTTTAACAAATAGTTTGAACTTTTTGATTGAAAGACTGTGCACTTTACGTATACGTTGCCCCATGAAAGAGTTACTGACTCTGAGAAGTCGGGTAACTGGCAAAATTAATTTGTGCTTGTTTCTGGTATTCACATTATGAACATCACTTTTTTATTAAAGTGATTAATATTTTTATGTACATACATAACGTTTTCATATACATATTGAGAGGCCAAGGTTAATATATTAATTTCTTTAAATTTATCTCTGAGAGACACTCTAGAGCCAAGATTATAAATAGATCTCAAGGCCCTCTTTTGCAAAAAAAAAATCAATCAAATTAACGTTAAACCAATGTACTACTTTTGAAGAAAAAGGAAATATAAAAAAAAATATAAGTACAATGGGCGGCCTTAACGGTAAAATATTTTTCTTCCAGGCAACAATCTACAAGCCACTGTCTCGTACTTGAATTAAACCCGCGATCCGTGGTGCACAAGACAATCGCTTAGCTATTAGCGGCCGAAACGCATACACGTTTTCATATTCTAGTCTAAGTATTTTTGTCATAGTGACTTTTTAGAAGTATAAAATTACTAAAGGTGTCACATCTTTTGAAGGAAAGAAACTATAGAAAGAATGTTTTATAGATAACATTAGAGGCACGGATATCTCGAGATACATATTTATCAAAATATGCGACTTCAAATACTTCTCTCGTATAATATTATACAACTATGCGTACCAAAGGCGGTCGGAATCTAATAAAATATATTTCATCGTACTTTACAATCATCCCTTTTGATGAGAAAATAGAAAAGAGCTCGTTTCAGCTGCAATAAACATATATCTTTATTGTAATTTAAAATATGGAATATACATCATTACCGTTAAATCTATACAAATAATAAAATTGTAACTTTCTGATTTCTGTACATATGAGATATTTAAGAAAATTTAAGAGGAACAGAAGCCAAAACAATTATCTTTAGAATTTTTGTTTGTTTGTCTGTCTGTTTGTACCCTCATCCAGAAAAAACTAATGCACAAATTTTAACGCGGGTTTCGCATTGCTGGAGGTCGAACTTAAAATCTTGATAAGATACCTAGAAGCCGAGTTACCTCGAATATACCTGGAGAGTTTGTATATTTGAACGTGCTAATCTCAGTAACTACTAGATAGCCCGTTTATTTAGGCGAGTTTAAAGCTATAAAAATTATGATACGGCTTTAAAGTACCGCACGCCAAGAAGGACCGAACAGTTAATGCTCAGGTCATCGAGGTACCATAACGTACGACGCAATCGTGTGATCGGCTTGTTTTTCGCGGGTGAAGCCGCGGGACACATTTAGTATAGTATGGGAATATGTATGTTGTTCATCGGATGGCAAGTGCTACGTTTGTTTATAGCAGTAGCAATATAACCCAAAACATTGATTTGCAAAGTCTCGTGGCACCATACTGAGCTCATCACCAATAGGTGTAACTCATTTAAACCAGTTATATCACTAACCTAGACTAAACCTACATTATAGCCTGCGGTAGAGCACCGTAAAGCTTTAAGTTTTTTTATGGAAGAAATTGAAAAGAAGAGCAAATCTTTCACCTGATTGATGGCAAGTGCAACTTCTGCCCATGACGAATTCAGTGTCACCCCGAACATTTCTCTATGGCACCACGCTGATCACATAGCATAAGACATCAGTTCTTAAGTCTCATATGCCCAGTAATTACAGTAGCTATCAGTGCCCAATGAGACTAAAACACCTTAATATTTGCACACTATTTCTTGGCGGCAGAATTACTGGCGCTGCACATTGTCAGTCAGTCACTGAGTTAGCGTAACCACTGGGCATATGATACTTAAGAACTGATTACTCAGAGTGAAGGGCCAGTGTGGTGTCACACGGAGGTATTCTGGATGACACGGCATTTTTTATGGGCAGATGTTGCACTTACCAGCAGGTGAAAGTTTTTTTTAGACAGTGGTTCCTGGGTTCGGCTCCCAGTCGGAGCAATCATTGGCGCCAAAATACAAATTATTAGTTTGCAGGTCTGTATACTGATTATCCACATGTCCCGTGTCTCAGACACTGCCACCTAGCCTACTTCCAGTCTTACCGCATGAGCATTATGTTGGGTACGAATAGATTAGGACGAGTGATCCTATTTGTGTTTGCGCATACAGTTCCAGTACTGTAATATCTATTGCGCAGTTGAGAATTTCTGACAGTATTCGAAAATTGGCGCTGTGTTCGAAAATCGGTCAAGAGAATATCATCACTGGTTGACTATTCAATATCCGATTACACCCTGGTTCAGCTGGTGTCTTGCCGACGAGTGACGAGGTCTGAGTTCGAATACAAAGTAAGTCGAATAAAGGACTTGTGTTGAATTGCGTCCGAAACTTTCTCTGACTTTCCATCGAATACGGGATACGCAATAACACTCGCTGCTCTCTGATATATGCTCACGACAGTATTCAAATTGCGCGTCTAAACTTATATTTCTCATCTCGTACTTTCAACTTATATTCTGTCGATGCGTCTTCATACAAGTATGAAATCAATAAAGTTCAGACCGTACAGGAAAATGGAAATATAAAATTGCTGTGTGTGTTGAAATCAAATTAAACGAAGTCACTAATAATTTCATTGTACTCGTATTATGCACGATATACGGACAGACAGAGCATAAGGCGAAACCACGCCACCTCCCCACTGCCAGCACTTCTAAAATATGTTCTAAAAATGCTGCAACTTTAAGTGCTGATTGCTTACTGTATGGCTAATAATTAATAAAATATTTCGAGTACATATTTGTGAAGTCCGCTAACACGCATTCGAGCAGTGTGGCGGGCTCTTCCCTCCTCAGCTCCAAAACCCTCACGGAAATGAAAAGAAGTCCTGTGTTCAGCAGTAGGACATTTATAAGCTGTTACTTTGTTATCCTTAAACGACAAAGGTACCACCTCTGCCAGTTATTCTATGTATGTCTAGTATGCAAACGTTACAGTGTTTCGGTCTGAAGGGCATTTAAAGCTAGTGTTATTACTGAAACTTAAGAACAGATATCATAGGGTGGCAATGCGTAGTGCCAACGCAGAAATGTTCTGGGTGACACAATATTTGTTATGGACAGACGAGACGTTGCACTTACCATCACCGATGACCGATATACTCTTCTCGTCACTTACTTCCATAAAAAAATGTGTAATCTGCCGTCCTGTAGTAGATTGGTGGGCCCTTCCTGGCAGCAAACTTACTTTGTTACTTATAGTAATACATTTCTTTAATGTAGGCCAATATTAAAACAAAACTTTATCCATATTGTATAAAGTACTATACATTCATATTACACTAGTACATAATTATATTTTGTAAAAATTAAGTAATTAAATTTCATTATATAGGTACATAGATGATAGGTTGATATCCGCGACTTTTTTTTATTGTATGAAGTGACAAAACGATCAAAACGTTCACCTGATGGTAAGTGCAACCTCCGCCCACAACAAATGCTGTGTCAACCAGAATATTTCTGTGTGACACCACACTGCGCCTGTCACCCTGAGACGTCAGTTCTTAAGTCTCATATTCCCAGTGATTACTCTAGCTCACAGTGCCCTTCAAACCGAAACACAGTAATATTTGCACAATACTGCTTCACGGCAGAATAACTGGCCCTGGGATGGTACCTACCTAGACGGATTACTGCATAGGAATCCTACCACCAGTACTTAAGTTAAATCCTCTCAGAAATGAGATTTTAAACACTAATTTTCGCTTACTAATTTCGATTGACGAAGGGCAACCCTTATTCTAATCTACATCGGCACAGACTAGATTATCTCGTGTGGTTCAACACGAAACTTTTATATACGCAAAAGAAAATAATGTAAATGATTTCACTTTTAGGGATTTGTACATTTTCATAAGCTGTTATAACGTAGTTCATTAAAATTATAATATGTATTTCTTAAAAATAATTGTATATATCATGATGATATAACGTAAATAATCTTGTCCTCTTTAAAGTCATGAGAATTTAAAATGGTAATAATTTTTTATTTGGACTCTTTGCAACTAAAATTTTTACAATTTCCTCCTAGACACACAGCAAATGTATGAAGAGAAAAATGACTCCCACTGTTTTATTATTCACTGTTCTCTGCTCCAGGAATAATTCAGAAGCTGGAAAAGTTATAAAAAGAACGTACGTAAAATAAAAGTAAAATAAGATTATTAGTCTATTTACGATAGAAACTCTTAAAGACTCTTTGTTAAATATTAAAAAAAATCTTTAAAAAAAACGATGCCCAACAATTTGTGTTTTGCACAAATGTTGGCTAACGTTTTAAGGAAATCTGACTCTTACCGGCTGGCCCATTTACTCTTGCTTTATAAATCTGTTTCGTTATTATTCTTTCATCCATCCCTTCTACGTGACCAAACTATCTAAGTATACCTTTCTCTAGTTTTGCCACTATAACTTATACCTCACCCTTACCCTCATACCGCAACCTTATCACGTTGTTTCTCACTTTGTCCATTAAAGTCACTCCAGAAGTATATTCTCTAACTTCTCATTACCACGGCATAAATGAAAACATAATATGTACATCTTAAAATTAAATTTTATCTTTGATTAAATAATCTATACAAATCAATTTAACAGAATTGTCTGTTTGTGATAAAAACATAGCAGCTTTTTACTCAATGCTTATGAAAGTACGAGTATATACGGTACATGTAAGAAGAAAAACGATTTTTATAAATTTTGTCCGTCTGTTTGTTCTGGCTAATCTCCGAAACGACTGGACCGATTTCGACAGGACTAACATATAGCTGATGTTAAAGCGGGTACCTTAGTCTACTTTAATTTTAGAATATTAATTAGTGTTCCGCGCAAAAAAAATTAAAACCTCAAAATCCGATACAATTAGGAAACGCGGGGCACAGCTAGTAGAAAATAAAACTCTACAACAATGCCATAAAAAGTGACTTTAATGTAAGAAAAAGGTACACGTACAGGGTACGCTGTACACAAAATGTATAAAAATGTATGTGCCTAAATAACGTTGGTATTTTATCATAAGAAACCGCCAAAGAGCGTGTCGGAGCACAAAAGTGAAGGATTCCGTAGAGGGGAATAGTGTGTAACCGAAAATATCTCATATTTATTAATTATTTTTGACTACCTTATATAAAAAAGATAACCAAGGGCGGACTTAATGCTGAACATACTTATTTTTTTTTTGCTTAATGAGAACTTACTGTAAATCATACCTCGACATATGACATACTCGTAATATTCAAACCAAGTTTCGCTTAAAGTGTTTTCTAAAACCTAGAATATTTTTTTTTAGAGTTTTTCGCTGCATAGTTGATACACCCTTATTACGACTTAAAAAGCGGCGCGTATATCGCCAACTATTAGCTTAAATAAAATAGTTATTTTGAAACTCCTTTCTGGCATTGCGGGTGTTCATGGGCGGCGTTGATCACTTATCATCAGGTGAGCCGCTTTCTCCTTTGCTTCTGCTATAAAAAAGGTCTCAAAGTAAAATGGCTGTAACATACAGACAGACTGACGGACATGACGACATTATAAGGGTTATGTTTTGTGTACGGAACCCTAAAAAGGCTACTAAAAATTTTATATTTATTTTATGTACGTACATGTGTACGTACGTGTGATAGAATTATAGTTATGTCGCAAGGTGCGATAGTGAAATTCGTCTTCAAGCTACTGTAACAAGCTATATATATATGTGTAACAAACATCACCTTTGTCGACCTTATTGTAGAATCGCCGGAGGACCTTAACACTATGCTCAATAAAATGAAAAGTGTCTCCCAACGAGTAAGTCTTAAGATGAACATGGGCAAAACGAAGATTGTGTCTAACGTCCATGTCAGATCTACAGCGGATGTTGTTGCGACACCCTGCGCTTCAACTTGTTGACGAATATGTATGCCTAGGACAGATTGTCCGACAAGGAAAGTCCAATTTCTATGAAAATTATATGGAGCTACGGAAAGGGCTATGTTCGGAGTTTCTCTGCAAGATAGAACTAGTAACGATGATATCCGAAGCGAAATATTTGTAAGTGTATGGCGACTCCTCACTACGTGCAGCGGTTTAGGGGAACTCGAAGATGGTTAAATGTCTACGTTATGGAGATAGTGTTCCAGAGATTAATAATCTCAGTTACTTATACGACGATTCAAAGATGTGACGCATTCAGATGGAACTACTTCATCATTTATGGATTATTCGGTTTTTTACATCTGCACTATGTCGCGGGTTCGATTCCCGCACGGGACAATTATTTGTATATTCTACAGATAGTGGTCCTGGGTCTAGGTTCTTCTGCATGCGCAATAAATGTCTGTGCATCCAAAACACAGAAGAAATTAAAATTAGATAGAGGTACTCAGTGAACGGCATTATATTTTTAATTGTTTTCAAAAGGACAGATATAATAAAGATATAATTTAAACTTAGTCTTACCTTACTTACCGTCTTACCTTAGTCTTAGTTTAGTCGGCTCGGTTGGCGCAGTGGCTAAGCCCTTGACTTCTGCGCCGCGGGTCGCGGGTTCGATTCCCGCACGGGACAAATATTTGTATGGCCTACAGATAGTTGCTCCGGGTGTGGGTGGTTTATGCATGTGGAATTTGTGTCTGTAAAACGCACCCACGACACAGGAGAAATCCTACTGTGGTCGTCGGTTTAAAAAAAAAAATAAGTCAAACCCTTAAACAATAATGTGCAATGCTGGCACTATACTGCTTGTTTGAACGCAATGGGGAGTAAGAGTGGCCTCTGCCTACCCCTTAAGTATGTTACTTTTAAAGAGTTAAGAAGGAACTATTTTACGAACAGTGTTTTGTTTTTTCAATATTTTAATTTTAATATTTTTTCCTTTTCTAAATTCTGGTATTCTGGTCCTGGATAAAGTTCAATACCGGGAATACCGGTTTTGAATAAGAAGCTCTTTTTAGTATCTACCTAAACATATTTATGCATAGAAATCCTACCACCAGTTAACAACTGCTGTGCAGCATGCAAAATGCAAATTAAGTATGTTCAAAGCGTCACTGTATACTAAATATAATAAAGCGTATTATTCCTAAAATTACCATTTTCACGTTTATCTTGCAGTTATTGCGACTTTAGAGATAAATAAATTAAGCGACATTCAACGTGGAAGAGAAAATGATTATTATATTAGAATGTGAATACGAAGGCAAATGAGAGAGACGAGAAATTTCAGTTCAAACGTGTGGTGCATGATAATTGCTTATCGCTTCCAAGATATTTCATTAGTAATCCAGTTTCATGCTTTTTATTTACTATTTAGTAGCACAGTTTTAAATTGTAAACTAATGAATTAATATATTTGAGTAATTCATAAATTTTTATTCAAGAGTATTAAAATTAATGATTTTAAAAACAAATTCATGGTGGTCACCGTTTACCACTTTGGACATGTAGAGGGGATGGATGAAAGAAGATCGATGAAATAGATTTATGTCGCGAGTGCGAAAGGGCAAGCCGGTAAGGATCGACGTAAGCGAACGTATCACGATCAGATCTAATTTTTTAAGAAAAGGACGTCAAAAGCAACTGACGCTATTGTATGAAAGCGGTCATGAAAATAGAAGAAGCGAAAGTTATATGTTAGGATCGTAGCAAGTGGAAAGATGTGGTTCCTGCCTATCTCAATTATAATGAGGCGTGTTTTTATCAGGCCACCGATTCACAGCAAAAGCCTTTTCGTTATTTCTCTCATAATCATCATTATATCAACATATCACTAGTCCGCTGCTGAACATTCTCCCCCATCGATTGCCACAAAAGTTTGCCATAGTTGCCAGGCTAGGCAGGCGGGTTGGCAATCGCAGTTTATATATTTAGATGTTCCAGGAAAATGCCGCTGCCCATCTTCTGCTTTGAATTATATCTCTGAAGTCTATTACGACACCCACGGAATGAGATTTGGTGGTAAACTACACACGGCCTAATGACTCACTCTCTCTCTCAACAACCTAATGCCATGTCGGTTCAGGAAAACTAATAGCGGTTCAGTTGCATTATGTTGTTGTTAGAATTATTGCTAATGACTATGGTTCTTCGCGCACTCTACAAAATGAAACCTATAGAAAATCGACCAAAAAGATTATTCTAAAACTATGTTCTAGTTATTTGGTTTCATTACATAAAGCATCTACTAGCCTTTTGACCCGCCTTCTCATCAAAAATATCTATCCCAAACTACAGATAATGGTCTGTTTATCTTCAAAGCCAGCTGTTTACTACAATAAAGCTGGAGAGTTTTTATATCTGAACGCGCTAATCTCAAGAAATACTAATTTGATTATGTATTTATAAATTAGATATCCCTTTTTTCTATTGGATAAAGTGACCCGACGAGCAAAACGGTCACCGGATGGTAAGTGCAACATCTGCCCATAACAAATGCTGTGTCACCTAAAACATTTCTGTGTGGCACCAAATAGTGCCCGTCGGCCCGGGATATAAGTTCTTATATTTCGTATGCCTAGTGATTAAACTAGCTCACAGTGCTCTTCAGACCGAAACATGTTTGCTTACTACTGCTTCACGGCAGAATAACTTTCCTTAGGGCTAGACGGATTCCTATAGAAATCCTACCACGAGTAACTACTATACTGCCGCACTAACTACCGCAAAGTTCTTTTGACAATCCTGTGGCAGAACTTGTCGCTCTCGCATCGGTCTGTTTAGCCACCAAAACCACTGCAATACAGGCACTACGCCATAAATCGTCTTTAATAAACGCAAAAGCCTATATAGGCTATGAAACTGCATGCTATGGTCTAAAGGTGCCATATCCTGAGGAACCGCGAAGTCATCATCAAACAAAACACAGCTCATCATCATCATCATTTCAGCCTATCACAATAGTCCACTGCTGAACATAAGCCTCCCCTATAAATTGCTACAAAAGTTTGTCGTCTCATTTTTGGAGGATTTTGCCATAGCTGCCACGCTTGGCAGGCGGGTTGGCAAACGTAGTTTATTTATTCAGATGTTTCAAGAAGGTTTTGCTGACCATCTTCTGTTTTTTTTCCCTCTATCGATTTTTACGACACCTACGGGATGAGATGGGGTGGTAGATTGTCTTATGCTGCCACCACTAATGACTCTCTCTTAACAGCCTTATGTACAGCTCCTATTCGTTAAATAGAAGTTACGTTATAAGACCTCCATTTGAATTTGTTTCCAGTAGATGTGTTTATTTATGTAGTAGAAAAGTTATTAAAAATCCAATACCAACACAGAATCCATGTAGAAATGAATATTAGCGACATGAACTAATTTTCTCGTACTCATTTCCCTTCGTATCTGCATCTTAATAATGTTACCTTATTCCAATCTACATACTTAAATTTCTTATCTCGTTCAATTCGTTAGTCATAGCACTTTAGTGGGCTCGGTTGGCGCAGTTGCTAAGCTATTGGGCCCTGTGTGTTGTGTCTCGCAGGTTCAATTCCCGCACGGGTCAAATATTTGTATATTTAATTTATGGTCCGTATAATGCACCCATGATGAAGGAGAAATTTTTATATGAGGCATCGTCTTTTAAAAAGAAACTAGCGGTCTTTATTCATAAAAAAATTAGAAGAAGGTTTATTGCCTTGTTACAAAGATATTACTCATTATTGACAGAAGTTTGCAGCCAAATGTATACAAATTAACTTATGTTTCACCTATGTACATATGCAATTTGATAAGAACGAGAAGAAAACCATGTTGAAGTATATGTATATACAAGACTTTTATAGTACGTTAAGTAGGCTTCTACAAACTATCATAAGTTTTTTTATGAATAAGACCATAAATGTTTAAAATGAAAATAATTTGACATATACGTTTTATCATATTTTACTTTGCTAGCTACCCAGCTTTTTTTTATTGTATAAAGTGACGAAACGAGCAAAACGTTCACCTGATGGTAAGTGCAACGTCCGCCCACAACAAATGCTGTGTCACTCAGAATATTTCTGTGTAACACCACACCGCGCTCGTCACCCTGAGACATCTTAACTCTCAAATGCCCTGTGATTACGCTAGCTCACAGTGTCCTTCAAACCGAAACACAGTAACGCTTGCACACTACTGCTTCACGGCAGAATAACTGGCCTTGGCGTGGTACCTACCTAGACGGTTTGTTATACGTTAGTTTGTTATAAGTTGGCTTTTTAAGATCATTCAAAACTCACTGGTATTAAACGTAAAAGCAGTCTCAATCTCTCTTCTCTTGTTCAAAAAAGGGTTTTAATCATACCACAGACCAGTTTGCTGTCTAGGTAGGTACATCCCCAGGGCCAGTTATTCTGCCGTAAAGCAGTAGTGTGCAAACAGTACTGTGTTTGGCTTAATCACTGGGCATATAAGACGTAAGAACTGATGTCTCAGGGTGACGAGCGCAGTGTCGCCTCCATGTTCTGGGTAGCACAGTATTTATGTTAGGCAGACGATGCTCTTACCATCAAAACGGTGAAGGTTTTGCTAGTTTCGTAACTTTTTTTTTTATTTAATAAAAGTGACGGAACAAGCAAAACGTTCACCTGATGGTAAGTGAAACGTCTGCCCATAACAAATGCTGTGTCATCCACAACAGTGTGACACCACAATGCGCCCGTCACCCTGAGACATAAGTTCTTAAGTCTCATGTGCCCAGCGATTACGCTAGCTCTCAGTGCCCTTCAAACCGAAACACAGTAATGTTTGCACGCTACTGCTTCACGGCAGAAAAACTGGCACTGGGCCTAGATGGATTCCTGCATAGGAATCCTACTACCAATAAAATTTTCAAAGCACGGAAAGCAAAGCAAATGGGCAAATTTAAAGAATTAAATTTAGTATTAAATATTGTAAAACTTTGAGAGCTGTTAAGAAGTTTTACACTTACGAATTTTCTTTTAAAAAATCTCCCATTAAGTCGTAATTCTTAAACGGTAAGCGGATAAAAATAAGTTTTTCGAACTGTGGTTTATTATTAGATCTTCGCTGTACAGGGAAAATTTTAAGAGAACAAAAAAAGTTTTACTGTTTACCTGAAATATGCGTTTCTGTGTTAATCTGTGTAGATTATATATATATATATAGAACGATTTTTTCGTTAATTGTGAACCAATTTTAAAAAGTCTTTTTTTAAATGGGATAGTTCTCATAATATAATTCTAACTTTAAATTCAAATTTATTATTACTTCCAATACATTTTAATTTAATTTTTAGTAAGTTACAGTTCTTGTGCGACTCCCACGATCGACAACAGCGTTTATCAGTGACCTTGACTCTATCCCACTTCACCGCTCTGGTTTATCTTCATCATCGTTTGCAGTCCAAGCTGCTAAAGTATAGAATGCGCTGCGTGATAACATAAGACAACCCTCCAGCAAGTTCAATTTCAAAAAGTAAATTCGTGAACATTTCTAAAATGTTTACATAACGGCTGAGTTGTCAAGAAATTATGATCATCATCATATTTATCATTATATTTTATTTCAGTTTCGAATAATATGTATTATATTTCGTATATATTTGTATTTTTTAATATATTTATATATATATATATATATATATATATATATATATATATATATATTTATATATATATATATATATATATATATGTATTTGTATCTGGCTGGTTTTGATGACATTAAAAAGGTAACATTTCAAAAAAAGAAACAAATTAGTAAAATCTTGTTTCCATGCCGTTTTTCATTTCTTTTTCTTTATGTCGAAATGAGTGAATTTTATTTAGGAGTATTACGAAAAAATTTTGACGTTTACGGACCTAATGCAGTGTCAGTATGAGTAGCACAAAGTTGGTTACGCGTTTTCAATCCGGGAAGTTTGATGTCAAAGATGCACCTCGCTCTGCTCGCTCTGTTACGGATAAAATGGACGCCTGAAAAAGTGGAGCAAGATCGGCATATCAGTAGTTACGACATAGCTGAAAAACTGGGAATTGATCACATTTGAAAAAAACTGGGTACACAAAAAGCACGATGTTTAGGTGCCTCACGAGCTCACTGAAAGAAACCTAATGAACCGTGTAATCATTTGCAATTATTTATTGATGAGATTGATAACTGGTGATGAAAAGTTGATCAGGTACGACAAGAACGTGCGAAAAAAGTCGTGGTTAAAGGTCGGTCAGCCTTTGCAGACTGTGCCGAAACCCAGGTTAACTCGCAATAAGGTGATGCATTTTACCGCCGGGCAGAACTATCGATTCGTATCTCTACTGCCAACAAATGATGAGAATAAAGCAAGAAGTTGAGTAAAAGTGGCCGGAATTGATGAATAAAAAGGGTGTGGTCTTTCATCACCACAACGCCACACATCTTTAGCCACTCAGCAAAAATTAAGAGAGTTTGGCTGGGAGGTGTTAATCTGCTTATAGTTCTGACCTTGCGCCTTCAGATGTCGACCTGTTTCGGTCTCTTCAGAATTCTTTAGGTAGTGTCAGATTAACATCAAGATACGACTGCCAAAACTACTTGACGCGTTTTTTTGTTTAGAAGTCTTAAAATTTCCACAGCAACTGGATCATGTCACTACCATCAATATGGCAAAAGTCATCGAGCAAAATGACAACATATGCTGTAATTAAATGTAATAAATAAACATTGTATATATATATATAAATAATAAACATTGAAAAAAAATGTCTTGAATTTTCATAGCGGAGAAACTTTCCTCAACCTATTATTTCGTATTATAACCGCCATCATTGTTTACTCACTGCCCTAAGGTTGACTGGCAGGAAATGCTTTTAGCTATATAGTAAAAGTAAGTATAAATAAATAAATAAGTGAACGATAAACACTTTTAAGAGAGGAAGTTAAGACTATTTCTTTTTATATGCCCTAACTAGTATTTCCCCTGCATAATTTACACATGCACAAACACCTAGAACCGCAACCACTATCTATAGGCCACTTAAATATTTGTCTAATTCGGGAATCTAACCCGCGACCCATGGCTGAGAAGCCTCGAATAATCAGTACGCCATCCAAGTCGAATCGCTTTTACTCCAGTAAGTGAAAGTGAAGCTATGTGATGCTATTCTATTCTCAGCTTCAAAATCCTCTGAAAAAATAGAGACGGTCTGTACTTAAATGCTGTCATTTATTACATTCCTTCATAAGACCATTTTATTACAACACAATGGTTTCTAATATTTTCTTAGAATTGAAGAAACGTCTGGTTTTTACTTTTTTTAATTAAAAATTAAAAAAATAAAAACCTGACGTACTTACTTAACTTTCGGCTTTCGTTAACGAAATTAATTTTCTCTCGGTTGAAAATAACGAACTTTACGATTCTAGACTTCTTTTATCTCCTGATTTTTATTTAAATGTCGGTCTGTGGAAAATAAAACAAAGCAGTACTAAAAGTAAATTACTTTTTTTATTTTCGTGGTTATGTGTGAGCGAAGTTTGTTTTAGTTATATTTTTTGTGGCGTCTTGTTTTGTTCTGTTAGAGTTAACTTACAAATTGTAATGTTCTCTTTTCTGTTTTCGAGAGATTTTGCTGGAGATATTGTACTACTCACCACAAGCAAACAGAAATAAAATACTCACTCGTCTTGACCTACCCGCACGCGATGTAACGCTTGTGCGCCAAGACCGGAAGACGTTGGGATGAAGTTCCGAAAACCAAAAATTTGTGTTTTTTCACAAATGTTGCATTCAACTGGCATTCGATATCAGGGCCCGCGGTGATGTAGTCAAGTACTTTGTCCAATAGGCCACGCGGTCGTCAAACCTCGACCATAGCAAAGTGGAGATGCTACGAAACATGGTGCTACGCGACGTGACGCCGAAGAGCAAAAACAAACGTGTCAGGTTCGGTGTACATTTGGTAAACGTACTGTTTCCTACAAAGTTCAGGACAAATTATTTCAACAGCCGCAAAATTAAGTATGTAAATCGTAGTCCTGGTGTTTATATATTTAAACAGTTACTACATTATTTACAACAACATTTAATTAATACTATTAAATTTAAATATGTTTACGAGATTTTCAAAAATTCCAGTATTAAAAGTTTCTCTTGATATTCTATAGAGGGCATGTTTTTTCATAGTTCATTAACAGCGCCACCTAGCTTTACTTACTGAAACGTTGACGCCTCTATTCGGAGAGAAAATTCTATTTTAAGTAAGTACCAGTAATCGTCGTCAGAGGGAGTAAGTAAACTACATTGTAGTTCTTAGAACTGCTACCACACTATTTGAGGTCTATGAATTAACGCGTTTGAATAACGTGACTGGCATTGAATCTAATCTGATCCCGCTATATCTGTATTAGTTGAAGTTTGTTTATGATTTTCTAACTTGTGAAATGATTTAAGGAAATATTCATTTTTCAAAAATATAAAGTTCTCTACACCTAAAGTGGTTTTTGTATTCCTTCTCCATCAATAATTGAAATTATTTTAGTGGAAATTAATCTGTTATTACTCTGACCAGGGCCATCATAAATTGGCAAGCCGTAACTGTAACCAATTTAATTTTGAACAAAGAACAAAATTATTAAAGTTGTATAAAATATAAATTAGTCAACCACAGGCCTATACGGTTCAGCCGTCGTTGGTGACTGCGGTTTTGTCCGTGCAGTTCCTTAAAACCGGACTATAAATTTTTGTACTTCATAACTTTACTCAATAAAGGGACTATTCGGTGCAAAAGTATTTTTTTAATCGGTTTAGTCCTCAGAACTCTTTAGCTTTATTATATTAGTAAGATTACATATTTTTTAATATATTATCGTAGGAAGTTTTTTAAATTCTAATATGTAACATAAGTTATGTCGTAACATAGCATGTAGTCATACAGGAGTTCTATGCAGGAATCCGTCCAGGTAGATACCACCACAAGGCCAGTTATTCTGCCGCGAAGCAGTAGTATGCAAACATTACGGTGCTTCGGTTTGAAAGATACTGACAATTACTGGGCATAAGAGACTTAAGGATTGATGTGTCCAGGTGACCGGCAATGGGTGGTGCCACACAGAAATGTTGGGTGACACAGCATTTGTTATGGGCAGATGATGCACTTACCATTAGGTGAAATTTTTTCTCGTATCATTACTTTACCCAATAAAAAAATCTCTGTCGGTAAATGATTACAGGTGCTCATTTACACCTTCACTCATCTTGAATGCAAAATAATGATTTTTTATGGCAGAAAGTGACGAAACGAATGCAAGCTCTACCCATAACAAACGCTGAGTGTCACCCAGAGACATTAGTTCTTAAGTCTCAAACGCTCAGTATTTATGATTAAAATGCGTTGCCAAATTTGAAGACAAGGAATGCCTCTTTGCCAGTGATCAAGACTCCAGTTCTCTTCTGTTAGGTATTATGTACATACTTTACGCTGGTATTTTGTGAGAGCGTAGTACTTCCCCGTTCGACCCGCTCCAATTTGTTTAAGCTAGCTAACCTAACCGTAGTTCTACAAAGTACTTTCATTTTATATAATACTTGCACAGCTTCTCATTCCGTGATTTTTTAGGTAATTTATAAGAATTGGTGAAGGATATTTACCAGTGTATTTTTCCAAACGACCGCGTGGCGTAGTAGTTAGCGTACCTGACTTCTACGCCGCGGGTCATGCCAATAAATGTTCATAACTCAAATTGTTGGTTTTCGGGTCTGGTTGTGTTGCGCATGTGAAATATAAACATCATTTCAGTTTATCACTGATCCATTGCTGAATATAGGCCTCCCACATAGATTGCCACAAAAGTTAGTAGCTCTAATTTTGGGGGATTTGACCATAGTTGCCACGCTTGGCAGGCGGGTTGGCATCCGCAGTGTTTTTATTCAGATGTTCCAGAAAGATGCCGCTGCCAATCAATTTTTCCCTCTGTCGGCTTTTACGACACCCCCGGGATGAAATAGGTAGGTAGATTCTTTTAAGCCGCCACCACACCCTCTTTTATTTACTTTTTTAGAATTATACTCATATAAAGTAAGAAAACTAAGCAACAGCTTATAAATAACACTGATGTCCCATTACTAGTCCCGCGCTCAAATTATTACTACTTAATATTATAAATGCGAAAGTAACTCTCTGTCCCTCTGTCTGCTTGTTACCTTATCACGGTTCAACCGCTGAACCAATATTAATGAAATTCGGCAAAGAGATAGCTTTCATCCTTAAATGCACATAGGATACTTTTTATCCCGATAAATCAAGTAGTTCGAACGCGCTATTTAAAGACCCTAAATCCACGCGGACAAAGTTGCGGGCATGCGGTAGTTTCTAATAAATACAAAAAGTTTAACACTGGCTTCTAGCGCCGCGGGTCCTAGTTTCGAATCAAAACCGGTGACAACATTTGTTGTTGTTGTTGTTTCAGCCTATCAATAGTCCACTGCTGAACATAGGCCTCCCCCATAGATTGCTACAAAAGTTAGTAGTTCTCGTTTTGGGGGGATTTTGCCATAGTTGCCACGCTTGGCAGACGGGTTGGCAACCGCAGTTTATTTATTCAGATATTCTAGCAAGATGCTGCTGCCCATCTCCTGGTTTTCATTTTCCCTCTGTCGACTTTTACGACACCCACGGGATGAGATGGGGTGGTAGATTCTCTTAAGCCGCTACCACACGGCTCCGCTACCACACGGCTACCACACAACATTTGTGCAAAATACAAATTGTTGGTTTTCGGGTCTGGTTGTGTCGTTCATGTGAAATTTATGTTTATAAAAACGCACACACAAATAAAAACATTTAAATATATCAACGCATACAAAAAACTCTATAATATATCTATCTACGCTGACTGAATCTTCGAACTTCAGCTATGAGAGGATTAAGTTGAGCATGTAATAAAATAAAAAGGGTTAGAGTACATTACATAATTAAATAAAGATTTTATTAAAATTAAACACATGTTATTATGATAACCGTCAGGAGTTATTTATTATGTTAAACAATTCGAAAAAGCAAGTACTAAATCTCATTACAGAGACATCTATTTTTACATTCCTTCACTTTAAAGAGCTTATTTTCCAGCGAAAGTTTTACTCGGTTCCATTTAATGACGACTGGGGGCGTGATTAATTAATGCATGACATTATCTCTTGTAAAAAATGTGTAAAATATAAGATGACACAAACACACAAATAAAGTTTAGTACTAAGAATATATTTAAATCGACTGAATTATTTAGTCACTCTTCTTTTATAATAAGCAAATATTCGTAACTTGTTTTGTCTTTTGTTTTGAATTATGAAGTCGCTCTTTTAAGTATTTAACAGTCTATGACTTTTATAATTCTTTATACAGCCACCGTGGTTAGCAATTCTTCGTAATTTTTTATTCGAAGTCTTGTAATGGCATCGTTACGGTAATATTTTTGCTCATTTGTAAAAGATATTTTCAGCCTGCTTGGATTTTATTCAAGAGAATTTTACTGAGAAAATATTTCTGTTACACGAATACAGATTTTATTTTCTCCGAGGGAATTTTAGGGAATTTGGAGAGACTGTTATTTATTGCTTACTTACTTATTCCGCTCTGGAACACGTGAGATTAGTATCAGATCTAGTACATTATGACATGAGTTAATATGAAACTGGATCTGTTTTTTAAAACGGCTAAATAATTCCCTTTTATTTGTCTAAATGTTAACATATCAAGTTATTTATTGGATTAAGAAAATGGGCTGATTTTTACTACGCTGATATCTTAGAGCTAACAATAAGAAGTAGTTGTCAGAACAGGTGATATTATAGTACCTAGAGTACAAACAGTAAAAAGACAGGCACTTTCGTGTGTACTGTTATTATACCCGGATACAAAATTTACAAAAAAATACGTCAAAAATATTAGATGTAGTAGTGTTTGCAAATAGAACCCTAGACTTCAGACATGCTACTTGCTGGGCCTCATGCATACATTCACGCCTATTTCCCATTGGAGAAGACAGAGACCACATAAGCCTACTTATCGCCCCTCGGGAAACGAGATGGGACGGGTGGCGAATCACGTCGCCGCTGTTTTGGTGAGTGTTAAATTTCTTGCTCCCCATTGCGTTCTAACGAGTGGCAGGGAAGATGTTGTCTACCCAAACATAGCCCCGCAAGCTTGGGTTAGCCTTCTGGGGTCGCCCGGTCCCAAAGTAGATCGGCACGCTAGCAACTACTGGCTTGGCGGAGAGGAAGGGAAAAGGAATAGGTAGGAAATGGATATAGGTGGTACAGAATGCGGAAGTTAAGCAAATAACTGTAAGATGTAGGGTGCTACTATCTTGGAAGGAGCAGAAAGATAGCAATAGCTCGGGAGGCCGTGGTTGCTAACATCAGTTCAAGCACTCCCTGGCCGAAGTTGCTGGGCGTTGCGATGGTGAAATAAGTGTTGGACCAAAATTAAAACAAAGAAAATACTGAAGAATATAGCTATTTGCTTTTGCCAGCAACGAAGCCGGAATTCCTCTGGTATTACGAATGTTCATGAGCGGTGGTGATCAATTAGCAGCAGGTGAGCCGCATGCTCGTTCCCCCCTCTTCTATAAAAAATCAATGTACATAGCGATCTTCTTATGTTTCTTTGTAATAGTACAGCAAAGTATTTCATCGATCTGATACGAAATAATTTTTACTACCAAAAATATGTATTTTGTTTTCTCATTAGTGTGTGGTGAAAAATATTTTTTTAGAAAGAAGACCCGTATGCCACTGGTAACTTTTGTTGCCTACTAATTTTGTATACAATATTCTTTAAATAAATATCGTATTAAAAAGTAAACTTTAAGATAGGGCGTTTATTGGTTAGCATACCTTACATTTTTAGGTCTTCGGTTCTTATTCACCGGAAGTAGGTTTTTGTTCTACACACAAATTGCTCTTCTAGTAATGGTTGTACTACGTATTCCATGCCTTTTAATACAGCACAGACCCTACTCGCGATTTTCTGAAAGTGGAAATAAGTAATTGAGATTATCTTTTGATAATTAATTAGAACATATTTTCGTGGTGGAAATCTGCCAGAAGACATGATAACAATTAAAGCTTATTAATTCCACGCGTTATTTTTCTTAGTACTAATAAGTGGTGGTAGCTCATGAGGCAGGGGCTCAAATTTTATAATACGCGAGTGGCCCGAATTCGGTACCCGGTGCCGACACCTCTAAATTTGTTGTTGCCCACTGCTGAACATAGGCCTCCCCATAGATTTCCACAAAAAATTGTAGCTCTCATTTTGGGAGGATTTTGCCATAGTTGCCATACTTGACAGACGGGTAGGCCATCGCAGTTTATTTATGCAGTTGTTTCAGGAAGATGCTGCTGCCCATCTCCTTGTTTTTGTTTTCCCTCTGTCGACTTTTACTACAACCACGGGATGAGATGGGGTGGAAGATTCTCTTAAGCCGCCACCACACGGCAAGACGCTTAAAGGATGTTACTTTAATTTTTAATTTCTTTATAACACCTACTTTATTTTAAAAGTCCATATAAAATGGGAAGTCAATCTGATTGTATTGGGTCAATGGTTTTATTAAGGGCCAATGGGTTTATATAAAACCATTCTCAAAGAGTTTTTCGGTGCCAGTCACTTACTGGCACTGTTCCCATAATCGTCTTCGGATTAAGTTACTTACGGGACGCATAAGTACTTTTCAAGCTAGAAATATATAAGCGTATTATAGTATGCTCAGCTATAGTATAGATAGCAGTAAAGTAAAACATAGTTTTTAATCTAGTTTTTCTTTAAAAACCAGTAACATATCACAACGTTAGCACGAAAAAACGACAAGCATATTTCTGCGTTATGTTTTTACTAAAGGACCACACGATGCATATTTATGAATTGTGAAGGTTGTGAAATTATAATAAATGTATATATTCGTTTACGTATTTTGCATATAAAGTGGATTTACGACGCTTCTACGATTCGTGTAGAACGTTCGTAGAAGTGCTACAAACGCATAATAACTAGAAAGCTAATTTTTATTGTTTTAGTGATTTTGCGATAACTAGTATGTGATGAATGAATGTGATATAAGATTTAGATTTATAGGACTGATTACTGTAAAATATAAACATTACCACACAAATATAAAATTTGTCATTTTACATAATAAATTATGAAACAATTAAAATGTTGGTCCCTAATTATAAAAATTTAGACAGTAACAGTTTTTTGATATTTGCACATTTATGTGAATAGGTTATAATCGTTATCTGAGTCATAGATCTTATTTGTAATCTCAGCCGAAGTCAACATTTGCGCATTGTGTGCTAATTCTATGGATTGGATTCTATGTTTCATACTGGTAGAAGGGTTCCTGTGCAGGAATTCGTCTAGGTGGGTACCACCTAAGCGCCAGTTATTCTACCTTAAAGCAGTAATTCGCGAACATTACTGTGTTTCGGCCCGAGGGCACTGAGAGCTAGTGTAATCACAGGGCATATGAGACTTAAGAACTGATGTCACACGGTGACAGGCGCATTGTGGTGCTACCCAAAAATATTCTGAGTAACACAGTATCTGCAGCAGACGCTGCACTTACCATCGGGTGAACGTTTAGCTCTTCACGTCACTTTATGAAATAAAAAAAATATGAGAGGGCAAAAGACAAGGGAGTTTCTGTCTTTACGTTATAACTTATAATATATCCTGTACAGGTGGCTGCATTTGACTCACGATATCCTGGATTTCATTATAACAAATCAAAACATATTGGAATATATATCATTTTATATATATATACGTTCTTCACTGGAATAATTCACAATCATGCATGCCCGTTTTCTTGTAGGTGTTGCCCATTCCTTAGATTCCACACGGAAGAATGCCATACAAATTCATATGTAGTAGGTGAAGCTGTGGGGAAAGTGCAAAGCTCGTGTTCAAAATCGCCAAAAGTTTTATGCACAAAAAATGCTTACGCACGTTACTAAGTTATCTTCTAACCTAGAACGTTGCAACCATGGGGCTTCCTTACCTTCTCTTAATGCCGTACAATTCTAACTAGGTTTTGAACGGTCTCTGTCGTAGTACATTTTATTGTACATTTAGTATTTTTTTGTATATGAAACATCTGCAAAATTTTATTAAGTATGGCTAAAAGACCACTGAATCATACTAATGTAAACAACATACAAATTTGTTTATGTAGATTATAATATCCGACGACCCCTTGGTTCGGTCGAAAATTACTTGTTCATTGAAGCTCATTAGTGTTAGGTATCGTCATGATCATCATTTCAGCCCATCCACTGCTGAACATAAGCCTCTCTCATAGATTGCCATAAAGGTTAGGTATATTTTTAAAAACCAAATCATACGATTTTTTGGTCTGTTTTCGTATTAACAGTCTACAGCTGAACGTGGCTTCTTATAATGCTATAATCGCCACGCTTAAATGGCGGTGGGGCAAGTGCTATCTTCAGGTTTATTTCAAGCAATATTGTGATTGTCCCCCTTTCTACGACACTGCACCCTAGCCTACCTCCGATCTTGTCGCATGAACGTTACAACGGACGGAGGATAGGTTATTACAAGTGAGTGCCTCTGCGTTTGCTCGTACCCCTGTGGCACTTCAATATTTCCTGTGTAGCTGATAACTTACGACAGAGTTCGGAAATAGTTATCATGGCCAAAACTTGGCCAGGGGTACGTTCATTAGTAACCAAATTACTTGGTTTTTATATTTGGAAACGTAGTAAAATGAAAAATATACATACATACAAACATACATTCAGGCCTTTTTCCTTTTAAAAGCGTAGGCAGGGACCACACCCGTAGTCCACTTTTCTACCCTGCGGGAAACGAGACGTGACCGGTGGCAAACCAAGTCGCTGTTTTTGTTGGTACGGGTAAAAAATTCTTAGCCGCCATTGCGTTCCTACTAGGAATATAGTGACAGCAGTGAATATTATGGTATTATTCTGCACGAATGAAGGCTATCCGTACAATACCTTAGTCGCCTCTTACGACACCTTGGTAGGGAAGAGATACGAGCTATTCTACTCTGCTGGACACCTATCGGCTGTGTTTCTGAGATGCGAACTATATATACAGCATCTAAAGATAACTGGTAGTAGGAGACGTCGTCCCCAGATCACATTACCCAATCTGGCGGGTAGCTACAAATGTCCTTGGCAATATCATCTGCCAAACATGCTAGTTATTTTTAGTTTTTTTTTATTTGATAAAAGTGACGGAACGAGCAAAACCTTCACCTGAATGGTAAGTGCAACGTCTGCCCATAACAAATGCTGTGTCACCCAGATCAGTGTAACACCACAATGCGCCCGTCACCCTTTGACATCAGTTCTTAAGTCTCATATGCCCAGTTATTACGCTAGCTCTCAGTGCCCTTCAAACCGAAACACAGTAATATTTGCACGCTACTGCTTCACGGCAGAATAACTGGCCCTGGGGTAGTACCTACCTAACCGGATTCCTGCGTAAGAATCCTACCACCAGCAAAATTATTAAGCTATTAAGAAGGCTTACAGGCTTAATATTATCTAAAAGACTGAAGTCAAATATTTTTTTTAGTTTTTAAGGTTCTTTATTGTTATTACAAAACGTTTTTACTTTCATACAGCGGAAGCGCATTGCTGTATTTTCTCGAGATGTAAATCAAGCTCTCTTGTGACAGAGCCAGAGGTACAATGCACTCAACTTACTGGAAACTCCTTTGCAATGTTAATTTGCAAGTTGCGAGGAACGACATAACTGCTGATGTCCAAACTCGAAACATTTCTGCAATTTACTACCTAAAATGGTAACAACATTTTACTATGTTACTATAATAAAGCTGAAGAGCTTGTATGCTGGGATGCAATAATCTCAAAAAATATTAATTTAATTAAAAAAAAAATATTTTAGATAGCCAATTTATTGAGAAATGTTTTAAGCTATCAAACGGTACGCTACAGTAAGACTGTACAGAACCGCTCGTTGAGAATCGAACATTACCAAAAAGGCCGAACTGTGCATGCTCAGGACAGCGAGGTACCATGCCGTATAGCGCAATCATGTTGTCGGCTAATTGACCCATGTGAAACCACGGGGTACAGCTAGTATAGTATAAAATAGAATAATATTTCTTTTATATGGTATTAGCTGACGCCCACGAATACGTCCGCGTTGATTTTTAGAGTAGTAGTAGTTTTTACCGTGGTTATACCGTGACAAGTCTTTGATTTTCAAAAATAAAAATACGTAACGGAAAAATATCTTAAATAACGATTTCTTATATTTACGCGAATAATACACATTTAAATAAAACAATTTTTTACGGATTTTAGCGTTTAATTTTCTACTATTTATAACCCGACGTTTCGAGCGGTTTACAGCACCCATGGTCACGGGAGGACTGAGGTGACAGATGTTCTGATGTCATAGTGAAACCGGAGTACCTTCAGCTTTTAATTATTATTTTTGGTCCGATCTACGCAGAAAGAGCTAACTGTATCTTGAATTCTTGCAGTGGTATGCTTGGTTTTTGATGTAATTTTATTAATTATAGGATCCCAAGCCGGTGGTAATACCCAACCATCTTCTCTATTGAATTTAGGATGTTTTTAATTTCAATAGCCTCGCGAATCATCCTTGGTAGGAATCGATGTTCTTTTGCGAGGATTTGTGGTTTAACCAACCATTATATCAGTTATGATAACACACAACCCAAACAGTTTCAAATAAATTAAAAAAACAAATAAATAAGAAGAGGAATAGACAGAGTCAGGATACATTTTTTACTGAGTTATAAAGCTTAAACAGATAGACAGAAATCAGTTTTTTATCGATTCCGGAAAAACTAACTTTTCGAGATACAACGGTCCCGTAATAGCAGTGCGATATTATGATCATTCCCCTCCATCTAAATTGACTTCGGAACTGTCGATGTGAAAAACAAGCCACGCTTAGTTACACTTTGTTCCGTTCACATGCCTATATTGGATTAGTAAGGGAGGCTCACTTATCGATAAAAACCTCGCTAATATCGACAGCGTTGTCCTTCTATATTTCTTAAACACTTTAACTTCACATCCATTTACATTATGTTACCTGTAAAAAGTCGCATACGATGCAAATTTAAAATCAAATTGATGAGTAAGAGTTGTTGTTAATGCAAATGTATAAATATATTTGCCGTAAATTTGACCATAAATTAAAAAAAAATCCTTTGATATACTCATTCAAATAATAACTAACCATATGATAATCTAAATAATATCGTCCAAACTTGTATAGAGTCGACAAATCTGAAGGTGTTTAATTCTGTATGATGAAATTGGATTTATGTGGTGTCTACGCTGTTCCGTAAAAAAAAGGTTTATGCACGCTGTAGTAGGCACGTCGGAGATTTTCTATAAATATTTTATTATTATACTTGTTTATACATTTTCATACTTACTATTTTTTGTAATTTTGAAAAACAGGTTTAACGTAATATTTCGTTAAATTATTTAATTTATAAAGCCTCTTTTAAAACTGAACAAGTAACTGTCGATAAATTGACGATAATCGCAAATTTATGAAGAATATGAAAATATTAATTAAAACAAAGTATCGTACAACAATGGCGTATCAACAACCCGCGAGTTTCCCGCGCAACCGCGTACCATAGTCCTCGGGAGAGTCGTAGGGCGCGCACGTATTCGAAATACAAATTCGACACGAACCCATACGGTAACGGATCGCGTTCGAATACGACCTCTGGGTGCAGTGAACATTTAAATTTCGAATCCTCAACTACGAAGTATTTCAAACAATAACTAAAGGTAAGTTTTTCTTTAAGGATAGCAGTAGTACTTATTTTTGTTATAAATTAAATTTATATATACTGTAGTAGATACTATAATATTGACTTATAAATTTTAATATTCTACAATAACTAAATAAAATAATTTAAACAGTCAGAAATTACAAATGAGGTCTGAAACATAAATGAAATAACAAAAATAATTTTTTTTTGGACAGCATAACAAAATTATTTTTATTTATAATTCGACTTCCGATTATCAACAAGACAAATATAATAAAAATAATCTATATATAAATATTTTTTCCTTTTATTTAAGATTAATAATTATTTTTTTAAACTAGGATTTTTTTTAAGTTTAATAAAGCTTTTTTATTATAAACTCATTGCAAATTGATCTGAATGATTAGCAGAATACAGTAGATAATAGTAAACAGTATACTACGAAATAAAAATAATTTACCGTTTATAGTCCACATTTAATCTATGCCTTTAGCCATTATATTTTTAGTTGCATGCAGTTTCACTCAGGTGTGAATATTGGATGTAGCTCTTAAAGGTCGTCTGATTACGAGAAAGACTGAGTAACTAGGTTAGAACTAATTAGTTAAATGGGTCTTCCATTCCCTTTATTTATATTTACGTCGGTGTGAAGGGTAAGAGTGATACGTGGAGGGGTAAATGGTTGGTTTGCTAATTGGGTTATGTGAAACGGATTATATTTTGATTGATTAAGACGGGAATAGCTATAATGGTAATAATTTATGCAATTTGACGAATTAAGAGTCGACTGTGTGGTCTCGTGGTCAGAGTAACTGACTTTTAAGCCGCGGGTTCTGGGTTCGAATCTCAACATTTGTGCAATAACACAAATCGTTGGTTTTTGTGTCTAGTTGTGTTGTGCATGTGAAATGTATGTTTGTAAAACTCACCTACGATGCAGGAGAAATCCTAGTGTTTCCAGCTTTTTAAAAGAAAAGAAAGAATTAAGTTTATCTTTTTAGGACGCCTCCACGACTCTAGGAAGCAACCTATAGTGGGATGTTTTTGCTCAAATACCGTTTTCTTAAATACTTGTGTGAGGGTTAAAATTCGAATCCACTCTAACGCCAATTTTGGTGCACCTTCAATAAAAGAGTCTATAACTGACTAAAGAGCCGGAAACGCACCCGTAATTCCTCCGGTATTGCGGATGTTCATGGGCGGCGGTGAACACTTACCATCAGGTGAGCCTCTTGATCTTTGGCCCCCTCTTATAAAAAAACACACTACAAGTTATTGTTATATAAATTTAGATGTATTAAGGCATTATATGCTAAGTTTCATTCCAACATTCCACCAGCAAAGAAAGGTAGCTAGTGCCCTGGTGTGTGTGGTCACCTTCGGCACTGCAATGCATCGTTTATGGATGACTACATTTGATAGTAAACGGAAAATTACGAGTAAGTTAAAATTTTAAAAAAATATGTATCTGAAAAATGTTAAGGCCTATATTCCGCAGTGGAATAGTGATAGGATGATGATGAAGACATGGACTTTGTTCATGGCATCGGAACTAAAAATAATCATATTTTGTGATTTTTTGTAGCAAAATAAAACATGGAACGTAGCTACTGATTTTCGTTTTGAAATATAGTAAGGTCAGTGATTCTTTTTTTTTATGGAAGAAAGTGCTGAGAGGACTTTATCGTTCACCTGATAGTAAGTGCAACGTCTGCCTATAGCAAATTCTGTGTCACCCAGAATGTTTCTGTTTGGCACAACACTGCGCTCGTCACCTTGAGATAAAAGATCTTTCGCCTAATATCCCCAGCCCCCTTCAAACCGAAATTTTTAGGCTCTACTGCTTGACAGCAGAACAACTGGCACTGCGGTGGTACCTACATAGACGAATTCCAGCACAGAAATCTTGCCAACAGTAAAACTTATAACAGAATAACTTTTTCCTGCTTTTTTAATGTACGTTCGGTTGGTCTGTATATATTGTGTTGGGGTAGGCAGAGACCACATGTTTCCATTTGCTACGATCATGACACACAAATATATTTCGCCTCTTCTACTTTAATTAGTGTTTTCATACAAGCTCATCGGTTGCGGGGAGTTTTGACGCGGCCTGTCCTTAAACGACTTCGATCTGATCGTGATACGTTCGCCTACGTCGACTCTTAACTAAAAGTAAAAGTCTCTTATGTACTCTGTTCATAGAAACGAACTAATACCGGAAAATGTTCTTTTAGTTCATTGGTTAGACATACTAGTAAGTCACACTTGCAACATTCGACCATAAGAACACTGGTTACTAATTTAAAAAAAAAATTCAACAAACGGCCAGTTATATTTGTACTTACATCTCCTATTGACCCTCTTCTACTCGTATATGCAATGTGTTACAAAGAAAACGTTATGCTAGGTCGTTTCAATGGATTAGAGTACAAGTGCATACACTGCGCAGGCAGAAACTACGGCCCCTGAACTAAACGGTATCAGCTCTACCTATGATTTCTTAGCAAAAATATTTTAAAATAATATTCTGTTAACCATATTTTTTTTAAGCCGTGGTAGCTCAGGGGCCTGGTGCCCGACTTTAATTTCATAGTAAGCGAGTAACCGGGGTTCGATCCCCGGTGCCAGCACCTCTAAAATTGTTCTACAATTTTAAGTGCTGATTTACTACGTGCTTAACGGTGAAGGAAAACATCGTGAGGAAACCTGCATGTCCGAGGAATATAAATATTTCGAGGACACGTGAAGTCCGCCAACCCGCTTTAAAGCCGCGCGGCGGAATCTTCCTGGCTCCAAAAACCCTGTCAGAAATGAGAGGAGGCCTTTACTTTTTTACTTAAATCATTTTTTTAAAGTTTGTTCTATTCATAAATATTCTTTTTTTTAAGTTTTTTCTTAATGGATGTAAAGGTGACAAACGAACACGAGTCGATAGAGCATTGCGTAGTCATCCGTAACGACAGTGATGGAATACTATGTAGGTAGTAATTGGATCTCCGGCTCTCGTCAGTGCAGCTACTTTACTCCTGTATTACGTGAGAGCGTGGTGTTTTCCTGTTTCTTGGCCTATTTATAATCTACAGTGAGTTTCTTGTTGAAAAAAAAAATATCATCAATGTATATGATCAAAGTATTCACGCAAAATACGCGCTAGTCGCGGAGTTGCGGAAACCGGCCGGTTGCAATCTACGAGTACAATCTATGATCTATGATCAAAGTATTTGTCATTTCCATTTTATGCCTTTTTTCCTTTTTTATTTGATGGTGACAGTCGAAACACGCTTTATGCAATCCGCGGTTTTTTCAAATCGATAAAACTTTGGGACCTTCAAGAGAAGAGCCTATTCCTTTTTAAAAAGTCGGCAAAGCATCCGCTATTCCCCTGGTATTGTAGATTTAAATGGGCGGTGGTGATCACTTACCATTAGGTGCGCTGCTTGCTCGTTAGCTGTAAATGTTATTTAACTTTAATGATGAGTCACAATGTCGCGGTTAATGTTTAATGTGAACTAACTTTAAAAACTATTCTATAACGATCTATTATATAACTTTTGCCGCGTATATAGCGCGGACGCTACCAAGAATGTACAGCGGTACAGTACAATTGTTTATGCTAAATCTAACATTAAAAAATAACTCTGTTTCAACCTCTATCTGTGTGTCCGGACTTTATAACTTGAATATTACTGAGACCATTGACTAGCAAACTGGTCCAATCCAATGAAATTATTTATTAGCTAAAAAGTTGAAAGGAAACGATACCACTAGAGACTAAACGATTCAGGCCTTAGAACAATACAGTTTCAATCTTATAAGTGAATTAAAAATCAACAGATTTTATTTATATTTATATAAAAAGAAAGTAAAGTAACAGCCTATAAAAGTCTCTCATTTCTAAGAGGGTTTTTCAGCGGTGAAGAATCCGCTTGGATGATCCGCCGAGCTCGTGGTAAATCAGCACTTAAAATTGCAATTAACAATTTTAGTGGTGCCGGCACCGGGAATCGAAGCCGTGGCCTGAGTAAGATTCCCGGCCGGCACCACTACTCGTACTATGAATTTTAAAGTGAGCGCCTATCTACCACGGCTTTATTAATACATGAAAAATATATTGGAAGGATTCTTATGCAGGAATCCGTCTAGGTAGGTACCACCCCAGAGCCAGTTATTCTGCCGTGAAGTAGTGTGCAAACATTACTGTGTTTCGGTTTGAAGGGCACTGTGAGCTAGCGTAATCACTGGGCATTTGAGACTTAAGAACTGATGTCTCATGGTGACGGGCGCAGTGTGGTGTCACACAAAAATATTCTGAGTGACACAGCATTTGTTGTGGGTGGACGTTGCACTTACCATCAGGTGAACGTTTTGCTCTTTTTGATACTTCATACAAAAAAAAAATATATGCTGCATTGGATTCAGTGTGTTATACAACACAAGAACAACGATTTAGGCGGCGTGTGCTCATGTAAATTCTGACTACTATAAATATAATACATTTAACTTAAAAAATATGAGTCCGAACACGTACATATACAATGCTTTATCAATATGATGCAAAATATTGCTATATCTAAAAATAATTCCTTTTTTTCTTTTTACTGTAGCAACACAAAGCGAAACAATCGTCTGGAAAAGTATTGAAAAATATTTTCTTCTATTGCTTGTTAAGCACGTCCGCCTTATCAGAACGTGCACGCTACTTAATGCTGTTCAGAACAAGAATAGCTAGACAAAAAGGGAATAAGCGGTATTAAATGCCACAGATAAAATAAATAGAAAGTAATTGTCTCTATTTCCCATAAGTCTGAAGGGCACTGAGAGCTAGTGTAATCACTGGGTATATGAGGCTTAAGAACCGATGTCACAAGGTGACGGGCGTAGTGTGCGCACAGAACTGATCTGGGTGACACAGCATTTTTTATAAGCCGACGTTGCACTTACCACCAGGTAAACGTTTTACTCGACTAGTCAGTACCCAATAAAAAATATTATTCATACATTTATATAAAATAGAACTAACTTTTTTTTCTTTCTGTCTATACGAACCGATTTAACTCGAGAAGTACTAAAGCTTTTGACATGAATTTTACAAATATCTATAGATAGTTCAAAAGGAAGCCCTTGGCGAGCGCCTGTCCATCTGTATGACCGCGCTAATCTCGAGGAACAAATTTGCATGCGGTATTTATTGCTTTCTACTTACTACTGACTGCATCTACCCAGGAATATTTGTTTATATAAAAAAAATCGCCCGCGCTCTTATAGGAGCTGATCGTTACTATTGTTGGTGAATCAAGTTGAGAAAAAATTTGCCGATACTATCAAATATTGTTTTTTTTATAGGAGAGTGTGTCGAGACGAGCAAAACGTTCACCTGATATTAAATGCAACGTCTGCCCAGAAGAAATACTGTGTTACCCAGAACATTAACACCAGTAAATGTTCTCTCGATTTAGTGATTTATTTTAAATTTAGATTGCTTTACATGAAATTATGAACACTATTATATTTTTCCATGTGGTGGCGGCTTAAATTTATATTTCTTACGTTTAAGAATAAATAATTTTCATTCCATTCAATTACGGTACAGTAGCAGAATCCTTGATATAATCCTTAATATATGTTTACAATTATTTGATTTTCTTGAGATCATTCTTATAATAAAAATAAATCGAATTTGAGTGAAATATCCTTTTTAAGCGACTTTAAAAATGGAGGCGGTTCTATGTTCGCCTGTTTGTATTTTTTTAGGTATGTTCACCGATACGTTCGTCAATTTAAAAAAAACTTAATTTGTTTGAAAGGGGATACCTCAAGGGTGGTCCCATACAACTGTTATAATTGTCCACGTGGAGCGATTTTGATGATTCTTTTGTTATTAGAAAAGGTGTACTTTAGGAGTCCCATATAAGTTCGTTCAAGTTCTGATGGATCCTGCCAGATCCATGGGGAAATCATGAAACTCGTAAATTCGCTTGAACATGTTTGATGCTGTTTCGTAGGAGTCGGTTTTTTGATTAAATAATTATTGAGTCAGCGTTTCAAAATCAAACGTTTCTGAGGCAAGATGAACAGATATTACGTGACCAGAGAGAAAAATAGAACTACATTCTATATATACATTGTTAGACTTATTTTTGATGTTAATTAATATTTAGCAATTGCAGTTATTTTAGTGCGAGTAATATTTTGGATATTTCATGTGTATTTATTTTTGTATTTTTTAATAAAATTGCAAAGTTTCACTTCCTTCGCGCGTACTGAGACTGCAACTCATTGCCCGTGCTCTTTTTTAATGATACCTTTTATAAAGTAAGCACAGCAGTGCTACAATGCTTTCGTTGGTGTTCTATATCAGAAGAAAATCCTATCTCGACCGAGCGAAATAGCTGCAGAAACTTAATAATAACAATCGACATAAATGCAACCACTTAAAAGTTTTTGTTGACCATCCCCTATGGTGCTCTTAGTTAAAGTACTATTAAATGTAAAAGCAACGAAATTAACTATATTTTGAGTTGTTTTTATTACTGTTTTGTCTTTTTTATCTTTTACCTGTCATTTGTGTGTAATAAAATAAATCTGAAATCTTTACAAAGATGATTCATATATACAGTAATGCCCTTTTCCCATAAGGGGCAGGCAGAGACTACCCCCGTAGTTCACTTTTCCGCGCCGCTGCCATTTTGGTACGATTCAAATAAAATCTTACTCCCCATTGCATCCCGCGAGCAGTATAGTGTCAGCATTGCATATTATGGTGTTATTCTGCACGAATAAAGGTTGTTCGTACAATACCTTAGTCGCCTCTTACCACCACGGTAGGAAAGAGGTATGTGCTATTCTACTCTGCATGACACCTATCGCCTATATATAATTAATGATAATATGATATGATATCATTGGCCGATTTTCAACCACGGCCATGACTATCAAATACTCTTAGCAGTTATCAACTGCGTAGGAGATATTATAGTGTCACAAGTGTACGCACAAACATAGGGCACTCACCCGTGCCAGATTTAACGCTCATGCGATAAGGTAGGCTAAGATGCAGTGTCAGAGACAGGGACAATCATAACACAACCAAACCAGAAAAGCAACAATTAGTGTTTATGCACAAATGTTGGCTGCGGCTGAGATTCAAGCACAGGCTCCGCGGCGTGATAGTCAAGTACTCTAACTCTAGCCACGGGATCACTTATTTTGTGTGTGAAATAGACAATTGTCTTCTAACTTTTCGTGTTCTGTGAGTTCTATGCAGAAATCAGTCTAGGTTGGTTGGCATTGTCAGACAGACATTGCACTTACCATCACTAAATATTAAAGTCGCGTGATTCTAAAGAAACTGTATTAAATTACCTTCTATCTGGAATTAGCCGAATTATTTCAGAGGCATACACGTAAATCGGGCTTAGTTCATACAACACAAAGATATTTAATGCCGACCCAACAAGTTTGCACTCCGTTCACACATAAAGAGTCTTATTGCTGCAGCCGTAAGGTTTTATTTTAAATTTTATGTTGTATAGAATAATAAAATACAGGCGACGTCGATTTCGTGCTCTACCTCATTTGTCACGTCCATCATACTAAGTTGAGCGACTTACCTGCGGGTAGAAATTTTAATGTATTCAAAATTTAATCCGCCTAACCCACATACAGTAGACAATCAGATTATATATATGCAGAAGTTTTATATAGAACCACCCGTTCTCATTCCGTGGGTATTGTAAAAGTCGACAGAGGAAAAAATAAAACCAGAAGATGATTAGCAGCATCTTTTTGGAACGTGTGACTTAAGAACTGATGTCTTAGGGAGACGGGCGCAGTCTGGTGCTACACAGAAATATTCTGAGTAACACAACATCTCTTATGGGCAGACGTTGCACTTACCATCAGGTGATGGTGCGTTTTGGTCGTCTCGTCACAATTATCAAATTAAAAAAAAACATTATTTGAGTTGTCGTGACCAAAATAAACTCATTGTTCTCATAGTCGTTTGTATAAGAGATTAAATGTTTTGCACCTTTATCACACGGATCAGTAGTTTTTTTAGATAAAACTCACTTATGTTATAGTTGAAGTTGTTTTTATAATAGCGTAGTACTTTCTTTTTCTTGATATTCCAGCAAGAAATTTATTGCTAGATATAACATCAAATAGCTTTAACTTTGTTATCAAAATAGATAATTTGGTACTCGTCAATAAAGTCGCTAAAGTCATTTAGTTAATATATCTTGCCGAAATATCACAAAGATAAGTCTAACTTCTCTTGCCAATGCTTCGTACTAATATATCTTTATTAGTTTACTGAATAAAGATAAAATAAACACGTAAATCTAATTACACAACTATTATGCCTGAAGATTTACAGGTCGTAGAATTCCTATGCCTATCCATCTAGGTAAGTCCCACCGCAGGGCCAATTATTCTGCCGTGAAGCAGTAGTGTGCAAACATTACTATGTTTCGGAGTGAATGGCACTGAGAGCTAATTTATTAAAGTAAAGGTTCAGCCTATAAATGTCCCACTGCTGAGCACAGACCTCCTCTCATTTCTGAGAGAGTTTTGGAGCTAGGTAGAATCCGCCACGCTGCTCCAATGCCGGTTGGCGGACTACACATGTCTTCGAAATATTTTTTATTTCTCAGACATGCAGGTTTCCTCACGATGTTTTCCTTCACCGCCGAGCACGTGGTAAATCAGCACTTAAAATTGCAATTAACAATTTTAGTGGTGCCGGCACCGGAAATCGAACCCAGGTCACTCGCGTACTATGAAATTTAAAGCGAGCGCCTAAATACTGACTTTAAAACTGATGTCTGCGGTTGATATGTGCAGTGTTGTGCCACTAAAATTCTGTGTCACCTAGATACAGAATTTTTTATGGATAGACGTTTAATACAATTAATTTTACGGTTTTTACGCGATGTTATCGCGTAATTTTTAACTATTAATAACCCGACGTTTCAAGCGCTTTACAGCACCCACGGGGACTGAGGTGTGAACGTTTAATAAACTTATTTTACGGATTTTATAGTGTTTAATTTTCAACTATTAATAACCCGACGTTTCAAGCGCTTTACAGCTCCCGGGGGACTGAGGTATCACACGTCATCACAAGATATCCGGGGTACCTACAGCTTTTAAGTTATTATCTTTGGTCCGATATACGCAAAATGAGCCGTGGTAGCGCAGGGGCCGGGAGCTCGCCTTTAATTTCATAGTACGCGAGTAACCAGGGTACGATTGCCGGTGCCACCACCTCTAAAATTGTTCTAAAATTTAAAGTGCTGATTTAGCACGTGCTCAGCGGTGAAGGAAACATCGTGAGCAAACCTGCATATCCGAGTAATAGAAATATTTCGAGGACATGTGAAGTCCGCCAACCAGCATTGGAGCAGCGTGGCGGACTATTCCCCGCTCCAAAACCCTCTCAGAAATGGGGGGGGGGGGGGGGGCTTTGCTCAGCAGTGCCATATTTATATGCTGTTACTTTACTTTAATTTTTTATACGCAAAATTAGCTAACAGTGTGTTGAAGTATTGCAGTGGTATGTTTTTTTTTGATTTAATTGTATTATTGATAGGATACCAAGCCAATTAGGAAATTGACCTGAGGTAGGCATCGGGAAGTTGTTAAAGGAACTTTAAGGTGTAGGATACTACTATCTCGGAAGGAGCAAGAGGAGACAGAACTCAGGAGGGTCATTTACCCCGCACTCCACCGTATTTCACCTAGTTGAGTGAGGTACTTCCTGACTAGTAACTGTAAATAGGTTTATATGTATGTATATTCCTAGCACGGGCTCGGAAAGTTCCGCTTATCTTTTTGACGTATTGGATTGATAGCTTTAGCAACTTGTATGTCAAGTTGTGTCAAGTTTCAGTAAAATCAGTTGTGATTGAAGCAATGGTAAGGTTATTAGAATTTATAGTATATAAATTATCTAAAAATATGTTTCTTGCTCAACTTTCTTAAATAGAAAATATTTATGATTAAAGTGTAATTGTGATAAAAACTGTCGTGGGAAGGCGGCGTACGGACATTTGGTGGTAGGATTCCTATATAGGAACCGGTCTAGGTAGGTACCATCGCAGGGCCAGAGCCGCCTCGGTAGGTTATGGCAGTCGTTGCACTTTGCATGTCTAGTGTCTTTTCTCTATAAAATAAAACGCGATAAAATCCCTAAATTTAGGTTCAATAAATGTGTAGCATTTACGTTAATACAAGAAATTATAAAACGTTACGTTATTATTACCTGAGTTAAACTTTGGCACGAGTCTGGCAATCTACTCACAATAAAACTAACCAAATTATAGAAGTTATAAGATACGCATTGTTGAAGTCAGATCGATCATAAAGATCGCTTTTATCTCATTATCCCCGCCAATTATATTTAATCCAGTGATGGCCGTAACAGACCCTATTAAAAATATTAATATATTTGAAGTTTTATCTGCAACATTCAATCATAATGGTACAATTGGATTAGTTTCGTATTTAATTGTATATTGTTTTTAAATTTAGGCTTTCTTTGATTTTGAGAGAAAGGGCTTGGGTGGTTGGGTCCGTTCAGAGATTGGATGAAAGGAGATTGACGAAACAAATTTATGAGGAGAGTGTGAATGGACAAGACGGTGGGGGGTCGACATAAGCAAACACATCATGATCAGATCGAAGCTGTTTTAAGGAAAGGCCACGTCAAAAAAACCCGCAACCAATGAGCATGTTTGAAAACGCTCATGGAAGTAGAAGAAATGAAGGATGTGTGTCAAGATCGTAGCAAGCGAAAGATGTGGTCTCCACGTACCGTAATGGGAAAGGGGCGTGACTGTGTGTGTTTAGGCTTATATTTTTTATAGCGCTCGTGACTACTTTACTTCATGGTAGTGATCGCGTAGCCTAGTGGTCAGAATACCTGACTCTATGATTTCTTTTCGTATGAACGTCACATTCGGCAACGATAAGTTGAGACGAGTTTGTGCGCTTGTTGTTGAACGTACACTGGTGGCTCTATAATATCTTTTGCGCAGTCCATAATTTCCGATAGTATTAGAAAGATTTTGCCGTGGTCAGCCAAGAGGACATCACATTATATGATAGACACTAAAAGACTGTGAATTTTTACTGAAATTTTATTACGACATTTTATGGATGTGGTTAGTACAGTGGTAAACATTTCTCACTCTCATCACCTTTTATTCTTATTTAGTTAAAGCTTTCATCGTGAAGATTATAATTTCATATTAGAATCCGCGGAGTACTACTTAGTATCTTAAATGTTTATTGGACAAACATCACTCTGAAATGTAGGCGAAAAATATTGACATCAAAGTTTTAATAACTCAATGTTGGACATAGTCCGCTTTATATAGAAGAATCTTGTTTAATGAATTTTCTATTAAGTTAAAACTAATGATGTTGGCGCGTGACCACCTCGGTGGACCCTGCATATTTATAGCTAACTTTTAATATAAATTTTTTTAAGTATTTAAAAGTACAATTGAATTAACAGATGATAAAATATTCTACAAAATATTTTAAACATTATTTTAATATATATTTTAATATTATTATTAGATAATATTATATCAAAAACTCATATATTACATTCCATAAGTTATGTTTAAAGAAAACAATTACTTTATTTGAGCCGGCATTATATCAATACAGTTTACAATCGATATTGATCCATTTAACACAACCGCATCTTAAATAAAAAAGCTTAATCTATGGATTTTGGCAATATTATTAAATGTTAAATCTTATTTTGTATCATGTATTGTTAGGGCAAAGTTATTTATTCTCTTTGTTACGCTTCCTCGTCCTCCTGTTATTTATGATGACTTGTAATTGTACTTCTGTGTTATTTATGTTATTTATCTTTTCTAGTACTATGTGATAGTGATTTCAAAATTGTAAAATAAAATATTTAGGTGGAGGAAATTCTACAGATAAAATAATTTATTTGAGTAAATGTATGGTCTTCAAAGGAAATCTAAAAAAAATAAAAGTACTGAAATCCCGTTGCCCTCAGCAAACCCTCAATTTTATTTATTTTGTATCCAAAATTAAAATTCTTTCTTACGCTGAATAAGTATATAAGTATAGCTTTACAAGTATTATTTATTTTACAAATAGTACCAAGTGCTCCCAGGCAGTGAAGACTTTTATTGGAACAAAGTTGAAGAAAATATTGAACAAAGAAAAATGATATCTAAAATCAAATTAATTACATCCAAAAACTGATAAAAATAAAATAGAATAGAATCTTTTTTATTCATTATATGTAAATGACCTCATTTACATAATACTCATTGAACGTCATTTTTTTAAGCTACACTGGTTCCAAAAGAAATGCCTCTGTCCTGGGAAGAACCAGTAAGAAACCCAGTAGGATTTTTTTTTCAGTTATTTTAAAAGTAATATACAATTACAGCAGTATTATAAAGGTGTAGAAAGAGCTTGGCAGCGATCACCTCATACCCAGAGGTTATCATCATCCAAGTGTTCCTTATATTATTATTTATTTATTTTAAATTACAGCAATCGCTATATTATATAATAGAATTTACTGTGTAGAAAGAAAATAACACAAAATATAAATGGATGTTTTATAACATTAATAGATACTCACCCCGAGAAAAGAAGTGCATACTTGCAGGCCAACTGGTCTTACTATTATCCAGGACATCTTATTATGAATTACAAATAAATAATGCTATTCCATATGGTGGCGGCGTTTGAGAACCTGTTATCACGTTTCATCTGCGACTTGCTCGAGGCTATAATCATGGATCGGACAGTGAGATTTTACTAACGTTTCCCTTAGTCAACGTTAACGACACCTGCGGATAAGGATGTAGCGGTACGTATTGCTTCTGGTCACAGCTAAATATTTTACGACCCTAAAACTATGAATTTTATGAAACTGGAGAAAAGTTTATAATCAGTTGCAAAATTTGTATCCAACAGACAAACAAACAGCCAGACAAGAAAGCGAGTTAATAATGAATTGTCTTCCAGTTCTAAGCTATGCTTAAAGTTTCCAGTATCGCCTTTCGCAGCAGAACAGATACACGGAAGCGAGTAAATAAAACGTGGTAATAATAAATAGATGAACTATGATTTAAAAAACTAGGATAAATATTCACGAAAAGAAGTAAATTTACGTAAATAAATCTTTGTGAATGTTACTTTCCTTCATTACATTGTAATCATAAATAATAGTTAACTAACTGTTTTAAGAAAGAAAGAGAAAAGGAGAAAACAATTGAAAACGGTATTATATTCGTTGGACTGTCTCCGTATATTACGAAGTAAATTTGTTTGACAGGTATCATATCATTTTGTAAAGAAAAATTATACTGGTAATTTCTTTTAAGGTAACATATTTATTTCGTGAAATGTCTAAAAACAAATGTTCTAACAGATTTGATAGCATTAAGAATAATACATTGCGTATAATGTCTATCACACCTGATGTCCTCTTTGCCCCATTGGCCTCCTCTAATTTATTTTAAAGAGCGTATACAGTAGAGATAGATTGTCACGCTGCACCACCCAGTTCTTTTTATTCATCAAACAATCAAGTTTGAATACAATGTTTCCTTCCCCGCCCTCCAATGCACCAAAAATTTTAGTAGTACCACAACTCTAAAATTTTAGTAGGCCACCACGGGCCACCCACGGCACTGGGAATTGATCTTAGCCGTTTACAGTAAAAATTTATATAAGGCCTCATCTCTGAACAAAGTCTCGTTGTTAATTTTTTTTGTAAAATTTATTAATTTTATGATGATGATGACTTTGCGTTTGCTTACATTTTACAAACCGATACAACAATATACTAAAACTGGACTTTCTATGTATATTGTTATCTTACTAACTAATTTCTCTAGGTGATTAGCGCAGTGTGGTACACATAATTGTTCTGGGTGGCACAGCATTTGTTGTGGAAGGACGTTGCATTTACCATCAGGAACGTTTTGCTAGTCTTGTCACTTTATCCAATAAAAAAAATCCATATCTTCAAATATGATTCACTTTATACCATCACTGGTATTGTGGTGAAACAAAAGTTCAATCTTCTTCATAAGCCCATCTCGTTTTGTGGGTTTTATAAGAGCAAACAAGTGAAATGATTTTTTTCGAAATGGCTTGGTTGCATCATTTTTAGTCTGTTAATATTCCTCCACATAGGCACATAGACACATAAGCCACTCCCAAGAAGCAAGGCCTATTCCCCAAGTAATTGCCTGCTCGACCGGTGCACCAGGGTGGGTGATCGCTATTTTAGAGGATAGGTATAGGAGGAGGAGAGATAGGGATAGTTTTAGGAGGATTTTTGTCTGAGATTTTTCTGCTATGGTTATTCCGCCATGACTTTTGAATTTTCTTCAGTTGATTCTTATGATACCCATTGGATGAGAAAGGGTTGTAAATTTTCTTACGCCGCCACTAGACTGCAAGCCTATCTTCAGTTGGACTATACTGGGTCGTAGTATTATAGAAATCAAATGACACTGCCTTAAGTAATTTTTTCTGATTTGTCGTGAATTATTCTGTTTAAAGACATCGATAGAGTAACAGTGCAGTTATCTGCAGTGGCATAACTGTAAAGTAAGTGTACTATAAGGTAAGTACCACGCAAGGCCAGTTGTTTTGCCTTGAAGCAGTAGTGTGCAAACATTACTTTTTATCGGTCTGAATAACAGCTAATGTAATTACTGGGAATATGAGACTTAAGAGCTGATGTCTCAGAAGTCGTGCACGGTGTGGTGCCGCACAGAAATATTCCGTTTGATACAGCATTTGTTATCGGCAGCCATGCATTTATTATCATGTGAATATATTACAAAAAAAAAACTGCTAAGAAGTAACCATAAAATTGAATCTATGGCCCCTAGAAGAAATTATAAATTATGTATGTAAAAAAATTCTTTGTCGACTTTTTGTCTTTTCAATCTATCATTGTCATTCTATGAAAGGTAAGTGATTTTTTCACATAAGCTGATAATTAAATCAACTTCGCCGTTTTTACCAAGTTATCACATTACAGCACAATATTTTTTTTGATTTACCTGATGTTTTAGATTTAGGCAGGTTTTAGATTTACCTGATGAACCTATTTATTGGTCTCATCTTTATCAAACGCGTTAATGAAGTCGATTTATTTCTACTTTTAAATAAACATATGATGCAAAAAAAACAACTACTTGGCTGAATGTAGACCAAAAATTAACTTAAGAATAATTTTGATGTAGAATTTGTCAATATTTTTGGTATGTACTATCGAATTGCCATCTTCCATTATCTAAAATTCTTAACATTTCAGAAAATATTTCTTGATTTTAATGTCTTACTTTGTTTGAAATTTTTATACTCAAGTCACGCCTGTAAGCAATTTTTAGAACATTAACAATTTTGACCGTCTTTTCATAACTTCAACTATTAAAGCACTTTTATTGCTTTAAAGGGTTGTTATAATGACACTTCTTTTGTTTTTGTAATTTGCGACGGAATTTTGAGCTCACTAAGGTGGATGAAAAATTTTACCTACTGACAATTCAACTTTCCTTAAAGTATATTTCTTCATTATAAATTGTCTTTCGGATTTCAGAAGTTAGCCTCGAAGATTTAAGAATTGCTGTAAATGTATGACATTAAGAGCCAGCATTAATATCCGAATAAACATCTCACGTATATCGGATCTTAAACTTTCGGAGACCTCCCCTATAGATTGCCACAAAACAAAACACGGTTCTTAGCTACATGCATACATTGACTTCCCGCAAACCATGCAGGTCGGTGATTGCCGGTACCTCGAGAATCTTTCCGATGGTTTTCGGATCTACGAGCTGTATGACCGGACCATTGCCACTTCAGCTTGCCAATCCTTAGGGTTATGTCGGTTACTCTAGTTCTGCTGCGGTTAACATCGTTACGAATTTCATCTCGCAAACTCCGAGCATAGCCATTTCTATAGCTTGCTGAGCGACTTTTGTTGTTTGTATAAAATATATGTATGAAAACAAAAATAGCTAATGTATTCGTCGACTGAATGTCACGTATCGTGTTCTCGTACTTCAGTGGTGTGTTCTGTAGTGGTGGAGGGTATCTGGTGGCGGTATTGATTTGCTTGTGCACGCTGTTGAGTGATAGCGGACGGTGCTCTTCAAAAAGTAGGCAATACACATTATTTTAAATCTTGCATGCGGATCTTAGCAAATTAACTTTCCTTTATTATAACGGATTTCCGCAAAGTAACTCCTGATTCTATTAACTACATATTGGACGACCACTAGCTCATATAAGTATGTGAGACATTCTATATGGTGGTATATTTCTCACGGTGGCCTATAAATACACAACGTATCATAATTTACTTTACGTTACGATCGCAACTTCATTTCTTGCCTTCGATAATAAACTGAAAAAGTGAATGTAAATGTTGTATTTCTTATTAATCCATACTAATATTATAAATGCTAAAGTAACTCATGACCCTCTGTCTGTTTGTTACATTGTCATGGTTTAATAGCTCGACAGATGCTCACGAACTTTGACACAGAGATAGCTTCCATCCTGGAGACGGACAAAGAATACTTTTTATACCGGAAAATCAATAATTCCCTCGAGATTTTTAAAAATCCTGTATCCACGCAGACGAAGTCGCGGGCACAAGCTAGTCGTTAATAAAGTCATACATATTCTACAATTATTCCTGACAGTATAAACTGCACTACGTTATTACTTTATTATATATTTATTACAAATTATATGTGCCATGTGTCGTATCGAGTTTCAAGACAATTGTAGCCTTGTAGTAAATTTCAGCGCCGCCGTTTAAATAAAAAGAAAGAAAGAAATACATTTATTGAACAATAATACTGCACAACACAAGAAAAACATTTAAAAATATGTATAGATGCCTACCAAAAATTAGTCGCCTTGCGCTGCAACAGTGTCTCATCCAAAGAAATATAATTAAATTCGTTCGTACTTTACCATCGGTGTTTGTGTGATTATACTATTATGTTTTTTAACATACATTTGCACGCTAGTGCTTTACGGCAGAATAACTGGCCCTGGGGTAGTACCTACCTAGACGGATTCCTGCATAGTGATCCTACCACCATGGTGGTTTCAGTAATTTAATGTTATATTATCTTATCTTTCAAGTTTTCTTGAAGTAAGTGACGAGAAGTAAGTTAACGTTCACCTGATAGTTAGTGCAACGTCCTCCCACAGCAATACAGTGTCACTCAGAATATATCTGTGTGACACCACACTGCTCCCGTACCCTAACACGTCAGTTCTTAAGTCTGATATGCCTAGTTATTATATTAGCTATCAGTGCCCTTCAGACCGACACACATTGTTTGTGCACTACTGCTTCACGGCAGAATAACTGGCCCTGCGGTGGTAACTACCTAGTCGGATCCTACCACCAGTATAATTAGTAAACTCTCAACATATTATAACATATCGTATATATAACATTGCCCAGGCGGTAACAGAACGATGATGTGTGACTATCGAAAGCTATCAACTGGGCAGCTATAGTAACATAAGTGTACGCGCAAACACGGAGGCACTGACTCGTCCTAACCTAACTGTGCCCGATTTAACGCTCAAGCGATAAGATCGAGTGTAGGCCAGGATGCAGTATTAGAGACACTGGGACAGAATTGTTCTGGGTGACACTGCATTTTTTAGGGACATTGGGCTTATCATCAGGTGAACGTTTTGCTCGACGTTTTTCGTCACTTTGTCCTATAAAAAACACAACCAACCATTTGTTTTCGCACAAATGTTAGCACAGGCTGGAATTCGAACTCAGGACCCGGTAGAAGTCAGGCAACTACTACGCCATGCGGTTAACGGGAATCGGCTTGATCGGCATGAACCCGTTTGTAAATCAGTAAGATTTTTTTCTAAACTAATATTATTAACAGGAAAGATTTGATTTTTGTATGTTTGATTGTAATGAATAAACTCAAAAACTAATGAACCGATTTAAAAAATTCTTTCACCTATGTATAGCTACATTATCACCGACTAACATGAGTTGTATTTAATTTAAAAAAAAAACCGAGATCCCTACGAAAATTGCTATGATGAAACTCAAGTTATCAAAAATTTTCGAACGTAGCTGAACGCTATAGAGTTCATAAATAAAGTAAGTTGAACTTCGAAATAATAATGAACCACTGCACACACAAATAAAAATGGTGTAAAACTATCAAATAAGACTTCTATATGTAAACGTCTTTAAAGAATGAAAATGTTTTGTACCCTTTTCCCTTAAAGGTCTCTTTTCCTAAAATTTGTAAATGTCCGTGAACAAGTCCCTCGTTTTTCCCACATAACACTCGTTGCCCACTTTTTATTCCCGCGGGAAACTAGACGTGGCGAGTGGAGAACCACGACGCTGTAATTTTATCCATACATTCGATAATTTTTCAGTCGACTCCTATGTCAGCTTTGATACAACACTGATTAATAGATGTCGCTGCCACAGGTTTTTTATAGTACACGTTTTCTTTCACCGTCGCAAAAATATAATATCAAAATATATTGTTGCGATAAGGTTTTATCATCAACTGGCTGATATTTTCGACTACGTCCGTTTTTTTTTTAAATATGCCGTGGGAACTATTTGATTTTCCGGAATAAAAAGTAAAATCCGTCTCCAGGATGAAAGTTATCTCTGTGCAAAACTTTCTCAAGATCAGTTCAGCGGTTGAACTGTGACAAGGTAACAAACAGACAGAGGGACAGAGAGAGTAACTTTCCCATTTATGATATTAACATGAATTACGTTATTGACAAAATAAATTAAAGTAAAGACTAATATGGCAGACGTTACGTCTGCCCAAAACAAATGCTGTGCCACCCAGGAAATTTCTGTGTGACACTACACTGTGCCCACAACCCTGAGACATAGGTTCTTAAGTCTCATATGCCCAGTGATTAAGCTAGCTCACAGTGCCCTTCAAACCGAAACACAGTTATGTTTGCACACTATTGCTTCACGGTGGAATAACTGGACCTGGGGTGGTACCTACCTAGACGGACTACTGCATAGGAATCCTACCACCAGTATTATGGCAACAAACCGTCGTTTCTAAATAATAAATTCTTAGAAATAAAATACTGGAAGACAGATCGTGCCGAAACTTACAACAACTTAATATATTACTATTAATATAATACCAACTACAATAATACGGTTATTAATCCAATAAGTAAAATACATTATAATTGTATAATGAACCCAAAGTTAAATAAAGAAAAAATTTCAATAGCTATTCGAAAAATCGTAACAACGGCTTGTGATTTTTTTTTATTCGTAGCTCATAAATACAAACGAATATAAAAAGTGGGTATACAAAGGGTTATTTTATTATTATTACCAGAGTGTTAGCCATTAAGGCAATGACGCAAGGTTATATGTGGACCGGATCAGTAAACCGGGCTATTGTCGCATCGTCATTATACTCTCCCTTTAATATCCGGGCGCATCGTTAACCCTGAATTACTCCGTCGTAAGTGTACGTGTGTTTTTTTTTCGATACCTTTGTCGTTTTACCATGTGGTGGCGGCTTAAGAGATTCTAACCTCATCGTGTCAGAAAAGTCGACAGAGAAAAAATTAATACCAGAAGATGGGCAGTAGCATCTTCCTGGAACATCAGAATATATAAACTGCGATTGCCAACCCTCCTGCCAAGTGCGGCAACTATGACAAAATCCCCCCAAAATAAAAGCTACAAAAGTTTTGTAACAATCTATGGGAGAGGTCTTTGTTCAGCAGTGGACTAGTGATAGGCTGAAATGATGATGATGATAATGACTTTTTTCTGCTTTATATTGCCAAGACAAAAAATTTAATGCAATACTTCGAAAATTTAAAAATAAATTAAACGCGATATAATCTGTAAATTTATTTTTATACATTGTTTAGTATAGTATTAAGAAATCCGTTACAGTAAATTCATAATTTCCAATTCCAACTTGCACCAACTAAGTTAAGTAAATGTTCCTCTTTTCATTCTTTGTAGTTTGAGTATTGATCTCTTGTCATTTATAATTTCGGTAGAAACCATACAGAAGACTCAGTAAGTTGCACAAAGTTTGTCCAACATCGCGACGTTGGACAAGTTTAGACAAACGTTTGTATGGTCTACAGATAATTCTAGATGTTAGTACATAAGAAATTTGTCTGTTAAATGTAGCCATGATAAAGTTTCTAGTGTATGTGCATAATTTATTTAATGAAAAAAGTAAAAGTTGACTGCAGTGGCAACACATAAGTATAATAAAAAGGAGAATATTGTTACCCTTTCTATTAATTTATGAATTACGCAAATACCAATTCATTTAAAGTATAATTATATGAAAACTAAGCAAGACTTAATTGCTTTACATAGCGTTTTAATCACGTCATTTCATTTTCTAAATTGAGAATGGTGCATGAGAAACAAAAGCAAATCCGACAGTTGTGATTACATCTATCTACGTTACTAAAATTATAAAACGTTTTAATAACGAAATGAAACAAAATTTTCTTTTCCTTTTGTTTGTGATTTGACCATTTTTTTTAGATTTGTTTTAGACCAGTATCGATCAAGATTGACCAAAATCAAAAGATCGAGTCTTAAGCGCTAAAGATCCGATAATTTGGGTACTCATGACAATAAGGAACACACGAAGTTCCTTGAAATCGACGAGGGATCACAAATCACTTTTCTCAACCACAACTTTGATTTTTTTTATTTAATAAAAGTGACGGAACGAGCAAAACGTTCACCTGATGGTAAGTGCAACGTCTACCCATAACAAATGCTGTGTCACCCAGAACAGTGTGACGCCACAATGTGCCCGTCACCCTGAGACATCAGTTCTTAAGTCTCATATGCCCAGTGATTACGCTAGCTCTCAGTGCCCTTCAAACCGAAACACAGTAATGTTTGCACGATACTGCCCATTTGAATTCCCTTTTTTCCGTTTTACAACTTGACACGCGCAGTACCATAATAATATTGCAATGTATTCACGAGCATAGAATTTGTAGAGTCGGTAAACACTCAATTAAGAACGTGATCCGGTTGAAAAAAGAATTCGATTACCGATCATTTTGCTTAAACCTGTTTGGACTCGCTACCACAGCTCGCGATGTGTTGATCGAATGAGTTGCACAATATTGCGGATCCATCAGTCCAGTTGGTCATACGACCGAGCTGCGACCCGAACCATCGAATCATTTTAACCCGATAACCATACCTATCACGGGTCACGATCGATTAAAGAAACGATCGATCGACGCAGGCCTAATTTGTTTATTAATAGTACTTTTTTAATCTACGTAACATTACGGAATGAGTTCATATATCAGCTTTCCTTGCTGAAATACTTTAAAAACCTTATTGATTTTTATAATTTTAAAAATTCTTTATAAATATAGCAGTTATAATTTTAAACGCGCCCACTTTTTCTATTTTATTTAAAATTCAAATATCCAAATTTGATTGCACTAACATCTAGGCTGAATAACATGATAAAAGAAACTATCGTTTCTGAATAAAATTATAAATTGTAATATTAAATAAAACAAAATAGGAATTCAAAAGTAATAATTGAACAATAACTTATTTCTTATATTTAATACTAGCTGATGCCCGCGACTTCGCGCTCGTGGATATAGTTTTTTTAAATATCACGTGGGAAGTTTTTGATTTTTCGGTCAAAAATGTCAATAAATGTACTATGTCTGTCTCTAAGATGCAAGATATCTATGTGCCAAATTTCGTGAAGATCGGTCAACAGTTGAACCGTGAAAAGGTATCAAAGAGACAGAGGGTCAGAGAGAGTTTATAATTTGAGTATGGATTACGTTTGGTCATAGAGAATATCTATAGAAATATATTTTACTATAAGTATAAATATTCGCTTTGCCTGTTCTGCTTATTACCGGCATTAAAATCGTTAACAACACATAAAGCAGAAACACACAACCATAAATAATGTTGTCCACACCTATTCCTACAAATAATTTTAGAGCCGCGAAAGATTCTCAAACCATTTTAAACGTTTGTACCTGATGAAAATGCGTAGTTAACTACATTATCCGCACGCAGGCGAATACTGTGATTACATAGTGACATCGTGACATATTTGCATTTCGTCACGTAGGTAGGATATCTCATGTGTATTTATATCGGTCTAAAAGGACAAGTGCATTTTTCCGCATTTTGGTTTCTTGGTGTTGGTATTAGAGTGCATATCTTGAATTTGAAAGAAGCGCTCTGTTACGAGCGTACGGTGTATGTACGCTGGCATACGTTTTTGTTGTGGTTTAGTATTTTATGTGTTATTTTCCAATCTGCCGATATTCTTTGTGAATATTCTAAATAACGGCCCACGGTAGTGTGCAAACACTGGCACATAGGCTCTGAGAGCTAGCGTAATCGCTGGACAGATAAGCCGAGCCAATGACGCCGACTCAGATAAGACATCAGTATGCTTAACGCGGTCGGACACAAAACCGCACAAGATGGAGGAGAAGGTACAATTCTTGTATTACTGGATTAATCACGAGCACTTGATACGATTAATATTTCCCTGCTTCTCTCGAAACTGTCATTTTACTGTTCTCAACATGAGACTTTAAAATGGTTCTACAGTTATTAAACTGGTTGAACCCAAATGGTTAAAATGTTAAATTAAAATTTAATATTTACAATTTAAATGAAACTAATTTTACAGATTTAATCGCGTTAAATTTTTACTATTTATAATCTGACGTTTCGAGTGCTTTACAGCACCCATGGTCACGGGAGGACTGAGGTGACATATGTCCTGATGTCATAGTTAACTCGGGGTGCCTTCAGCTTTTAATTATTATTTCTGGTCCGATCTACGCAGAAAGAGCTAACTGTGTATTGAAGTCTTGCAGTGGCTTGCTTGGGTTTTGATTTAATTTTATTAATAATAGGATCCCAAGCCGATGGTAATACCCAACCATCTTCTCTATTGAATTTAGGATGCTTTTTAATTTCAGTATCCTCGCGAATCATCGTTGGTAGGAATCGGTGTTCTTTTGCAAGTATTAGTGGTTTATCAAATCTGATGTAATGGTTGGGATGATCCAGAACATAGTCACAGACTGCAGACTTCCTAGAACGACGATAGCCGCCGAAGACGATAAACAATTGCAAGAGGCGTACCACAAGGCTTAATTCTGGGACCAATTTAGTTTGTATTGTATACTGCGGACATTATTAAAAACATTCAACACAGCAAATATCATCTTTACGCAGACGATATTTAGTACCACATACATTGTAAACCCTTTAACACTAGTGAAGCAGTCTCCAACTCAAACGATGATTTGAATCGTATTGCCGCTTGGTCATATGCTAATACACTAACGATTAACCCCACTAAGTGTAAGTTTATGGTATTAGTTCCGAAAAATCTAATTAAATTGTCAATAGTCATCAACCCAGCTGTTGCTATAAATGAAAAACAGATAGGGCAGCTTAACGAAGCTCGTAATTTAGTAATTTTAATGGACGAGGAATTGCGCTTTGAAAAACACGGTACTGAAATTTCCCGAAGCTACTCGTATTTCTTAAAATCAGAGGTACTGTATCGTATTCGTAGTATTCTTAAAGTTTACTTACGTGTGAGGTTCTATCAATCTCAGATTTTTTCTAAGCTTAATTATGCAGATGTTTTGTATGGCCCTTGACTATTAGCTCGTACAATGAAGTTAGTAGAACGCATTCAAAATGCCTGCTCTCGATTTTGTTTCGACATTCCCCCACGAACGCACGTAACATCTTTTATTAATAATACCAAAATGTTAAAGATGAATATTTGGTATTATTAAGTCTCGTCAATTTCCATACATGTACAATACTTTTACTGGTGGTAGGATTCCTATGCAGGAATCCGTCTAGGTAGGTACCACCCCAGGGCCAGTTATTCTGCCGTGAAGAAGGGCTAGCGTAATCACTGGGCATTTGAGACTTAAGAACTGATGTCTCAGGGTGTCGGGCACATTGTGGTGACACACAGAAGTATTCTGGGTGATAAGGCATTTGTTGTGGGCGGACGTTGCACTTACCATCAGGTGAACGTTTTGCGTGTTTCGTCACTTTCTACAATTAAAAAAAATACGTTGCAATGCCTACGTGATGATGTTTGCCACGGATTAATATCAATAGTACAGAAACTTATATTGTCCAGACACAATACATCTGCATTTCGAGGTAGTTTCCGCTACAATGCTACAGAATTCTGGAATAATCTACCTCCACCGACTCGTGACCTGCAATCAGTTTTTTTCTTTTAATACAAAATAAAGCCTTATTTCCTGTTAACAGAAATAAATAGCGGACCTGCTTAATTCAAAATACTGCTGTAAGTGAATATATGTTGGTAATTATTTCTTTTTATATGTACGTAAACATACTGTCAATGAATTGAGAACACACGCTTACTGGCATTCGTAAATTTTATTTATTTGTTTGTATATTAGCTTATTTTATTGTCAATCTTTTACTACGTATGCTAATCGTCCTGAAATAGTGATATACTATAACGTTACACAAGAGGCGAGTGAGGCACTGCTGCTCTTTTGGGTTACATTTTTTGTTCCGAATACCGGTTTCACTGAAAATCAGTGCTGGAGCAAATGCGTCAGTTTTATGCTGAGTGGGACCATTATAACATCACATAGTTCATTCTTCGACAGGAATACCATAATGCCAATAAGTTTTTTTTCTTTACAATTCCAAAACTATGATTTTGGTTACAGTTTCTCTGAGGGTTGTAATGTATTTTTTTATTGATTTCTTTTTTATTTTAGTTTTGCAAAGGCAAAAGCACGTAGCTTAGAATATTTGAAAACTATAACTATATTGATAAAAACGGGATAAAAAGATCATTATGGGTCTAAATTTATTGGACGTAGTTAATTATTTCACCACATAAATAACTTATTATTACACTATCATGTTGGTTACCGTAATGTTTGATAAAATTAGACAATAATTGAAGAGGCCGAATAGTTTAGTATGGATAATACGACAAAACAGTTTAACACAGTCTAAGTTATAAAGATATTTTTGATTTATCATCTAAATTTTACATATCAATAATTGAGTCTTCTTTTTCAAATTATTGTCCATGAGAATGAATGAAAACTTACTTTTAGTTTTCGACCGCCAAATTACAGTAATATAAATAAATAATTATAGTATTTTGATGACAGCCGAAAAATATAATTTAGTTTTCGGCCTACTAAAATTGTACGAACAATGTTAATACATTTATACGAGAAATAGTTAAGTTACATATTTTTTTTTATTCTTTACTATGCAGTAGCCAAAAACTAAATTCTCAATGGCCGAAAAGTAATGTTTCACCCTTTGGGATTTAAATGTTTTACAAACTCTAAGTGCCAAACTGTTATAAACATTAAAATACATTATTATTTAAAAATATTAAAACTGCAAGAGCAGATACATAATTTTCTCTTCTGATCTGCAACTTTGAAGTTGTAATCTTAGCTTAAATGCCGAAAACTGACGAAATGACCCTCCACTGATGATTTCTCCTGTATCGTGGGTGCGTCTTACCGACCCACATATCACATGCACAACACAATCAGATTCGAAAACCAACGATTAGTGTTTTTGCACAACTGCTGGTTTCGGCTGGGGATCGAACCCAGAATCGAATCTTCTTTTCTTGAAGGTGTTGTATTTTTTTTAATTAAATATCTTTCATTGCGATTTACTATTTTACTAAAATAAAAATCATCGTGTATATTTCGAACAACCGCTTCGATAAAAAATTGAATTTAAAAAAAATATAATTACGTTGTTATGCTACTACAATACGGACATAACGTACAGAAAAGATCGACAATACGGACATTACGTATAGAAAAGATCGCAATTGAGTGTTTCGGCGAGAATAATAATGCATAGCGTGCTTTTTAAAATAAATATTACTATTAAATCACCGTTTCGAAAATGTAATCACGTCAAATTGTAGAATAATCATTTGCAATTTTTTTGGATTCAAGTTTTCCAGTTTGCCATGAAAATTCTTTAATACGCTAGCACGCCTTTTTAGGTTTTAGTTTAACTTTATGTAGTTTTTTTTGTTCAATAAACTAGAAATTATTTTAGATTTTCGCCGGGGATATTTTATAAACATATCCTTGTTGATTTCAAATGAATATTTTTTATGGATATTACTAATTTACTTTCTACTATTGATTACAACTACTTAACCGTAACTACCGTTTGGGCTTGTTTTGCTCGGTGCCTTCTTATGAACTGATGTCTCTGTGTGAGGGGCCCAGTGTGGAGCCACACAGAAATGTTCTGGGTGACATAGCATTTGTTATGAGCAGACGTTGCACTTACCATGAGGTTAACGTTCTGCTCGTCTCGTCACTTAATACAACAAAATAAACTAAAAAAAACGGCCTGAAGAACACTCTTTTTCTTCATTAAAAAAACAATACTGGCAACCTTCCCACAATAAAAATATTCCTTTTAATCACTCCCAACTACGCATAAAAGCTGTACTAGGAGATGATTAAAACGCTTACAATTGCCTAGATTTTGTGACGTCATGTTTCGCAATCCGTGCCCTAATCCATTGGGAGGTGTACGATACATACATACTCGTATATACAGTCACGCCATTTTTCTGTTGGATTAGGCAGCTCTCATCTCACCACTTGCTACGATCCTGACACACATCTTTCGCTTTTTCTACGTACATTAGAATAATTAGTTATGAAAACTTCATAAAAACTAATCGGTTGCGGGTACTTTTGACGTGACCTTTCCTAAAACGTATCCGTGTCTTAAACCAATACGCTATTAGCGTTACGCGTGACGGTATAGGCAAAATGCGTATCTTATCCGGGTCAGCACTTTACTCAACAAACACTATTATAATCGTGAAGTGGATTTATATTTCTTCATAGCAGCAGGGATATATACGATTTTTTTTATATTCAAATTTGATAAACAATTGCTTGTAATAATGTAAATAACTCTAGTGGCTGATACTGTATCCCTTACTCTATTTGCAACAACTATTCATTAAGCCACAAATATGTGGGAACAATAAGTAGCTTCCGTATCTATAAGCGTACCCACGTAGATATTATAAAGGTTCAAGTTTTATGAAAATTGAAAAATAGAAAGAAAGAAAGAAAGAGAAGTTTATTTGAAGCACCCACACAATATATACAGGCATAATTGTAAAAGAAATACGGAAAAAATAAAACAATAAATAAAATAAAACAGCCATTACAAAAAAAAAACAATTCCAAGTAGAACATTACAAAATAATACACAATAAAACGAACAGAGAAAAAAAAACTACTCACTTTGATACACATGTACATGGAGGAATGCTTCAAAAAGGAATGCCACTCAGAATGTGCTAGGATGTGCTGAAATAACACAACCTCGCTCTGATTTTCAGTGACATCCTAATACGGAGAAAAAAATAAAGTAATGTAATAAAATAATAAAATAAAGTAGGTAGTGTCCAGAAATAGTGCTACTCGCTGTGCTTTGCCTCTGAAATCGAGCAGGTGGCTCACGTGATGGTAAGTGATCACCGCCCATGAACACCTTCAATATCAGAGGAATAGCAGATGCGTTGCCTTTATGTTTCTTTTTATCTAAAATCTACTGACAAAGGGACAATATCATTTTGCCGAGTCGCGGATAATCTGAAGTGATTGTAAGAGGATTAGCGAAATCAAAATAATCGTGTTAGGGTTAAATCTAGCATGTTATTCAGCTAGCGGCTATTGATATTCCTGTTATTGTTAAATTGTAAGTCTTACACATAACACCGTGGTAGGTCAGGGGCAAGGCGCTCGCTTTAAATTGCATAGTACGCGAGTGACCTGGGTTCGATTCCCGGTGCCGGCACCAGCAAAATTGTTTATTGCAATTTTAAGTGCTGCTTTACGACGTGCTCGGCAGTGAAGGAGAACATCGTGAGAAATAAAAAAATATTTCGAAGACATGTGAAGTCCGCTAACCCGCATTGGAGCATGGTAGCGGATTCTTCCTAGCTCCAAAACCCCCACAGAAATTATAGGAGGCATGTGCTCAGCAGAGGGACATTTATAGGCTGAAACTTTACTTTTTTTACACATAATATAATTTAAGTAAAAGCAAAGTAAGGCTTTAAATATACCAACTGGGCTGGACTTCACTAGTCTACGAATTTATTTCTAGGTCTAATACTAGACATAGACTGTCTCTATCACCGCCCTGAGGTGAATCAGTACTTAAAATAGCGACCATTGTAAAACGATTGTGAAACCCACGGGATGGTCGACAGAGGGAACATTGAAACCAAAAGATAGGCAGCATCTTTATGGATCATCTGAATAAATAAACTGCGGTTGCCAACCCACCAAACGAGGCAACTATCGCAAAATCCCCAAAAATAAGAGCTACAAAATCTATGAGGAAGGCCTATGTTTACCAGTGGACTAGTGATAGGCTGAAATGACGACGATGAATATTCTAAAAATGTAGCATTTAAAATTTAGCAGTATAGCAAAATAGAAACAATCGTCATAGCATGATAATGGCATAATTATGGTATGGCATCATAATCGTTTTTCTTATAAAATAGCAGAATTGGGGCCCAGCTTATGAGTTAACACGACTCGTTACGATGCCTGACTTATAGAAACTAAAGAGATATCAAAATGTCTATAGTATTATCACTCAAGAATACGGCAGCATTGTTTAAACTATACCAGTTTTTCAATTTGTAAGAGTATTATAAAGAGTGAAAGTTTACATTTTGTTACTTCAGTCTTAACTGTTTCATTAAAAAAAGTTAGAAAAACTTAACACCTAAGCATGCTAGCAATTCGTTAGTTTTTAATTTAATTAAATACGGCGTCAACCTTGCTGCTTGCTTGCACCACGAGTACCTATACAAAAATAAATTCGTTTTGAGCGGTTCTTGTGTTGGTCTTTGTGTAATAACAAAAGAACAACATTATTATAATATTTGAATATGTTTAGCGAGGGCAAAACCACGGCGCCTATTGTTGACATTTTGCCACGTTTACCTATTGTTGATATTTTAACTACAACTTCCTCCTCGGCCAACAACAGCCTCTTTTCTGAAATATTTTCGCAAATTCTTACCTATTTTTTTAATTTTTAACGTCATAGTTTTGATAGGTAAATGCGACAACGGTATATTACCTTAGATATTTTCATGCACCGGGAATTAGAATTAATGATATTATGTTATAAAACCAAAAAAATAACTGTTATATTCTATTTAATAGTTTATAGCTTCTTCTTATCATCTTACTTATAACCTTTTATTACGTTTTTAAGAGACGGTATTTTGCCATCTGCTGGAATACACGAGATTAATTCTAACAAATGCTAATTAGTCAAGACATATAAGTCAAATGAGGGCAAGAATCTCGGAATGAGAGATAGTCAGCTATAAAGTTATATAAATCTTTATTTTGAAACCCTAAAACTTGCCTCGAATCCTACTAAAGATAAAAAAATCGATTTTTTACACATTTATTGCAAATATCTCGTTTCCTTTGGGTTTTATGCTATTTGTTTTTATTATAAATATTGTAGAAGATTATAGTCTCTACATCTTTTTGTTTGAACATTTTTTTATGTCTTGAACCATTTTCGAGATAGAGGGCAGAGCGCACGCAGTGTTTAACTATTTAGAGTATCATTCGAGGTCAACCTGTAGTCCGGATTAAAAACACGCCGTAGAAAGTTTATAAATTATTGATTTTTTTATATTATTTGATTATAATTCTAAATTTATTAACACTTACCTACTCGTGTAATTATTAAGTTATTATGGGTTTTATAAATATCCTCGTTCTAAAAAACACATATTGTTTCTTTAAGCAATAAGTGGCTGTGACACGACTTCTGCGCTCTTAAGAAAAGGAAAAAAAAGTTTTGTGAAAACACTCGAGAAACTTCCGAATTTGGATCAAATTGCTGCAGCATTTAAAGAAGAAAACTGCCCGGTTCAATCATTATTTTACAATGGAGTGCGAACCTTATTGGCAATTTATAATGCTCCAAAATCTGAGGACTGTATCGATCGTCTTCGCTATGCACAGTTCATCAAGTTAACAAAACTGAATAAACCTGTGCAGTTATCAAGTCTTCCACCGAGTGCAGCAGCTCAACAACATTTTAACCGTGTTTATTATCAAGTTCAGACTTGGTTATGGCATGATTTAGAACCCCAGAACTGGGGTTGGATGACGTGATGAATTCCTGGAACCTGTTATGATAATGAATCCACCAGCTCCGGAGGAATTGTTTAACAGAACATTCTGCAACTGCAAGAATGGTATTGGTTCGCTATGTGTATGCAAGAAAGCCAGAGTTGCAGTACTCTTTAGCTTGCGGCCAGTTTAATGGGCAAGCTTGTCTTAATGCTTCACCATATCAGAGTGATATCAATGAAGACTGTACTTTTGACCCCGATATCCTGGAAGAACTGGAGACAAATGTCGTTGAAGACGAGAACACAGAGGAATTAAAATTTTAAAGCAACTGGAAAACGATGACAAAGAAGAAGAAGAACATTTTAAATTAGAACTTATAGTTCTTATCATTATTAAATTTTTTAAATTACAACGTTCACAAATGTAAGAAATGGTATTTTTCAATAAAAACATTAATTACAAATTTAATTCTTTTCTTTTTATTTAGTTAGGAAGTAATTATTATAAAAAATAATTAAAGTATTTCACCCCTAATATGCCTGGACTAAATGGTTACACTAAAAGTAAAATTACATTAATGATGTTACACTAAACGAGGTTATTATAAACTATGGAGCATTGGATACAAATTTATTGCTCAAAAATATGACATCATTGTATAAAACATTCGCTACAGACTAAGGATGTATTTGGAATGAGCACATTTACCCGGTCCATTGTTGTAACTTCATTATACTCTCTCCCCCTTTAATATCCGGTTGTTGTGACCAACATCGTTAACGTTGAAATACTTTGAACTAAACGTCCTCCAGTACCTACGTGCCTGAAAGATTTCAATCGTTAAGTAAATTATATATTGTGTGGAAAAATATTTCGAATACAAATTTGATGATTATGGCAATGGTGATATTCACTTGGTCTATTCTTGTAGCAACTTGTTTCGGCTGGTAACCAGAGGGTAGCAGCTGCGGTAGATATATCATAAGGTCGTAAGATTTGTATATACGATAACTGTGTAAGAAGGTTCGGATGCAAGATTTGTGGCCAGAAAATTAATTTGTCTTATGTTCCAACACAGGCATTGGTTAAGATTCTAACCCTCAACACAAATCTGAAGGCTTGTGCGCTTACCGCTGAGCCTCGTGCACATCAAACCATATTTAATCACTTAGAACGCGTTCCAAATTTGAATCTGTCCATAATCCGAAACAGATTTTGAAATAGCTTTTAAGGAGTGTCTGTCAAATATCTACATCGAGTAAACGAATCCGTCGATAGATTAGATATTGAAACCGCCCGTTAAAAGCAAAGTGAAAAAGCGGTTAATGTCCCGGAGCAGTGAAACCGGTCTATTTCTACGGCGACGTCGCACTTTGCCTTTTATATCCGGATTCATTCCGCAGTATTTTCAACAGGAAATTGCTTTGCGCCGAGTGTAACGAAGCATATGATTCATGAAATAGTTTTCGATTTTTTTTCTGGCATAACTTTAAAGTACTCTATTCACCATATTTTTTTTACAAACTCTGTGATGTCGTGGTATACCGGGTACAAACGAAGTTTCTTACGCTGAAAATGTCAAGGTATTTCGTAAAAAAGAATAATTTGCGTATACGTTTTAGTATCTTACCAGTTTTATTTCATTTACAATAATTTAATGAAGGAAAGAAAGTTAATTGCCTAAGATCCGCATGCAAAATATTTTATTTTTTTGCATGCGGATCTTGCAAATTAACTTCCTTCATTATAATGAATTTCTGCAAAGTAACGCCTGATTCTATTAATGATTTATCAATATGTGTATATTAATGCTTAAAAATACTGTTAACATAATAATAATTAAATTTAATGATATTCTATCATAGAAAGTTCTGTTCAGTACTCTCTCTGCAAGCACTGTGTATAGAGAGAAAATGACAAAATGTAACACTTTCAATTCTCGTACAATTTTTGCTTCGTTTCAAAAAGTTACTTTTTATGTTTCATATTAGCAACATTCAACGTTGTTATTATACGACATACATTTTTAGCCATGCAGTAGTGGTGTACGAGAATCTGCCATTCCATCTCATTCCGTGGGTGGTGTAATAGCAGCGGTGTAATTCCATAATAAATCTTGGTCTCGCAGATTAACCATCTTAATTATGCCAAACCAATGAATGAAGCATCTGGTACTGCGATCGCAAAGTCACCTGCCAAGTGTAGTTATTACGGCAAAACCCCTTCGACTGATCAAAAAGAACAATTTAGTAATCAAAATAATGTGGCCGTCTGTCCCCTGACGGCCACATTATTTTGATTGCACCCGGCAGATGTGAAACATCGATTGATGGTTATTGAAAGAATTTATAATTAAACGAAAACCGATAAATAAATATGGTGTTAAGTTCGTCCAAAAATTCACAAAATCATTTATTTAAGCAATGAGAAAAAGGTGCGCTTTTTGTCTTCGATTATTAATAAATTGAATACTACATCTATAGATCTCGTAATAAACTAATTAGTCACTTTTTTAATTATGTAAAATGCTCGGTTTTCTACAAGTTACATTTTTATAGTGAAATGTAATTTAAAAATTTTATAAAAGAAATACATTATAATTATAGACCTTTTATTTCCTCTAAATAACAATGGCTATAATTGGCCGATAGGTGTTCGGCAGAGAAGAATAGCCACCTCCTACAGAGGTGTCGTAAGAGGCGACTAAGGTATTGTACGGATAGCCTTTATTCGTGCAGAATAACACCATTATATGCAACGCTGTCACTATAATGCTCGTGGTAACGCAATGGGGAGTAACAATTTTTTGACTCGTACCAAAATGCGGTGACGTGGTTCGCCCGCCGTGACGTTTCGTTTCCCGCGAGGGCGAAAAGTGGTCTCCGTGAGTGACCTCTTTTTTATTGGATAGAGTGACGAAACGAGCGAAACGTTCACCTGATGTAAAGTGCAACGTCTATCCTTAACAAATGCTATGTCACCCAGAATATTTCTGTGTGACACGACACTGCGCCCGTCACTCTGAGACGTCAGTTCTTAAGTCTCCTATGCCCAGTGGTTACGCTAGCTCACAGTGCTCTTCAAACCGAAACAGAGTAATGTTGGCACACTACTGCTTTACGGCAGAATAACTGGTCCTGGGGTAGTACCTACCTAGACGGATTCCTGCATAGGAATCCTACCACCAGTACCATCACCAGTACGTCTCTGATACTCCTCTCTACAACCTACCTCTATGGGAAAAAGGCTTGACTATGTAAAAAAAGTAAATTTTCAGCCTATCAATGTCCTACTGCCGAGCACATGCCTCCTTTTATTTCTGAGAGGGTTTTGGAGCTTGGAAAAACTTCACATGTCTTCGAAATTTTTTATTCTCAGACATGCAGGTTTCCTCTCGATGTTTTCCTTCACCGCCAAGCACGTCGTAAATCAGCACTTAAAATTGCAATTAACTATTTTAGTGGTGCGGGCACCGGGAATCGAACCCAGGTCACTCGCGTACTATGAAATTTAAAGCGAGTGCTTAGCCCTTATGTATGTATAATTATCTATTTTAACGTTATAATTTGATCTGTACATTCAAGTACATTTTCATTCTATCACGGCATACGAGTCGGTCTTACCATACAAAAACAAACTTGTCGGTTTATTAAATATCTCAATTTTCAATTACATTTCAAATCTACAAATATTTCAGAGTACAAAATTGTTAACAAATGTTAAAATTCATTATAATGATGAATAATTTCTTATATAAAATAAGAGATTATGAGGAGGACGTATTAACGTACGTATGTACGTTTTTTTCTTTTATTCCTTCTTAGAAAATTATGAATTTCCCAAAAAAAAAATGAACACATTAATGTTATATTTACATTTTACGCGCTTTGAATAATAAAGTATATATCAGAGATTAATATTCGTAAAATATACAAGGTAAATTAAAAATCTCCCTCAGCTATTTATATTTTACAGAACATAAAGAGAATTTTAATTCAGTAAGATCTGCCGTAATCCCTACCAATATAGAAATGATATTGAGGCTACCTTTTGATTCTTAGTAAATATAAAAAATACACATTGGAGTATAAATAAAATATCAAAGTTAAATGTGAACATTTTCGTCCCGGAAAATTGTAGCTATAACAATATAAGAATAGAATAAAAAAAGATTAAAATGATACGTAATAGAAAATGTGATAGCAAAATTGAGACATGAAACTTTATTAAAAAACAAACTGAAGTAATGCTAAACAGTAAAGTTTAAAAAGGACTTGCTTTAAGGATGGTATTGGGATTAAGGATGGTTTTCTACAAGAAATGATTTAGGACACTTTCATGTTGCATACAACACAAGGAATTATATTATATTTTTTACAGGTGGTAGGATTCCTATGCAGGAATCCGTCTACGTAGGTACCACCCAAGGGCCAGTTATTCTGCCTTGGAGCGGTAGTGTCGTACACTAGCTATCAGTGCCCTTCAGGGCACTGATAGCTAGTGTAATCACTGGGTATATGAGACTTAAGAACTGATGTCTCAGAGTGACGGGCGCGGTGTGGTGCTACACAGAAATATTCTGAGTAACGCGGCATCTGTTATGGGCAGATGTTGCACTTACCATCAGGTGAGCGTTTTAGTCGCCTGGTCACTTTATCAAATAAAAAAAGAAGCGAAGGAACTAAATTATTAACTCATCATTATCATCATTTCAGCCTATTACTATTCCACTGCTGAACACAGACCTTCCCCATTGATTGCCATAGAAATTTATAGCTCTCATTTTGGTGTGATTTTGCGTTAGCTGCCACGCTTGGCGGACGGGTTGGCAAACGCAGTTAATTTATTCAGATGTCCCAGGAAGATCCTGCGGCCCATCTCCTGTTTTTATTTTCCCACGGGATCAGATGGGGTGGTAGATTATCTTTAGCCGCCACCACACGTTATTTACTCATTTCCTTAAATTTCATTACAAGTCTACTGCTGAACAAAGTCCTCCTCCGTTGCCATAAAACACGTTCCGGGGACACAGCCGCATCCACCGACTTCAATAATTCTTCTTCTTTTTTATCAGCCTTTTAGAATAGACCACTGCTGGTCTTTTTTTTTGATACTCGTATATGACGAAACGAGCAAATCGTTATAAACTTTTTAAACTCATATGCCCAGTGATTATACTAGCTCTCAGTGGCCTTCAAACCGAAACACAGTAATGATTGCACACTACTGCTTCACGACAAAATAACTGGCCCTGGGGACAGACGGACCTACCTAGACGGATTCCCGCATTTCCCTTTTGCACGCACACTTGTGGCACTATAATATCTTCTGCGCAGTTGATTACTTCCGACAGCATTCGGAAGTCGTTGCTGTGTTCAAAAATCGGCATGGAGGACATAATTATTATCGTCATCATATATTATAGGACCGTAAGATTAGCGCAAACACAAAGGCTCTTCATACTCGTCTTTACCGTGGCGAAACCTATTTAACTCTTATGTCACGAGTTCGAAGAAAGGGTCAGATACAATACTGTCGCAATACGGACCGACGTGAAAAGCCGATTATTTATGTGGACCGAACATATTGGCTTCGGCTAGAGAGATTCAACATAAAAAAACCCTGCTGAGTCAGGTAAATCGATCGTGCCAAGTAGGGCCGCGGACCAGAATATAAAAAGGTTTTATATAAGTACGTATACAACGTCATATTCTATTTATTTTTTTATTTGTCTTTGTGATACCAAACTTATGTATATTCATAAAATCTCTGAGAATCTACCACCCCATCTCATCCCGTAGGTATAGTTATAGTCGACGCATGGAAAAAAAAACAGGAGATGGGCAGCAGCATCTTCCTGGAACATCTGTATAAATTAACTGCGGTTGCCAACCGGCCTGCCAAGCGTGGCAACTATAGCGAAATACCCCAGAAAAGAGAGCTACACACTTTCGTGGCAATCTTTGGAGGAGGCCTATGTTCAGCAGTGGACTAGTGATAGGCTGAAATAAAAAAAATACATTTTCGTAATTATAAGTAAGCTAATTTTACGCCCAAAACCACACATAAGAAGCACAATTATAAAATATTACGATAGTTTTTTTATGGAAGAAAGTGTCAACGTCTACCCGTAAAAAATGCTGTGTCACTCAGTATATTTCTGTGAAGCACCACACAACGCTCGTCACCCTAAGACATCGGGGTCTATTAAGAAAATCGAAATACGAAGTTTCGGCTGACAGATCGCATGTTTCCTACCACGATATCACCCTTTACTAAGCATTATTGGTTGCCTAAGGATCGCCTATGGAGGCCCTCAGTTCCTAAGTCTCATATGCTCAGTAATTATACTACAAAAGTCAGTTCCCTTCAAACTGAAACACAGTTATGTTGGCACACTGCTTTACGGTAGAATAAGTAGTCAGTTTAGTGCCCTTTTGTAAACGAAATACAAAATACTCGCATTAATGGCAATGGACCACAAGAGATATACGATCTTTATTTGTAACTGTTATTTCAAAACATACTTTTATTTTACGCATAGGCTTCTCGGTTACTGTAAGTTATTTGATGCCTTATATGCTACATCCGTTACCCACCCGTTTGTGCCTCCCGACACGTCACTTGATAAATCTTCTCCACGTTTCATTGACAGGGGTAAAAATGTACGCTTATTCACTAAAAGAAAAATTAAATGAATAATATCTATACTTCTATGAAGTTTATGTATGTAATATTCATCATATTTTAGAATGTACAATTCTAAAATATGATGATTCTACGCTACTACTACGGCCTTCCGTCGCCGTGGTAGTAGCGGCTTTAGAGAATCTACTACCCCATCTCATCCCGTGTTCGTCGTAAAAGTCGACAGAGGGAAAATTAAGACAAGGAGATGAGCAGAAGCATCTTCCTGGAACATCGGAATAAATAAAATGCGGTTACCAACCCGCCTGCCAGGCGTGGCAAATAGGGCAAAATCCCCCCGAAAACGAGAGTTACAAACTTTTGTGGCAATCTATGGGGGAGGCCTATGTAAAGCAGTGGACTAGTGATGGTGACTGAAATAACGATTAATGATATTTTAGAACTGTAAATGTCAATAAGGTTATGCTCTGAGCGGTAATTACAGATAGTAACAATTTCAAAACGTACTTTAATTTTAAACATAATACATACATATCTTAATACTTTCATAAAGCAGATGTGTTTGTATGTTTGCACGCACTAATATGAGGAAACACTAATCAGGTTTTATAAATTATTTTTGCATTATATAGCCCGTTCATTGAGATAAGTTCTAAGCTATATATACTTTATTATTAAAAACGAAATAACAGCTTTTTACTCAATGCTCATCAAAGTATATACGATACTGATAAGAAAATACAATTTTTAAGATTTTTGTTTGTCTGTTTGTTCTGGATAATCTACGTAACGGCTGGACCGATGTCGACGGGACTTTCACTGACAGATAGCTGATATTATAGGTAACTTAGGCTACTTTAATTTTAGACAAATAATTAGGGTTCGGCGCCAAAAATTAAATCTTCAAAATAGGATTCTAATAGGGTCGGCTTTCTTACGCGGGTGAAACCGCGGGGCACAGCTAGTTGTAAATAAAAAAATCGTACAACGGCTTTAACGTGCCGCACACTAAGACCTGAACATCAGAAGTGCCGAATTGTTAATGCAACGAGATACAACGCCGTTGAAACCGGGAGGCATAGCTAGTTACTGATACTTTACGGTATCTGAAGCCTTATTTGATATATCCATTTGCGCACCTGCCAACACGACGCTTGACAAATTATCTCCAATATGTAACGTGTCTCAGCAGCGAGGCTAAACACACACGCGCCCCTAACGCTTGCAAGTGTATATTACGTAAACGTATTTTGCGAGGCCAGGGCAAGCCAATAAAAAGTTTGGGCATATGACGTAAAAAAGTGCGTTTGCGTAGTTCAGGTTAGTGTACCTGCTGAAGCTACAAATAATAATATTCGTAGTCATCATCATCATCATGTCAGCCTATCACTAGTCCACTGCTGAACATAGGTCTTCCCCATAGAATGTGACAATGTGACAACAGTTTGTAGCTCTCATTTTGGTGGGATTTTGCCATAGTTGACACGCTCAGCAGGCGGGTTGGCAACCGCATTTTATTTATTCGAGATGTATCAGGAAGATGCTGCTACCCACCTCCTGGTTCTAATTTTCCTCTGTCGACTTTTACGACACCCACGGCATGGGATGGGGTGGTAGATTTTCTTAAGCCTCCACCACACGGCACACACCATATTCGTAGTAGTTAAGTCAATGTATCTAAAACGCACAAACGACACACGAGAAATTCCAGTTTTATAAAAAAAAATATAGAAGAAAAAGGCTCAAAATATGAACAACAATTTTTAGTCCTTAAAAATATTTCGTTTGTCCGAGAATCAACGCCATTACTCCAACCGAGACAGCAAACAAAGTTAGAACGTTGCGAAGTTTTTGAAGGTATAATGAACTGGGCCTGGCATAACCGCCCTTTCCCTTTAATATCCGGTTGTATTCATCAGACTTTTCAACGGGAAATTATTTTACATCGAGCTCGCGCAAGTACGTGGCATTGATCGTATAATGTGTTTTTGAACTGTGTATTAATCGTGTTATTTTACCACTACGCCGCAGTTTGACTGGCAGAGAATGCCGATAGACATTAAGACAGTCCTTTGTTATCTTCATATTAAGGTAAACAATATATTTATGAATTATAATAAAAAACATCGTTAAGGTGTCTTAATCGTCAAGACGGCGAGGTCGTAGCTGGGACCCTGCTCGACAGACTCAAAATTGGTATTATACCAAATTGGTAACATGCCAATCTGTACTGGTGGTAGGATTCCTATGCTGGAATCCGTCTAGGTAGGTCCCACTCCAGGGTCAGTTATTCTGCCGTGAAGCAGTAATGTGCAAACATTACTGTGTTTCGGTTTGAACTGGCACTGAGTGCTGATGTAATCACTTGGCCCATGAATTTTAGAACTGAAGTCTCAGGTGACGGAGCGCTGTGTGGTGTCGCACAGAAATTTTATCGGTGGGATTTATTATGGGCAGACGTAACATTTACCATCAAGTGAACGTTTAGTTCGTTTCGTCACTTTACCCAATAAAAAAAAATCTTGCTATATCGAAGTGCAATGATGTCCTGCTTTCTGTCGTCAAATTGGGTATTTAAGGAGAAGATAATTTATTGCTTACTACGCCCTCTTGCGGAGTAATAGGATACTATTAAATGATGGCGTATTAAGAACTTTTGTTTGGCCATGTTTGGCCACGTCCTCGTGGTCGATTTTGGATACCAGCAACAATTTCTGAATACTTTTGGTCGCTACTAACTGCGCAGGAGATCTTCTAGTAAACAATTAGAAGCTGTCATCTGTACATGACATGATGTCTTCCTTGTCGATTTTTGATAACAAAATTAATGTTTTGAAAACTAATTAAAGGCAATATACATGCGGGGTAGGAAATGCGAAAGATACATTTAAGTACGTACCATCGAGTCTATATAAACGTGAACATATGCTAGTCTGCATATTAGATTACAATCATAAAACTAAAATTTAAGCCGTGTAGTGGCGGCTCGATAAAAGAATACTACCACTGCATCTCATCCAATGGATCTCGTAAAAGGCAAGTAAGGAATTAAACTGCACTGTGCACCCAACAGCGCATGATGGCGATGGGCTCACCACCTATCACACCAAGTGCATAATTTTTTTGGTGATACGTGGATTGTGGCAGTCGTGGATCTGTTTTTGCAGTGAGTGCCCAGTCTCTGACTATCCCTTATGGGATACAGTCGTAATCTTATGTATGTATGTATAAAACTGCCTATAAATATAATATTCACTTTTGAATAGTTGACGAAGCAATTAATTTTCCGTTCTGTATTTGGAAGTGTTGTGACAAATAATGAATAAATCAATAAGTTGAACGGTAGATAATTCATTCCGCAATATCGCTTGCCTTGTGCCATTTCCACCTGAACCCATATCGTATTCTAAATCTTTTATGTGGGCATCCACGCAATATCGAGTACCGTTTTGTTAGTACATTCAGCAACAGACCTTTTAGTGTTAAATAAATACATATATCATTAATTATAGCGGTTAAATATTCAAAAATGATGTTTAGCTACCAGCTGGAGAAAAAAACCGTGAAAATTCTTTATTTTTTCGAAATAAAAAGTATCATACATTCGTTTTCGGGATGTAAGCTATCTTTGTGCTGAAATACGTCACGATCGGTTCAACGGCTGAGCTGTGAAAAGGTAACAGACAGAGTGACTGAGGCAGTTGCTGTCGCATTTATAATATTAGTATGTAGATTCTGCATGGTCCGTACTTTTTTAATGTTGTTTTATATATTTCTTCTTTTTTTGCAACATTATTTTATATGTCCGCATTGCCGTACAGTTTATGATGCCAATTATAAAGCCTATTCGTATATATACTCTACAATAAAAAATTAGAGTCTGATTCTTTAAGCTTTAAGCTGACCTTTTATGTATTCATTTTTGTTATTTATCGACATGTACATGTCTGAGTATACAGTGCTTCAGTATGGGACAGTGAGGTTTTTTACTTACCACCTTTAAGATGTCGTTGGTGCTTACCCATACCCTGTGCATTAGTGATGCGACTCTTTTTCGCTTAACTGAATAAAAGTCATTCGTGTACGCGTACGCAAATATAGCCGATGCTCTTCAGTGTCGGGGGAGCCCCAATATCTCTCTAAAAAAATCATAGAAAAAGAATCATTAAAATTGATTTACCAAGAAAGTAAGCTCGAACATATATAAAAAATATATGCACACGAACTGAGAATCTCCACATTTTTGAAAATAGCATATTTCTTTAATAAGTGGTCGAATGAGGTAATAAATTCAGTAACATCAACGCTGTAGTTTACAGCGTTGGTGTTACTGACTTTATTATCTTTTATATCTATTATATCATACATACATACCGTCACGCTGATTTCCAATTGGAGTAGGCAGAGACTGCATCCGTAGACCGTAGAACCGTTTTCATCCTCACAGTAAACGAGACGTGACGGGTGGCGAACCACGTCGCCGCCATTTTGGTAACAGTCAAAGTTCTTGCTTTTCATTGCATTCCTACGAGTTGCCCGGATAGATGTTGTCCTCCCAAACAGAGCCCAGCATGTTTGGGTAAGGCTCGTCCGGTCCCGGAGAACTAGAAATCGGAATAACCAATTATAATAAGGTAAAAGGCATGTGTATAAGAATATAGGTTGTAATTTTCTCTTCTATTCTACGTTAGCAGCTATCACTGAATGTTGGAAATACGAGTTTCCAACAAAAAAGTGTCAAGACAGTAAGACTGACATGTCAGTCAATCACTGACGTAGTAAATGGAAGTCCTGTCAAGGTTAGACTCCGGCATGCCCAATCCGAACTAATATTTCAAGTCTGTTAAATCAAGTGTCAATATATTTTATTATTTGTGCCGTATGTAAAGAAGTCTTTATCTCAGGTTGTAGTTGTTTTCATATAAATTAAAGAATTTAGTTTCCCACAAAAAACATTAATATGTATACTAAAGAACATACATACATACCATCATGCCACATTCCCACATAAAGGGTAGGCAGGGACCACACACGTAGTCCACTTTTCGCTCCAGCGGTAAAGTCGGTAAAGTCAAACAACCTTGACCAAATTTATATGGAACGCATACGGCACCTCCTTTCTCATTCATCATCATCATCATCATTTCAATTCAGCGTATCATTAGTCCACTGCTGAATAAAAGTTTGAAGCGCTCATTTTGGGTGGATTTCGCGATAGTTGCAACGCTTGGCAGGCGGGTTGGCAACCGCAGTTTATTTATTCAGACGTTCCAGGAAGATGCTGCTGCCAATCTTTCGGCTTTAATTTTCCCTCAGTCGACTCTTATGACACCCACGGGATGAGACGGGGTGGTAGATTCTCTAAAGCCGCTACCACTTGGCTATATATTATAGATATATAAAAATAATAATTAAAATAGGTTCAAAAACAAAAAAAGAAGTCGGTTAATTAAAAATAAATAATTTCTATGCAGGAATCCGTCTAGGTGGGTACCACCCCAGTGCCAGTTATTTTGCCATGAAGTAGTAGTGTGCAAACACTACTGTGTTTCGGTTCAAAGGGCACTGCGAGTTAGTGTAATCACTGGGCATATGAGACTAAAGAACTGATGTCTCAGGGCATTTGTTATGGGCAGGCGTTGCATTTACCATCAGGTGAACGTTTTGCTCGTTTCGTCAATTTATTAAATAAAAAAGACGAACGCAAATCTGGTTAATAATATCGACGAAAACGTGGCCTAGTGTTCAGTGTACCGGACTACTACAGAAATGCTGTGGCGACAATCTCTACCGTGTTTGAAGTTAGTAGTATGAACGTAATCAAACGACAGAACATTATGTGATTGACATTGTTAGTATGAACGTAAAAATTCAATGTTTTATTTAATTTAATTTAATGGACATATTATAATATTATCTTTTTTTTATTACTCGTTTCTACTCCACACAAATTTTAACTATGCCAATTCTCACACTACTCCGTGCGCGCAATGTGCTTATAAAGGGGTTCAAAGTTATCTATTAACGTATTGATATATAGATACCTACATAATAAAAATACATATTTACAAAATTAAAGGATATAAACTTTTCGAACATGACTGGTAACTTCCGTATACTCTTGGAATCTATGAACTACGTATTTAATATTATACTGCCACAATGTACGTGCAAACACGGTTGCACTCACTCTCTGATCTATCTGTACCCTATGTAACGTTCATACGACAAGATCGAAGGTAGGAGTAGGATGCAATGCCAGAGACACGGGCACAACATAGACAGACCCGAAAATCATCAAATTGTGTTTGCACAAATTTAGCTCCGGATTCGAACCCGATACCCGCAGCGCTGTAGACCTCTGACCACTAGGCCACGCGTTCGCATTACCAAATTACTGGCACCTTACTGCCGCCTTCCGTCATCAGTATAAATATTTTAAGTCTATCGTATATACTACATGGTTATTACGGCACTCAACTTTTACAACACTCGCGGTACAATATGGGTTGATGGTTATTCCATTTACAATCATAATAGTGCTTATGAAGAGTATGATATATGTTTTACACATACACATACATATAATAACGCCTTTTTTCCTATATAAGATGTAGGCAGAGATCACATCTGCAGTCCTCTTTTCGTCCCTGCAGGAAACAAGACGTGACAGGAAGCGAATCAAGTCACTTTTTGGGTACGAGTTGAAATTCTTGCTCTCTTTTACATTTCCACGAATAGCTAGACATCGGCATAGCAACCACTGGTTTGGCGGAGACGAAGTGAAAAGGATAAGGTAGGAAATGGACGTAGGGTAGAGAATCAGAAGTTGGGAAAGGAACTATAAGGTGTAGGATACTGCTATCACGGAAGGAGCAGGAGGCGACGGCAGTAGCTCGGGAGGCCGGGCTCGTTTATCCGGTACTCTACCGTATTTGACGGACAAAGCAACTGGGTCAAATATTCCTATTATAATATTTTAGGGCACATAAACTCATTATTATTTTAATGAAAGAAATTCTGTCAACGAACAGTGTCATCAAATAAAATTCAATTACTGAGATCTGTGTGCCACTGCGCTCGTCACACTAGGGCGTAAGTAATGAAATCTTAATGTCCAGTAATTACAATGACTAGTTTCTTCGGGTCTGGATGTATCTATTACTGTATCTTTGAAACTGCTTCAGAATCTTCCTCTGATCATTATGCTTAGGTTTTCTAGATCATCATCGCCATCATCATTAAAAATTAGGATGTAAGATATAATAGAGGGATAATTTGTTTCGTACTCGTATAAGGTATTTTTCTGCAATGACTTTATATTTTTATTAAATTGCAATGCGAATGGTAATAAACAGACAGAGGGACAGCGTGTTTGTTACTTTTCCACTGCTTAACCATTGGACCGATATTGACGAAATTCGGCACAGAGATAGTCGTCGAGAGAGACTGTCATAGGACTTTTGATCCCGGAAAATTGATTGATTGAAAATTGATTGAAATGGTTCCCACGGTATTTTTAAAAACGTAAATCCACGCGGACGTCTTGGGCTTCAGTTAGTGCTTTATAATTTAAAATATAAATAGTATGGTACTATGGAAATATTTGATGTAGCAATAAATTTATTCTGTTTGTAGTCGAAAACGTTGACACGGAAATTATAGATCAATAAGTGAAACGGCAGGTAATTTACTTCAATGTAACTGGTTTCGTGTTATTTCTAGCTGAATTTATATCGTACCGTAAATCTTTCATGAGGGTATCCACGCAACAATGACGGGCATTTTGATCGCATAAATGCAAAATATATTTTTGTCAAGGAACCTTGTTTGAATTCCAGTCTAATTTATTCAGTTATTAAATTATTACATTACATACATATTAGATATATTGTTGGTATTAATTTGAATTAAATATCTGATATTATTAATAAACCTACTAGTTTATTAACTTGCCGTTCAATCAGATTTCAGAAAGCAAGTACATACTTATATCCTTCATCATTTCAGCCTATCACTAGTCCACTGCTGAACATAGGCCTCCCCCATAGATTGCCACAAAAGATTGTGGGTATCATTTTCGGGGGATTTTGCCATAGTTGCCCCGCTTGACAGGCGGGTTGACAACCGCAATTTATTTATTCAGATATTCCAAGAAGGTTGGCGGACTTCACATGTCCTCGAAATATTTCTATTCCTCGGATATGTAGGTTTCCTCACGATGTTTTCCTTCACCGCTGAGCACGTGGTAAATCAGCATATCATAAATGTTAGGTAATATTTACTTGTTCTGCTCTTGTGAGCCACATCAGAATGTAACGTTTTCATTATACTGCTGGTTACATTAAACAGGTCAGCCCAAGCACGTGCTCTTGCATAAATTAAAATCCGCTTTAAATATACAGGGAAATATTATGTTAGGTAATTTGTTCATTTCCTGTTATGCATATGAGGTGTATACCGAAATCTGAAACGGTATAACGCTTCTAACAGCCTGAGCTCCTCCGCATCCTGCAAACACTTTGGCTCAATCTTGTCCCCTATCTTTAGTTTGCGGATAGTTGTCGCGACGGTAAGCTGCACCCGTTTGCGAAAGTAAGTAAAATAAATTATTTCGTGGACTTTGGTTTTGTTAGTACCTATTAATATTAACACTGCCTAAATTATATAATCTTACTTGGCTTACAAATAGTTAAGTTAGACAAAAATATAATTTTAAAATAAATGAACAATTGCTTAATCTTTCATTTTGATTTTGTAAATTGTATAGGTCTGATTGGGTTAATTGCGGACATGTGTCCTGGGTAATGTCGGATGTCCATAAACCGAGAAGAGTTATACCAAAGATACTTTTAAAATTTCTGTACGCAAGATAAATGGAAAATTATTAAGTTTTAGAGAAACCCAAGAAGTGTATTTATCATTCCCAATTCAACGTTTGATGAAGTATGAAAGTCTGAGAAAGAATAAGAAAGTATCTTATCCAAAACATGGTAAGAAACCTATTTTTCTTTTACAAAATGTATCTACATACATGAATAAGACTGTTGGTGTTACAAGAAAAGTAGAAGTTTAATATAATAGCTTCGGTGATTTGATTTAAAAAAGTTAAGTGTCAGCATATTATTGGCACTCTACTGTGTCCAGGTCTCCTTACATATTTGAAAGGGTTTTAGAGTCTAAGTTGGAGGAGTTTACATTTTTTTAAGACATGCTGATTTCCTCGAGATAATTTGTTATGTATTTCTCTTGTAAAAGACGTAGTACAAAGTTATAATATTTACATATAATGATAATTAATTTATCTGTAACTCATCCACCATTAATTTAACGTAATATCTATACTTGCTTGCACACTTGATACTGGACGTATTGTATCTTAAATTTATTATCTATACTCTGTTTTGACAAGAATATTTTTTAACAACATAGTTTTCCTGCAAGTCTATTCCGAGTAGGCTATCACGGGAGTCGTATACTTGGATCAATTATAATATATAAGATATCTATTTTACTTTTTGGGTGATTGTTAATACTTAACTAGCTAACCTTTGAGAATATTTCACATAGTATCGTTTTAGCTATGTTTAAATATATTTGTGTGATCGTTATTAATTAATACATACATATTTGATTTGATGTTCATCTTTGATTTTCAGAAACGAATTTATTTTTTTATTAAAGCGATTAAAAGATATACTTGCTGAATTCCCTAATTGATTAGGAACATTGTAAACAAATTCGTAAATTTCATATCGTTTATAAACATTTTAATGTCTCTTATTCGCCGTCATTATTCAGTGAGAGTTTATTGAAACGGAGTAAAGTAATGAACTAACCTCGTTATTCTGCTGCGGCTTGGCAGACTACACGTTGAATAATATTGTTCTAGGACATAAAGCTATTCTCTCTTGTAATATAGGACCCTTAGGAATGAGATGATATAATGTCGAGCTATCTCTGCAATGATCTAAACTGGAAAATGGTTAGAGTTCGACGACTTCTACGTCGCAGGTTCTGTGTTCGAACCCCAGCCAAAGCTAACATTTGTACAAAAACACAAGTTGTTGGTTATCGGATTGTGATTGTCCCTGTGTCTTCTGCATCCTAGCCTCTGATCTTATTGCATGAGCGTTACATCGCTCACGGGCAGGTTGGAACGAGTGAGTGCGTCTGTTTTTGCGCGTACACTTGTAGCACTATAATATCTTCTACGTAGTTGGTAACTTTCGAAAGTTTTCAGAAACGTTTCCCGTGGTCTTACTATACATTATTCGTATATATACGAATGGGTGGGCTGTTGGGGATAATCACATAGTATTTTTTATCACACCGTGTATCATCTATGCGATTTAAGATCAATCTAGTGCGATCACGATCATGCACTATAATATCACATACTGTTGCCAAACTGCTTGGCAACCATGATTGCCATGGTGTGGATTGTAAATTATTGTTATTACTGATTTAAACAAAACTGTTTTTAAAATCTCGCAACAATTTGGAGAAAAAAGGATATTAGAAGTAAAACGTATTTAAAATAATTAAGTGTTATCCTTTTAAAATGTGAACCAGGGGTAAAAAAAATACTTTGTTTTATTGAAGGTCCTTTTTAAGGTCAAAGGATAGATATAATTTTAGGCTACAGAGTAATATCAACCCTTTCGTAATGTTTACGAAAAGGAGAGGTCGGAAGTAGGTAGTGTTAAGCTGTCCTCGTCAACATTGCTTCCGATACAATCTCATAGATTACAATAAGTTCAATATCGAAAAGCAATTTTCGTTTTTTTTTTATTTGATAAAGTGTCGAGACGAGCAAAACGTTCACCTGATGGTAAGTGCAACGTTTGCCCACGACAGATGCTGTGTTACCCAAATCATTTCTTGGTAGCACCACACTGCGCCCGTCACCCTGAGACATAAGTTCTTAAGTCTCATATGCCCAGTGTATACGCTAGCTCTCAGTGCCCTTCAGACCGAAACGCAGTAATGTTTGCACACTACTGCTTCACGGCAGAATAACTGGCCCATGGGGTGGTACCTACCTAGACGGATTCCTGCATAGTAATCATACCACCAGTAAAACATTGCATTCGGAATGATTTGAATCGAGGAGCCAGGGCAAAGCAGCCAGGCAAAAATTTAATAAAATATGTGTTACAAATTCATTAAATTACTAAGAAAAATATACCTAAATAGTACCTAAATAGTTCTAAATAGTACTTTTTGTAAGACCACTAGTATATACGAGTATTATTTCTAAAAGGTGTTTTTAGTGGCAACGCTAAATTCTTCATCAAAATTAATAATTAAAACATTATTTTAAAGCTTATGTTCCTCGGTATTAGCGAAAAATTGACAAAAAGGTTTAAATTGATGTTTTCGTTAAAAAAACTTTTAAAAAATCTTCAATGTAGAGTGCGCCATCTGTTGATGATGGCGATTCTGTGTGAAATATTCGCAAAGGTTAGCTAGTTAAATATAAACAATCACCCAAAAAGTAAAATAAATATTTGATATATTATAATTGATCCAAGTATGTGACTCCCTTACATGTTGGCAGAATCCAAAAAACTCCTGTTACATTTTTTATATTGTAATAACAGTACATAGAGATGAAGCCATATGAACTTCATATAAAGGCGTAAAAAAACCCCAAGGCGTACATTACAACTAATTTAGTAACAGTTTGAAGTGAAGCGACGATGTACGATTATGAATTACATAAAATGTAATTTATGTTTATAATTTACTTTTTTACATAAAAGAGATTTAAACAAGCATTAGACAGTAAGATTTCTCTAGTATCGTAGATGCGTTTAACAGACGGTACATTTCACACGGGACACTTCAAATGCCGGCTTTCACATGTCGTCTGGAATTTTTCATACACAGATGAGTACGTAATTAATCAACACTTAAAACTGCTCAATAATTTTAGAGGTTCGGCACCGGAGATCGAACTCGGTTCAAATGCGTACTATTAAATCAAAGGCGATCAACCTTGTGCTACCGCGGCTTGTTTTAATTCGATAAAGTGACCAGACGAGCCAAACATTCACCTGATGGTAAGTGCAACGTTTGCCCATAACAAATGCTGTGTCACCTAGAAAAATTCTGTGTGGCACCACATTGCGCCCGTCACGAACACTTCCTTTGATTCTATATAATATACAATTTTATTAAAGGCAAAAATCAGTAGGTACAAATATAGCTCTTCATTGTTTTAACAAAATATACAAATATAATACAATTACGTTAAGCTAGAGGTGGCACTCTGCCATATTGTAGGCGTTGAATGACGTCACAATCCACCTGGCTTCCATTTTGCGACACACTTATACACGGGTAAAATAATAGAGGGTCTATTTCGCATCCATAGTATGTATACATCACGATTAAAAAATACTGAGCTGGCTTTTGTCGAATATGAAAAAAATATTCATATTATCGTATTAAAGATTATTTTTATAATATGATATAAGATTGTTTCATGTAATTCTAGAACTTAGAGGAGATATTTAAAATTACTAAGCTTGTCACAGGGCATCCAACATACAGCCCAATATCACAGGTCACAGGGTTTGCAACTTTACCAGTTTTTTTTTTGGGAGGAAGAGACGAGATGAGTAAAATGCTCACCTGATGGGAAGTAGAATGTCTGCCCATAACAAACTGTGTGTCATCCAGAATATTACTGTGCCGCAACCACATTGCGCTCGTCACTCTGAGACATCTGATACACAGAAATTAACAACACAACTTTTCTTAAGTCTCATATGCCCAGTAACTTTACTAGCTTTTAGTTACGTTCTGACCGAAAAACACTAATGTTGCACGCTACTACTTCACGGCAGAATAACCTATCTAGACGAATTCCTGCATGGAAATCCTACCACCAGTAATTACCAATTTTTTTTGCGAACGAACTCTGTAACTTGCTATTTTAATATTTCAACTAAACTATAACAAGTATGAACATACACCGCAAAAAGGAATTAGCCTTAATTAAAACTTACCTAATTTGCGCTGCACGGTAAAGCAGATTTAACATTGTTCCTCTATGCAGGGGCACGAGCTTGCGTTGACCTGTTTCAAGTGACCGCTCGTCTGTATTGCAGATATAATTAACTATTAATAGCAGACTTGAAAATTGTGTTATACATTACTGGGCTTCATTTATTATTAAAGTATCAAACATTACAAATGATTCAGGACACGTGACGAAATTGTATAGGATGTGAGTAATGTTGTTTTTGGCCTATACCGTGACATAGTATTAATGGTTTTTGGAGTACTTTTTGTACTTATTGTTTAAAGAGATTATTTTTAATCGATTACTCTATACAACGAAGTATCTTTATGTTGAAGTAATGACAAACATACAACCTAAACCGGGGATGTTCTTATCAATGGGCTTTATATATCTGTCTCTAGCAGAAGCAGGAATTAAGTTTAAATTATTTAAATGTGGGTATTATAGAGATGGTGTATGTATTAACAACATAAGCTATGCGGATGATATGGTGCTGCTGAGTCCGTAAAGTAGTGCATTTCAGAAACTTTTGCAAATCTGTGAGAATTATGCAGGGGCCCATGCCCTCAGATACAATGATATGAAGAGTAATGTAATGGTGTTCAAAACTGCAAAAAATGTTACTCAGATTCTGTGCCATCAATAATCAAGCTCTGCGTTATTCCTTTAAAAACTCCGCAGAGATTCAAGTATCTGGGGCACTGGGTCACTGAGGATCTCAGTGACAACTGTGACATTGAGAGGGTGCGGAGGGCGTTGTCTGTACTGTTGGCTCGCAGGTATGCACGCTTTACTAAACAAGTAAAGGTCACGCTCTTCAAAGGCTACTGCCAGTCCTTTTACACGTGCAATCTGTGGGATAGCTAGCAGACACACAGAAGTTATACAATGCACTCCGCTGCAATATAATAACGCCTTTCGGATGCTTACGTCTGCCAAGATACTGTAGTGCTTCGGGCATGCCGGTAGAACCGCAGGTGGTTCCCACGCAATTGTCAGGAGGCGCTGCGCTTCACACGTGCGGCAAGTACTGACAGTGTAGTCAAAGTCGTATGCTGTTGACTAAGCACTGGATCAGCTTGCATGTCGTGTCGCGTGTTCAGGTGTATAGTGGATAGAGGGTTCTCTGTACAATTGTGGTGTAGCCCACTCGACATATTTATATGGTTACATTATAATAATCTAAGAAGTATAATTAAAGACGTCAAAGAAGTAACATCTTTCTCATTAACAACACACATTATTACATGGCAGGGCCAGGCGGTGCGCTGTAACAATGCACGCGCACCGCTGCGGCCTACATATTTTGTATTTATAAAAAACGTAAATAATTGATTAAGTTTAAACTCAAGAATTCAAGATAATAGGAAAAGGCCATGATTTTTTATTTCAAAGAAGCTAAAATTAAATGGATAATAGAAGCAAACTTTAAATATTAATTTAGTATTTACTTAGAAATAAGGAAGATTGGAACAATGAAAACAGAAAAAAGTTATGTGAGGACTTTAGGATCTACAGACGAAAAAATTATAAAATTTGCAGCAATCGTCGCAGCTATAAAAGAAGAACCAAAAAATTAAGAAAGTTATAGGTAATTTTGTACTTTACAGCATTGAATACCTTTTTAGTGTAAAATGTATATAATTTAATACATATTACGCAAATTATAACAAATTATTTTGAGATGCTTAAAGATATATAGTTATAGAGAAGTTAGTAGAACAGATAAAAAATAATAAGAAAAGGTTTAGAGCGCATGTATGTATTATAATAATTAAGTAAAAAGTAATGTAGAAATAATTGAATAATTTCCATCTCTTACCTAGTAATGGTCATGCTGGTATGAGACGGATGGTAAATAATATAAAGAAATACATTATTTTAATTTCAGAATATCTTAAAAACTAATATTATATATATTCGTTTTTAAGATATTCTTATTATTTTATAAATGTATACTAATATGTAAAAGATAATTATTATAATAAATTTTTTAGTTAAATTTTGTCGTAAAATGTGTGACTTTGCATTAATTTAAACTACATTATAGCTACGTATATGCTATATTGGTCGATTAACTATATTCGATTTTCTATATATGACAAGAAAAATTAATATTGTATAATAATAATTATATAAATAAAATTGTCTTTCTGATGTTATATACTACTTTGTAATAGAAATTATTGGTTCAGTAATTATTTTCATAGCTTGTTTAATATCCTTAATTAATGACACAACACGACACAACGATTTAAATTGTACGAAAGTAAAAATAATGTTTTTGGTAATTATGTATGTATAACTTTTTTGTCCATAAAATTGTAGTATTAATATAATATAATTCATCTACTTCTTTTTATAAATGAATGTCCTAAAACATTGTTTTTGAAAGAGAAACATAGGTGTACAAAACATTACATCTTATATATGCACATCATATCATATTTTAAAAGTTACGCTGTAATTAGGTACGATGTAATCGCAATCGTTTCCATATATGTACATAGGTGGAATTTAAAACAAAGGTGTCACAAGTTGCTGACCAGCTAGCAACGGAATTTGTACGAGTAGTTGTGTTTAGGAGTATGTTATACATTTTTTTTAGGGCTGATGGTCACTGTTAGCCCGAAGGCTTTTACAGCTTCGCCGGATTGAAAGGGGGCAGAGCGCTGAGGGCGCTAAGCCGAAACCTTTATTTATAGATGAAGAAATCTTTATCTGAAGTACTTTATAATATTCATGGTCTTACGAGAATACGACACATGTTTCATCTCAAAACGAGGCATTATCGTGTAGTCATTAGGTAATATATCAAAAAAAAAAGTAAAGTTTCAGCTGTTTCTGTTTGTAAAGTTTCAGCTGTTTCTGTTTGTAAAGTTTCAAATGTCCCACTGCTGAGCACAGGCTTCCTCTCATTTCTGAGAGGATTTTTAGAGCTAGGAAGAATCCGCCACGCTACTCCAATGCGGGTTGGCGGACTGCACATGTCTTCGAAATATTTTTTATTTCTCAGACATGCAGGTTTCCTCACGATGTTTTCCTTCACCGCCGAGCACGTGGTAAATCAGCATTTAAAATTGCAATTAACAATTTTAGTGGTGCCGGCACCGGGAATCGAACCCAGGTCACTCGCGTACTATGAAATTTAAAGCGATCGTCTAGCCCCTGAGCTACCACGGCTCTAATATATCAATTAGGGGTAATATAAAAATTGCCGTGCGGTAGCGGCTGAAGAGAATCTACCACCCCATCTCATCCCGTGGGTGTAGTAAAAGTCGACAGAGGGAAAATAAAAACAAAAAGATGGGCAGCAGCATCTTCCTGGAACATCAGAATAAATAAACTGCGGTTGCCAACTCGCCTGCCAAGCGTGGCAACTATGACAAAGTTCCCCCAAAATGAGAGCTACAAACTTTTGTAGCATTTATGGAGAAGCCCTTTGTTCAGCAGTGGTCTAGCGATAGTCTTAAATGGTGATGATGATGACAGAACTTAACAAATTATATTTCTTTCCGTATTCCAAACTAATGTCTTGTGGTCGTACCACCAGTCTCATCGCAGCTATTGACGACCACGTGGCCTATTACTTGACATCTTGGGTAGTGCTACTGTTCGAGGCCATTATTTGTTCATAAACACAAATAGGTCTTCGGGCCGAGGTATAGTATGATTGCAACCGTGTCTCTGACACTGCATCCCAGCGTACCTCCGATCTCATCGAATGGCCATTACACCGGAAGCGGGTATGTTTGGACGAGTGAATGCCTGTGTGTTTGCGCGTATACTTGTGGCACTATATCCTGCTCAGTTGATAGTGACTGATAGTATATCTATACTAATATTATAAATGCGAAAGTTACTCTCTCTCTGTTCCTCTGTCTGTTTATTACTTGTATCTTGACGAAATTTGGCAAAGAGATAGCTTGCACACTAGGGATGAACATAGGATACTTTTTATTCCAGAAAATCAAATAGTTCCCACGGGATATTACAAAAAACCTGTATCCACGCGGACTAAGTCGCGGGCATCAGCGGGTATGACATACATGTGTCATGGTCATAATAGGTAAAAAAAGGAAAACTCACTACTTTTTGTTTCGTAATAACGTTCGACTTAAAATCGATATCGTCTTAAGTAGAATTGGTGAGAAAGTTTTCTGACCGTGTCTACACGATTAGAATTTTTGTTAAAAGCAAATGAAATAAGCAGGAATTTATTTCAAAGGTCACAGCCGCTTACCTTCTTGCCTTTGAAATTCTTTATAGAACAGATATTTTCAAAAGCACCAGTCTGTGTAATGTTGTTAAAATAAATCGAACGAAATTTTTATCTTAGTCACGTACTCCGAGTTTTTATATGTGAAACGTGTTTCTTTAACAAATTCGGATGTAGTCTGATAAAATTACGAAGTGGATTAAACGGAATAATTATTTTTTGTGTAATAAATGTTTATCTAATATATGTAGCAAAATATACATATCCCTTCATGCATCAAGGGTAGGTAGGTATTAAGCTCTCTTTTTTCTTCTCCTCTTATTCTCCACCTGCCTTTTTTATTAAACGGGTTTCGTTCTATTCAGCGAAATACACTTTTATGTATTTTTATTCATTACGTTTACCGATGAGATTTTTATTGGAGACTAGATGAGCTAGTCATATCATATAGTAAGCGCCACGCCTGCCCATAAAAATTTCGTTTTGGAGTTGGAGAGTTCTGTGGAGCTTCGCAATACGCTTTTCACCATGAGACATTGGTTCTTAAGTCCTCGGTTTGAAAGGGCATTTGAGTGTAATTACATTACAGGGCATTAAACTAACCAAGTTAGTGTAATGCCCTGTAATTACACTCACTTGAGTGCCCTTCAAAATGAAACAGTGTTTACATACCACTGATTGAAGACAGAATAACTTGAACTACTGTTGTACCTATTTAGTCGGACTCCTGCATACAAATAATATCACCCGCTCATATGTTGTTGATTTTTGATTGAATTTTGCAAGCAATGGCAGTCGTGGTAGTCGCCCTGTCGTGGCGGTATAAAATAATCTCATAAACGCAGGATTAGCAATATGAAGCGGCAATTGGCTGGCCATACAGCACGCAGAATCGAAAACCGTTGGGGAAGAAAGGTTCTCGAGTGGTTGACCCCCCACTAGACGGAGCGATGATCTGGACGGTTTTGCGGGAAGTCGATGGATGCAGGTAGCTCGGAAGGGTGTTTTGGTAATCTATGGGGGAAGCTTATGGGACACTTATAGGTTCAACAGTGAACTATGATCGGCTGAGATGATGTTAAGATAACATTACTAAATCGCAATCGCCAACTCGCATGCAAAGTTTACAAACAATGGCAATTTCTTTTTTTAAGGATGATTATTAACATTTTTTCAAAAACATGCTTTTTATTAATAGGCTAGTGTTTAACTACAATCTCACCTGATGGTAAGTGGCGATGTAGTTTTTGTTGGTAGGCACACTAGCTTAGAAAATGCCTATACACTCTTCTCTTGAAGACACCCACATTACGAGTATATTGCTGTACGCAATTATGAACGGCGAAGCACAACGCTTCATCCGAATGCAAGGTATATCCACAACAAATGGAAGCCCGCCGTGCGTCTTGTTGTCCGATGATGGAAAGGGGAAGGGGGAATTAACTCATGTAATTCCTTCACACACTCTCCAAAATGTAACCTACAGAACACCAAAAGACTGGCCACCCGACGCCTGTGTTCGAAACTGGACAAATTGGTAGTAGCCAAGTCAGGATCACCGATTAGCCGCTACGCCCGTCTCTCGGGCTCGAGCAAGTCGTTTATGAGCTGCAGAAAGAGAGTTGCGGACAGAACAGACCCTTGAGGAACTCCGGCATTAATCGTTATAGCCTCCGAGGAGCAGCCGTCAATAACGACTCGCAAAGACCGTTCCCGCAAAAAGTCTTCTATCCAGGCTATCAGTCCAGGGGATATACCATATGAAGGAAACTTACCGATAAGGCTAGCATACTAGACCCTGTCAAAAGCCTTCGAGACATCGAGCGAAAACGCGAGTGCTTCACATCTGTTCTCGAGGGCCTCACCCCATAGATGTGTGGCATACACTAGAAGGTCCCCAGTCGACCGATTTCGGCGAAACCCGTACTAAGCAGATCGTTATGTTCTAGGTATGCCAAGAGGTGCGAGTTCAATATACGCTCCATAATCTTACAGAGTATGGAGGTAATCGAAATAGGTCGTTAATTGACAGGGTCAACACGGCTACCTTTTTTGGGCACGGCTGCACGTTAGCAAGCTTCCAGGATTTGGGCACTATTTCAGTCTTCAGGGAGAGGCGATACAAGCGTGTCAGAACAGGAGACAACTCGGTCGGACACTATGGCTGGTATACCATTAGGTCCACTGGCTTTGTTCACGTCCAGATGTCGCAACGTTTTGAGGACCACTAGTTATTGCTTATAGTAAAAGTGTGAATATCTATGCAAAGTGTGTGTATTTAATGATTTTAAGTATTTATGTATGTACATGTGGATATGTGTATAATGTTTTTATTCTTCAGTGTAATCTGTTTATTTCATTCTCTGTCATCATCTTTTTGTACCGCCAATGAGTTTTTCTGCTATCCCAAAGGTTGGCTAGTTATAGCATTACGTCCGCCTATTGTACGTACACTTTTATATAGTAAATAAATATTAAATAAATAAATATCTTATTGCTAGTCACAGCCTTCTTCAATGTTTAAGACGGTTTTATGTTTAAATTAATCTTATTTGAGCATAGTTTCTAGTAAAACATCAGAATTCATTTGTTCTTATTTAATAAATAACACTCATGCAAAGAAAGAAAGGCTAGTCAAATTCTTATTTCCATGCCATAAAAAGACTTATACATTATTTAAAGAAGTGTTACACAATCCGAGGGATCGTATTACGCAAAAGAACCCTTTATAAAAATATTTTATTTTATCTTGACGCTACCTACTTTAGGCCCCCCGCCTTAGTCGCTAAATTTAGAAGATTAGAAAGTATATTGGATTGTGACCGCATGGAAGGTTTTCAATAAATAATAAGTCACGCTGAATGTTATTTTTATTTTAAGGTTATTAAATTTAAATAATTATGTCAGTTTTAATCACTATTTAGAACTTCTAGGTAATCTCTAAAATGGCCGTGCTGACTATTTATTAAAACTAGTGGTCGCCCTGTGGTCAAAATTCAACCGTTATTTTTTTTAAGTTGGAACGTTATTGAGGTTTTAGTAATTATTAGTAGGCAACATATTAAAGTTCTAAGTGCGACTGTTTGTCTACAGACTATTTTGTGTTTGACATTGGCGGTATGAACGTAAACAATAAATGTTTATTATATTACATTTAATGTATTTGAAACACATAGAAGATGCTGCGACATCTGACACACAGCATTTGTTATGGGCAGAAATTGCACTTACCATCAGATGAACGATTTGCTCGTCTCGTCACTTTCTTCTATAAATAAAACTAAAACCATTTCCCAGAAAAAAAAAAAGTAAAGTTTCAGCCTATAAATGTCCCACTACTGAGCACAGGCCTCCTCTCATTTCTGAGAGGGTTTTGGAGCTAGGAAGAATCCGCCACGCTGCTCCAATGCGGGTTGGCGGACTTCACATGTCTTCGAAATATTTTTTATTCCTCAGACATACAGGTTTCCTCACGATGTTTTCCTTCACCGCCGAGCACGTGGTAAATCAGCACTTAAAATTGCAATTAACAATTTTAGTGGTGCCGGCACCGGGAATCGAACCCAGGCCACTCGCGCACTATGAAATTTAAAGCGAGCGCCTAGCCCCTGAGCTACCACGGCTCCCAGAAATATTAGCACAAAAATCAGTTGTATTGAACCAAAGGCATTCTAGGTCTCCTTGATCTCCTCTTGGCTGATTACAAACACGGCGATATCTTGCGATATGCTTTCGCTTACCTGCCGGTAAATATTAGTGCATACAGAGCTTAGTGGCAACTCTACTCAACTCGTGGGCAATTAAGGTCTTCTTCACTTTTCTGATTACAAAAAAACGCTTAGTGATAAGATCGGCAGAAGAGCCCATTAGTCTCAGAGATTCGAGACAGTCACAAAATTGGCTTTGGCCGGTACTTGAACCCAGGTTACACGGAACAAACAGACACTGACCGCTAAACCACGAGGTGGTATGGCCCAGCAGACGTTTGAAATTATTTTACTAAAGATGTATTAAGATTTTACTGGGGGTAATGTTCCAAGATTTCCATATGCAGAAATCCGTCTAGGTAGGTACCAACCCAGGGCCAGTTATTCTGCCGTGAAGCAGTAATGTGCAAACTTTACTGCTTCACAGCAGAAAGGCACTGAGGCCTAGCGTAATCACTGGGCAAATGAGACTTAAGAACTGATGTCTCAGTGTGACGGGCGCAGTGTTGTGTCACACAGCAATTATCTGGGTGACATAGCATTTGTTATGGGCAGGGCATTAGACGGATTCCTGCATAGGAATCCTACCACCAGTATCCTATTCATTCAACGCCTACACTGATTCTGTTACCTTAATGCTTCGTAATCAATATTAACTTGTTACACTGTCCACACATCCACTAACTGAGTAGGTTTTTACTTTATTGGCTTCATTACCGTCGATAATCGTATGTTCGTCTGCGCGTATGAAATCAATCAAAACCTTGCGAAGCGTACATCTGTAGCCCGTATTCGCGCTGGGACAATCTGAGATTCCGTATATGATATCTGATATCTGAGATAAAAATATTAACATCATATGGTAAACATAAAAAAGGACAGGCCGACATTACCGAAAATAAAATACCGACGAGCTCGGAGAGTGGAACTCTGTCAAACCAGAGATATACAGCAAGAAAAAAAACAAACAAGTTACAAAGTTTTTTTTTAAAGTACTTTATTAATCGGAAATGCTGAAATAAGCGACGAAGTAAAACAAGCCATACAGTTACCTTAACAGTATTAAATAACAATATTAATGTGTATTTATTTATCAACTACCAATGTGTGTTTATACACATATGACAAGCCACGCAGAACTTTTTTGCGAAACCAAAGTTTTTTTGTATGAGACACTGGTCAGTTAAGTATAATTACGATTATAAAGAAAATACGTTTACTTAAAAATTGTTTCCTTACAAAATGGATCTACGCAAGGGACATTTTCGAGCGATAACTTTTAACGGTTTTGTGATGTCACCTAAAACCGGAAAAATCCTTTGATAGACTTCTATGGCAACCGTGTACTGCTGATATAACAAATTTCAACATGGTCGACTAATTTTCGAACATGAATAAATAGGTGGTCGCCCTTTGACGACTGCTATGAAAGGCAACTTGCAGTGAAAAATTTAAATGAAGATAATAAGCCAATCACGTATGAGATTTGGCACATATTTCAGACTGAATTCCTGCAAATTTGCACGAACTCCTTCGCGTGTGGAGGATAGTTTCTCGTTGAGTGCCAGACAACCTCACCGAAGCACAGAAGCAAACAAGATTACTAAATTTGAAGCAGGCTCGCCTTAGGCGTGTTGACGTCCAGAAACAAAACGTCAGTCGAAGGCTTGGTTGTTACAAAATGAACCAACGCTTACTAAAGTGAATCGATTGAGAAGCTTAGGGAAGATTTTTATCGGTATTTTTTTCACTTTGACTAGGTGTCAATTACGTTAAGATATCGAAGTAGCATCAATGCTGAATAGGTATACTGCAGCGACATCTATACCTCTACCATCGCTCTATTGAAGTTTCTTGGGTGCGAACTACTATATATACAACATCTAAAAGTTACTGGTCGGAGGCTGATCAGACGATTCGATTTGTTGTGTAGTTACCCTTTCCTCTTAGCAATATCATCGGCCAAATTGGTGACCCCGACGTGATGTGAACATCACAGCCAGCTTCTCCCAACCAACAGCAACCACGTCATCGGCATGAATTGCAGTCACAGAACTGGACTACTGCCACTACAGTACGCGTGCTTCCTAGTTTCTCAGCCTCTGAGGACCATCAACGGCGGGCCTCCTTCCCTCAGGCTGCGGCTTCATCACCTTGTAAGATATAAACGTATAGGTATGCCTGAGTGGAAACTGGAAACTCTGCGATGTAATCAAATATATTGATTAGTCAGAATTATTAATACGTTGATTACAGCAACATTCAATTATAATTTGTAATTCACTATTCAAGCACACATAGAATAATCGGTGTGAAACTTAGGACAAATTTTAATCACTCATAGTTATCAGTGTACGTAAAGCCTTATAACTGACACATCAGAATATAGTGGTATTTCCACCACATTTCGAAAAATCAATACGACTCCTTTTGTGACCTCATTTTTATTTGCATTGGGATGGAATGGAACGTTCGATTTCTTTTACGGTATTTTCATTTTAAAAATACATTCAAAAGAGGTATGTATGTGCTTGATTTGTTATCTCGGAAATTCTAAGCATCATTTTATAAAACTGAGGTTAAAATTTTACTTCCTTTACAAGCTTTTCTTCTTCATTTTCATCGGCCTGTAAACAATGAAGGACATAGGCCTCTATCATTTTGATCTAAAGAGATTTCGTATGGATTTGTAATTGCAGGGGAATAAGCGATCCCTTTACCAGACCCTTTACTTTTGGTAGGATTCCTATGCAGTAATACGTCTAGTAGATATCATCGCAAGGTCAGTTGTTCTGCCGTGCTAGGAGCGGCCTGAAGGACACTGATAGCTTCTGAGATAACTGGGGCATATGAGACTTAACAACTGATGTCTCAGGGGGATTGATCTTTTCGGTAACACAGCATTTGTTTTGGGTTATTCTTGCAATTACCGTTGGGTGAACGTATTGCTCTTCCTTCTATAAAAAAACAACGCCACAGCTGGCATAATTGAGTTATTCCGTCAACAGTCCGAGGTCATGAAATTGACACAGATTATTAACAGTAACTTATTACAGATCTTTTAAATAAAAAAATACCTTCCCTTTTGCTACTAAAACTACTTATCCATACTGAAATATATTATACTTCCATAATAAGTATGATTTTTATTATATTTTTAATTAAATTAGTCACGCTAAAGCGGTTATACCGATTTCGTTTAAATTTTGCTCAGGGTTTATCAGAATATAACCTTTTGTCCTGTAAAACTTAAGTACTTTTTACGCAACTGTAAATCTATCTGCAGATGACGCATGACGACCGCGTCACCTAGCAGTTAGAGTACCCGACTTCCACGCTGCAGGTTGTCGGTTCAAATCCCAGCCGAAAGTCAACATTTGTGTAAACTATGGATGTAAACTTCTACTCTGCCGGACACCTATCTGCTAAATAAAATTCAATAATATGTATGTATTTAAATAAAACTCATTTTTAACAGATTTTATAGCGTTTAATTTTGAACTATTTATAACCCGACGTTTGAGCGCTTTACAGTACTCATGGTCACGGGAGGACTGAGGTGACAGATTTCCTGATGTTATTTAACCCGGGGTACCTTCAGCTTTTAATTATTATTTTTGGCCCGATCTATGCAGAAAGAGCTAACTGTGTTTTGAAGTCTTGCAGTGGTATGCTTGGTTTTGATTTAATTTTATGATGATTCGCGGGGCTACTGAAATTAAAAAAAAACATCCTAATTGAAATAGAGAAGATCGTTGGATATTACCACCGGCTTGGGATCCTAACTTCGACCGAGTGGTTGACCGACGAATACAACTCGGTTGCGCAACGAAAAAACTCTTGGAACCGATGTCATGTGTTTTACCTCAAACTCTCCGATCTTAGTACGTTATTTATATATTCATGCTGATACAATACAAAATTGTTTCTCGGGGCTATTTATTATGTTTGAATAAGAATGAGCACAACGGTCAGTACTAAATGATCTACTTTGAAATCAAAAACTTTATTTATCGGGCCTTTCTGTAATCTTTTTTTTTATTTTATTTTATTTAGGACCATCAACAGTAGATACAATCATACAAGTTTATATAGAGACAAAGTTTACAGTGAGGTAATTGTTCCACCAATAACAAATGATCACAGCATGCGCATATGAATTAATTAAGTTCCGAATATGAAAAAAAAACTAATACTTAGAGCTAAATGGTAAAACCAAAAAAAAAACATTAAAGGAACAATATTCAGGAAAAAAAAGGCAATGAAATAAAATTGACTTAAATTACATTAAAGTTCACTGCATTTTCATTTTGCCCAACATTAGAATTGCTCTCCATTGTATAGTTGTAACATTAATACAGTTAAATTAAATTAAAGAGAGAAAATAATAGTCACTACAATAATCACTACAGCAAGATTTCAACAACAATAGAAGTTCAGAGTACACAAAAATGTTTTCATCATGATCGTACTAATGAGATAAAATCAACCATGCAAAGGAAAATACAATAGGCCAGACGGCTGAGCGAATACCGTTAGTCCACAGCCTGGAGATGCGTCAACTATCGGTGAATTTTGGTTTTAAATTGGAGCATAGTATCGCCAAATATATCCAAATCATTCAACTCACTACTTAGGGTGTTATACCAACGCGATAGACGCATAACTGGAGAGATCCTCCCCAGATTTGTTTTACGGGCACAGATCTTAAATAGGGAACACGGATGTCTAGGTATTTTTCGGGGAACATTTATATCAAATTTGGCTAAAAGATTATGGCAGTCTACATTGTTATTAAACAATTTATGCAAGAACGTAGTACCCGTAAGTATTCTTCTATCCCTCAAAGACATAAATTTAAATTGTTTTAGTCCATCATGATAAGACTTTGAATTACCGAAAGAGCTACTGCCAAACTCCAGGTGTCGCAATAACCTCTTTTGCACACTTTTTATTCTTTCTGTGTGAATCTTATATATAGGACACCAAACATTGCCACAGTATTCCAGCTTACTCCTCACATAACAGTCATAGAGCTGGATAACAGTATTTATGTTCTTAAATTCCCTGCTGCTCTGAAGAACAAACCCTAGAGCCTTAAAAGCTGAAGAAACAGCTTGATTTGTTTGGCTAACAAAACTGTTTATCATCGAGCAATATACCTAAATCACGAACTTGACTGACTTTAGTAATGGTCTTGTCTTCTATATAATACTGGGAACGTATAATTGACTTCTTTCGGGTAAATGTTACATGACAGCACTTTGCTGGATTCAATAGAATTTTGTTCTGCAAATACCACCCGGACACCCCATTAAGTTCACCCTGCAAGATATCAACATCACCTTGATTGTCGATGACACGCGTTATCTTCAAGTCGTCTGCGAACAAGTAAAATCTACTATTCCGAAACACTTCCGAGATGTCATTAACAAAAATGTTGAAGAATAGGGGGCCAAGGTTTGATCCCTGCGGCACCCCAGATGATGCAATAAATGAGCTGGACTCCCTTCCCTTATAAACAACTTTAGATAACCGATTATGAAGATAAGATCGGCACCAATCGAGAAATTTATGGCATATACCATTATGTTGCAATTTGTGGATTAAAAGCCTGTGACTAACTTTACCAAAGGCTTTCGAAAAATCTGTATATAAAGCGTCAATTTGTAGTCCACTGTCGACAGCAACTGCTACATCTTCAACATACTCCATGAGATTGGTATTTGTTGATCTCTTTGCCATGAAACCATGTTGATGAGGGCAGAGCATATTCTTTACGTGGTTATATATAAATGGGTACACAAGAGATTCAAAAACCTTTGCCATGGTTGATAATATACAAATAGGCCTATAATTTTCTATAAGATCCTTTCGACCACCCTTAAATACTGGAACAACTCTAGTCTTCTTTAATCTTTCAGGAAACACACCCCCGTTATAATTTTCCTATGCAGGAATCCGTCCAGGTAGGTACCTCACATTGCTGTGAACACTTTTGAGTGGCAACACACTGCAGCCGCGACCTTGAGACGTCAGTTCTTAAGTTTTATATGCCGTGATTACACTGGCTCTGTGCCCTTCAGACCGAAATACAGTAAAGTTTGCTCACTACTGCTTCATGGCAGAATAACGCTCTGCGGTGTTACCTACCGGAGAGACGGATTCCTGCTAAGGAATCCTACCACGAGTAAATTTATTACTTTCATTACCCATATTATTTACAAAGTATAGTGATATACTTGGTAAATAAGAACCAATTTTATCCGGGCGGAGCTGGGTCGGCATTGGAACCAGCACAACCAATATTTTAGATGTACGAGTTTATCCAATTTAAGGAACAATTTAAGGAAAAAACATCATAACAATTTTTCTTCTTCGAATATACTGTAATAATGAAAAAAACCAATACACTGTGAATATATATTATCCCTCGATATATTGCACCGGAACGGCTTATAGGTTCCATTGGTGTGGCTTCTTCGAGCTTCAGTGTAATATCCGGTTGTTCTCGTCAGTAATTTCCAGGGAAATTAATTTAATATTTCCTTTTTTTGTTTTGCTTTATTGTGACTTATATTTTCATTGAAAATTGATATTTAGCATATTTTATGAAATAGACTACATATTGTGAATGGATAATAGCTCCACGGTGGCAATGTTATTCTGCCGTGAAGCAGTCGTTTGCAAAAAATACTGTATTTCGGTTCAAATGGCGCCTAAATTCTAATGTAATTACTGAGCATATGAAACTTGAGAACTGTTGTCTTAGAGTGATAAGTTCAGTGTGGTGCCATACAGAAATACTCTCGGTGACACAGTATTTGTTACGGACGATTTGTTTTGTTTTCACAAGTGGATGAAGTACGATCAATATATACAATAATAATCTAAGAATCCCTAGATTAATCTAAATTAAAAGAACATTAAATATAATATCCAACCCGATAGTCAAGCGTGGCAACTATCTCAAAATCCCCCTTAAAATGAGAGCTACAAACTTTTGTGAAAATCTATGGGGGAGGCCTATGTTCAGCAGTGGGCTAGTGATAGGCTAAGTGATGATGACATTGAAAATATAATATTGTACTAAAATACAACTTGCACACATCGTGGACAGTAATCCTGCAACAATAGATAATACACTGCAACTAATTCATGTTTTCGTCCTGATGACGAATTGAAATTTATTTTAAAAGTGGAAACGAAGAAATCGTATACATCCAGCTTAGTGAGATTTTTACTTCTTAATGAATCTTTAACGTAATTAAGAAAGATCCCGAAAAGATCTCAGGTATTTTTAAAGTAAGTAAAAAATCATTTCAGATATCGACTAATTTATTAAGTGAGGAAGATGTTTTTCTTGTGCCATCCGGTGTTACGGCACTTAAGGCTTCATACTCGTATCAATATCCGCCTCTAGCGGTAACTTTGAAGGGAAATTGCTTAATGGTTCACGTACCTATTTATACAGTGAATATCTATTGTTTTCGATTTTAACGGGAGGCACACATTCATCTTTAGCACGTGGTTCTTGTGTGTGCTTCTGGTTAATAACCGGTAGTCATCGGTCACAAAGATAACGAAATGAGCAAAACGTTCACCTAATGGAAAGTGCCCATAACAAATGCTTTGTCACCCTGAACATTTCTGTGTGACACCACACTGCGCTCGTCACCTTGAGACATCACTTCTTAAGTCTCATATGCTCCGTGATTACGCTGGCTCTCAGTGGTCTTCAAAAAGAAACAATAACGATTGCAAACTATTGCATTACGGCGGAAGAACTGGCCCTGGAGTGGTACCTTCCGAGACGGATATAGGAATCCTACCACCAGTATATTTCTATACGATTTTCTGACTTACAGAATAGTAACACAATGAAGTGAAGTAACAGCCTATTCCTATTATTTTGGACAGGGGTTTGGAGTCGTACAGAGCCTGTCGCGAAACTCTAGTGCGGGTTTGCCAACTTCACATGTCGTCAACATTTTGAATACATATATACAGCCCCTATGGGAAACGAGACGGGTGGAGAACAACGTCGCCATCATTTTGGAAATAGTCAAAAAAAATGTTACTCCCCATTGCGTTCCCACGAGCATTATAGTGACAGCATTGCATATTTTGGTGTTATTCTGCACGAATAAAGGCTGTCCGAACTATACCTCAGTCGCCTCTTACGACATCTCGGTAGGAAAGAGGTAGGTGCTATTCTACTCTGTCGGACACCTATCGGCTATTGAATAGTTCTAAGATATTTCAGGCTTTCTCACGATACTTTTTTTCTTCACCGTGTGCATGGTAAATGAACACTTAATTGCAACTAACAAATAAATTAATACCGCAAAAATTGTATTACATTTTTTTAATTATTTCTTTTAAGGAAATCGATACTTTCATTAGCATCGGTTTAAAGGGAATTCAATTCTTTTGCCGTAATCGCCACAAAACGCTTGGATTGGCGATCGCAGCACTTACCGCTTAGCCCAGGATGCTGCTAGACATCTCTGATCTAATTATTTTAGGTCTCCCGAATTAGGACTCGTCATTCTTTTCGTCGGCTACCCCGGTTTTTTTTTGGTTGAAACCTAATCACTAATCACCTAATGTACGAAATGAGGTGGTGCAGTCACCTAGTTAATATTAGTTAATGTTCAAGGATACAGGATAAGAATACTGCGTAGTTAATGTTCAAGGATAAAGACAGAATTAAGTGCCTTCCTTGGTTACAAATGTGTCGACATTTTCTACATTTTTTTAAAGGTTCTCTTTTTTCCTCGTTTCCTTAACGTTTAGACACCGGGATTTACGCTTTGATAAATGATGGTGACCCTTTGAAATGTTTACTTTCTTGAGAGAGTAACTTGGTCGTAAAAAAGCTAATAAATAATTGCAGAAGTCAAGCCAATTTGTGCTCAATCTTGAATGAAATGCTCTTGTGGGAGAAAAACCTGACCATGGAGCTACAACATGTCAAGCAAGTATTGCAAGACGACAAGCTTTGGGTTCCGTCGAAAAGTTGTTAAAATCATCATCATCATAATTTCAGCCTATCACAAGTCCACTACTCTAAACTTAGTTCTCCCCCATAGACACAAAAGTTTGTAGCTCTCATTTTGGAGGGATTTTACATACATACATACATACAGTCATGCCACTTTCCCTTTGGGGTACGCGGAGACCACATCTTTCCACTTGCTACGATCTTGAAACACATCTTTCGCTTCTTCTACTTTCATACACGCTAGTCGGTTGCAGGTAATTTATTTTTGGTCTGGGATGTTGCCAATCCAAATGATTTTGTTGTTAAAATAAACCCGATAAAATCCGTAAAATGTAGTTTTATTAAAAGAAATAAGATTTTTACTACCTGTCCCAAACAAGTCTGGATTTAGAACGCGTCAGTCTATCTGCAATATACCTAGAAAAGTCTGATATCTCCGTCTAATTTATGTCTTATGAAAGAATAAGTTTTAACAAAAATCTAATTTTTTATTGCAGACGAGACGAGCAAAATGTTCAATTGATGGTAAATGTAACGTCTGCCCATAACAAATATTGTGTCACCTAGAACATTTCTATATGGCATAACCTCGTCACCTTGAGTCTTCAGTTCTTAAGTCTCATATATGCCTAGTTATTACACAAGCTTTCATTGCCCTTCAGACCGATATACTGTAACGTTCACCCACAACTGCTTTACGGCAGTCAATAATTTATTATAAATTAACATTTTATTTGTGAGGCCTACGTCGAGCTGTGCACTTCCAATGCTAGTGATATAGTACTTTTCAAAACAAATCCAACGAGCCCAAACATGACATAGCTATCTTGCTTAGTTGAGGAGTTCCCATTTCCAACTTACGGCTCCATCATCAGACCCGCTCTATGGTAATATATCACTGCATTGTTACTGAATTTATATAGTTATGCCAAATTTTAGCTTAATCGGACATGGAAAGTAGGTCAAAATTTACTTACAGGATTCTATCCGGGAAAACATACGAAGAAATCAAGTCAAATAAAAGCTTGTAAAAATTAGACGCGACTGTCAAACACTCTAAAAAAGATAAGTTGTAAAAGATTCCTGAAACGATGACAAGTCCAGATCTGACCACCCGCACTGCCACCCAGCAACGCTTTTTTAATAAAATATTCTAGTCGTAAAAATGTTTTTAGATATTTTCGTAACTATACCCTAACGATATTTGTTACGCCGTAGCCTACGGAATACTACCGGTTTACAAAATAAACAGCTTTAAAATTTTAAAATGCACAACCGTTTTTAAACGTTTTCTGCTTCAAATGTTTACACTGAAAACAAAATTTTGTTCCTCTGTTCAATTGTTTTGTGGCGTTTACGTGCTCGACTTTATACAAATGGTTAACCTTTAAGCTTTTACATTTTTCGTATATTTAAAACGAAATAAATTAAAGAACCATTAAGCCATTGGCAAGTCAAATTATATTATAAAAAAAATATTTAGTATTTACTAAATATTATAACGCCTATGTACTCGTATATATATAAAGGCCGATAAGTGTCCGGCAGAGTAGAATAGCCCCTACATCTTACCTACCGTGGTGTCGTAAGAGGCGACTAAGATATTGTACGGACAGCCTTTATTCGTGCAGAATAGAACCATAATAGTATGCAATGCTGTCACTATACTGCTCGTGGGAACGCAATGGGGAGTAAGAATTTTTTGAGTCGTACCTAAACCACCCGTAAAGTGGGCTTCGTGAGTAGCATCTGCATATACATCCTCTCAATATATATTTGAAAACGTTTTGTATGTACACAAGAACATAAACCAGTTCACTAAAAAAAGTGATGTTCATAATGTGAATACCAGGAACAAGCACAAATTAATTATGCCAGTTACCCGACTTCACAGAGTCAGTAACTCTTTTATGGGGCAATGTATACGTTTTTACAACAAAATCCCAGAAAGTGCTAAAAGTCTTTCAATCAAAAAGTTTAAATTTTATATTAAACAAAGACTTCATAAAAAGGGTTATTATAATATTAAAGAATACATAGATGATGATAACCCCTGGGAATGAGATGATCGCCGCCAAGCCATTTCTACATCTTTATAATACTGCTGTTATCGTACATTATTTTAAAAATGACTAAAAAAAAAAAGCCCGCTGGGTTTCTTACTGGTTCTTCCCAGGACAGAGGCATTTTTGCGAACCAGTGTAGTTTAAAAAAAGAAAAAAAATGACTTTCAATAAGTATTATGTTAATAATCTATATTGAATAAAAATTTATTCTATTCTATTCTATTCTATTCTATAGGCCCTTATATGGGTAAAAGGCGTGACTGTATGTATGTGTGTAAAAAAATCCGAAAACCGAGTTAAATACTGTAAATCCATTTATATTTAATTTACATACATGTAATGCAGCATGTATGTGTGTGTATGAGTATATGTTTGCGTGTTTGTAACCTAGTATTAAATGTACATTCCGTCCATTCTGGTTAATAGGTACGTCATTGTATACAAGGGGTCAGGACGAGTGAGTGCCTTTTAGATTGCATAAACATTGGCAACACTATGAGATATACCGCGAAGGTGACAGCTTCTGGTTGTTGTAAATGATGACACTGTCAACAAAATCAGCCATCATGTCATTATTTTTAAATTAATATGTTAACAAATAATTTTCAAAGTAATCCTTAAACGAATCTTAAAGCAAATGGAAACATAATTAATTTACAACAGATTTGTTTAGCTTGAAACTTCGCGTAAATGTTCTAAATTAAAGTTTCTGAGGAAATAGCTAGTCATCTAACATTTTAACGAATTGCTTGAACCGTTACACAAAATGGCGGGTGAGATACAAAGTTTTATAGATGCTAATTTACACTTTGAAAGATTAAAACTTATTGATGGCTATTAATCATTTCTTGGCAAATGGTACTCGATTATATATACGGCTATTTATGAAAGGGCTTGAAAACAATCGTAGATTTAGCATTTTCATGGTACTCTTTACCTTGAGTAACTGTCTTGAAGTCATGCTGTAAGATCATTTTGCGGAGATCGGACCATAATTTTAACTTATGTGCTGAAGGTACCCCGGATTAACTATAAGACCGGGACATCTGTCACCTCAGTCCCCCCGTGACCATAGATGGGACGGGTCGGGCTATAAATAGTTTAAAATTAATTAAAATGTTCGGTATTGAAATGTAAGATTCAAAGGAAAGAACTATTCGCCGTTACCACCACATTTTCTTTCCCATTGTATTTTTGTCATTAATTATAATATTCTCTCTCGCTGACACACTTGTTAGCTATTTTAATCTTTTTGACCGTATTCACACTTTTTCCACATTTCCATTGCCTTTCACATTAAATTCATAGTTATTTCATTTTTGTATACTTTTATACACTGAAATACAATATCTTTTGTATAAATAGAATAAAATAACCAAAAGGTAATTTGTCTCTTTAGTAATGTACACAATGAAACCTATCTTAAGCTCTTTGTTACAGAAGTTGGTCCCGAAATAAGTAAAAGCTTTCTATTGAGGCTGCGTAAAGAAATATGTGTTATTACCGCGCAGGAACCGGGTCTCAAAAACAATGGCTGGCGTAAAGATTACGCAATTAGACTAGCAGCCTGTTGCTTTTGTATTTTTGTATAGATAACAATGACATTCAGTCAAGCAAGTGTATCGATGACAGTATTTCCTTCTGTAAAAAGTTAACCTACCTACACGGATTCCTCGATAGGAATTCTACCACCAGTGAAAGTGTTGAATGGAGGAGATATTTTTCAAAGCTCTGGGCATCTGGTTAAATAAAATACATATCCATTCTAATATTATAAATGCGAAAGTCAGTGTTACTCTGTCCGTTTAATACCTTTTCCCGGTTTAACCGCTGAACCGATATTGAAGAAATTTGGCACAGAGACAGCTTGCATCATAGGGACGGACATGGCATGGACTTTTTATCCCTTAAAATCAAATAATTCCCACGGGATTTAAAAAACTTATATCCAGGCGAACGAACACGGTCGCGGGCATCAGCTAGTACTTAATAAAATAAAGCCAAACGTTAACTGTCCTGCCATGTGTGAGGTTACACATGACTGGTTTATAGTGATGTACCAGATCGATATAGAATGGTGTATGTTTGTTTCTTACTGTACGATAAGCTTTTGGAGTGAGCAAAAAGACATACAATCACGCTTTTTTCCCGTATAAGGAGTAGGCAGAGACCATATCCGTAGCCCACTTTTCGGCCGTGAATGAAACGAAATGTCACGTGTTGCACACCAACTTGCTGCCTTTTTGGCACGAGCTGAAATCCTTGATCACCATTGCGTTCCCACGAGTAGCTAGCCATCGGCACGGCAACCACCGGCTTGGAAGGGAAAGGATTAGGTAGGAAATTTAATTGGTGTAGGGAATGGGAGTTGGGAAAGGAGCTATAAGGTGTAGGTTACTATCTCGGAAGAAACCAGAGGAGACATCAGTAGCTCGGGAGGAGGCTCGCCTACCCTGTGATCCACCTAACTGTAAGTTGTCAAGTATCTCTGCCCTTGAGCAACATGAGATATTATTTAACAAACTGTTTAAAATGAACTCACTATTACTGCCGTAACGTGTTGTTTAAATAATTGAGCATAAAATATATAAATAACTACCAACAATATTTAAAATAAAAACAAAAAAGCCGTCGATACTGTATTAGCCCTAACCAATAAGTATCAAAATTAATTCTTTCAATTATGTTTTTAAAATATTTCTAAATGTTTTGGAAAAGCCTAGGTCGTCCGAGGAAAATGCCTGCTCATGGCTAGCGACAGCCGGCGGAATGTGATCTTCTCCTGGTCGAATACTGTGGGAAGTTAACAACTGCGCAGGATATGTCATAGTGCCTGAGAGGCAACCTACCCGTGTCCTATGTAACGCTCATGCCATAAGATCAGAGGTAGGTTAGGATGCAGTGTCAGAGAAACAATGACAATCACAAAATAACCAAATCCGAAGGTAGGTTTGGCTGAGTGAGTTCCACTGTGTTTGGGCGTAAACTTGTGTAAATTGAATTTGTAATTTTAATTAAAAATATATTTTACTAGCGATCCGCCCGGATTTGCACGGGAAAAGAGATATTAGAAAAATAAATTAGTACTTTATTTGGACAAATAAAACGAACACAATTCCTTACAGTAACATTTTTTGTAGCGACTATTCTCATCGGCGGCTCTGCAGCTGGTCAGATAAGATGACGTTATTTTACCAAAATAATGTTCTATTTAAGGGAACATAAGCCATGAAATACAGCCAATATTTGATGTCGTGGTAGCAAAATAAAACGACCTGCCCTCGACCGCTGCGCAAAGGGAGCCGCGCTCCACGATGATGCCAAAGTTGCATGAAGCCGGCGGCGCGGCGTTCATGGGACACCGTGGCCGCTGTATTTTTTACAGAATGTTTCAGTTTTAATTAAAAAAAAAATTAATAAAAATTACAAACCACTATTCAGTTTGTTTTTAGTTTACAAAAAATAATATGAGTAGGTAAGTAATTAATAGACCTTAGTCTACACGCGCGTAGCGCGGGCGGGCGTAGGGCTGTTCGCTCACACCGCGGCATTTTTCTTATTTTTAGCATTTTTATTCCTGTCGCAACTTCTAAACGATAGGTCCGATTCGAATAATTTAAAGGGGACTTTACATGTACATAATCAACCTTGACTATGAAACTATTTTGTAGGATAAGGATTAATATCATGATACGAATGTCATGTTAACACACGGGTAGAATCGAAATTCTACCCGTGTTTTGATAGAGTAATTTGAACAAAAATCGGTTATTGTGACTTAACTGTAGTAGTTAGACACATAGCCTCGCGGACTTTTTTGTAAGTAATGATGAGTACTATGAAAATGTAGTACATTATTTTCTTTATCATCAATATTTTTTGCAGCGCACGCCAAATAATGACTTTTATCAGTAAATTTTTATACCTTAAGTTACATCATATCCATTTTCGTTCGGATCTCGGTTTTTTTTTAATTTAAATACAACTTAGTCGGTGATAATGTTGGTGCATAAAATCGGTTCAGCAGTTTTTGAGTTTATTCATTACAACCAAACATACAAAAAATCAAATCTTTCCCCCTTATAATATTAGTGTAGATATGGTTATTTTTCGAAACTCCGGCCACAGTTAACGTAATTTACTGTATACACTACACGCGCAATTCACTGATAGATTAATGGAACGCTGAAACAAATACACCATCCGCTTTCACATAATCACTTCATTGTTTTCATAGTAACACGATTCTGGGATAAATTTAATTATTGCGACGTAACTGGCGTTAAAACTTTATAAATATTACATGCCTTTTTTTTTGTTTGCTGAATGAGATTCCGAAATGAGATCATTCTACAACGTACACCTGTGGTTAAGTAGAAAAACTGAGATATATAATCACACCTAGGTATATTTTGCCGGAATATTGAATAGTAGTTGTAGTAATGCCTTATAAACAGACTCTTGAAGCTTTTAAGTTCGGAGGCCGCGTGCTTGGCTAAAACTACATTATAAATAATACACTAGAGTAGCGTAGGACTCTTTTCGAGCTTAAAAACTTGAAGATATTTGTGCCTTTAGGGCACCTTGAGAGACGTGGTGGCTCAGAGGCCCGGCACTCGCCTTAAATTTTATAGTACGCGAGTGACTTGACTTTGGTCTCCGTTGCCAGCACTTCCAAAATTGTTCCGATTTACCACGTGCGGAAGCCGTGGTAGCTCAGGGGCCTGGTGCTCGCCTTTGATTTCATAGTAAGCGAGTAACCTGGGTTCGATCCCCGGTGCCAGCACCTAATATTGTTCTACAATTTTAAGTGCTGATTTACCACGTGCTTAGCGGTGAAGGAAAACATCGTGAGGAAACCTGCATGTCCGAGGAATAGAAATATTTCGCGGACATGTGAAATACGCCAACCCGAATTGGAGCAGCTTGGCGGATTCTTCGTAGCTCCGAAACCCACTCAGAAATGAGAGGAGGCCTGTGCTCAGCAGTGGTACATTTATAGGCTGAAACTTTTTTTACTTTACGCGCGGAAGGAAAATACCGTGCCTGAGGAATACAATATTTCGACGACACGTGAATCCGCTGCTAACTCGGGTTCCATAAAATGGCGAAGCTCCAATAGTCTCCCAGAAATGAGATGAGGAATGAGGGGCCTGTGCTCAGCAGTGGGATATTTAAAGGCCGTACTTTACTTTCTTTTACTGTTTTATAGCATTATTTTACCAATAATCGCTACCTATGTACCCTTCGATTTCACGTATTCAGTTGCTGTCTTTTGCTCATAGTCGCTTCACCCAGCGAAAAAGTATACTAAAAATAAAATACCATGCTAATAAGGGCTCACCTATTTCAACGCTTTGTACTTTTGTGACAGGGTCAGTCTCGGCTACATCGTTACCATTTCCATTTGCATTATTAATTAAAGAGAAACACTCATTAATCTTTATTTTAAATATGCATCGTTAAAGTTGACGTTAACGTCGTATAACAACATAAAATAATGTATGTAAGTATGTGAATATTATCCACAATTCAATTATTGTTTGCAGACCTTTACTATTTAATGTTAATTATCAAAAAAATATCATTATTCATAATGTATTATGTATATGTATCTATTTTTTTAATAATAAAAAACGATGCTCCTCGGTAGGATTTCTCCTATGTCGTGGGTGCATTTTACTGACATAAATACCACATACACAAACACCCACACCCGGAACAACTATATGTAGGCCATACAAATATTTGTCCCGTGCGAGAATCGAACCCGCGACCCAATAGGAGCCAATGGCTTAGCCACTGCGTGAACCGAGCCGAACCGAGCCGCACTTACACTATTTATTTTATTTATAGTTTGGAGCATAACTATTTACGTATTATAATTATTTTTATAGTGTATTCTATTTGTATGTTATTTGTGTATTTTATTCAGTCAGGTTTGACTGGTAGAGAATGCCGTACGTCATTAAGTCCGACCATTGTCATCATCATCATCATTTCAGCCTCTCACTAGTAGACTGCTGAACATAGCCCACCCCCATAGATTGCTACAAAAATGTTAGTTAATCAAAAAAAATGAAAGTTAGTTGCCACGCGTGGCAAGCGGTTTGTCAACCTCAGTTTATTTATTCTGATGTTCCAGGAAGCTGCTGCTACCCATTCTTCTGGTTTTAATTTTCCCTCTGTCGACTTCTACCACACCCACGGGTAGAGATGAGGTGGTAAATTCTCTTAAGCCGCTACCACACGTAATTCATATAGTAAATGTATTGTGTGAATGAAGGGTCTCCGACAGTGCAATCCACACCTTTTCCCGATCTTACGTGCTACAGGCTACGGAAAGGTGAATAAGAGCGAGTGCCTGTGACTGCAGAAAGACCTCTATTTGTTAACCGGAATATAGTGACATTGTCACATTCAGGTAGAACATAGGCTACCTTAATTCGATAGAAGGGCTTAATCACAATGAGTAAGGTTACGATGCAGTGTAGAGTAGACGAGCATAATCACATCCCGTCCAAGATGCGAATCAATATTTTGTATTATACAAACATTAGCCATCGGCAAGACGAAACATAATATATAAATCAATAAAATAGAAGAACTTTAAATAATCAATTCTTTCATATGGCAGATTAAACGACAATTTGTAATTACGTTTCAATCTATTCTCTCTTAGAATTACTCAATAAACGATACAATTTGCGTTTAGTTTATGACTGCATCATGATAACTACAACAATCCCCGGAACTTTCTCCAAATTGAATGCTTTTGTAAAGCAATATCGATGCTATGCAAAATTACGACCCATAAAGTACATTCACAGATAAGGAAGATAAATGGGCATCCCCAAACGTTCAGTGGACAACTAACGTATATTTATTTGTACAGAATAATACAATATTAATAAATCAACGAGAGTCGCGTTCTAACAATAGAGATTTTATTTATTATATTTTTTAATCTGAGTAAGAGAGATAAAGAAGTATGCAGATTATAAGAGATAACTGTGGTCCAATGATGACTTTCGAATAATCGGGATCTATCAACCGCGCAGGCAATATTATAGTGCCATAAGTGTACGCGCAAACGCAGCGTAACGCCCAATGTAACGCTCAAACGATTTGATTTGAGGTAGACAACGATGCAGTGCCGGAACCATCGGGACAATCAACACTACCAGCCCTGAAAATCAACAATTTATGTTTTCGCACATTTGTTAGCTCCGACTGGTTCGTGATTCTCCGATCATTAAGCCTGCGTGTTGTGTTTATTACTACATAAACGTCAGTGAATACTAGGTAGGATACTTATGCAGGAATTCGCCTAGGTACGTACAGCAGTGCCAGTTGTTCTGCAGTTAAGTCTGCAATTTCGGTTTGAAGGGCACTGAAGTGTAGGCTGTATGTCTTATAGACTTAGGAACCGATATCCCATAGTGACACAAGTGCTTCCGGGTCCGGCAATTGTTTTGGGCCGGCCCATAACAAATCCACGGCTGAACATCGGCCTACCCAACAGATTACCACACAACATGGTCCTGTGCCACCTGCATCCATCGACTACCCGCAAAACCGAGCAATTCGTCGCTCCATCTAGTGGAGGGTCGGATTACTCTGCGTATGCAGATACTAGGTTGCCACTCCAGAACCTTTCTTTCTTGGTTGTTATCGGTTCTATGAGCACTATGGTTGGCCCATTGCCACTTCCGCTGGCCGCTGCTTCGGCTAAGCCGGTTACTCCAGTTCTGCTGCGGATGCCATACGATACGATAGATACATCGATTCCTTTAACATCTTATAAAAAAAAAGGAAGTTTTATTCGTGTAATTTATATTTTTACTTGTAGAATAATTTGTATTTCTTTTTTCGTGAACTTCATAGTAAGGAGCTTTATAGTAGTTATTATTAATTAAAAGAGAAAAACTATTTTTTATGATATAACTAATACAAATTTTCTTTTCGTTAAGTTCGTTTAAATTAGTTAGTCTGATTTCTTTCGGATACGAACTGTACTTCATCATTTCGTATCCCAAGCCTAATTAAAAAAATATTATTTTGGGTATATACTTTTTTACCTGCACAGCTGCTGCTGCACTATCATACTTGTCGATATAATGGTGCTTAATAAAAAGAATTTATTACAACCTTAACTGTTTGTTTTGGGTATACCTTTTTAATTAAATTACATTACAAATAAAAGGCATTTATAATTTTTTTATGATGTACAAAGATTACTTGTAGTCTTCAAGTAATTAGACTAAAACTCTTTTTTTATTTTACTGCATTAAATGCTAGTACAACGATCCTAACGACTACAAGAACCGGTTTCAGTAGCTCTGCTGTATTTCCGTCTTTCCGGAATAACAGCAAGCGCTTTGTAAGTTTTTAGCTTTTTGAGATCCTTACTAATCTCGCTCATACTAACGTCAGAGATATCTTTGGAGTAGTGTCGCACAGGCTTCGCTTATAGAACGTTACTCCCACTAGTGTGTAGCTCCAACGACGACGTACAAACGATGAACAATAGTCAATGATACAATAAAACATAGTCATTGAAATATTCATCAAAACAATTGTACGGTTTCAAATGTTCCATCATCATCATCATTTCAGGCTATCTCTAGTCTACTGCTGAACATAAGCCTCCCCCATAGATTACAACAAAAGTTTGTATCTCCCATTTTGGGGTAATTTTGCCAAAGTTTCCACTCTTGGCAGGCGGGTTCGCAACCGCAGTTTATTTATTTAGATTGTCTAGGAAGATGCTGCTGCACATATCCTGGCTTTTATTTTCCCTCTGTCGACTTTTACGATTCCCACGGTATGAGATGGGGTAGTAGATTCTCTTAAGCCGCCACCACATTATAATTAAATTATGAATTTTACTATCTTACTAATATAATAAAGCTGGAGAGTTTGTACGTTCGACTGCGCTATTCACACGAAATAGTTATCCCATTTAAAAAAAAATTGCGTTATATAACCCTTTTATTTTTATATAGCTTCTAAACTTTATGCTACGGCCTTAAGGAGCCACGCTGTGAACCGAACATAACCGAGAAGGGCCGAACTGTGAATTTCCAGATTCAGACCTGCGAGGTACCATGCCGTACGACGCAGTGATGTGGTCGGCTTATTTTACGCTGGTAACACCGCGAAGCACAGCTAATTAAATAAATATATAAATTTGTAAGGAAAACTAATTCCGCAAATAAAATTGAACAAATTTCAGTGGTCCCAGCACCGAGAATCAAATCCAAGTCACTCAAGCATCATAAAATTTAACGCCTGACTCCTGAGCTATCACAACTTATCAAAATAAGATGACCTATTCTTTGATATGCCTCTATTGAGAAATTTGATAATCTACGCAATTGAAATTCCTTCATTATTGCTCTGGAAATTAATTTAATATTAAACCATGTTAATAATTATTTAGGTGGGAGTTGAAATTTAATATCTGACGAGCGCGTGGTTCGATGGTCAACGGGCCTCTTGATATCGTGGGCCTGGCTTAAACCAAAGTTTACGCAATTAATGTTAGTTTTCTGGACTTATTTAGTCTATAAGGATTTTTATGTTCCCCTTTACACTGAATCAGAACCTTTCTTCGATCATGTCATCATCCTATCAGCCCATCAGAAGTCGACGGTTTTTCCCATTAATTGCCGAAAAACCAACTTCCTGCAAAACCATAAAGGTCGTCGCTCCATTTAATAGATAGTTATCTCATACTGCGTTTGCCGCTAAGTGGCTGCCACTCGAAGATGCCTTTGTTTGGAGCGTACGATCTATTTCACCGGCTCATTGTCACTTCAGTTTCTTGATAAATTGATGATATATCTAATGATTAATCTATAATAATAAATATCATTATCATTATCATCATCATCATCACCACTTGAGCCCATCATAAGTCTAACTCAGAATACAAGCCTCTCCTGCCATTAAACATGGTCCTGAGCCACATACATCCATCGACTGCCCGCAAAACCGTGCAGGTTGTCGCACCATGGTTTTTTTTATTGGAGAAACGGTCGAGGCGGGCAAAACGTTCAGCTGATGGTAAGTGTAACGTCCGCCCATAGCAAATACTGTATCACCTTGAATATTTATCTGTGGCAGTACAGTGCGCCCGTCCCATTGAGGCGTCAGTTCTTAAGTCTCAAGTCAGTTTACACACTACTGCTTCACGGCAGAATAACTGGCCTGGGGTAGCGCCTACCTAGACAGATTCCTGCATAGTAATCCTACCACCAGTGGAGGTCGCCATATACTACACTGCACTTATCCATAATAATACTAATATATAGTAATATACTAATTGTATTATACACGCGAATGTAAATCTCTCTGTCCCTCTGTTTGTTACCTATTCACGATTCAACCGCTGAACCGATCTTGACGGAAGACGGGACAGAGATAGCTTACAGCCTGGAGTCTAACATTGAACATTTTTTTCAAATAGTTCCCACGGGATATTTAAAAAAACCTATATCCACGCAGACAAAGTCGCGGGCGTCACCTTGTATTATATATATATCTAAGATTAGATTAATAATTCAAACCATTCAAATCGCCCATTACACATCTGTTACATATCCATTAACTGGTATAAATTGTAGCATTAATTTAATTTGTTTTGCGAAACAAATGACATTAAAATATTAGCACAAAATATGAAAATATTTATGGTTAACCAAAATGCAAAGTGGTTTAAATGACACTCTGATATATTATATTGAAGGGAATGAAAGTTAGGTGATCGCAGGTTCAAGTCCCGCAGGGAACAACCATGGAGGATTTGAAATAATCACCTTAAATTAACTTACTATACAATTCCTAATGCAGTGATGTATCTAGGTAAGTAGAAATATGTATGCCAAATTTCAAGTCAATAGCTCCTATATATCGTGATAAGTCTGTGGAAAATCGCGTATATATAGAAAGATAAGATAAAATTCCTTACTTCTAAATATGCCGAATAAATTTATTCTCTTTTATATTACTAAACATTATATATAAAGTAAATATGTCTTGTAGTTTACTGGTGGTAGGATTCCTATGCAGGAATCCGTCTAGGTAGGTACCACCCCAGGGCCAATAACTGGCCCTACCTAGGTTTATTATATTCGTGAAGCAGTAGTGTGCTAATATTACTGCGTTTCGGTCTGAAGGGCACTGAGAGGTAGTGTAATTAATGAGTTCGGTTCAGCCTATCACAAGTCCACTGCTGAACATAGGCCTCCATAGATAGCCACAAAAGTTTATAGCTCTCATATTGGAGGAATTTTGCCATAGTTGCCACGCTTGGCAGGCGGTTTGGCAACCGCAGTTTATTTATTAAGATGTTCCAGGAAAATGCTGCTGCCAATCTCCTGGTTTAAATTATCCTCTGTTGACTTTTACGACACCCACGTAATGGAATGGGGTGGTAGATTCTCTTAGGCCGCTACCACACATATTAATAACTGATGCCTCAAGGTGACGAGCGCATTGTGGTGCCATACAGATAAATTCTGGGTGATACAGCATTTGTTTTGGGCAGACGTTGCACTTAACATCAGGTGAACGATATGTTCGTCTCTTCACTTTCTTTTACAAAGAAAACGTCTCGTACGTCGGACGCTGCTGCCCGTCACCGGTCTGTGTATTTTTTTAACTAACTTCAAAAAGGGAGGTTCTAATATATATCGATCATTCTTTACCACGTAGACCGATTTCGATGATTTTTTTTATTAGAAATAGGAACTGATTAACGGATCCATGAGAATATCATCAAACTGTTAAATTCGCATAAACACGATTTCACAACTTTTTTTTTAAATTATATTAAAGGTCAGTCATTTTTGGAGAAGGTTGCTCCGCTATCTGTCTAAAAATGTCTGGGGAACGTAAAGGCTTCCCCCTAGAGTTTTTAATTAGTCTTCTTTAACGTCACTCACGGTACGAAGTAGCATGAGGTGGGGTGTTAACTTATGGGTTAAATTAGCCGTGACTACTGCTATGTAATCAACATCATCATCACTAGTCCACTGCTGAACATAGGCCTCCCCCATATATTGCCACAAAACACGTAAGTTTGTAGGTCTCATTTTGGGAGGATTTCCGGATTACGGGTTGGCAACCGCAGTTTATTTATTCAGATTTTCCAGGAAGACGCTGTAACCCATCTCCTGGTTTTCACTATCCCTCTGTCGATTTTTACGACACTTACGGATCGGATTACTCGGCGGCTGACTGTCGTAGAGTCAATATCACTTGATAATGCCTCGTTTTGAGCTGAAACACGTGTCGTGTTCTCGACTTCAGTGGTGTGTATTGTCTAGTGGTAGTGTTGTAGTGGTGGTGGGTATCTGGTGGCGGTATTGGTTTTCTTGTGCTCGCTGTTGAGGGAGGGCAGGCGCTGCTCTTCAAAACTTGGTAATACACACCATTTTACATTTTGCATGCGGATCTTAGCAAATTAACTTTCTCTCCTTTACGACATTTACGGAACGAGATGGGGTGGTTGATTCTCTTAAGCCGCCACCACATGGCACTACGTAATTATACATCACGATATTCGTGTGATTTTAAGTAAACATTCTCAATACAAGAACTTGTACTAACTAGATTCCAAACAATAATATTGCAGCAAATAGTGAAAATTCTGTTTATGTTTCTGTTTAAGTTTAATGATCTGAATGCACAATGTGAATAGATATGAAAAGCTAGAAATGCGAATGCATGAAAACATTATTTTCATTCGATTCTAATTTTATAGCGAGTATCATTTTGTTTTTATTTTCTTTGTTACACAAAACGTTTATAACAACTTGCGTTATGGAAACAGCATGAATGTACGTAATTATTTTGCTGAATAGAGAATAGAATAGATGATTTAGCAGTTCTGGTACAAATATTGTTCTAAATGTCTTATTTTTATACGAGAAAGTGACAGACGTTCACCTGAATGTAAGTGCAACGTTTACCATAACGCATGCTGAGTCACCCAGAACATTTCTGTGTTTCACCGCACTGCGCCTGACACCCTGAGATATCAGTTCTTAAGTTTCATATGCCCAGTGATTACACTAGCGCTCAATGCCCTTCAAACCGTAACAGTAATGTTTGCACACTACTGCTTCCCGGCAGAATAACTGGCCCTGTGGTTATATCTACTCAGACGGATTCCTGAATAGGAAACCTACTACAGACGATGTTCTCGTCATTAGTCCGTATTGGTCTGGCATTTTTCAAGATGGTTATATCGCCACCTGTCGGACTGATACCATGAGATTATCCTAGCATGTGGTCCCTAAGTCGATTCTTACGATACCCGTGCGATGAGATGCGGTAGCAGTTTTACTTACGCTGCCACTACACGGCAAGTAGGTATCACGAACTAGGTGTTACATATGTACCAGTACTCACGACTTTCACCTTTAATTTATATTATTTTAAATGTACAATTTTTTTACTGGTCATTAAATAAAAATCAATTAAGCTACAATTACATATTACATCACGTAATTTTCTTTTAACAAAACATATTGATAATGCAAAATATAATTTATGTGTTAATTTAAAGTTAACAAAAACGTTACGTTGCAAAAACGCATGTGACAAAAGAAAAAAAAACAAAATATGAAAAAAATGCAATAGTTTTTCCATTTTCCGAGAATTTAAAAAAATAATGCCTCACTGCGCATTTGGACTTTTGCCCAGGTCCCTGGTAATTTTGCTGTTCGGGACAGAATTTGTCAGCACTTTTATAGTTTAAACAGACTAGTTATTCTCACACAAATGTTCCTTTATCACTATTTTATTTTAATAATATAATTATTTTTTATAAAATAAAATACAATTAAACCATTTGTTCAGTAGCACGTATGCTCATATTTATGTACACACATGCATATGCAAAAACTTGGGCTTTTTTATTACTGATGTATTTTTTTAAAGATTCCCACCGGCAATATTTCAGGAACCATCTAACTTTTCTCAAATTTCAGAGTTTTATTTAATTTTCTCTAGTTATGCCATCTATTTTAGGCTATGGTCGCGTCGAATTAGTTCCGCATTAAGAAATAAAGACTTTAACAAATTATCCACGTAACCCTGTGAAGAAAAATTTGACTGCACACATCAAGGAATTACGAGTATATCTAGGACTGAGGACATACCACATTTTGAGTCCTAACTTGGGAGCCAATCCGTCCTTGATATACAGTATCTGTCACAAAAAGTTTTAAATTTTCAAAGCGTTTCGTTCGAGAAAAGGCAAATTAAGTTTGATTATGTCTATAAGAGGGACCTTGAGTCCGATATTTTTAAATGGTTAACTTTGTTTGTCATGACAAATTAGGCCTCTACTTTTCTTTCTTGTCTGATTTTACTGCAATAGGAGCAACAGGCAGTAGAGCATTCTGCCCTTCAGTTATCAAAATTTCCGCAATAATTTTAAGTGAAAACACAATAAAAGGAAATAATAATAATTAAAATTACTCAAATGCTAAACCAAAACAAATTAATAGCTTAAAAAGTTGTGAGATCTCATGTAGAGCCCAGTCTTAGTCCGTATTTTATTACCATCGAATCGCCAATTCAACAATTTTGTTAGAAATTAAGTACAATTCTTAATTAATAACCAATATTTCGGGCTTCTCATTATTACATATTTTTTTGTACAAAAAAAATCGTGCCTCGGTAATTGCACAGCAAAAGTAAATAATATTACCTATGAACTAACTGAAAAGAAATAGCTAACATTTATTCCCTATTGAAACTAAATCGGAATCCCTGTTCTTTTCCTATGATTTGTGATTTATCAATTCTCATGTACTCAATGTACGATTCAACGTTCCCTTACACAGAAAATATATAGAATGAAAGAGACGTGAATCTCCAGGCAAAGAAATCAGTCGACAGGGCTAGGCAAATATTTTTTTGAGTATGAAGTTTTAGTTTCTATTATTCTATTCATTTTATGTAAGCCCGTATATAAGCAATTAACAAGAAGATATCGTCAACTAGGTATTAATTCGACTACAGGTTTAGGTACAGCCAGTACGGGTCCGACTCTCACTTAACCCTCAGTTGTATAATTTTTTGTAAAGGCACTCATCTACTTACATTATTTTGTTGTGTTCAGCAAACAGTGTTTTAATCGATAAGTGACAAAAAATTATAGTTACCTTGAGATCACCTTTTAACGGTTTTTACATATATTTTATAAGCCTTATTAGGTATAAAAATAAGTTTAGAAACGAGGTACCTAGGTAACATATATTTTGGATTGATGGACTCAATTTCAATCGATTCTGGGTTTGGCAGTTCACTTCCCCTTCACCTATGTGTATAGTATGTACTAATGATGACCTCTTGGCCGATTTACGACCACGGCAAAATCTTCCGAATACTGTTGGAATCTATCAACTGCGCAGGAGATATTATAGTGCCACAAATGCTCGCACAAACATAGAGGCACTTACTTGTCCCAACCTATCTTTGCTCGATGTGCGATAAGATCGGAGGTAGACTAGGATCATCATCATCATCATCATTTCAGTCTTTCACTAGTCCACTGCTGAACATAGGCCTCCCCCATAGATTGCCACAAAATTTAGTAGCTCTTATTTTTGAGGGATATTGCCGGTACGCTTGGCAGGCGGGTTGGCAACCGCAGCTTATTTATTCAGATGTACCAGGAAGATGCCCATCTTGTGGTTTTCATTTTCCTCCAGTTGACTCTTATGACACCCACGGGATGAGATGGGATGGTAGATTCTTTTCAGTCGCCACCATACGGTAAGACTAGGATGCAGTGTCAGAAACTCGGGGACCATCACAACACAACCAGACCCGAAAACGAACAGTTTGTGTTTTTGCGCAAACGTGGGATTCGGCTCGGATTCGAACCCATGACCTGCGACGTAGAAGTCAGGTATTCTAACCACAGAGCCACGCGGGCGTCGTATGTACTAATATGTACTTTTTAAAGATACCAACACTTAAACGATTTACAAACTTACTTTTGCGGCTGATGAAATTATTTGTCATAGATTTTGTAGAAAAAAATAAGATTACCAACCGCAAAGACAACGGTGCCGATATTTCAGGATTTTTGTATTTTTTCTTCCATTGTGTACTGAATACTAACTATATCCCAATTTTTAGATTTCTAGCTCCGCTAGAAGTACCTTTGAAGTTTGAAGATCGGTGAGTCAGTGACAAAATAGGAGAATTTGACTTGTAATTTCGCAGTATAGGTAGGTTCGGTAAGTACTCTAGATGACTGAAAGTTCAGACTTATAACTTTACCCACAACGAACATACAGAGGGGTAAAAAGTGCCGCGAGTTGCTTCGAGAAAATTATGTTATGGCCGTGCCCGCATCGTTTGTATGCTCGACTTGGCTGGGGGCACTGCCGTGCCCCTAGATTTAAACAACATTATCATTACAAAAATATTATTAAATAGCTCTTTGCCAATTCACTAACCGGCATAACTGAGAAATACATAAACCTTACATTGACAAAAATATTGACGGTAATATTTTATTCATAAATTAGAAGAAAAAAACAAGAAATGTGAATTATTTCTAATTAAAAACCTCCTCAAATTACATCTAATTAAAAATTTCTCGAGAGTATTTGATCGTCATCTTTACGTCTATCCATTAGCGCTATAAAAGGCAGGGGGACGTATTTGTTGTCATTAAAGACTGGTTCGATTCGTTCAAGCAGTTATTTTTTTAAATTAAATTACTTTAATTAAACTTAGAAGGTTGCGTTATTTTTTTTTTATTTTAGTTTCATGGAAAACCAAAAGCTAAATAAAACAACATAGAAGCGTCTAAAATAGGAAAACTTCTAGCCAATTTTAGGAAAAAAACAGGTCTAATTAATTATTTTTAGAATAATAAGTTGCAACATAAATATATCTGGATTTCTTTCTTCCCCGCCAGTTTCTATGCGTCTTTCGTTCTTTTATATTTAGGTCGATAGTGATATTTTCCTTTTGATAAATCAACCCTTTCGTTCAACCCCAACAAATCCGTACTTTCGATGTTTTTGAGAAGTGTATATATCAATTTACACGTTTCTAACTTTAAAAATGACACACAAAATAACATATTTCGTCCCTTGTTTTACTCCCTTAGGGGATGAATACTGAAAAGCGTTGATATGACTGACTTTTATTTACAAAGAGGAGCCTAAAAACCAGTTTTCTTATTATAACGTCAAAATGACGAACTTCCATACAAACTTTCATCCCTTATTTTAATAAAATTAGGGTATGAATAATACCTCCTTTCTTGTCGATTTTATCTCCGGCGGCAACTTACAAATGCTGTTCAATCGTCTCCTCTTAGTTCGGTCACTCCCAAGCAACTGCGGTTCAGACAACATTTTGCCTGCCTGTATTTAGCCTGGTGGTAGGATTTCTATGCAGGAATCCGACTAGGTAGGAACCACCCAGTGCCAGTTATTCTGCCGTGAAGCAGTAGTACGCAAACATTATTCTGTTTCAACGGCACTGAGAGACAGCGTAATCACTGGGCATAGGAGACTTAAGAACTGATGTCTCTGGGTGACGATGTTGGATGACACAGCATTTGTTATAGGTAGACGTTGCACTTACCATCAGATGAGCGTTTAACTCGTTTCGTCACTTTATTAAATAAAAAAAATAATACTGGATTTATAAAATACATTTTATTTACCATAGTCATATTCAGTAGCAATTTCTGTAACATGTCTAAAGCCGTGTTTAATGTTTTTTTATATTCGACTCATACGAAAAATTAAATGGAATATCAGCAATTACCGTTTCAAAGTTTGCAATTAGTTGTAAAAACTATGTACTCGTATTGCATCTAACTTTTCTATTGATCTTATCGAAAAAATTGTATGTTTTCATTTTTTCGTTTGTTTCAGAAGACAAGCAGAAGGAAGAAATAGACCAGACATCAGAAGAACAAGCAGCGACAAAGATCCAAGCAGCTTTTCGTGGACATAAGACAAGAAAATCAATGAGTATGAAGGCAGCTACTAAGAATCCGGAGCCTGAACCAACTAAAGCCGAGTTGGAAGCCGAATTCAGGGCTGATGATAAAGGTAGCGTAACGAATTTCTATGTTTGTATTTCTGTTATTAGATCTTAGAGCCATAGTCGCTCAGGTGCCAGTGTACGCCTACATTTCATCGTACATGAGTGAGTTTAGTTTGATCCCCGGTGCCGTCACCTATAAAAATTGTTCTGCAATTTAAAGTTCTGATTTAACACATGCTTTGTGGTTAAGGAAACCATTGTGATGAAACCTGGACGTTGGAGGAACAAACACTTTAAGGTCATGTGAAGTTCTTAAACCCACATCGGAGCAGTGTGGCGGACTCTTCCCGGCTAATTAATTATAAATTTTGAATGTTGTAGTTCAATATCAATAAAGTAATAAAGCAAAGATAAAACACATATTCATTAATAGTTATTTGAAAAATAAATATGAATTACTTCGCTTAAAAGTCAGCGACAGTCTTAGTCTACTACTCGCAGTACGTGTAAACCATACTTTGGCCAGGATGTTAGTGTCTCATCATCTTGGCTTAATATTGAGAATTATAGTGAATTTCTTTGGAATGTCTTTGAGGCAATTTCATATCAAAATTGATTTATCTGGTGCTGTCTAAAGACTTTTTATATTTTAATGAGATGCCATCAAATGCTAAATGCAATGCAAAAATTAAGCTTACTAAAATTTCATTGAATAAGTAATTCCAAATTAATGAATTAATTTTTATGAAAGAAAGTGACGAGACGTGCAAATCGTTTACTTGACGATAAGTGCATCGTCTTTTCATGACAAATGCTGTGTCATCCAGAACATTTTTGTTTAGTACCACACTGCACTCGTCACCCTAAGACATCAATTCTTAAGTCTCATATGCCCAGCAATTACACTAGCTGTCAGTGTTCTTCAAACCGAAATACTAAAACTTCACACTACAGCCTGATAGCAGAATAGCTGGCCCCGTGACGTACATACCTACCTGGGAGGATTCCTGCATAGCAATCCTACCACCACTAAAGTTACTTTGCTCTAGAAGATGAGACAAAATAACATTCGAATGACGAATATGAACTAACGATCGCTCGTGGTCACAATCAATTACAAACAAGTTGTAATTTTAATAATATATGCATGAACCTATAAAGGAGCATAAAGGAAAATGTTTTAGACCCTTATCAAATATTAAAATGATTTCAGGCCGGAAGCAACAATTCCTAAGATTTTAGGAGATTAAATATTTCAATAGATTTCCTTTGACGTACTTGACGACCCCGCTTTAAGTATTCTTAGGCAGTTCTCAGTGGCTAATCTTAATGTAATTTTATTGCTATAAAATAAACAAAAGATTATCACAGCTCGATTGTTTTTTTTTTATAGGAAAAAGTGACGAGACGATGAATACTTTCACTTGATGGTAAGAGTAACGTCCGTCGATAATAAAAGCTGTTTCACACAGAACATTTCAGTGAGGCAACACACTGCGCCCGTCACCCATAGACATCAGTTCTTAAGTCTCATATGGCCAGAGATTACACAGTAATGTTTGCACACTGCTGCTTCATCGCAGAATAACTGGGCTGGGGTGGTACCTACCTAGATGGATTCCTGCGTAGAAATACTACCACCACCAGTGAAATGTAATCACTATCTTTTTATATACATATATTGTATAATGTTATTAGTACTTTTTTATAATTATAAAGCAAGGGATCAATTTCCAATAACTGCCAAATTGGTTTTTGTGTTATTAAGTACAACACCTTAAAGCCCTTCAGAAACATGTTAACTTCCTTATTACATTTCGCAATTTCGAAGACCAATACTTATATTTATAATAAAGATTATTTTTTATATATTTTTTTAACATATTAACATAAAAAAATATTTAAATACATTTTAAAGAAAAATCTTTATTATTCCATTTTCTACATTAACATTATTTTAATACTGTAGTTTTGAAATCCAGTAAATTCTGCCATTTTTATCGTACGACGAAACTTAAAATCTTACAAGAGCTAGTTCCGATTCATATTTTTATCGCTATTTCGCGGTCGCCTGAAGAGACAATAATGAATGTTAAAATGAATTACTAGAAATCTTTACGCTTTCGTTTTTATTTTCCAAACAGGAATATTGATTGATCGAGCATTGAGTGTTTCATGAGTAAATTTTAAATAACTTTTGAAATGCCCTAAAATATTGATGCGTTAGACAATATATTGTTGTACGTAAAAAGAGCTTCCTTTGCGAGGTGGACTTTATACAGGCTTAAGCAGTTATTAGTGGTTAAGCCGTGTCCGGAGCTGCTATTTTAATATCATAAACCTCTTAGATGAATTAACATTGTAATTTTGTCCTTTATATTACTTTAATTTACTTGTTTCACCTACCACATCAATACTGCGTTAATATGCTAATAATAACGTAAAAGCTATGCGGTGATACTGTAAGTACGCTGTATGGTCGTCTACGTACCTCCCAATCCTTTGATTTTGGGATTGTATCCCAGTTCAATAAACAATAGTTTTTTGGTACTTAATGAATTGTACAATACATAAAAATCATTTTAGTTACTTAATTTACTATTACAAGAATATTTATAAATTACGTCTTCGTATATTGTTGACAATTGTGAATCATTATCAGCATCATCATATCTTGGTCCACTGTTGAACTTGGGCATCCCCTATAGTATGCCTCAAATAACCTAAGCCGCCTGCATCCATCGACTTCCAGCAAAACCGTGCAGATCGTAGCTCTGTCTAGTCGGAGGCCAGTGCCATACAGTGAGCTTGCCGGTACCAGACTGCTAGAGCCTTTCAAGTCCAGAATCTTTCTTCCCCACCAGTTATCGGTTCTACAACCTACATGGCAATAATTAATACTTAATTATATTTAGGTTAGTTTACTAGACAAGATTTTATCGAGGAAGGCTGAGTCCGAAGTACATTTCGAACCAACAGAGAGACAAGCAATTTAATTTTTTCATCTCACCCTACCTTGAATCTTATTGAATATTATTAGAAGACAAGAAGGACTCGAAGACGATTGAGAGCTTCCGTGCGCTAGCACTAACGATAATATAATATGTCTACCAGTTTTTTTAAATACGATGGATGGATTAGGACACTATGATTTCTCCTGTGTCGTGAGTGCGTTTTACAGATACACATTTCACATGCACACCACTGGTGATAGTATTCCTATGCAGGAATCCGTCTAGGTAGGTACCATCCCAGGGCCAGTTATTCTGCCGTGAAGCAGTAGTGTGCAGACATTTCTGTGTTTTAGCTGGAAGGGCACTTTGATCTAGCGTAATCACTGGGCATATGAGACTTAAGAACTTATGTCTCAGGGTGATGGGCATAGTGTGGTGTCACGCAGAAATTTTCTGGCTGACACAGTATTTGTTATGGGCAGACGTAGACACTTACCACCAGGTGAACGTTTTGCTCGTTTCATCACTTTGTCCAATAAAAAAAACCAGACCCGAAAATCAACAATTTGTGTTTTTGCACAAATGTTGGCTCCGGCTGGGATTCGAATGCAGGACCCACAGCGAGTCACGCACTTAGACCACCAGGTCGCGCGGTCTGTTAGTATACTAGAATATATCATCGTCTCAGAAATCGCGCAATAAATACAATAATAGTCACTCTCTCGCACGCAATTAGAGAGCTTACTGTGCTTGCTGTACTGTCCGTGCCGAACGTAACGCATAAACGATAGGATGGAAGGTAAGCTGGGGCAGGTCTGAGACAAATGGATAACCACAACACCATTAGAACTGAAATCCAACAACTTGTATTTTTGCATATATCTTTGCTCCAACTTAGATACGAACCCAGGACCCACAGCGTAGTACCACGCAGTCGTCATGAAATTTACGTAACAAAGGATAACTACAATAATAACAATAAATGAAGACTATAACTACTTTATCTTACTGATCCAAGAGTGTGGGTTCCACACTCTACCCACACGAACATGTTGTGATTTTCTTTGACTCTGAAATTTCTTTATATTCTTACCGTCTTTTACATATAAAGCTTACTTTAAGTATATTACTGTAACGTGGGAACGAAATGGGGAGTAATAATTTATTGACTCTTACCAAAACTGCGGCGTCGTGGTTTGCCACGTCTCGTTTCCCGCGAAGGCGTACAGCGTTTGTCAACCACAACAGGCTTATGTTGAAAGTTTTATTTTTAATAACGATACCAATACCTAAAATTGATAAAAAAATACGTAACTATACATAAATAATTTAAATTTTAATGTCACAAATAATAAAGAATTTTTAGTTCAGTTTGATGGTTGTCATTGGTTACGATAGCACGAATTATACTCAGCAAAATGGCTAACTTAACATATTCAGAATTTTGTTCGCCCAGACACGCCAATCAACAGATATGTCATTCTAGCGTTATAGCTATTTTGATTGTTAAGATCTATTATATCAATTATTTTTATGAACATGACTTGCAGTCTTACTAAAGTTAATTTACGTAGCACGATATTAATTATATCTTACCATTTATAATCATGTATGTTTGTTTACAGATCTATGTAACGCTGCTACTAAAATTCAAGCTTCGTTCAGGGGCCATCAGGCTCGTAAGCAGACCCAGGGGGAGAAAGATAAGGAGCAACAGGATAAGGTACATAGTGTTTTTGGTCGGGATTTTATCTAGAATCTAGACTATATCGGTCGATTTTTTATGAAAGATAGTGACTGGACAATATAATCGTTCATCTGATGGTAAGGGCAACGTCTGCCCATAGCAAATACGTTTTCACCTATAGCATTTCTGTGTGACACCACACTGCGCTCGTTACCCTGAGACTTCAGGTTTAAGGTCTTATATGTCCAGTGTTCTTATACTTCTAGCTATCGGTGCTCTTCAAACCGAAATACTGTAATGTTTGCACCATAACGCTTAACGACAGAATAAATGGCACTGCGGTGAACCTAGATAGCTATAAAATACCTAGGATTTATGCAAAAGAATCCTGCCACCGGCTAATAAAAAAAATGTGTCCTAGAAAATCGGTACCAAAAAACGACAGCACGACAACCATACAGACTTTATATATTTTGTTTTCCGTAAATAGTCTAATATAATCTTCGGCTGGCTACTGATACGTTCTTTGTACTCACCCGAGTCAGTCTATCATAATCGCTTTTATAGAAAAATTTATTGTACATTATGATAAGGTCCTACTGGTCATAGTAACTGACTTCTAAGTCGCGGGTCCAGGGTTCGAATTCCAGTCGAGGCCAACATTTGTGCAGAAACAGAAATTGTTGTTGTTCGAGTCTGGTTGTGTTATGCATGTGAAATTTATCTCTGATAAACCGATGATACAGAAATTCTAGTATGAGGCAAAAAAATAATAATATAACTAAAAGGTATTGTACCTATACACAATATTAAATTTATTTGCCTATTTAAATCCCCTTAGTACTTTCACATTTATGATGTTACAAAAAACCTTCTTCGTCGTCGTCCACAGTTGAACATAGGCCTCCCCCATAGATTGCCACAAAAGTTTGAAGCTCTCGTTTTGGTGGAATTTTGCCATAGTTGCCACGCTTGGCAGGCGGGTTGGCAACCGCAGATTATTTAGTCAGATGTTCCAGGAAGATGCTGCTGCCCATCTTCTGGTTTTAATATTCCCCTTGTCGACTTTTCGGAATCAGATGGGTAGTGGGTAGATTCTCTTAGGCCGCCACCACACGACCTTCTTGAGAAACCTATTAGACTATTTTAATAGTAGTATTTTTTGCAGGAGGACATCGAGAACATCGATCTGACCGATCCGGATTTGAACAAAGCAGCGACCAAAATTCAAGCGTCTTTCCGCGGACACAAAGTTCGCAAGGACGTCCCTAATTAATAGAATGGATAGAAAAGATCTTCATTTCGTACGTACGGACAATCATTTAACTTCAATATAATGTCTCAAAAATTACCTATAATTTATTTTACATCTGTTTTACTTTCGTATTTAATAGTGTTGTTTTATGTAATATCTTCAAAATTATAACAAACTAACACAACGTTACAATTAAGGTCGTTCCGTAATATACTATTTGTTAGCAACTATAAATCGATAAGCATGGTAGGTATCCCAATTCCTTGCTATTGTCCATTGTCAATTTCTATACTATACCTTTCGCTCTATTAAAATACGAGCAATGGATGACGTGTATCATGAATACAAAAGAATCGCGTACGTTGTTAATCACTTCAAGCTATTATTGCAACATAGAAATTTGTCCCATGTTTTCTATATTTCAATTTGGATTGCACTATTTCATAATGTTTTTCTTAATCTTACGTACTTAAATTAGTTCTGACATTCCATCAAAAAAATCTCTTTGCGATATTTGTTAAATATAAAAGATTTTATTTTTAAATTATATTTATTACGATAGATATAGTGGTCGATGCTATGAAATCGCTTGTTGTATGTAATTATTAAAGATAGCACTCGTAATATCTCATATGTTGTATTTAAAAATTTGGTGTTTTCATTATTTAAATTACAGTTTTAATTCATAAATTAGAACAATGTTTAAAATACTTTATGTTTTTGTATTTACATCATGAACAGTGTCGCCGCATTTAACTATGACGGTAATTTAAGGGTTTATATTAAACAAATAATAAATAATTGCCTGTATTTACTGTTGTTTTATTTGATCCCATGTTCCATTTATAAAACATTATTTATATGTCCGTTTATGAAATACACACACCAGTGACTTACAGTAGCGTCAAAGGTGACCAATCGACCGGCCAAGCATAGTAATTACACGAAATTCTTCTTTGTTAGGAAATATCTATGACCAGCAGTGGACTAATATTAGGTTGACGTTGAATAAGTAAAAAGTATAAAAGCACCGTGTGGTGGCGGCTTAAGAGAATCTACCACCCCATCTTGTCCCGAGGATGTCGTAAAGTCGACAGAGGGAAAATAAAAACCAGGAGATGGGCAGCAGCATCTTCCTGGAATATCAGAATAAATAAACTGCGGTTGCCAACCCGCCTGCCAAGCGTGGCAACTATGGTAAAATTCCCCTCAAAATGAGAGCTGCAAACTTTTGTAGCAATCTATGGGGGAGGCCTATGTTCAGCAGTGGACTAGTGACAGGCTGAAATGATGATGATGATGATGATAAAAGCACATAGTCCATGGTTAATATTAATTTGGGACCTTGCCAGTCGCTATGAGAACTATTCAAGGAGACTAATATTTTGACACTTCCGTCGTTGTTTATTTTTTTTTAAATATTATGTACGTACGGAAACACAAAAATTTATTTAAAAAGAATAACTGTATCCTGTAGAAGTCTAGAGTTCTAGTCTAGAGGTCTAGAGGTTCCTATGTTTAGGTTGACTAAAACTAGAAAGTCTTTTCTTGGTAGATGTGTAAACATTTTATGTCACATAGTTAAGAAAATGTTTTCAACAAAATTCTTAAAAATGTGTCAGAAAAATCTTACGTAGACTTTAAAATACTTTTTAGGAAGACATTATTAGATAAAGCTTATTATAAAATAGTTATATACAAGACAAAGATGTGTGATATAACTCTTACTCTGCACTTGAAAACTCACTGGGTACCAAATGATTAGGTCATTATCCTCATCATCATTTCAGCCTATCACTAAGTCCCTGGTGAACTTAGGCCTCTCGATCTCAGATCTCATTTCGATAATTTGATCCTGTATATGTCCTGTATCCTCCAATAACATATCTATAAATGTTATTGGAGGATACAAGACATGTTATTGTAAGCCTGAATTACTAATAAGTATGTAATAATAATCAGAAACATACTCTCACACACACACTCACACACACTGACATACACACACACACACACACACACACATGCACACACGCAAATACACTTGTGTATCGATAAACTCATATTATATAATTACAGACAACCTATTTCATAAATTTTCTTGGATAAACTCCGTCAAAGTACTCGAACGTCGTTCACATTGTGTTAAAACTATAAGGTGTAGACCTGTTATTAGCTTTGTTTGTTTTCATTTGTTATGTTATTATGTTCTTCATATAACGCTCTTGTTCTTACTAAATAAATAAATATATGACATTGTGTAATAATGCTATTGAAAAAAAGACCCCTGAGTTTACTTTTTTGGACGTTTTTTTGGTTAGAGGTATTAAAAGTTAAATAATAGAACCTGTTTGTATACCCCCCCCCCCCCCTTATTTGTAATAAACGTGATGAATGTAATTAGATTCTAACGATGGCAATAAAGAGCTACCCATAACACGTAGTTTTGTGGTCCATCGTTACAGTAATAGACGGTGTAAAATTTTTCATTGTATTTCGGTTGAACGGACGGCTGAAGGTTGACCTACACTGACTATATAAACTTCAACACCAATCGCTGTGATCGCTCTTCCGGATATTCATTTTCCTTCTTTTCAAAAGTCTTACATTTCAGCCAGATATTTTCCATTGCTGAACATAACCGTCCCTTATCTGGATGCAATAAAAAACCTTTCGCGTTTTGTTCACATTCTTACTAGAAGTTTCTGGGTCTGAACATGAATTTTCTTCCTTATACTGTTCGATGTCGAAACACGATTACACGAACCGTTGTCACTAGCGAGAATCAGGCCTAAATTGATTAGTAATAAAAAATGGTTTTTTTCTTCTTCTGATAGTATACCTATGCCGGAATCCAAGTTAGGCAAGTTGGTATCCAATTAGACGCTGCTTAGGCACTGCGATGGTCATTGCGATGGTGTGAAGTAGTGTGCAAACATAACTGTGTTTCGATCTGAAGGGCATTGAAAACTAGTGTAATTACTTGTCAGATGAGACTAAAGAACTGATGTCTCACAGTGAAGAGCAAAGTGTGGGGACACATAGAAATGTTCTGGATGACGCAGCATTTGCTATTGACGAACGTTGCAAATACCACTACAAGCTCTCAGGCTTGTAGTGGACAAGCTCTCAGGGTTTTGGATAAGGGCACGAGATGGACGAAGCGTGGACTTAATAATCTATAAAGTCGTCCAGTCGTCCAGTCATCCTTCTTCGCCGTAAAGTCGTCTAGCTGTTGTCCCTTGGATTCCATTAGCCTTTTCCAAATTTCCACACTATCTCTCTAGTAGTCTCCCATGAATATGATGAAGTGGGTTTTACATGAATGTATGGCTCTTAAGATATATTAAAAAACCCATGAAAGATATCAACGTTGTTATCGAAAAATAATTAAATAAAATTTTTGCAAACCCCCAAACTAAAAGGAATGAAAGATAAAATTACAAGTTATATATGCAGTCTTCCAAGACTAGATTTTTTTAAATAAAATAATAGAGAAGAATAAAGAGAAAGACTGAATATAAAGATAAAGGTAATTTTTTTTTATATTCCGGCATTACAGTATATTTCGTAATGAATGTTGATCTTAAAAAATTCTATTTACATTCAAATACCTATTAATAGATCCAGAAGATCTATCTTCTTGTTCATTTCAATTCAATAACTCGAAAACTATTCCTCTAAGACTTAAAATAGTATTTTTCCGTATAATATAATAACGGATAGAACCCACTTACTAAGTTTGATCAAAATTTTAGTAGTTTAGGCACACATCGAATAATCACGGGCACTCTGGCCTAACGCATGTCTTTGTCTATGTCTTTGTCCATGTCTCGGTTCCGTATATCATCACTGGCCACATGTTGCTATGAACGGCTCGGTGTTTCTCTGAGAAATGGAACCTGTTACGATCATATGTGCAGCAGAACTAGAGTAACCGGCTTAACTTTAAGCATCCGCAAGCTGAAGTTGTATTGGGCCGGCTATATAACTCGAGGAACCGATAACCATTTGGGAAGAAAATTTCTCGAGTGAAAGTATTTTCATACCATATTTTATGCATTTAGGTTCAATTCTGTAGAAGTTATGACTGCTGACGCTGTGATAGACTGGGTCGGATGGACGGACTAGACAATGTATAAGAGTATCTCTTACGAACTAGACCACGGAACCCTAAAATACATATAAAACAAAAAATGTTAAAAGTTGAATATTATGAATGCAGACGATAAACTTAAAAAGAAATCTAATTAAACGTATAAGACGCTCAAGCAATTTATTAAAATGTCGGATGACTCGCAGTTTGCTTAGAAAACTTCTATGAAAGCTTTTTCCACAAACATTTTCTTTTCAGTTCATTATGAGGAAAATGTGTTAAGGTGAATAATTGAACTTTTTCTAAGAATTTATTTTAAATATATTTTAAATCATAATTTAATGACAAAAAAAGCTGATTAACTACGGGACAGAGCGGCTATTTACAAGTATCGTGAATTTTGTATAGAAAAAAATTTTGTTTTTGTAAGAGAATGGGACGAGACGACTAAACGTTCACCTGATAAAATATATTACAGTATACTATAAGATCGCGCCCTACTGGTCTAAGTGCCTGACTTCTTCGCTGTGGGTCTTGCGTTCGAATCCCATTTTCGGGTCTGGTTTTTTTTATTGGACAAAGTGATGGATGGTGGTAAGTGCAATGTCTGCCCATAACAAATGCTGCGTCACCTGTGAAAATATTTAGTATCTGTCATGACGACCATTAAAGTCATGTGATTTTATATACAGCATACATGTCAGTCATGAGTCTTGTGTTCGAAACTTGCCGAAATCGATCGAGCAAAACACAAATTACTGATTTTCCAATTTCGATTCTTCTGTGTATCTGATAAATCTTATCGAATTACTATTACATCGGGTACGGGCAAATGTACAATTACGACAATAAATTACCACCTCACGTGGCAATCATCGATCGAAATCGTCACCTTTTCCTACAAGGTCTGGTTCATGTAAGGTTTTAATGAATATGCGGTTTATTATTCATCCTTTAGTAAAGGAGAGAAAGTTAATTTGCTAAGATACGCATGCAAAATGTAAACTGTGTTAAATGCGGAAATCCATTATAGTAAAGAAGAGAAATTTAATTTGCTAAGATGCGCATGCAAAATGTAAACTGTGTTACTTTGCGGAAATCCATTGTAGTAAAGAAGAGAAATTTAATTTGCTAAGATCCGCATGCAAAATGTAAAATGGTGTGTATTACCTAGTTTTGAAGTTAGCCGCCGAGTAAACTAATTACTCGGCGGCTAACTGTCGTAGAGTCAATATCATTAGATAATACTTCGTTTTGAGGTGAAACACGTTTCGTGCTCTCGACTTCAGTGGTGCGTATTGCCTAGTGGTAGTGTTTATTTATTTATTTATCCTTTATTTCTGACACTTTAAGCTCATTGCTACAATGGGCGGACTTAATGCCTAGTGGCATTCTCTACCAGTCAACCTTTGTTATGGTGAAAAGTAGAAGGCAGGTGCAAACCAAAGAATAAAATTAAAAAACAAGAAATAAGAGGAGACGAAGTAGTGTTGTAGTGGAGGAGGGTATCTGGTGGCGGCTCCCGGTGGCCGTATTGGTTTTATTGTGCACGCTGTCGAGGGAAAGCGGGCGGTTTATCAAGTAATGATTAAAGTAACAGTCTATAAATGTCCACTGGGAAATGGCCTCCTCTCAGTTCGGATGTGGTTTGGAGCAAGGAAGAGTTCGCCACGCTGCTCCAATGCGGGTTGGCGGACTTTACACGTCTTCGAAAATATTTTTATTCTCCAGACATGCAGGTTTCATCTCGATGTGTCCCTTCACTGCCGAGCGCGTGGTAAATCTGCAATTAAAATGGTGCCGGCACCGGGAATCGAACTTAGATCTCCCGCATACTAATTTACGTAATACTTTCATACATATATTCCCATGTAAGGGGTAGGCAGAGACCACGACCGTTGCCCACTTTTCGTCACCGCGGGAAAAGAGCCTGACGGGTGGCGAACTAGGTCGCCGCCAATTTGATAAGAGTCAAAAATTCGTTGTCCCCATTGCGTTCCCACGAACAGTATGGTATTACGTATTAGGGACAGTATGTTGCATATTATGGTATTACTCTGCACGAATAAAGGCTGTCCGTACAATACCTAAGTCGCCTCTTACGATACCTTGATAGGAAAAAGGAAGGTGCTATTCTACTCTGCTTTTTTACATTTAATTTAATAATAATTTAATTTAATTTTTACGTTTTTACATTTAAGTAATACATTAATTAAACAATATCAGCTCACACAAATACAATACCGTAAAGTTTCGAGGCCGTTATTTTTTTTTTAAAGTTAACTATAAGTATAACTTTAATAAATTTTAGAGAATTTCATAAACATTTTAGTGACATCTATGTGAACATTAGAAGCCACCCGAACTGGCAGATAACTACCCCTTTCCTTGACTATATCACCCGCTAAAATGGTGACATAGACTTGATATGAACACTCAGCCAGCTTCTTCCAACTACAGCAGCAACGTCATCGGCAGCAATGGCAGTCACAGCACTAGACTAGTGTCGGCACAGCGCGTGCCTGCTAGTCTCTCAGCCACTGAGGATCATCAACGGCGACCCCTCTCCTCAGGCTGAGTCCTGCGGCATCAACACTGTCTCCATACGTCTCGACGCACTGAAGACCTGGACCACACTCTCACCGCATCGCTAGACTGCACAGCATCGCGGGATTCAACATCTCCACGCTCACTACAACTTCCACTCTCCACGGGGGGAGTGATGTAGTAACATCCATGTCGCTACATGAGAAGCTCAAGAAATATTTATTTATATATTTATTTAAACTTTTATGCACTAGTGGTACATATGGCGGGCTTAATGCCCAATGGCATTCTCTCCCAGTCAATAAGGCAAAGAAGAGATAAACATAATATTATAGGCGATAATATGAGAGTAAACAAATAATTAATTATGACCAAATCTATAAATATAAATAGGTATAAAATATATTCATAATAATACCAATACATACAAATACATAGATACACATATAATAGTATATGTACACATACATACATAAATATATAAACCAACACACATACACACGAATAAGATAGAAAAATAGAATTCAAACTTGCAACGAATTTTTAAAATATTCCTGTACTTTATTTTTGAACGCAAAATTGTTAGGAGCTTTTTTAATGTCAAGAGGTATATCGTTCCAGATTATTATAGCCGTTAAGGCAAAGAAATGAAATGTGTGCACAGCGTTGTAATGGCGTGAGAAATTTGAGATTACCAGAGTAACGGAGAGAACAGTCATGTGAATCTCCCAGGTAATGAAACCTAGATTTTAAATACCCAGGAGCACATGGATCGTTTAATATTGTGAAAAGGTTGTAGAGTATTCTAACATACCTGCGTTGACGAATAGGCAGTCAGATGAGTTGATTACGAAAGGAAGATACATGATAAAACTTACGTAGACCATAAATATCTAATACGTTTCATAATCGCGCTATGAAAAGTTTTTGAGACGCGAACTGTATATACAACATCTAAATATTACTTGTAGGAGGAGACGTCCTCTCCAGATCTTTTCCTTGGCAATTTAGTCCGCAAAAACATATATACAAGAAATCTATTATTTACAATGGCACAATGGAATTTTTTTCGGACTCTATTTAACACATATTCTGGATATAGAAATTTTACACGCAGGTCGCTCGATATATCTGATAAAAAAGTGTGAGACGGCAAAAACCTCAGCTTTAACAAAGATAAATGGGGTCAGTCCCTTACAAAAACAAAAAGTGGGACACAAAACTCTACCTACAGATTTATAGAAAATCCTTTGTTAACATTTTGATTGATGAATTATTTATAAAGAGTTGATAATTTTTCTTAAATTATTTCAGGAGTGAACTTCAATAATAATGAGATGAAATAAATTTTATTAATGAGAAATTGAACAGACATTTTGAATTATATTTAGAATATTTCGTTTAAAAATTTCTTATTGAGGCTTTTTACAGCTTAAAAGAAGCAGACTCGGTGTGCAATTTAAATAAACTATACAAATACACATAAACACACACCCACGCACGAACTGTTAGAACTGTTGTTAATCTAAAAAAAATTGTACGGATACGTATTTCCTGAGATTATGCTTAAACATACAAGCTCTCCAGGTTTATAACAGATTATTAATAAATTGGCTTCTAGGCGACGTATCACTCTGAAACATACTCCAGAATTTAAGTTAGACCTCCAGCTTCTTCAACTGTGAAAACGTCATTCAATTTCGTTTAATTTTTGCGTGATGCGCGTACAAAAATTCTCAAGATAATTGTTTTGTCTTCTATGGCTCTTATGGTATTTATAAGTCCTCAGATAAATATCTCTTATGTACAGACATCTGCCACTTACAATTTTACAATACGAGTATGTATATAGGTAAGTCTACTTTCGCATTTATAATATTAGTATGTAATCCATAATAATACAATAAATGCAAATGTAACTCTCTCTGTCCCTCTGTCTATTTGTTACCTTTTCATGGCTCAACCGTTAAACCGATCTTGACGAAATTCACGTCACTGAGATAGGTGGATTGAAAAGTACTCGGCCTAACACAGATCCATTCAATTCTAAAAATCAAATCTACCCACATTATTTAGTTCAGTTCAGACTAGTTCATTGTGTGAAGTTCGAAACGTGTGCGATAATTAGTTGTGAATCTATAAATTTATTAACAAAGTAATCGGTCATAATTTTCGCGAATGGAGCAAATCGAGCAGCGTGCCGTCATTAAGTACCTCCATAAGAAGGGGCTATCATCAAAAGCCATCCATGATGACATGGTCAGTACATTAGGCGATTGTGCTCTGTCATATTCATCCGTCAAAAAATGGATAGCAGAATTTAAGCGTGGTAGAGAGAGTGTGAAAGATGAACCCCGCTCTGGAAGGCCTTCGACGTCAACTACTGACGAAAATATTAAAAAAGTACTTGATTTAATAATGGGAGACCGCAGATTAAAAATTAGAGAGATAGCTGAGATTATAGGCATCTCTTATGAACGAACTCAAAACATCATTGTCAACGAGTTGGGTTTCCACAAGGTGTCTGCGAGGTGGGTTCCGCGACTGCTTTCAGTTGAACAAAAAAGGACGCGATTGACTATTTCACGCGACTGTTTGGAGTTATTTGAAGCCGATGCAGATGATTTTTTGAATCGTTTTGTTACTATGGACGAAACATGGGTTCATTACTGTACACCGGAAACAAAACAACAATCAAAACAGTGGAGAAGACCTGGTTCACCACCCCCTAAAAAGGCTAAGTCGATTTTGTCGGCAAATAAGGTGATGGCTTCAGTATTCTGGGACTCGAAAGGTGTGATTATGATTGATTATCTTGAAAGGGGTCAGACTATAAACTCTGATTACTACTGCACCTTACTACGTCGTTTACGAGAGGAAATAAAAGAAAAACGTCGAGGAATGCTCAGAAGAAAAGTCCTGTTTCATCAAGATAACGCCCGTGTTCACACGTCAGTACAGTCAATGGCTGGAATTCACAACTGTGGCTTTGAACTGTTACCGCATCCGCCGTATTCACCTGATCTGGCACCATCAGACTTCTTTCTGTTCCCTAACCTAAAAAAGCACTTGGGAGGTCAAAGATTTCCGACAAACGACGAGGTCAAAGCAGCTGTAGACGCATATTTTGACTCTAAGGAAAAATCATTTTTTTAACGGTCTAAATGCTTGGAAGGGGAGGTGGCAAAAGTGTATTGAACTTGATGGTGATTATGTAGACAAATAAAAATATAACTGATTTAGTATGTGTTTATTTTCTTGGTTAGGCCGAGTACTTTTCAATCCACCCTCTAGCTTCCACCCTGAAGACGGATACACGATGCTTTTTATTCCGGAAAATCAAATAGTTCTCACAGTATTATTAAAAAACCTAAATCCACGAAGAAGAAGTCGCGAATATCAGTTAGTTATTAATACATCTAAGTCGTTTAATTACAGATTGAAGTGATACACTCTTCAGATTGAAGAGATACTCAATAAAACGACTTTAAATGCTCAACATTAAATTTTTCTAAGCACCACTATTGCAGTAGCAGGCCGTTGAGAGTCTTAATGTAATTGGAACAATATCAAATAGGTCAAGTAAATTTTCTTCCAACAGTGTATGACCAAGTTTGAGTTCTAATAACTGTCTTGCGTTTATGATTATGCCAGGCGTAGTGGTGGTAGCTATGCAGGAATCCCTCTAGGTAGGTTCTACCAGGCCAGTTATTCTGCCATGAAGCAGTAGTTTGCAAACATTACTGTGTTTCGGTGTAAAGGGCACTTAGAGCTTAGTAATCACGGAGCATATGAAACTTTAAAAACTGATGTCTCAGGGTGACGAGCGCTGCGTGGAAACGCAGATTATTTCTAGTTGATAAAGCATTTGTTATGGGCAGACGTTGCACTTACCATCAGGTAAACCTTTTGCTAATTTTGTCACTTTATCCAATAAAAAAAATGTAAACTGTTTTGCGACATTTCCATGGTTATAATGACCTTATCATTACCCACACTACGGGAGGACCTTGAGTGTTAACGCTTTCTTGGAAAGGGTTAAGTTCAACTGGAACACAATATAATACATATAATTAATTACAACTTAGCACAAATTATGATTTTTTTATAGTGTTTAGTCATTTTATTGTCTTTGTTCATTGTGATTTATATTTTAATTACTAGGTCTCGTGTCCTCATCATTACATATCATACAAACCATACAAAACCTTTTATTTACATGGGGAACGGCCTCACGTTCTCGCGGGGCAACGACGAGCTATGTCGGGTTTGCACCGTCTAAAACCTCGCAACGAATACAATCTCAAAATTCTCAAGAATAATCTAACGTAGATTAGTCTAAATTTTTAAAATATCTCGTTTTTATTAAAAAAAACTTTAACCCACTAGTTTAGTTTATATATGGTCTTGCATCGCAGGTCCGTTTTCAGACATAAATTAGCTCAGCTACTGCGCAATCGAGGCTAACAGTATTTCGTAATAGTGAATCAACTATGTCATCATCATCATTTCAGCCTATCACTAGTCCACTGCTGAACAAAGGCCCCCCCCCCCCACAGATTTCCATAAAAGTTTGTAGTTCTTATTTTTGGGGGATTTGGCGATAGTCGCCACGCTTGGCAGACGGGTCGGCAACCGCAGTTTATTTATAATGTTCCAGGAGAATGCTGCCGCCCTTTTCCTGGTTTTCATTTTTCCTTTGTCGACTTTTACGATACCCACGGGATGAGATGGGATGATAGATTATCATATCTGATGTCTGAGAAATATAAAATATTTTGAAGATATGTAAATCCGCCAACCCGCATTGGAGCAGCGTGGCGGATTCTTCCCAGCTCCAAAAAACCCTCGCGAAAATGAGTCTTGTGCTCAGCAGAGGGACATTAAAAGTTACTGTACTTTACTTTTACTTTTCATATAGTTTACGTAACGTTACATAAAGCTTTTAAAAGGACAAACGTTATAATAATGTTACGCTAAATTTTTCATATGTTTGAGGACCGCGTAGCCTAGTGGTAAGTGCCCCATTGCCCCATTGCACGGGTCCTGGGTTTGAATATCAGCCGGAGCCAACATATGTGCAAAAATACAAATTATCGGCTTTCGGGTCTGATTGTGTTGTGAATGTCTCCGTGTCTATGTTGTACTACATCCTATCCTAAATATATACATGCATACATATGGTCACCCCTCGTTCCCATTGGGATAGGCAGAGACCTCATCTTTACACTTACTACGATCTTCATTTTTACAACAAAATCCCAGAAAGTTCTAAAAGTCTCAATCAAAAAGTCCAAATTTTATATTAAACAAAGACTTCATAAAAAGGGTTATTATAATATTAAAGAATACATAGATGATGATAACCCCTGGGAATGAGGCCAAGCCATTTCTACATCTTTATAATACTGCTGTTATTGTACATTATTTTAAAATGACTAAATAAAAGGCCCGCTGGGTTTCTTACTGGTTCTTCCAGGACAGAGACATTTTTTGCGAACCAGTATAGTTTAAAAAGAAAAAAAATGACTTTCAATAAGTATTATGTAAATAATCTATGTTGAATAAAAATTTATTCTATTCTATTCTTGACTCATCTCTTTCTTCTACTAGCCTACCTCTAATCTTATTCAATGAAAATAAAATAGGAAAATAATAAAGAACGAGTGCATCTGTTTTCGCCTATAATTTAAGGCAATATTATCTCCTGCGCAGATGATATCTTTCAACAGTATTCGAAAATTGTCGCCATGGGCGAACTGCAACTGCATTCTGAATCTGCGAACTGAATCTCCGAGGACATCATTATTGGATAACCTTTATCATTTAGGAATCCACATGGTACTGGAAATTTCCATATCTTATTCCATTAATCTCTCAAAAACTATCAATTCTTAGATATTGTTTTTTAATAACATAGGTTACCTAAAAGAACAGTCCTCCGTGACTTCTTTATCTATAAGATAAAATCAAACAGGCTTGGTTAATATCGTTAGGAAGGGTCGTGAAGACTAAACGATGAACTTTTATGGCCCAAGCTCGGTTTACGAATTATTACCTTAGCCTTATGTCGGTCTAGGCATCAGAGAACCTTTTCGTTAGAATTCAAGTTACTCAAATATACATTTGCCTTTATCTGTCAACCATACTTTCACAATAGTGGAAACGATTTTCATATTTGGTATTGGTTTCTCAAAATAACACATAGAATAGAATATAATAAAACTCCAACATAACTAACCTTTTAAACTGCGAAATAATATGAAAATATATTTATTACTGAACAGGCCTCCCCATAGATTGCCACAAAATATTTTGAGAGGGATTTTGCCACAAAGGCTACGCTTGGCAGGAATCCGTCTAGGTAGGCACCCCAGGGCCAGTTCTGCCGTGAAGCAGTAGTGTGCAAACATTACTGTGTTTCGGTTTGAAGGGCACTGTGAGCCAGCGTAATCACTGGGCATATGAGACTTAAGAACTTATGTCTCAGGGCGATGGGCACAGTGTGTTGTCACACAGCATTTGTTATGGGCAGACGTTGCACTTACCATCAGGTGAACATTTTGCTCGTTTCATCACTTTATCCAATTAAAAAAAAATATTCAGACGTTCTAGGAAAATACAGCTGCCCTTTTCCTGTTTTTTTTTTATTATTTTTAGTGTTCTTTATTGTTAAGCAAAATTTGATTGTAAAGACCTGTTCCGAAGCAATGCCTGTTCTGTGGCATTTACTACAAATCCAATACTTTTAGTTAGTATAAATTTATTTAAAAAGTAATGAATAATAATACAATGAAATAATATACATATTGTGTCAACAAAAAATAATAACAAGGAGGTGGTGTAGCAACGTTTGAAACATAAGGCATTTGATACATAAGCAAAGAAATTCCCTGAGCACGTGAACATAGCTGTGACTATATATTTTTTACTTTTGGTGTTATTACACTTCATTGTTTTAAAATGACTAAAAAAAAATTATTGCTAGGATTACAGTAAGAATGCTGGTTCTTCCTTATAGAGATGCTATTTTTCGAACCATTGTAGTTGAAAAAAATGGCACACATGTTTATAGGTCGACAAAGACTCCGCTGTCGAAGTGAGAGAAATCTGTGAGGAACCTAAACGGTTTCATCCGCGTAAACCGCGTCGGAGCCGACCCCGATCGTTGATAAATTGCAAATAGGTAAGTATAATAGGGAAGTATATTCCCTATTTGAATTGGATTTTAGGGTTTTAATTATTTTGCGAGGAACCCTAATTATTTTTATAAAATTAAGGTAGCCTAAGTTATCCGAGTTTTGCAAGTATAGGTATCATTCGGTGACTCATGAAAGACTAGGGGAATCTTCATTCATATGAAGATTGTGGAAGCGTTGAATAGTATGAAATTGGGCAAGGCTGCAGGGTATGACAGAATTACAGTAGAGATGCTTAAAGCTGGACAGGGCGCGGTAGCTAGTCAGCTGTACCGCCTTTTTAACCTTTGCTGGAGGAACAGCAACATACCAGGAGGCTGGTGCAAAGCCGTCATCGTACAACTTTACAAAGTAAAAGGGTCACAGCAAGAATGCAAAAACTACCGAGGCATTAGCTTGCTCAGCATTGTCGGCAAACTGTATGCAAAGGTGATGATTAAGAGAGTGATGAATGATACTGAAGAGAAGATATAATGATTTCCTTACGAAGCATAGCCGAAAAATTCTTGGCTCAAATTCAAAAGGTCTATTACGCATTTGTAGGCTTGGAAAAGGCTTATGACAGAGTGGTGAGGAATGAACTGTGGTCGACATTGTCTATATTTTGGGTGAACGGCAACTTGATACAAGCACTAAAATCACTCTATAAGGATTCCAGTGCTTGTGTCAGGGTAAATGAGGCTTACACAGACTGGTTTAAGATCGAAAAAGGTGTAAGAGAGGGTTGTGTGGCTTCACCGTGGCTGTTTAACCTATTTATAGACAATTGCTCGAAAGATCTGAAAGAGAGTGCGTTTGGATTAAGAATGAATGATCTGACCGTCGATTGCCTCCTAGACGCCGAGGGTCAGGTTATATTAGCGTCATCGGAGGAGGAGTTGCAGGCGATGGTTAATATTATGCATGATGCTCTACAAAGCAAAGGAATGAAAATTAATGTAGATAAGACGAAAGTAATGGTTTATGAAAGAGGAGAAAGTATGTCGGATTACAGAGTTCTGATTGAAGGCGAAAGAGTGGAACGAGTGAAAGAGTTTGTATATTTTTGGGTTCAAAATTTTCGAGAGGCGAGAAATACTGACTGTGATATTGAACGGGAAGCGTTAGCAGTAAAAAAATTACATGGGGCCCTGCATAACTTAATGTGTAGCCAGAAAGTATCTAAAAAGGCACAACTGGCTGTACATAGAGGGGAACTGGTTCCCACACTTTTGTACGGTAGTGAATGTTGGGTCTGGCAGAAGAAGCGTGAAAATAAGATTAATGCTGTTGAAATGAAAAGTTTGAGAAGTATAGCTGGAGTTACTTTGATAGACCAACTGAGAAACAACGTGATAAGGGAACGTTGCGGTGTGGTAGAAGATGTAGTGACAAAGATAGAGAAAGAGATACTTAAATGGTTTGGACATGTAGAGAGGATGGATGAAAAAAGATTGACGAAACAGATTTATGAGGCGAGTGTGAATGGGCAAGCCGGTAAGGGTCGAGTAGGCGAACGTATTACGATCAGATCGAAGACCCGCAACCGACGACCTTTTATAAAAACACTAATGAATGTAGAAGAAGCTAAAGATGTGTGTCAGGGTCGTAGAAAGTGGAAAGATGTGGTCTCTGCCTACCCTTATGGGAAAGAGGCGTGACTCTATGTATGTATGTATGTAAGTTATCCGCTATAATATCTATAAGTAACATGCCCAAAAATTCGGTTAGCACTAGATTAGGTCCCGAAGGTTAGAATTATTTTGCGCTTTCCGTGAGATCCCACATTGCGGCACTACTAAAAATTTCATCGTCACGACCTTGCCATTCCACTACAGTGTGTTTTTTGCAAATTTTCTGCCACGCACAACCACTTTATGGAATCTTCTGCCGCCAGCGGTTTTTCTAGACCGATACAACTAAGAGACCTTGAAGAAAAGGGCATATTTCTTTCTAAAAAGCCGGCAACGGGTCTGCTATTCCTCTGGTATTGTAGTTGTTTATGCGCAGCGGTGATCACATATTATCAGATAAACCAATTTTACCACAGTTTGATCATTTCACCATCATCATCGTTCTCTCTATATTTTCGGTCGAGCAGTTTTCAAAGAAGTCATCCGTCCACGCCATCCGTCGGACGGTACATGATTTATGGCCTATCCATTAATAGACTCTTACGACAAGCCGCTAGATGAGATAGCATTTGCAACATATTAGTTTTAATGTATGTATAATGAGAGAACATGTAAAAAATAGGTAATGCAATCGTTTAAATTGTTAGTTAGCAAAGAAAATCGAAGAAAAAAATTAGGAGTTTCTCATAATTGCATTCATAATTTTATAATTGTATATTTTTTACTAAGGAACGTACTGCTAAAAATTTCCCAAATGAACCAAGTTTTTTGTTCTAGTGTGTTAGTAAATTTTAAAATCAAAGTAATTTTTTTCATTTTGCTGCCACTCGTCGATCTGTTATATGTTTTGTAACTCCAAACTTTACCAATTAATGTATTCACGAAGCTTCAAAATGTATATCAGACGTCAGTTCAGTAATTATTAAAGTTTTCTTATTAGCGTGGCGGTTTTATTTTTTACTGTTTCATAGTGCCTGTCTGTTTGTCGGGAAGAGGGTAAAGTGGGGTGATTCTATAAGAGGGGCATATCTAGATATGCCCTGCCTTGTATTTCATTTGTATATGTTAACATCGCTATCAACTGGGCAGGAGAGATTATAGTGCCAAAAGTGTACGCGCAAACACAGAGGCACCCACTCGTCCCAACCTACCCGCGCTCGATGTAACGCACATGATACGATCGGAGGTAGGCTAGGATGCAGTATCAGAAACTTAACAATTACAATACAATCTCACGTACGAGCGCTACTGTCGATGGCTTAAGATGTTTATAGTGTACTAGCTGTGCCCCGCGGTTTCACCCGCGTAAAAAAGCCGACCCTGATCGATGATAAACATATGTATCGACATCTATGCAGCCACATGAGAAGCTCAAGAAATATTTCATACATTCCATAATCGGCGCTATGAAAGTTTTCTGAGATGCGAACTATATATATAACATCTAAATATTACTGACGTCCTCCCCAGATCATACCACTCGATCTGGCGGGTAGCTCCCTTTTCATTGGCAATATCATCCGCCAAACATATACACTTCTCTATTTGAATCTGATTTTGGGGTTTTAATTTTTTTTTGGCGGATCCTTAATTTTTTTCCTTAATTAAAATAGCCTAAGTTAGCCGCTATAATATTAGATTAGCCGGAACAAACAGACAAACAAAAAATTTAAAAATAGTTTTTCTTTTAAAAAACTGTTATTTTGTTATTACAAACAGACACTTCAATTTCATTTATTATGTGAAGATATTTTAGTACTTCATGAGTACATTTTCATGTTATTTGGAATCCTAATATTTCTTGAAATTTTCTATGGCTGACTCTTTATAAACTAAATTTTTATTTAATTTTGTTAAAAATACTGGCAAATGTAATAATGTTTAAAAAAAGAAAAGTAAAATTTCAGCCTATAAATGTCCCACTGCTGAGCACAGGCCTCCTCTCATTTCTGAGAGGGTTTTGGAGCTAGGAAGAATCCGCCACGCTGCTCCAATGCGGGTTGGCGAACTGCAGACGTCCTAGAATTTTTTTTTTATTTCTCAGACATGCAGGTTTCCTCACGATGTTTTCCTTCACCGCCGAGCACGTGGTATATCAGCACCTAAAATTGCAATTAACAATTTTAGTGGTGCCGGCACCGGGAATCGAACCCAGGTCACTCGCGTACTTTGAAATTTAAAACGAGCGCCTAGCCCCTGAGCTACCACGGCTATGCTTTATCATAAATAAATATTTTTGGCCTTATTTCTCTTTTTTTTATGGAAATAAATGATGAAGCCGTTCACCTGATTTTGATAGCCCTGCCTACCCTAAAAGTTGCGGGGCCAACCAGAACTTCGCATCGGAAAGTTCTGAATACAATGGCACTGCGTTAATCAACATGATACATCGGTTTATAAATCGCATATGCCATATATATATTTTTAAAAGAGAAAGTGATGGTACGAGACAAACATTCACCTGGTGGTAACTGCAACGTTTTCCCATAACAATTGTTGTGTCACCTAGAACATTTCTGTGTGACACCTCACTGTGGCCGTCCCCATGAGACATTTGTTGTTAAGTCACATATGCCCAGTTATTACACTAGCTCTCAGTGCCCTTCCGGTCGAAACACTTCAAGGCAGAATACTGGTGGTACTACCGAGACAGATTCCTGCATAGGAATCCTAGCACCAGTAAAACTACAGTTACGCTAACTTCTTCACTGTCCTTTAAACTTAAATACGTTGTGGCGGTACCTACTTAGGCGAATTCCTGCAAAGGAATCCTACTACCAGTATAGGTATATCTTATGTACAAGAGTTTCTCACTGTCTAAGCAAGTTCCTCATACTATCGTCGTAAGTAAATCCTAATGTACTGAGATTATGAGGTACACCGGTACAAGACATTCACACATTTTCTCTTTTTTACTTGATGATGTTTTATGGTACGAAATGTGTATCTGCTTGAGAATCTTAATAAACTGTCTATTTAACGTCACAATACCCACTTAAATTAATCAACTGCTTTCTCTTTTTTATTAAAAAAACCGAACCGTATTTATCATACACACTGTCACGCTTTTTTCCACATAAAGGTTTCCACTTTTCATCCTCGCGGGAAACGTGACGTAGCGGATGGCGAACCCCGTCGCCACCCTTTGGTACGAGTCAAAAAATTCATACTCCCCATTGCGTTTCCACGAGCAGTATATTGACAGCATTGCATATTATAGTGTTATTCTGCACGAATAAAGGCTTTCCGTACTTCCGCTTAGTCGCCTCTTACGACACCTCGGTAAGAAAAAGGTAGGTGCTATTCTACTCTGCCGGACACCTATCGGCCTCACTTTATTATCTAATGATTTCATTTGATAAGTCTACGAATGCAATATATACATAAGATACATTTTGAATTTGTCTATGCTTAATTTTTACGGCGTACGAAGTAATAGAAATGGAAAACCTAGTGGCTTTTGTTTGAATAGATTTTTAGTTTGAGAACCTCTTCGAAACGTGGCTCAGTAGAGAAAATAATCTCTTGCATAAAAACTTTCCTAGTGAAACACTATGAAGCAGAAGTGGCTTTTAATATAAAAGCTAGAAGATACATTTTTGTTCAACTTTTCCAACAAAGTAGATAAAATAGATAAATGTTCAAAAGTTCCGTTCTTTTTGGAGTTTAAAGTGATAAAATTAATTGATAGAAAATGTACTTATCGCGGTGTTACATACTCCCTAGATGAAATGAGTATATCTTACGTCAGAGACTAAAAATAATTCATTTCATTTCAATGCCACGATGACTTGTGTCTTGTCACACATGCGTTACGTTGGATTCAGGAAGATGAACATCATTACTTCTGCGTCTTCACTAATACTTAGAGAACTATAAGACTGTACTGTGACGACTTCTGATAACTATCTTGAAGATGTCGCCATGGCCCAATAAATTAAAGTTTCCAATACATTAAAAATTGTTATTTTGCATCTAAAGTACTCAAAAATGTTGCTCCAGACAACCTAGATGTAATTTCATCTAACGTTGGTAGTTTGAAATATAGCTATCATATTTGCTTGTATCGTCGCGAAACAGTCGACATGAATTATCCGCCCAATCATTGTTGCATAGTAATCGTAATGATAGTAATTTATATGTAACAAAATCTGGCAGGACAGTGAGGCCTCGTGAACGGTACGGGTACTCTGTGGCGACGTGATGGTTGCTGAAAAGTTAAAGGCACAAACATTGATTGAGACAGGTATTGATTTTGTTATAATATAATAAGTAATAATTAAAATATTATTTTATAAGATCAAGTCAAATTTGTATTAAATATTGCATGTAATAATAGGTAAATTGATAATAGGTTGCATGTAAAACTAAATAAGTAAAGAAACATGCAAAAAAAAAGTTAATTACATTAAGTCAGTTTCGTAGACAGATTTTTAATCATAATTGTAACAATAAAATATTTCTATTTCTCTCTTTCTTTAACATTCTCTTCTAGAAAGAGATTGCTAGAAAATATTATAATAAATAGTTTATTTTTTCGTTTTTGTTAAAAGAAAGGGATTGTCACCCTTTCTTATATATCATATAAGAAAGGGTGTTTTATATGGTATCTTATGTATATCATATATATCATTGTAACAGGGTAAATTAATAATAAATCAGTCAGTACTTCATACTTGTTTCATTGGTGGCTGGTCCTTGATAATAAAAGTTTAACAATAATGATGTCCTTTTTTATGATTTTCGACAACGGTGACATATACCAAATTCTGTTAGAAGTTATCAACTGCGCAGGGGATATTATAGTACCACAAGTTTACGCGCAAACACAAAGGCACTCACTTGTCCCCAACCTACCCGTGCCAGACGTAACGCTCACGCGATAAGATCGGAGTCAGGTCAGGTTGCACTCTCAGAGACACAAGGACTAATACAACACAACCACACCCGAAAACCAATAATTTGTGTTTTTCACAAATGTTGGCTGTGGCTGAGATTAGAACTCAGGACCCGCGGAATGGTAGTCCGGTACTCTAACCTCTATGCCCAGCCTCTTAATAGTCTAGTGCTGAACATAAGTCTCTCACAAGAGGGTAGGATTTGCTATAGTTATCACGCTTGGCAGACGGATTGGTGCTGCTGCTGCCCGCCGTCGGTCTGTGTATTTTCGATCTGATATTTTCGGGACCGATACGACTTAAGAACCTTCAAGGAAAGAGCCTTGTCCTTTCTCAAAGGCCGGCAACGCACTCGTAATTCCTCAGGTATTGCAGATGTTCATGGGCTGTGGTAATCACTTACCATGAGGTGACCCGCTTGCTAGTTTCCCCCTCTCCTTAATTAAAAAAAAATTACTACTTGTCGGAAGCCATGAGATTTCCTACACTGCCCTTTGTCGACTATTACTACCACGGGATAAGAAGTGGTGGTAGATTTTCTTATGCTGTTAATAGAATTGTTTCTTGAATTATACATAACACATTCAATTTTGAATTTGAATTTATACATAGTTTGATAAAGAAAATAAAGTTACTTTCTTTATTTTTTCTCGTTGCTGAAGATGTGTAATCTTGAGAGCGTGTTTATGTTAAATGTTGTAAGTAACTCGATATTTCCTCAGCGGAAATAAATTCAATTATTTACCCTATCTACAAAGCGGCCACCTCGGTCTCCAAGTCTTGTTCACAAGATCTATTTATCAATGTTTACTGTTTTTTCTACTCTTTTCAGTAATTGTTTTTCAATTTTTTGTTACGACTGCGTTTTTCTTTGTGAATTATAAGTACTAACTATAAAGCAAAATGTTAATGTTGTTATAAAGATAGTCCAGAGATATAGATGAGGTTGTATGTATGAAAGGGCAAAATACTTGTATATTCTGGTGGTAGGATTAATATGCAGGAGCCCGGCTAAATAGGTACCACCCCAGAGCAGGTATTCTGCCGTGAAGCAGTAGTATAGAAACATACCTGTGTTCGGTCTGAAGGGAACTGATAGCTAGTGTAATCACTAGGCATGTGAGACTTAAGAACTGATTTTTAGGGTAAGTGCTGTGTAAGTGTGCTGAAATACAGAAATGTTGCACTTACCATCAGGTGAAGGTTTTGCTCGTCTCGTCACTTCATTCACAGATGAATTCACAGATGAATGAGAAGATAGTAATAGTGACATACAATAAATTATTGGTATAAAAATGGAAAAAAACTTATTATAAAAAAAGGCCTGAAATTATGGATGCAAGGACTGATTTAATGCAGTCAGCTCACAGCGTGAACGGGAAGACGTTTTATTTAATTATATGACAAATCAATATTTAGAATATTTACTTAATGGAATATTAAATTAGTGTTCTCATTCTAAAACACTGATTTAGATGATATTCTTTCATTCCTCGTCTTAGATATTTATAAGCAATTTTACCCGATTTATAAAACATAAATAAAAAATTTTCACTCCTCCTGGAATGTTGATGAAATCCACAAACGGGTTTTGGCAAGCGCAACGACGATATGAGACTTAAGAATTGATGTCTCAGGTCAAAGAGCGCAGCGTGGTGTCACTCAGAAATGTTCCGGGTGACACAGCATTACTTAAGACGTTGCATTTACTGTCACGTGACCGAGATGCTAGTCCCATCACTTTCTTCCGTAAAAAAATCCATTTAAAGGTAGCTTAAGCAGTCAATTTTCTCAGTTGATCTATATCAGCGGATTGTAAGATTTCTTTTAGGGTAAAAAACCAAAAAAGTCTCGTGTATGCCTAGTAATTACATTAGCAATCAGTCAATCACACTACTGCTTGACGGCATTCCTGCATAGAAATCCTACTAAAAATTATTGATAAAAATAGATGGAAATACTTTACCTGCAGTGCGTCACTCATGCGCAGAAATGAAACCAGGTCGCAAGCCCATTCTTATAGTTGGGGTATCTACCTAGATACCCCACCGATGTCAGGGTTATGCGGGTCTCCTACTGCCTACAACCCCCGGCGTGCCTCTTGTCACAATTTATCAGGACTACGGAAACCTATTTGTATGTAAAATTAAGTGCAAGAAAGTAAGTCAATGATTATTTTGTGTGATTTAGAAACAGTCTTAGAAAATTTCCCAGTCAGTAAGGTTATTTCATACTTGTTCAATGATTCCTATCAACCAAATCTAAACAGAAAATCGGAAAATCACGTGCAAGCTGTAAAAGAGAGCCAAGGTAAATCAAAATAAAGATTTTAGTTTTTTCTGGTTTATATTTTTTTTTAATTTATTAGGAACAACAAACAATTGTACAAAACACCTTACTCCAAACTCTCATAAACTAAAACACAGTTGTTCACAGAATATCTAGCACATTATTTCAATATCTAAAAGCAAACACTACATTAATATGCTACATTTGAATCCTAAAATTACACAAGAAAGTAAAAAAAAAAACAAATATTATAGGTATAATCTAATATTATATATAAATATTAAAATATTATATTATTCGTACTATCTCTTTTTAGTAGAACTTATCATTTGATATTTTCTATGGAATACATGTCTATTTCATAAATGATGGCATGTGACAATCAGATATTTCCATAATTACAAGAGGGTATTTTTACAACATATATTAGTTACATTAATATTTTAGTTGCAACGTAGTAACTTATTAGCAATCTGTGGTTCAAATCAAACGTTAATATGCATTAATACCTACATCATTACAAAATATGTTTTTCTGAGTTTATTGTTACTTACTCCAACAACATTAAGTTCAGAATAATGTAATATACTATACCGAAAAGGCTTGACAAAAACTGCGACACAAATTGCAAAACTACGAGTACTAACGAACTGGGCAAAGTTCCAAATGCTTCATCGTGTATTTTATCATTCTTAGGAAAATGAAAAAAAAACACAGTAGCTCTTTCCTCGTCTTTTGTTATCTGTTTTTTTCTATCTTCAATTGTGACAACTTCTAATTTTCGCATGTGATATGTGTCACATGCTGTTAGGGATCATTAATGTCACAATAGTTATATGGCTGGTGTGACGGGCCAGAGGTTCAGTTCGTTCGTCAGGAATCCGTCTATGCGCGTACTACCACATTACCAGTTATTCTTCCATGAAACAGTAGTTTGCAAACATTACTGTGTTTCCGTTTGAAGGGTACTGATAGCTAGTTGAATTACACGGCATATGAGTAGTACTTAACGACTGATACCTCAGTGTGACGAACGCAGTGTGATGTCACACAGATATGTTCTGGGTGAAACAGCACTTGTTATGGGCAGACGTTACACTTAACGACGGGTGAACGATTTGCTCGTCTCGTCACTTTGGTCCAGTAAAAAAAACATTGAAACATTTGCTTTGTACTCATTTTGCTTTATGCACCTGCCCAAATCATTTCAAGATTCAATCCATCATCAGAATTAGTTATCCAGAACTTTATGTTGCAGAGTCTTGTGTGGAATTGCACTGTGCTCCTTACATTAAGACATCAGTTTAAAGATTTATATGCCTAGTAATTTCACTACCTTTATTTATATATATTCTACATCGGTGCTTTGACAATTATAAATTTCACATATTACACGACTAGACCCGAAAACCAACAATTTGTGTTTATGCACAAATCTTGACTTCAACTGGGATTGGAAACCGGGACCTGTTCCGTAAAAGTCTGTAGTACCACTAGCCCACGCGGTCTTCAAGTTAGTGTTACGTTGTAGTGTCACTTGTATTTGGCGGCAGAATAATAACTTACTGGCGGTAGGATTCCTATTCAGGAATCCGTCTGGGCCAGTTACTCTGTCGTAAAGCAGTAGTGTGCAATAACTGTGTTTCTTTCTGAAAGGCACGGAGAGTTAGTGTAATTAATGGGCATATGAGACTTATAAACTGAGGTCACAGTGTGATGCCACAAAGAAATGTGACACAGCATTTGGTTATCATCATCATCATCATCATTTTAGCCTGTCACTAGTCCGCTGCTGAACATAGGCCTTTGCCATAGATGCCTAACATAAATATGATATTTGTTTTTAACTTATTTTTGAGCAAAAGTGTGAGTGAGCGATTAAATGTATACGTTTGGCTCGTCTCGTATCTACCCATGACAAATGCTGTGTGATGGCAGCTTATGAGAACTAACACCCCATCACATCCCGTGGGTGTCGTAAAAGTCGGAGGGAAAATAAAAACCAGGAGATAGGCAGCAGCATCTTCCTGGAACATCTGAATAAATAAACTGCGCTTGCAAAACCGTCGGCCAAGCGTGGCAACTATGGCAAAATCCCCCAAATGAGAGCTACAAACTTTTGTGGCAATTTATGGGGAAGGCCTGTTCAGCAGTTGACTAGTGATAGACTGAAATGATGATGATGATGATGATAACCACGATATGGCTGCTATACGCTATTGAGTAGTAGGGTAGACTGCAGGTTGCTCTGGAAGCAGCATCAGTTGCAGCTCCCATAATACTGCATTGTCATTATACATGAATACCAAATTTCAGCCCATTCTGGCTACGAGAACTGGTACGAAATTCAGTTGCAAATTTTGTCCTAAACAAACATACAAACATTGGAAGTTAAATAAAAGCTTTTAATAAAAAAAAAAGTAATTGGTACTGTTGGGGTGCCTACCTAAGCGGACTGTTTCATACAAGACCTTCCACCAGTAAAATATGCGATTTTTAGTTAACCTGATTTTTTTTACCTAAAGTAACCTTTTCATGGCAGTGCTGCACACAAATAAAAAAAACACCGCAGTGTAGTCCTTTTTTTTAGTACATTCTATGACTACTCTATTGGTGCTGCCATTATCCCAGTTTTAAGTCAAATATTTTTTAATACTTTTTATTTAATTTTAAGCTATATTGTTATTTGAAATAAAATATTTCATTTTTGTATGTTTTTCTAATCATTGTGCTAGATTTTGTGCGGTGAATAAAACAATTATATTTTCTTTTTTTATATTTATAGAGATCACGCCGATTATATAATCACCATCAACCAGCAGACGCCCCTGTTGACGAAAAATCCATCGGTACACACCTGTGACAGGCAGTCTCCATTTCAACGTAATTACTAAGGAAATCGATTAGCGTCGGTAGCAGCTTCGGAAAATGTTCGATCCGATACGTTGTTGTCTGTAAGTTCAGTCAGTAAATAACTTTCTGAGATTTTAGATTTTGAACAACGAACATTTACATTTTTTTCATATTACTTCTAAAACACAAATTGTTGGCTTTCGGGACTGGCTGTGTTGTAATTGTTCCCGTGTTTCTGACACTGCATCCTAGTTTACCTCCGATCTTATCGTATCAGCGTTACATCGGGCGGCAGGGATGAGTGAGCGACTCTGTGTTTGCGCGTGCACATGTGGCACTGTAATATCTCCTGCGCAGTTGATAGCCTCCCACAATATTCGGTAGTTGTCGCCGTTTAAATCGGCTAGGAGAACATCACTGTCATGCATAAAATTATACATAATAGCTCAATAAAACACGCCCGCATTCGAATGCAATGTTGAACGGTGAACAACTTTCTGAGATTTAAGATTTTGAACAAATAAAGATTAACATTTTTCGGAAGGTTGTGGATGCAGGAATCCGTCTAGGTAGGTACCACCCCAGGGCCAGTTATTCTGCCTTCCTCCTGCCTCTCTCCATTCCTGAAGCAGTAGTGTGCAAGCATTACTGTGTTTCGGTTTGAAGGGCACTGTGAGCTAGCGTAATCACTGGGCATTTGAGACTTAAGAACTGATGTCTCAGGGTGACGGGCGCAGTGTGGTGTCACACAGAATTATTCTAAGTGACCCAGCATTTGTTGTGGGCGGACGTTGCATTTACCATCAGGTGAACGTTTTGCTAGTTTCGTCACTTTGTACAATAAAAAAATTACGTTTTTATTTATATAAACAAATTACTTAAAATCTCAACCTCAATGTAATTTAGAAATCAAAATCATCGCTTTACGTACATGAATTGGCAGAACAACGTCCGCCGGGACAGCTCTTAAAAATATAGAAGTTGAATTTAATATTTACAGCCATTATAAGTTACCATCAACAACCCATAACACGTTGCACCTCGTTGGTAACATTAGCCCATCACTTGGTGAAGGGGTTTCGTATTTGGCTGAGGCCAAGGACGCTTGACGTGTTAAAGTTGCGTTGGACAAAGATTTCCCAATAAATCCAGCTTCGCAGGGGCATTGCGATGAGTCGCTCTGCATACAAGTACAGAACAAATTATTTGAAAACTACGGAAACTCAACAGAGCGGGCTCGTCTCCTGGCGAGTATGGAGAAGGAGTCGGGCTACTAGTTCAATATATTGCCTTCAGTACATATAGGGACTATGCTAGACAAAACTTCATTTTCTTTTGCAGTCAGCCTGAGACTTGGAGTAAAAATTAACGAGTCACATTGCTGCCGTTGTGGTAAAGAGGTTGACTATATGGGCCATCACGGCCTAGCGTGCCAGCGCAGCGCTGGTCGTATTCCTCGCCATGCTACAATTAATGACGTCATTCGTCGGGCCTTAATAAGTGCCAGTGTACCGTCTGTTTTAAAGCCGAACGGTATATTCTGTGATGATGGCAAAAGGCCTGACGAAATGACGCTCATTTCCTGGAAAAACGGGCGCACTTTGGTCTGGGATGCGACTTTTTGTCACGTTTGGCGTGGAGACACTCCTGCCGTGGGGACCAGACGCGAAACTTTTGTACAAAGATATCTGCTCGCGCCTGGTTACCATTTCCGGTGACCCAAGAGCTGGCTCGTACTTTGGCCAGCGAATCAGCCTCGCGATACAGCGTGGCAACTCGGCAAGCTTGCTGGGCACGCTGCCCACAGACGGTGGCGATTTGGCCAGTATTTTTATCTAGTTTAGTTTTTAAATAAGTGCTTCTTTTTTTTTAGTGATGTTTTTGTTAATAATGTTTTTCATTGCATATTATTACTTGCTTTATGATATCCTATGTGATTTATAAATTTTAAATGTATTTTATTACATTATATTTACATGTACGACTCTCTTTCGACAGCCATTCATGGCTGCGAGGAAGTCAGCCAGATTCCTTATTCGCCTAAAGGGGTCGGAGTGCAGCGGAGCAGCAGGCGGTGACGAGACGCCGAGCGCCGACTCATCGCCAGCAGATACGTTGTACCTTTAGTTGCGGACCTTCTGCTCGCGACGTCTCTTCCGACGAAGCTGTCAAAATAAAAACATGTACGATTAATTAAGATCGGTGCCGCTTGATAAAGACATACATACGCCTTTTTCCCATATACGTGAGAGGCCCCTCACGTAGCCCACTTTTCGCCGCGTCGCCACCTTTTTGGTACGAGTCAAAAAATTATTACTCCCCATTGTGCTCCCACGAGCAGAATAGCATTGCATATTGAAGAAGTTAATAGAAAAAACTTTGTGAATCAAAATGCCAAAGAAATTGGCCTTCCGTAACATTGAAATATTTGTACACACAAATTTCAAGTAAAAATAAACTATGGCACTCGACGTCACAGGATCGTGCCTTCTATTCCAGAAAGCATAAGCGTTTCTGTCTTCCTAATTGGAGTGGGTTGGAGACGTAACGAGTGTTCTAGGTTAACACTCCAGTAAGTTTAAACTGTAAATCTTTATATTTATATTTATAAATTTGATATCCCAGATCTGAATGACACGGACAGCTAGTGTTATCACTAGACATATGAGACTTAACAGCTAATTTCTCTGGGTGACGCGGGTATGGCGGGTATGGATGGCCGTGTGGTAGCGGCTTAAGAGAATCTACCACCCCATCTCATCCCGTGGGTGTCGTTAAAGTCGACAGAGGGAAAATGAAAACCAGTAGATGGGCAGCAGCATCTTCCTGGAACATCATAATAATTGTATTTCTTTTAAAACGATGCCCCACAGTAGGATATGTCCTGTGTCGTGGGAACGTTTTACAGACATAAATTCCACATGCACAAACCACCCAGACCCGGAACAACTATCTGTAGGTCATACAAATATTTGTCCCGTGCGGGAATCGAACCCGTGACCCGCGGCGCGGAAGCCAAGGGCTTAGCCACTGCGCCAACCGAGCCAACCCGCCTGCCAAGCGTGGCAACTATGGCAAAATCCCCCCAAAATGAGAGCTACAAACTTTTGTGGCACTCTATGGGGGAGGCCTATGTTCAGCAGTGGTACTAACTAATGATAACTAATGGTAGGCTGAAATGGTGGTGGTGGTGGTGGATACGGGTGACGGATGCGCAGTGTGGTGCCACACAGAAATGTTCTGGGTAACAGCATTTGTTATGGGCAGACATTGCGCTTACCATCAGGTGAACGGTCCAATAAAAAAACCTCCTGAAATTCTATTAGTCATCATCTTCATCATCATCATCATTTAAGCTTATCACTAGTCCACTGCTGAACATAGGCCTCTCCTTGCAGATCGCCACAAGAATGGAGCTCTCATTTTGGGGTGGTTTTGCTATAGTTGCCATGCTTGGCAGGCGGGTTGGCAACCGCAGTTTATTTATTCAGATGTTCCAGGAAGATGCTGCTGCCCATCTCCTGGTTTTGATTTTCCTTCTGTCAATTTTTACGATACCCGCGGGATAAGATGGGGTAGCAGATTCTCTTAAGCCGCCACCACACGGCGAAAGAATTAATAAGGAATAATAATCACGTTGTTTCAAAAAAATATAAGTAACAATTCATAGGTATCTTCTTCGTTCCCTACTTGACTTTTTATAATACACACGACACCAAATCACACTAATCCATAGTAATATTATAAATGCGAAAAGAACTCGGTCTGTTTGTTGCCTTTTCACGGCTCAACCGTTGAATCGAATCTTGACGCCATTCGGCACAGAGATAACGAAAAAACAAAGAATTCCCGCAGGTTTTTTTTAAAAAAACCTTAATCAATGTGGACGAAGTCGCGGACATCAGACTGTAAATATAAAGTTGCAAAAATAATTTAAGTTAGTTGTCCGTGACCATACATTGCACTGTTGTGAGTTCTACTGTGTTCCTTGAAGCACTTGATTCCTATCTTAGGGAGAGCACTATGAAATGCTAGCCATAAGGTTAACTTCCGCTACCTGTGCTGTGCGCAATGTTAGACCATCAAATGATTACCGCATAGCCAAATTCGTAAATTTTACATCCTTTCATAAAAATAACGACGAGGTGATCCAATCGTTCACCTAAAATAAAAGTAACAGACTATAAATGTTTCACTGCTGAGCACAGACCTGCTCTCATTTTTTGTGAGGGTTTCAGGGATGGGAAGAATCCGCCACGCTGCTCCAATGCGGGTTGGCATCTCACCTGTTCTCCATATATATTTTATTCCTCAGACATGCAGGTTTTCTCTTATTGTTTTCCTTTATCGCTGAGCACTTGGTAAGTCAGCACTTAACAATTTTAAATTGAACAATTTTAGAGGTGCCAGCACCAATGATCGCACTCAAGTCACTCGCGTTCTATGAAATTTAAGGCGAGTGTCTGGCCCTTGAGCTACCGCCTGACCTTACCTTACCTGATGATAAATAATGTATCATATAGAACATTTAAGAATGAAGAAGGTATTTTTAGACTGCCGACCAGTTCCACGAACTTTAATTTAAAATAGACAATCCGAAACATTCTCTAATTAATCTTAGACTTACAGGCTTTATGGCTTTTGTAACGAGAATGAGGTTGCGGTAAGTAGGAAATTCACTGTAGAAAGTTTTGGTAGTTGCTTTGTTCGCTCACTGACTTAAATAGTTTCAGAAACCTGCGTCGAGATTACAGTGTAGTTATAAATTATGAAGTCAAATTCTATATCGATGTACAACATTATTTATACAAGTAGATCTGAAAGCGGAAGTGCACTGCAAATGTATTAATTTTGCAGTTCAAATTCAAGAAACTTTATTACATATTGCAGAAAATTACACTTAACAACACAACATAACCGGACCCGATAACCAACAATTTGTGATTCTGCAATAATAATGGCTTCGGCAGGGATTCTAGGCCCGGACGCGCGGTGTTATGCGCACTATGTCCGAACCTACCGAATGAATAAAACTTAAAACTACAAATGGCACTTTATTTACACAAATGATAGACATTAACCATCTAAGTCTGCTTCACCATGTAATGATAAAAGATGTTTTTTGTTTATTTCTCAACCGAGCAGATTAATTGCGTAGCTTTCTAATTAAAACAATTACCTACTGACGATATTTTTGTCCGTCCGTCGATACATGATTAACTCGTGGCCTAGTGTCAGAGTACCTGACTTTTACGCTGCAGCTCCTGGATTCGAATCCTAGCCGGAACATTTGCATAAGAACATAAATTTTTATTTTCGAAAAGTGTTTCCAATACTGTATCTTAGCCTGGTGGTAAGATTCTTATGCAAGAATCCGTCTAGCTGGGTACTATCTCAGAGCCAGCTATTCTGCCGTGAAGCAGTAGTGTGCAAACATTACTGTGTTTCGGTTTGAATGTCATTGTGAGGTAGTGTAATCACAAGGCATATGAGACTTCGAACTGATGTTTCAGGGAACACAGAAGTGTTCTCGGTGACAAAGCATTTGTTATGGGCAAACTTTGCACTTATCATCAGGTGAAAGTTTGATCGTTTCCTCACTTAATCCAATAAAAAAGCCTACCTTCGAGTTTACGGCATAAGCGTAACTTCGAGCGCGGAATACTCGTGGCACTATAATATTTCCTGCATAGTTGAAAGTTTGCGACATTCGGAATTTGTCGTCATGGCCGGATATCGATTAGGAGGAGGACATTTTGTCAGATGTAGTTGTATCCGATGAACTTGAATTTGTTTTTTCTCTAAAACAATGGAAGGGCGAAATGACACAAAATAAAAATAAAGATTCGAAAACGTAAATGTCGTTTTTCGAGACTGTGCATAAATATAGTGAAGAAATTCTTCTCATGGGATCTGCAACAAGGAATAACAGCGCTTTGGAGTATCGTAAAGTTTCGCCCTCCATAGTCTTGAGAACTTTTAATATTTTGAATATTTAATAAACAGAATAGAAGGGACTGGTAAATTTGCAATCATGAAATTTGAAGAAGAAATAAAAGTAGTAATGGGTAATTTATCTTTAAGTTTTATCTTTCTGATGAAAACTTATTTCTTTTAAAAATTTATCCAATTTAGGTAAATTCCCAATGGATAATTTCGAATTTCAAATTTGTGCTTTGTTTAATGTTTCATTTATGTTGATGTTGATGAAATTATTGGCATCTGGATCTCAGCACAGTGTAATGTCGTCATAAAATGAATCCAAGACTTACAACGTTAAATAAAAATCGAAGATTATGAAAATGCATTCACGTTACATGCCGAGTACCCGGCAGAGTATATTGGCACCCGTCTCTTTCCTACCGAGGTGTCGGAAGAGGCGACTAAGGTATTGTACGCCTTTATTCGTGCAAAATAACACCATAATATGCAATGCCTCCACTTCTCGTGGGAACGCAATGGGGAGTAAGAATTTTTGTCTTGTACCAAAATGGCGGCGGCGTGGTTCACCACCCGTCACGTCTCGTTTCCCGCGAGGGCGAAAAAGTGGGCCACGGAAACCCCTTATATTGGAAAAGGCGTGTCTGTATGTATGTATTTATTGACATACAATTTAATTGAAGGTCTACTGCTAGGAGACAGAGGCTTTTTTTTATTGGTTCAAATTTATTTCTTCAAATCGAAGCAGAGTATTGTTTGCACACTACTGATTTACGGCAAAATAACTGGCTCTTGGGTCAATACCTACCTAGACGGATTCCAACATAGCAATCCTACCACCAGTAAACCTAAATGAAATAATTGTAAATGAAATTTAGTTGTTACAGTACTATTGTTATTGAATATTTCGCTCATCGATTCCTTACCTGACTGATGCTCATGTATGATGACATCAGCGGGCAGGTAAGGATGCAGCATCAGGGACACGTGAAAGTTTCGTCGAGTATACCAGAAATAAATTTATTTAACCGGTGCGTAATGCCATTGACGACATACGGCCCCGAGCAGTCGTACTGCAAGCAGCACGAGGATGTTTAAAGTCGCTCAGGGAATTATGGAGTGGAAAGTCCGTAATGAAGCAGTTTACTGCAAAGAACAGTACTGGAGTAACTGCCCTGAGGATCAGAAAGCTTAAATGCCAATGTGGCGGCCATATATTTGTAAAACTGATAACCGTTTGTTCCCTACAAATGATTTTCGAGTGGCAGCCTGGTGCCGACAAACGCATTGTGGGGCGATTCCCCACTAGATGGAGCGACACCCTGCACGGTTTTGCAGAATGTCGATAGATAGTTGTGGATAAAGATGATATCGTTCTTCCATGCGTCTCATATTATTAAACATCCGTATGGATGAGAGATGAGGTGAGAGAGTTTCTTTCGCATTTATGATGTTCTCCTAGCCGATTTCGACCACGGTTACAACTTCCGACTACTGTCGACAGCCATCAACTGCGCAGGAGATATTATAGTGCCACAAGTGTACGCGCAAACGCAGAGGCACTCACTCGTCCCAACCTACCCGCTACCTAACACTAATGCGATAAGATCGGAGGTAGGATAGGATGCAGTCTCAGAAACACGGGGGCAATCACAACACAACCAGACCCGAAAACCAACAATTTATGTTTTAGCACACATGTTGGCTCCGGCTGGGATTCGAACCCAGGACCCGCGGCTTAGAAGTCAGGTACTCTGACCACTGAGCCACGTGGATATTAGTATTAATGCTATAATATTAGTATTATTATTATACTTATTTATGTATTAATTACAACAATTCCGTTAACAATGGTTGTCTGGAAGAAATCGCTTTCGGAGCGATAAGACCACCTATTGTACATATTTTTAATTTTTTTCTGTTTATTCCTGAATTTGGTGTACAATAAAGAATATATTGATTGATTGATATAAATGCGAAAGTATATCCCTTTGTCTGTTTGTTACCTTTTCACGGCTCAGCCGTTGAATCGGTCTTGACGAAATTCGGCACAGAGATAACTTGCATTTTGGAGACGGAGAAAGGTTACTTTTTATTCCGGAAAATCAAATATTTCCTAGGTATTTAAAAAAAAACATAATCCCACGCGGACATAGTCGCGGGCTTTAGCTAGTTCTATTAATTTTTAAGTCTTCATATTATAGTTCACTGCATATTGTATACCTGCTTCGTAGACAAAATCATGCGGGTAATTGCCATAGTTGCTACACTAACGACCCGTGGCCTAGTGTTTAGAGTACTTGAATACCACATCGCGGGCCCTGGGTTGGAATCCCAGCCGAGATCAACATTTATGCAAAAAACACAAATTGTTCGTTTTCGGGTCTGATTGTGTTGTGATTGTCTTTATGCCTCTGCCTCTGCATCTTAGCCTACCTCCGATGTTATCCGCATAAGTGTTACATCGGGCTCGGTTGGGTTGGGACGAGTAAGTGTCCCTACATATGCGCATACACTTGTGGCACTACATCTCCTGCGCAGTAGCAGATGCTAGACCCCTGGGAATGAGGTGATCGCCGCCAGGCCATTTCTACATCTTTATAATACTGCTGTTATTGTACATAATTTTAAAAATGACTAAAAAAAAGCCCGCTGGGTTTCTTACTGGTTCTTCCCAGGACAGAGGCATTTTTCGCGAACCAGTGTAGTTTAAAAAAAAGACTCAATAAGTATTATGTAAATAATCTATATTGAATAAAAATTATATTCTACACTAGACAGTAGGATTGACCGCTGCACTATAATGGTTTGCACAAAAATATGCTGCGGTTTTTCCTCCGGCTTGTTCTCTTCAAACCAGAAATCTAGATTTTCTTACGTTACGACTACAAATTATGCATGTATATATTTTTTTTATTGGACAGAGCAACCAAACGAGCAAAACGTTCACCTGATGTAAAGTGCAACGTTTACCCATAACAAATGCTATGTCACCCATAACATTTCTGTGTGACACTACACTGCGCCCGTCGCCCTGAGACGTCAGTTCTTAAGTCTCATATGCCCCGTGATTACACTAGCGCACAGTGCCCTTCAAACCGAAACACAGTACTGTTTGCATACTACTGCTTCACGGCAGAATAACTGGCCCTGGGGTGGTACCTAACTAGATGGATTTCTGCATAGGAATCCTACCACCAGTAAAAATAATAATATAATAACGATGTTTATCGGCAAGTTCATTCACGAGGCAATGTGTACGCTTTTACAACAAAATCACAGAAAAATACAGTATTCACTTATGATATTTTTTCATCAAATGATATAATATGTGGATAATAATAACACCTGGAAATGAAGAGATCGCTGTCAAGCCATTTCTATAACTACTAAGGTAAGCTTAGAGCAGCATAAAGTAAAACCATTGCTTATGTTCTCTGCTCTGTTATGGAGCGACGACCTGTTTTGCAGGAAATCGATAGATGAAGGTCGCTTAAAACCGCGTTTGTGGCAATCTATAGGCATTGGCGTATATAGGAGGGATGCCGGGTGGGCCGTGCCCGCCCCAGAAATGTCTAGTGCCCACCCAGGACGTTGGGTACCGACATAAAATTTAGGTAGGCAATTAAATGACTTCACACAACAACACTTTGAAATAAATACGAGTAACATGCCGAAAATCGATGGCCGACTCATAGCTCCACACTTACAACACCCAACTAGAAATTACTTTTATTGCGTACATTCGAGTTCAGCTTCATCGTCCATAGCTTTTCAGAGAACAGGCCGTTCCTGAAAAATAACCCTAGATACGCCATGTCTATAAAGAAGGGCAATGTTCAGCAGTCGACTTGTGATGGGATGAAATTATTATTTTTTATTAGATAATCGAGACGAGCAAACTATTCACGTGATGGTAAGGAAGTGCAACGTCTGCTCATAACAAATGCTGTATCCCAGAACATATCTGTGTGGCACCTCACTGCGCTCATTACCCAGAGAGAAGAGCTCTTAAATCTCATATACCCACTGATTACGCTGGCTCTCAGTACCCTTCCAACTGAAACACAGTAATGTTTTCACACTACTGCTTCACGGCAGAATAACTGGCCTAGGTACAACCACCTAACCTACCTAGACAGATTGCTACATAGGAATCCTACCACCAGTTAATGATGATGATGATATTCTTAAAATAAACTATTCTATTCTTTACGGATTTTATCGCGTTTAATTTAAACTATAAATAGTTTAAATTAACCCGACGTTTCGTGGCAGGTGACAGATGTCCTGATGTCATAGTTAACCCGGAATACCTTCAGCTTTTAATTATTATTCTATTCTGTTTACCAATATTTTAAAATTAAAATCAAACAGTAAATATAGAATAAAAACAACGCCTTTAGTAAAAACTATGTCTTGCATAAATTGGAAGTACCTAAAAACTGCGATAAAAGAATATTTCGGGGCATACCTCGTGAGGATAGCTAACAAAGAGTAAAGGTACTTTGAGGTACCGCGGTCTCTCTATAGACTGAAGTTTCGTAGTTTGAAATGTTAAATAAATGCAGCCTTGGGGTAATTTTAAAGTTCAAACTAATAAAGTTAGGAGGCAAGATAGAATGAATTTTAATAAGCTGTTTTATGTTACAATTTTTAGTTCTTATGTCCCACTGCTGAGCAAAGGCTCAAAAATGGAAGGACTTTACAGCCGGGAAGAGTTCACTACGCTGCTATAATGCGGGTTGGCAGTAGGAATGGAGAATAATACCAATATTCGATTTTGACTTTATCGATTTTTTATCTATCGTTTAGTATCGATTGTTAGATAATTGTTTTTTTTACGGATAAGAATATAAATTGTTTTTAAAAATCGATTTTTAATTATTGTATAAAATTAAGTAATTTTCGCTTTATTTATTACAAAAATGGATTACAAAACCCCTTCTTTCTCCTAAAACTCTTACTTTTTCCTATAATATTTCCCGCTTCCAAAAAGAGAGCCCCGCTGCGGAAGCAGATGACGCCGGAATTACAAAATGCTTGTAGGGCAATTTTGAGTAGGAGGGGGTTCTGTTCACACCGAATCTGAATCTATTCGAAATATGTTTTTCTTCGCCACAGAGGACGTAGTAAATCAACATGTGTCGTAAAATTGCAGAACAATTTTAAAGGTGTCGGCACCGGAGATCGAACCCCGGTAGTTCGTGTACTTTTGAAATTTAAGGCGATTCCCCGGCCTCTGAGTTAGCCCTCTAGTTAGATCTTTTATTATTTCATTTGAAATTAAATTAAATTAAATATCACTTTATTGTACACCATAAGAAAAGATACAAAAAGGAAAAAATAAATAAATAAAAGGTACAATGGGCGGCCTTATCGCAAAAAGCGATCTCTTCCAGGGAACCTTTGCATGGACAAAAACTAAAATTTGACGAATAAGGACGACAGTGTACAAATCCATAAAAACAATAATATTTCCATACTTAAATATATATGCATATACGACATATAAGGACAGAAAGATGAATACACATAAATACATAAATAATTATAGTAAATAATAAGACATAGGTATTAAGACGACGTATTTAGCAATGACAGATAGTGTTCAGCAACCATGGTTTTAAAAATGGGCATAGATTTGGCATGTCGGATAGAGATAGGAAGACCATTCCACAGTTTTGTTGCCTGCAGCGTGAAAGAATTACCATAGAAAACTGTGGAATGGACAAGAGTTTTTAACTGAAGAGTTTCAGAGAAGCGCAAGGATCGAGGATTGGAGAGATGGAGAAACTCAAAACGTTCCTTAAGGTAAATCGGGGAGGAGGGAATAAAAAGGATGGTGTAGAAAAGAGAAAGGATGTGTGCATTCCGGCGAAGGCGAATAGGTAACCACTTGAGTCAGTTGCGATATTCAGAAACTTGATCATATTTGCGAAGGCCAAATATGAAACGGATGGCGAAATTAAGGAGCCGCTCAAGTTTGTTAAGTTCGTCTTCGGTTAAATTGGGATAGCAGGCATCGGCGTAGTCCAGAATAGGGAGCAACAGTGATTGTGCGAGCGTAATTTTAGTGGAAGTTGGAAGGAAGTTTCGCAGACGTTTCAAAGAGACAGCTGCAGCAAAGGTCTTTCGGCTTACCGCTGCTAATTGAGGTCTCCACGATAGCTGCCTATCTATAACGACACCCAAGTTTTTCAGTTTTACTATTATTTATTATATTCTTTTTATTAAAGAAGGGAAATTTTATTATCATAAATAAAATTTCTAAATACTAAAAGTAGAGTTTTTTATCATTTAAATTACTTTATTCAGAATTGTAAGAGAAATAAACTTATCTAAAAGATTATTTGGATTAAATCCAGTTTCATTAACTCATATCAAGGCATAACTGAAAATTACGTTTACATCGCCTCGACGATTGGCATTCCATTAAAAAGTGCACTTTTCACCCAAAATGCTTGTTTTATTGCGAAAGTTCATGATGGGGAGGGGGGAGGATCTCTTATTATTAGGTAAGAAACTTGCTCTTTTGAGCCATATCTTCTATTAAATAATGAAGCCCGAAACGAATTTTTAAAAAAACGTTACAATTACAACTGTCGCTGCTCATTAAACCTTTTCGTTAGTTTTTTTTTTTATTATTTTACATCAGTTAATATATTACATACGTAGTAAAGTAATAGCCTAATCAGTAGTGAGACATTTACAGGCTGTTACTTTTACTTTTTACACGAGAAAACATGATAAATTACGTAACTGAAATTTTCAAATTTTAATTTGTAAATAGTCACAAAAATTCAATATGACATTTTCAAATTAGAGTTGTAAACATCGATTTCAATTAAGCCTATTCACTTAAGTTTGTAACTTAAAAGTAATTAAACCAGCTTTAACGAACAGGTACTGTAAAGGACTTAATTGATTTTCTTTTTCCTATGTAATTATGCCTCAGGGCAACAGCGTAATGGCTTGTCAGGACCATGATTGATTAACAAAGGATCATAGCAAACAACCGCGCTTACCAAACTTGAACGGCGAGATACATGTAAACATAAAAACGGTTTACCACTGACTCATCACGATATATCTGATACTACAAGACCTACTGACTTTAAATATAATGTCAACTAATATGAAAAAGAATAAAACTGTTTGGAATTTTATCTTACCAGTATCTTTCTATATATACGCGATTAACGACTTACTCATCACGATATCTCTGAAACAAAGAGACCTTTTGATTTGCGACTGACTCATCACGGTATCTCTGAAACTACAAGACATATTGACTTTATATATAATGTCTAGTAATATAAAAGAGAATAAAACTGTTCGGCATATTTGGAAGTAAGGAATTTTATATAGGATTAAAGTTGAAGCAGGTGTGAGACGTCTGTTACCGCGGTCAATTAACATAGCGATTACGCAAATTCACCGAACTTTGGAAAAGCCTATGAACAGTTTGCAATCGATTAAAATTCGATCGATCAATTTTATTTCACAGTAAGCCATAATATATTTTTTTATTAAAGAAGCGAAAAGGAGACGTGCAAATCGATCACCTGATGGCAAGTTCAAAGTCTGCCCATAACAAATGCTGTGTCACTCAGATCATTTCTGTGTGGCACCCCACTGTGCTCGTCACCCTGAGACATCAGTTTTTAAGTCTCATATGCTCGAGGATTTACACTATCCATTAGTGCCCATCAGAACGAAACACAGTAATGTGTTAAACTACTGCTTGACTGGCAGAATAACTCGCACTGTGGAGGCTACCACCATTAAAACTTATATTCTGAATGGCTTACTCAAAAACTTAGAAATACCTTACATTTCTCCCTCCAAATTATTACTAGCACGAGAAAGGACCCGTCATTATAAAACTCGCTGTACTCAAAGCTTTTCTGAAAATAAACAATTAAAATGAAAAACGATACGGGCGTTGTAACTGCCGAATATTCATTTCAAAGTTAGGCATACTTAAAAAAAAAGTAAAGTTTCAGCCTATAAATGTCCCACTACTACTGAGCACAGGGAGAGGGTTTTGGAGCTAGGAAGAATCCGCCACGCTGCTCCAATGCGGGTTGGCGGACTTCACATGTCTTCGAAATATTTTTAATTTTTCAGACATGCAGGTTTCCTCACGATGTTTTCCTTCACCGCCGAGCACGTGGTAAGTCAGCACTTAAAATTTCAATTAACAATTTTAGGCTTATTTAATTACGAATTTTTTTAAATGTTGTATTAATTACAAAGCTTATGTTTCTATAGTATTTTAATATACTACTATTATCTGTGACAAATATTTGAGATAATTCGCAAGATGAGAAAATTGTGAATTATATTCATTGCATTAAGCATTTATATCTACTAACATTGTTATATCGTTTAATGTTTATAAGTATAGGTACTGACGTTCGCCGAATTAGGTAAGTGGCTGAAAATAAGTCTTAATAAAGACTGTATTGGTGAAATTTTCTGTACAGAAGATCAGTCCGTAGGTCTTCGCGTGATGAAGTTTTAATACTAAGAGTCTCCGCGTCTGACCATTGACGCTGATGGCTAGCGAGCTGGACTGGTTTTATAGTTCCAATATCACGAAATACGCTCTAAGAGAATATAAAGGTATAAATTTAAAAAGTGCATGAAAGACGGTGGCTGTACTTAGAAATATCTGTGACCGCTGACTGAGCATACGATCAAAGGTCGATCAAAAACCTGTCATACCGTTGAGGTTGACTAAAGTAGGATGGTATTACTGCTGACTTAAAAATGCGAGCTTAGCAAGTCATTGTGGACAACGGATGGGTTTAACCATTCACCTGTACCGTAAAAGACATTCTGAGCTCACACAAATGTTGAAACATTATACATTATATACTGTTATCGTCTAATCCATAAATTACATTTGCATATGAGAACAACATAATAATAACATAATATATAACATAATAATAGGCAGCACGTAGACTTTCCATACACAAAAGAATATAAAGAGTTGGTTTAACCGTCATTTCATAATACGCGAGTAAACTAGGTTCGATCCCCTCTATAATTGTTCTATAATTTTAAGTGCTGATTTACCACGTGCTTAGCGGCGAAGGAATACATCGTGAGGAAACCTGCATGCCCGAGGAATAGAAACATTTCGCGGACATGTGAAGTCCGCCAACCCGCATTGGAGCAGCGTGGTGGACTATTCCCAGCTCCAAAACCCTTTCAGAAAGGAGAGGAGGCCTGTGCTCAGCATGTGACATTTTTAGGCTGTTACTACTACGTTAATAGTAACGGTGCTTTAGCGGACTACTACGAACTAGCTAATGCCGGGAATGCATTTTTCATTTTTTGTGTAATTTATTGAATATGTTTTTTTTATTGGATAAAGCGACGAGACGAGCAAAACGTTCATCTGATGTTAAGTGAAACGACTGCCCACAACAAATGCTGTCTCACCCAGAACACTTCTGTATGGCACTACAATGCGTCAGTCACCCTAAGACATCAATTCTTAAGTCTTACTGCCCAGTGATTACACTAGGTCTCAGTGCCCCACGGCAGAGATAGCTTGAAGTGGTACCTACCTAGACGGATTCCTGCATAGGAATCCTACAACCGGTAAAGGTACATATGTATATACAATGCAAACACATCTTCATGTAGAAAACAAATAAAGGACAATGCTTTTCTGTTCATTAATTTCGCGCAAGTGCTATCAACAACTGTGCAAAGTATTAACTCATACGGATGGATGCTCAAACGCATAGAAGACGGATAATTATTCGATACGGTAAATTAGTTGTACTAATTCAGAAACTTTTGCACAACAACTCACTAAAGTTTCATCGCAATCAACGAACAACGAAACGATCATTTTTATGTATATGAATAAGTTTATATTCCACGAATTTAGCTTATTCTCAGTAACTTCACGTTCCGTTTTCAGCGCGTTCAGTTCCCGATCAGCATCTTTTTTTTAATAGAATAAAGTGACTAGAAGGAAGACCACGTGATGGCAAGTGCAACGTCTGCCCTTAACAAATGCTGAATCACCCAGAACATTTGTGTTTGGCACCACACCGCCAGTCACCCTGAGATATTAGTTCTTGAGTCTCCTATGCCCAGTAATACACGAACATATTGATGACCAAAATGCAAATGAAAGATCCCGCGCAAAGCCCCTAATTTCTACAGTTTCTACGTAAGAACACTGAATATTTCCGAAGTAAAAAGTAGCTTAGATTGTTCTATGAAATGAACCCCTACCTGCCAATGAAAGTCCCGTCAAAATCGATTCAGCCAGACAGACAGAAAAAAATTGTTATTTCTTCTTAATCCATTATGAATTGTATGAGTGTAAGAAAAAAACTTTATTGTGAAATTACAGACAGACACTTCAATTGTATTTATTTGTATAGATTTACAACACAATTTAAAATAAGTATTTACAACTAATGAAAAACATGTAAACCTAAACTAACTAATTATAATAATATGTATAACCCTATAATTATTAAACAAATTAACGATAAATTGCCAAAGCTTGTGACAACTGCTATGAGCTGAATCCAACATTCATCAGACCGTTCGATCAACAGCATACAGAGTTTTAAGATAAGATATATCATGTAACACGCACCCACAGACTTAACGACAAAATATATTTGATATAATTTAGCTGTAGCCGTTGTGGCTTCATTGGATTCGGATAGCTGTGCTCGCGGGCTCAGGCAGGATTGGTTTAACTGAAACTTATATACATAAATAAGTTAGGGAGCTCCCTAACTTTTCCATTAAATTAATGTCGACAAAGATTTGACACATCATTTCGATGATAATTTTGCAGTTAGCAATTTTGGCTTTTATAGCTTCATCGGATACCTCTGCAGTGCCTCGCGAGTCAGGTGCAAATATTTGAAGAATTCGTGTCTTTAGGTCAAACAATGGCGGAGAATTGCGGGGTTAGGCGCAATTCAGAAGAAGAACGGCATTCGCGTGACGCCATCTATTGATAATGCTAATTAACTATTGTTGTACTTCGACGGCGGAAAATGTGTAAAGATCTACCGCGACGCGACGTTCAAAAAATAATTAATATTACAAACCGCAGACATTTACAAAAAATTAATATTAAAACTTACTGATAACTTATCTTAACGCACCTATAACAATATCTCTCAATGCCTTGGGTTGACTGGGTGAGAATGCCAAAGGGCATTAGTCCGCCCTTTGTTATCCTATTATTAATTGGATCAACCAATTTAATACGACGAATATTGCACTAAGTTTACATTTCAATCAATCAGTTCAGAATTCGACCGTTTGTCGACCACAAAAATTCGAGTATTCAACGCGTGCCAATATTTTAAGCCAAAATCTCAACGTCTTTACACGGCGTAGAACGTAATTTGGAAAACTACATAATTTGCTAAACGGCATCTTTTGGTGATACTGTTTAACTATTATATTCTTTGTAAAAAAAAGTAAAGTAAAGTTTCAGCCTATAAATGTCCCACTGCTGAGCACAGGCCTCCTCTCATTTCCGAGAGGGTTTAGGAGCTAGGAAGAATCCGCCACGCTGCTCCAACGCGGGTTGGCGGACTTCACATGTCTTCGAAATATTTCTATTCCGCGGACATGCAGGTTTCCTCACGATGTTTTCCTTCACCGCTAAGCACGTGGTAAATCAGCACTTAAAATTGTAGAACCATTTTAGAGGTGCTGGCACCGGGGATCGAACCCAGGTTACTCGTTTACTATGAAATTAAAGGCGAGCACCAGGCCCCTGAGCTACCACGGCTTTATATTCTTTGTAATAGAATACAATAGAATATTTATTCAATTGAACGTCATTTTTTTAATATTAAGAAAATATAATATTATTTTTTTATTTGCTGCGTCAAGGCAAATGTAACATATTTCATTATTATTTCTTAGATTAGACTTACTTAGATACACTTAAGTACACTTAATTGACTTATCGCCACCATTGAACTAATTTCGTAGACTTTATATACTTCATTTTTTTATACAATCAACCGTTTTTAATAAAACAAAAAGAAAGATACGATTTATGAATTTGTTACTGAGTCGTTTGAACAAATTTAGTACTTTAGACATTTTGCGTTCACAAACAAACAAACAGACAAGTCTAAAATTGATAGGAATGTATTACTTGAATTATTTTTAGCCCCCCCTCAATCATTTTTTAGATTTAGCATGCAGAGATTAGATTTCTATCTTCAACACAACATTCATTCCAATTTTTAATAATGCTTTAAATATATTATTGAATTTTAATACTTAACCGATAATCACGAAAACCGATTTCACAAATGAATTCGGAGTTCACAGGCTTCTTATATTATTGTGCGAAAGATGAATGAAATATCATCTTCCTTTCTGACGCCTACCTATGATTCGATTATTTATTCCCTCAGCCATCGTTTACGACACTCATGGGACTAGATGGGATAATGGATATTTTCGCAGCCTATTCTTTGATCTGCCAACACGCGGCGATTCTTATTAAAGATTGTAGAAATACAGTTTCCTTGTGGTTTGTCGAACATTTTTGAATTATTTTAGATATTCTGATAAGGTTTGACATCGAAATTGATCAGTTGTAATTTATTCCTACTGAATAAATTTCAGTTCTGATATTTTATGTATGAACGATCGAGTTTATAATTGTGTTATAATGAAGTTTTACTAATAGGCGCGCATTGCCATGAGTTGTAAATTTTTAGATATAATTAATTAATGGTTGTCGTTAATTAAAAAAACATCGTCCCTTATGTAATGTTTATTTCAAAATTATATTAGCAAAGTTTCTGTAACAAAAATATTCTAATACAAAAAAAAATGTTTGCCTGTTCGTCTTGTATGCTTTCGCTAGTCGTTCATCTGAATGAGTTTAAACTTTGTACAGCTGCTGTTAGCTCTTGCGCGATATTAATAAACAAAACATTATTATATTTTATTTATTTTGTACATGTAACGTGTCAGTTAGATCTGCAGTTGTCATAGCTTATTGTAAATGTAATCTTAAATGAAAGAGGTATTACAACGCATGCTGAGCTACATTGTTTATATTTGTAGAAGCAATTTTTTTCTGTAATTTTTTTACCATTGATCACGAACTGACATCAAAGAGCTACTGAAGAAAATGCTCGTTAATAACTTTATTATGGTATATTTAAATAGCTGCAACGCAAATTTGTAAAAGACTTGCGTTTTCAGGATTAACTTTTAGGTCAACTTAAACCCCGAACTTCTTGAATGCGGACAGCAATTGGGAAGTTTTAATAAGCTGGAAGTTACAACTTATCATAAAGTGGCGATTATACTATCTGCTTGAGGTTGACATAATTGAGGGAATTCTTGATAATACGACTATTAAAAGATCGGCACTGGTGTAACACATTCAAACTGTTAAATCTCCAACTTACATTTTGGGTGAATTAATTAAGATTGTTCAGCAAATCTTTGTAACGATTCTGCCTTGACGACGAAATTATTGGCAAATCATTATTATTGTCATATAAATACTTATGCCCTGCCGGAATTAATCAGCTACCCATAGCGCAGAAGTCAATCATTTAACCACTCTGCCAACCGAGCCTTTATATGTTACAAATTTATATATATAAATTTATTGTCAAAAACTAGGTAATACACACCATTTCAAATTTTGCATGCGGATCTTAGCTTTTTTACCATAATAAAACTGGAAAGTTTGTATATTTGAACGTGATAATCACAGGAAATACTAATCCGATTTAAAACGTTATTTTTGCATTAGATAACCCGTTTATTCAGGGAGGTTATAAATTAGATCTTAAGAAGCCGCACGCTGAGACTCGAACATTACCGAGAAGGACCGAACTGTGAATGTCAGATCAGCGAGGTTTCATGCCATACGGCGCAGTCGTGTGTTCAGATTATTTTACGCAGGTGGAAATAAAGGTAGAATATGATCCTGGAACGGCGATGCGAGCGGGCAATAGATAAATCTAAAGAACTCGAAATAATACTTTTAGTCGGCCGAAAGTATTATTGCATTTTTCATACACAGCACAGGTAAATACACACAAGCACCCGTATTAGATTCAAAACAAGGGACTTCTCAAACTAATTAAAACTTTGGGCAGGTAAATAGGAACTGGTAAGCAAAATAATGAAGTGCTTCTACATTTCGAGTTCTATATATATTCCGTTTAGTAACTAAATTAATTATACGTTTTGTGTCTTACGTCTTATATGCTTATAGTATATAGCTGTCAAAACAAGATAGCTTATGTAACCCTGAAATGTAACAAAATAAATAATCTTTACACGTCATATTGGAGGCAAGAAGGTATCGGTAAAATATTGCTATTTCATTTAATTAGATTTCTGTATACTAATATATTAACAATACAAATTACCTGCCCATAAATGTCGTACTAATAAGACATTTAAAATCACTTAAACGTACTCTTGTACCCGTCAGTGAGACATATTTGAGAGGCATTTGGGGATGCGAAGAGGCAGCCATACCACTCTAATGGTTTGTCTTTTAGATATGCAGATTTCTCCTCCGAGTCTGGAGAAACGCAGGCCTTGAATTACCTCCTACCTTTTGGTACAAGATGAAGCAGTGTCAGTTTCAGTCCGTGACTCCAAAAGGACTAATTATTTTCTTGTAGTTTTAAGAAATGGTGTACCACACTTTGTTAATGGTGGTAGGATTCCTATGCAGGGATTCGTCTGGGTAGGTGCCACCGCAGGGCCAGTTATTCTTCCGTGAAGATGTATTGTTTAAACATTACTGTGTTTCGGTTTGAAGAGTACTGATAGGTAATGTAATTTCTGGGCTGCGGGACTTAAGAGCTGACGGGACGGGCGCAGTGTGGTGCCACATAAAAATGGGTGTCGTAGTATTTTTATGGGTAGACTTTGCTCTTACCATTAGGTGAACGAATTGCTCGTCTCGTCATTTCTTAAAAAAACACTAAAATATCTGCGGTATTGTGAGTGTGTTTTACAGTACATTTCAAACGCATAACACAATCGGACCCTTACATGCTACATAATATATGTAAGTATTAGGTGTGGTCCGGCAGAGTAGATTAGCACTTCTTTCTAACCGAGGTGTCGTAAGAGACGCCTTGTACGGACACTATTTATTCCTGAGAATAATACCATAATATTCAAAGTACTCACTATGAGTTTAGAGTTTTTTTACTCGTATCAAAATGGCGGCGACGTGGTTCGCCACCCGTCACGTCTAGTTTCTCGCGGGGGGAAAGTAGCAATGGTCTTTGCCTACCACTTTTATGGGAAAAAGGCGTGACTGTGTGTACGTATATGTCTGTGTGTACCAGTAGTTCGTTGCGTTCAGGGAACTTTCAATATGAGTTTGTTGAACTACGAGTGAAACTCTAGAAAACTGTTTGTAATTTTATTTACATTTCTGTACGTCACAATACATGCAAATAATATAACTTTGCTGTAGACTCGGCTCGTAGTGAGTAAAAACCACGGGTCGCGAATTCGATTCCCGCATTTTTTCCGGATAATTGTTCCAAGTGTAGATATTTTATTTAAGAAAGTGACAAGGCTAGCAAATCGAGACTTAGGAACTGATTTCTCAGGGTGACGGGTGCAGTGTAGTGCCACAGAAATGTTGGTGTTTTGCAATCAGGTAAACCCTTGCCTCGTCACTTTCCCCAATAAAGAAATATCCCTTTATTTGAATACGTTTTCGCGACCCCATTCATATACCGAGATTGGTTGATTCAAAAAAGCTATATATGGCCCGAATTAATCGTTAGCAAGAGTGTTACTCTCCCTTTCTCCTCCTTTATCTCTTTCACCCCTTGTATTAACAGCATTGTGAGATCGATAAATTTGGAACACGGATGTAATGCTTTCGCTTATGCTACAAAAAAGCTTATAACAGATATCCTATTGATAAAATTTTTTTACTAAACCCAAATTGCCACTACACAGGCAAATCGTATTTCAAAAAATCTAAAATTCTCTGAGTGAATATAAAAACATCTTTATTATATCATTTATTCCTTCGTCCCGTCGTGTAGACTAAACGATTTGATAGATTTTACGTGTCGTTAGATTCGTCTTTGTAGTGGGAATATAGAGCACAATATTTAAATATTGCGCCTACAATAAAAGATGAGAAGGGGGATAAAATATTTTGATATGATTTAATAAATAAGTTGTCACACCCAACAATTGCTCCGACAGCAGGAGTGCGTTTTACAATATGTACTATGTCCTACTTATTAAATTGATCCCTTAGCTTTATAATTATAAAAAAGTACTAATAACATTATACAATGTATATAAAAAGATAGTAATAATATTTCACTGGTGGTAGAACTTCTACGCAAGAATTCAATTAGGTAGGTACCAGCCCAGGCCTGTTATGCTGCCGTGAAGCAGTAGTGTACAAACATTACCGTGTTTCGCTCTGAAAGGCACTGACAGCTAATGTAATTACTGGGCATATAGGGCTTAAGAACTGTTGTCTCAGGGTGACGGACCCAGTGTGAGGGCACACAGACAAGTTCTGGTAACAGCTTTTGTTATGGGCAGACGTTGCACCCCACCTGGTGAACGTTTTGCACGTCTCGTCACCTTTTCGAAAAAGAAATAAAGAACTTGTTAAATCTTCAGGAAATAATAATTAGAACTGATAACTTTCTAATATAAAAAAAGTTTTATAACAAATATTTACATACGCCGGAAAAGAGGACATTCTCTAATTTGGAAAAAAAATTAAGTAATTCCTTAAGAAACGAAGACAGAAAACTTTTTGAAGAAAGAAATACCCCCAATGAAAAGTTTCGTATAAAATTATGTTACTCACTGATGGTTGTACTTGTGTTAAATAATTTTTCTAAGGTCCTAAAAGACTTTTCCGGTAGCGATGTTTTAAATTTTTTTTTCGTTTTAAGTACATTTCCGTCAGCGTTAACCATACAAAATATGATGTCGTAAGTAATGGATAATCAGAATTGTAGAGCCTCGACAATCCTCCAGGGTAGGCCAGTCGCTAACTTCACATTTTTTTTCACATTATTTATTTCTTGGTACCTCCAATACTAAATTAGGCGGTGTGTACTAAAAGGATGAAGAAGAACTCTCTACTTCACGTTGTGGCATTCACACAAACTATTACGTCATAGAGCCGCATCTTGTAATGAGCGAGTAAAATAATCTTACCAAAGTAATCTACAACTACCAAAAGCCAAAATATATACACAACAAACTTTAATAATATTAGACATATAAAAATAATGAAACATATTTAACCTATGTACTCTCTTGTATGCTGCGTATATTTCTCGAATGATTCTCCCATTCTCGCAAAAATGATCAACACTATAACTGTATATATCAATACCGCTCTTTTATATAATTATACTTAGAGATAATATTATTAATAGCGTAAACAATATATATATATATAATCGTTCAATTTGAGTCGATTGGTCCGATAGTTTTCGTTATTATATCACGTACTTATAAGTACATAGCCGAGTCTCGTCCATTTGATTAATACAAAGGTTTTTGCCTGAAAATCAATACAGTGGGTCTTAATTCCCATGCAGCACACGCTGAGCGAATCTTTTTTCGACACAAGACAATTCTGTTTATTCTTATACATTTTCTTAATTAAAATGTGTAAGTTAAGTAATAATTACTAATAGTTCTTGTGCTGAATAAATGTTACCAATGTTAATAAAATACTATGGGCGCAGTGCCAATAAAAGACCGCAAGGGCTGACGAACTCAATAGAGTTACATTAGGAAACCCTCCATAAGTGAATCTTGGCCTCTCGGCTGAATAATTGATAGTCTACCTTATACAGTCTACCATGTACAGCGTGCCTTCCACCACATCATCGCGGAGATGTCTTCTGTGACATCTAGTATTACCATTGCGCAAATGGTTGAGGTTTGGTTCGAAATATAACTGCGTTAATCTCGAAGAAGCTACACATCGGAAGAGGCTGCGAACGTAGCCTCGGTCCTGTTTTCTCACGCAAAATTTTATCAACATATGAAAGATTATCGGCTAGACTAGGGGTCCATAAATTTTGATGCGCAGAACACAAGTGTTCCGTTGAATCTACATAGGTGTTCCGCGACAATTGGAAAGTAAATACCCGTTCTTTTACTTTATATCGAAAGGCGAGGGATAGCTCAGTGATCCGCAAAAAAATCCGGATAATAATCATGTATTTCCCAAAAATATCCGTGTTTGCGAAGTGTTCCTTTCCAGAAAACGTACGGGAACCCATGGTCTAAACGATTATTGTCGCCCTAACTTCCAGTATCTCTTTACCAGCGACAATCGCAGGGGATCCCCAGGCCGTTGTGTCCGTCCACAATGGCGAATGGGTATGCGCTACGTCCTCAACTAGGTCAGATATTTTTTTAATCGAGGTCACCTACCCAGTATCTTCGGGGGACCGAGGTAGAGCAGAGCGACTACTGCATTTGTATTCCTTAAGAGGAAAATCGACGTCGAAACTACGTTAATATGCATTAACTTCACGTCGCCGCGGTTTTTCTTGTTATGTTCTGCTCCCTTGGTAAAACGTTTAAACTTCTTGATGATATAAGGGCCCACTTAGTATTGTTAAGCTAGCTTAGTCTTGGCCTCTGCAAACTCTAGAACTAAATCTATATTTGTTTCACAAAATAGTGTCAAGTTATGTGACCCACTTAACAATAAACAAAACATCAATAACTTTTCCCGACTACTCAGTTACCAAAGCGTATACATCGTGGCTTTTTCTTTTTATTATTATTTTAACTCACTATTAACAACATACATTTTTTCAGTGTTTTTAAATCATTTATATTTTGCCCTTTTATTATACGAGTATATGATTTTTGTTGTAACTATAGTAGAAGGAATAAAAAGGAAAACTAAGGAATTAAACTGCACTGTGCACCCAACAGCGCATGGTGGCGATGGGCTCACCACCTATGACACCAAGTGCATTATATTGTTTTGGTGAAACGTGGATTGTGGCAGTCATCTGCTTTTGCAGTGAGTGCCCAGTCTCTGACTACCCCTTATGGGATACAGTCGTGATCTTATGCTATAGACACGAGAAGTTTCGTAAAAATATTCAAATAGTATAACCGATTTATGGAAATACGCCAAGGAAATACATAATTAGTTTTGATGCTAACGTAACAATGAAAATTTAATATCAAGATCTTTGTATTCATGAGATGGAAATACTTTAGGGATGATAATGTATGACAATCTTCAAATACTCCCCGCCTGCGATAAAATATTTTTCTTTCTTTCACAAAAATTGGAAAACTTTTGCGACTCTCTTTGAAGGGTAAATGATAAAATACACAAAAAAAACAACTTGTTATTCGCTTGTTTCAGAAGTCACAATAATATTTGCTTACGGAATTCCGTGTGGAAGTTTCAGCCAAACCCAATATTTTTGCAACTTACAATGTACTTGACTGCTGAACCATGGGTCAAAAACGTGAGTACCGGTAACACAGACGTTGAAAGTTCAATTATTTCCACGTTTTGATTAAAGCTTTACGAGAAGGCTAAGTATCGACTAGTGAGAGAAGCTAAACCGAGATAATCTTAGTTTCATTTAACTCATAGATGAGCCAAGGTGTTTCACATGGAATTTATTAATTTACTCACTATTTACTCATCCTTAGATTCAAAGGTAACAATGGGCGGACATAATGCTTATATACATACATAGTGCGTTATATCGGCATTCTCTGCCAGTCAACCCACAATATGGTGAGCTTTTCTGGAAGGTTTCTGGCAGCAGAATAAAGAAATAATGATTCGAAATCTATATATATACATATACACATATGCACTCAAACATATACACAAGGTAACATACATAACTACTTGAAATATGTCGAATTATTTGACAAACATTCCTTTTTTTTAAATGCATCTGACTACAGAAATAATATGCTCGAATGTATGCTCTATTATGGGAATCCACATATTCACATTAATAAAAACTATTAATAATGGCAATTTGTGACATTTAATCAAATGATGATTGGACAGTAGGTTCACAGACTGCAAGTGTTAATAAGAGGAATCACTAATACTCGTACGTTTTCAAAGTTTTTGTAAGAACAGAAAAAATAGTCTTTATACTTTCTGTATATAATATTCCTTATAAAAAGTATTATTCCACTATATATTCGGAATGTTCAGAAAATGGGACTATGAAAAATAAAACGCATATAAGTTTTGCAGTCAGTACATTATTATATAATGATTAAGTTAAAAGGTCATATACTGCTAGAGCTATTAGCAGCAGTATATCCTTTAGGTTTAAATACCTTGAATTTTAGCCTCGGCAAAGAAAAAATCTTGCTAACCATTTTTACAGTACATTAAATTTTCTGAGAAGCGACTACTTGCACAGTACGTATACAAGATTTTTGTGGTACGTGAAATATACGTGAGAACACCGCAGCATATATATTAAGACTGAAAAATACTACTTTATACGTCCTTTTATTGCGCTCTGGCTTTCTTTCGAAGTCATAACGAGATTATGTATGAAATTTTATCAAATAAACCTTTTTATGAAGTTAGGTATGTTAGACCTGGTAGATTTACTATTGGTAGGATTCCCATGCAGGAATCCGTCTAGGCAAGTACCTCAGGCCAGTTATTCTGTTAAGCAGTAGTATGCAAACATTACTGTGTTTCGGTCTGAAGGGCACTGAGAGCTAGTGTAATCACCGGGTATATGAGACTTAAGAACTGATGGCTCAGGGTGACGGTCGAAGTGTGGTGTCACCAGAAATGTTCTGGGTGTACACAGCATTGGTTATGGGCAGACGTAACGTAAAAGTTTTGCTCGTTTCGTCACTTTATCCAACAAAAAAAGATAAGATGCGCAATGAACGTAGTGGTACATCCTTTGGCTAAATGGAGGAACTACCTGCGAAAAGCGACCAACAGCAACTGAATGCTTGAAGCCCAAGATCAGGTTCAGTGGCGTTTATTTGGAGACACTTATGTTTAGTATTGGATTGCCGCAGGCTAATGATGGTGATGATGATAATGACGTTAGATCTCTACAGTGAAGAACCAGCTCTACGTGTCACCTTCTTTTTTGTGTGAATAAAATTATTGTTCTGCAGTTAGTACACTTTTCGTAAGTCCAGTCAATTCTAGTCCATAAATATCTTACTATAAGACTCTGGTCAATTTTCAAAGTAAAAGAAGTACAAAAACGTTTTATACAATATAAACTTAATTCAAAGGCTTGAAAAGTCCGCCACGCTTTTATAATGCGAATTAAAACGCCAGTGTTAATGTAGGACACACAAAATCGTAAAAACAGGAGCATTACCATTCTGCGTACTAAATTTTAAAAGATTAAATATTTGTATGTTCAATTTTGTTATCACTAGCATGGTAACATATTGGGCAAAGCAATATATTGGCTGAGTAATACGAGGAAGTGAGAAAATTACTCTTATTTCAAATTAATCCAATATTTGCAATTAAGTTCGTAAGTGCGTGAACTTTGTTAACACGTTACAAACACAATATGGCAAAAAGTTAAGAGACTTAACAAATTATAGTTAAAATTTAATTAAAATAATCTCTTCACGTCCCGATTACAGGAGAACTTGAGAAAATTAGTATTATTTCTAATAAATCCAAATTTTGCAAGTAAGTACGTAAGTGTGTGAAATTTGTAAACGTGGAAATTGTAACAAACTTGGCAAAAAGTTATGAGACTAATTAACAAATTATACTTAAAACTAATTGAATTAGAACATTTTCTTCACTTCCCGATTACCGTGATCGTGTCGGCATTAATTAAAGGAGGGTAAAACTTGGCAAAAGAAGATTAAAATTATGTTTCAATTGTTCACTTATAAGAAGAGAATGAACACCATCGCGCAAGCTGTAGTTATTTACGTACCCAGTACATCTTTCTATATGTCTAAAAAACATTCATCATCTTTTAATGACCGAGTGACTCATCATTAGTCTACATTGCAGAGTCGTGGGTCCTGAGTTCAACTCAGCCATAGCTTATATGCTTCTGCTAAGTACCACCGCAGTGTCAGTTATTCTGCCGTGAAGCAGTAGCGTGCAACCATTACTGTTTCAGTCTGAATGGCACTGTTAGCTAGTGTAATTACTGGGCATATCAGACTTAAGTACTGATGTCTCAGAGTAACAATCGCAGTGTGATTTCACATATAAATGTTCTGGAGAAACTGCCTTTGTTACGGGCAGACACTGCACTTACCATCAGGTGAACGATTTTCTTGTCTTGTTACTTTCTCAGATAAAAATACACATTGCTGGTTTTTGGGTTTTGTTATATTATTGTTGTTTTGTAACTGTGACACGTCATTTGACCGAACCCATCGTATCGGATACGGAGCGGTGAAGACGAGAGTGCATTAAGATTTCTTTCACAAATTAAATCTTCTGTTACAAGAGACAATCATGAAGTATAAGCTGTTGCCCGCCCGCTTCGCACGGCGTAAATCCTCATCTCATCCCGTGAGTGTCGTAAAAGTCGACAGAAGGAAAATGAAAACCAGGAGTTGAGCAGCAGCATCTTCCTGGAACATCTGAATAAATAAACTGCGGTTTCCAACCCGCCCGTCAAGCGTGGCAACAATGGCAAAATCCCTCCAAGAGAGCTACAAATTTTTGTGGCGATCTATGGGGGAGGCCTATGTTCAGTATGGACTGGTCATACACTGAAATGATGAATAGTATCGTATAACATTTTCCATGAAAAATGTACGTCTACGCCAAATTTCATTAAAATCGTTTGAGTCGTTTGAGCGTGTCAATGACAAACAAACAAACATACAAACTTTCACATTTATAATAAAATAATATATATTTTTGCGTCGACCGCGTGGCCTAGTAGGTTACAGATTTAACTCATGACTTCTATGGCGCGGTCATGGGTTGAGCCTAGTAGAAGCCAACATTTGTGCTCAAACACAAATTGTTGTTTTTTCGGACTGGTTGTGTTTTTTTTTATTAGATAAAGTGAGGAAACCAGCAAAACGTTCACCTGATGGTAAGTGCAGCGTCTGCCCATAATAAATGCTGTGTCACACAGAAATTTTCTGTCACACTGTGTCCATCACCCTAAGACATAAGTTTTTAAGTCTCATATGCCCAGTGATTACGCTAGCTCACAGTGCACTTTCAAACCGAAACACAGTAATGTTAGCACACTACTGCTTCACGGCAGAATAATGTATTTTGGGTTATATAGCATTTGTTATGGGCAGACTTTGCACTTACTATCAGGTGAACATTTTTCTCTTCTCATCTATTTAACCAATAAAAAAAGTATTACATTAGCTCTCAGTGCCCTTCAGCCCGGAACACAGTAATGTTTATAGACTACTGCTTACTGTAGCTACCTATGCTGCGTAACACTGTAATAATATTTGCTGATATTTGTACATAGGTTTTTCGTAAATCATCCTATCTTTGAATATTTTTGTGGCCCAAGTATATAAAGACTTTTATGGATTGCCTCTTTGCCAGTACTTGAGATAATTGATTGATTGTAAGCTCAAACTCTCTACCAAAACCGTTGAATTAATTCTGATGGAATTTTCATTCTTAGACAGGTTCTTCGGCAGAGTTTCGTCTATAAGTAAAACAAGGAAGTCACTAAACTACTTAATTATACAGATGCAGCCCCAAAAATCTACTTTTGATTTACATTTATTTGATAGTTCCAATATAGTTTATCTCTAAAGTATTTCAAAGATTTTGTGCGAGCAGAAATTTTAATATATACATGAAACAATTTATTATGTTGAAATCTTTCATTTGTTTTGAAAATTTTTATCCAGTTGCTACATTGATACTTTGAAAGTGGCACGACCGCGTGGCGTAGTGGTTAGGGTAACTGACTACCATGCCGCCGGTCCAGGGTTCGCGGCGGGAGCCCAACATTTGTGCAAAAATACAAATTGTTGGTTTGCGGGTCAGGTTGTCTTGTGATTGACGCTGCATCCAAGCCTACCTCCGATCTTATCGCATGAGCGTTACATCGGGCACGGATAGGTTAAACGAACGATTGCCCCTGTGTGGGCGCATACATGTGTGGCACTATAATATCTCCTGCGCAGTTTATAAATTCCGAAAGTATTCGGTAGTTACCGCCGTGGTCTAAATTCGGCCTGGAGGACATCACTTTGGAAGTAGAACTTACACTAAATCCCGTGTAAAACAAAACAATGTTTGTCCTTTACACAAAAAAAAACAACAACGAAAGCACCCTGTCCCCTTGACACGGCACGCGGTTGAGTCTCCTGACCTTTTAGCAAGACGCAAGAGGCTCGTCTACCAATTTTACTTACAGAATAGATAGAAGATAAGTGTGTTTAAAAATATAAGTTTATACTTTCTTAAATTATTGAATATATTAAGTAATTTAGTATTTTTTTTTATAGTAGAAAGAGGCGAGACGAGCGAACATTCACTTGATGGTAATTTCACCGTGCTGCATCTTAGTTTAGATCTAGAAAAAATCCCTCATATTACTGCCTATTTCTTGGGCCACAACGTCATCCGGACGTCGGCCTACAACCTCGGGAATCTACAACCCTATCTCATCCGGTGGGTGTCGTAAAAGACGACAGAGGAAAAATTGAAAATCGGGAGATGGGCAGCAGCAACTTCCTGGAATATCTGAATAAATAAACTGCGGTTGTCAACCCGCCTACCAAGCGTGGCAACTATGGCAAAATCCCCCCACAATGAGAGCTACAAACTTTTGTGACAATCTATGGGAAAGGCCATTGTTCAGCAGTGGACTAGAGATAGGCTGAAATGATGATGATGATGATTTCTTAGTTTTAACAACATAATCTACCAGATAATGTGCAGCAAAAGTTGTTAGTTTATCACTGCAGAATCGATATTGTTACCGGGGAATTCTCGAAATCAATGTCCTACTTTGACCCCCGTAAAGTGCCGATGTAGCATTAACAAAATGGTTTTTTTTTTATTAAATTTCCAGCGAAGAATTCATAATAGTAACATTAAATATATAACAATAAAAATATTCTAAAATTCCTGGAAATCACAGCATGCGTTAGAAATCAATTGAACTTTAATAAAAGAATATAACCAGAAATAATTGGACAAATAACATACAACAAATAATATATGTTATTGATAAAACTAAGTATAAAAAGTAAAAAGGAAAGTAACAGCTTATAAATATCTCACTGCTGAGCACAGGCCTCAGGACTATTCCCATTCCCTTATTCCCCTATTCCCTCTCAGAAATGAGAGGGTTTTTCGAGCTAGGAATAGTCCGCCACGCTGCTCCAATGCGGGTTGGCGGACTTACGAGTAACATGTCCTTGAAATATTTCTATTCCTCGGACAGGCAGGTTTCCTCACGATGTTTTCCTTCACCGCTACCACGGCTACCACTAAGTATAATAAAATAAAACAACTGCAAAACCAAACCAAACCTTTATATAAAGAACATTTGCTTTTGTAAAATAAAGGCAAAGATTAACGAAAATAACCCGATTATGATGGTAACCACCACAGAACGTGACCTGATTTAAAATATTTCCGGCTTCAAATTGCTCTTCAAAAAACAAGGCTTGTGGCATTGTGGCTTTGTTTTGAGGGTTTAATCCGCTCCATTTTCCGCAAATATTTGCCCGTTCGACTTTTCAGTCCTAGTTACAATAAAAAATATTGAGTTAAGTACTGATGATCTTAAGAAATAAAAATGAAATGAAAATTTATTTGAATAAATAAAACATTTACAATAACAATGATGTACTACGAGTATAACAGCCGCAGTAGTATAAATTGTGTCGCGGCCATTAACACCCACCTCCTAACATTATTAAGGGGTTATACATAAATAAAATTAAGAAAGAAAAACTTAAATTAAAATATATATGTTTAGATGTTGTGTAAATGATAGAAATTAATAAACTACATTATGTATATTTCATCACAAATCTTTTCCTTCGTAATGAACTGGATTTTAAATTCAAATTAGAGAAGAGCAAACTTTGACAGTGAAGTTGTTGAATTAGATAATTCATTCAGTGACCAAAGAAAAGCAAGCTAAGTTGTAGCATATATATTTTTTCTAATCATTATTCTGCAGTCGCCAGTCCACTAGTCAAACCTAGCAGTCCCGTGATAGACAAATGAAAAGATTATAATTATTATAGTAAACGTATGTGATTCTAAAACAGAACTAATTGCAGGATTTAATGTCGAATGGAATAATAGGGGCTTACATTAATTTCGAATACTTGAAACTATATCTTCTTTTTAATTATGAAAGAATAAACCCAAAAAACTGAGACCCCTTCGTGTTGACTCGGCACCTAATTAAGCCCCTTGTTTCAAACCAGTGACTTGTTGTTTCCTGTAAAAGAGATGACATAGCTATTTTGCTTTATAAAAATATTTAATTATATAAAACTAGTTTTTCATTTTCCGTGCTTAATAAATACGCCTAATATAACAAATATGTTGTATAAATTAATTTATTTTCTTTTATCTCGATTTAAATAATCTCTGTAGAATTTTAGTCACGTAGGTTGCGACAGTAAACATGTTATTAACATAGATACTCGTATCAAGTTCAAACATGTTAACAGAAATAACCGTCCTAGTTCGAACAATGGAGGATGACAATTGAAAATGCTTTGACTATTTTTAACTGAAATAATAAATGGAGATTAAGAAATAATTTTGACAATTAACCGTAAAAAATTATAAGCCTACGTAAATAAGGTTCAAGATTGAATAGTATCATAAAAGAAGTATCTCAGTTTAATAGCAGTATTTATGATTAATTATTAAATTGATCCGTCTCTCACAAACCAAGAGTCTAGGTCATTGGGTCATGCAGATTTATTATTAACGTATTTTCACGTAATCGCCGAAGTGTAAGGCTGCGGTCCATTTGCTCTTATTCTGTATGTCATACGTAATAAAGTTGTTCATCAATAAATTTTGAATCACGTTTCATTGGGGTTCATAACCGTATATTTTGTTGGGACGCACACGAAACCATCAAATACTTCATGTTTATCAATTATTTCATTAGACTGATTACAAACTACACTGCGTTAATAGGTTTGGGCACCTTCTATTTCATAGCGAAACAAATTTGCTTATATAATTTATTTAAAACTACATGTAAAAAAAAAAAAAAAAGGGGCCTGTGGTAGCTCAGGGGCCTGGTGCTCGCCTTTAATTTCATAGTAAGCGAGTAACCTGGGTTGGATCCCCGGTGCCAGCACCTCTAATATTGTTCTACAATTTTAAGTGCTGATTTACCAGGTGCTTAGCGGTGAAGGAAAACATCGTGAGGAAACCTGCATGTCCGAGGAATAGAAATATTTCGAGGACATGTGAAGTTCGCCAACCCGCATTGGAGCAGCGTGGCGGATTCTACCTAGCTCCAAAACCCTCTCAGAAATGAGAGGAGGCCTGTGCTCAGTAGTGGGACATTTATAGGCTGAAACTTTACTTTTTACTTTTTTACATGTAAAAATAACTAAATATAAAAAAATAATCAAATTTTATAATTGCGGAAGTAACTCTCTCTGTCCCTCCGTTTGTTCGTTACATTTCCTCGGCTTAACCGTTGAACCGAATTATTATTATTACAGTTGCCACGAAATTTTTTACAAAATATAAATTCACGCGGACTTTGTCGTGGACTTCTGCCAGTATCTATATAAAAATAAATAAAACTTTTCTTATTGACTCATTATAAACAACAGCATTTAACGATAATTAAACACATTTTAGTAACATTGAAATTAACTTTAAGCTTTCTATGTCAAAATATCTTTATTCAATTTGAGTTTGTGGACGTCAAAATCCACATTATCATTTGTCCTTAAAGTATTCGAATATTTGCTAATAACACAAAACATAGAGAGTAGAGAAGGCAAGTTCCATATAATGTACGCTCCAGCAACGCACACATAGATATTGCTCACGGACACAGAATCTCAAATACCAGAATAGGGAGTAACAAAGACTGTGCTAGTATAATATTAGTACAGATAGGTAGAGAATTGCGCAAACGTAAAGCAGACGCTGTTGCAAAACATTCTTCTACTGGACTCTTAATATGCAATAACCAAGAAAGAGTCAATTTGTATTTCCAGGTTTTTAACAGATTTACTGAAGGGTATAACAACGCCATCAATGAAAATAGAAGGTAAGTTATTTTAATTAATCCTTGAGACCAGATTGTTATTTTCTATAGTAATGGTGTATGTCTTTTTTGGATTTATAGTTACTTAGTACTAAGGTTACCAGGGCCTCAAACAGAAATTCTTTGTTTTTATTAAAACCTGATACTATTTAGTTCCATTCCAATTACCCCTTTCATTATATTACGGAGCTGCTCGTAAATTATAGAAACAATGTAGTATAATAGTGTTGCCAAAGACAGAACATACGACTATGATCAATGAAATCTAATTTGACCGTAACGATACGATCTGATAAGATTCAGAGCCGAGTTCAGTTTGACGTTTGTCTTTTGTAATTGAATTACTTTTGTGCTGTTGAATAAATACTAAATAACATTATTATAACGTTTGGTGACTATTTTAAAATAATCTGTCTGTTTATCACTTTATTTCTTCCTGACTTCTTACGATTATTTCCATCGTTTTTTTTTATCAAACTATTTATTTAGAAAACAGCTCATCTGATGGTAAGTGATCACCCCGTCCATGAACTAAGGATATGCAGAATAAACAGAGTAGGGGAAAGCACGCAACCTTGTGGAACATCAGCATTCACAGGCTTCACAGGTCAAGCACCGAAGACTACAACTTAGATGGAATTAGACTCTCCAGTTTTCTCACAGACATGGTAGAATTGCATAATTTCGAGGGATTTCCATATACAGAACACTTTGAAAGACTTCCCGTTTCAAGGGCTGCGTTACCTCCAATATATGTTATATTTCTTAAATATTTAATAAAAAGTAAAGTATCAACTTTCTGATACGGGGTTTTGGAGGCAAGAAAAATACACATAAACACATTGTATTAAGTATTGTAAGTATAAAGTTGTTTGTAATATTTCCCGATATTATAATTTCAGTTTATTTTGAAATTGAATTGTGTACTTTTAATAAATAGAAAGCTAATATTCATCATCATCATCATTTCAGGCTATCCCATAGAGTTCCACAACAGTTTGCAGCTCTAATTTTTGGGGGATTCTGCCATAGTTGCCACGCTTGGCAGGCGGGTCGGCAACCGCAGTTTATTTATTCTGATGTGCCAGGAAGATGCTGCTGCCCATCTCCTGGTTTTCATTTTCCCTCAGGCGACTTTTACGTCACCCACGGGATGAGATGCGGTGGTAGATTATCTCAGGTCGCTACCACACGGCAACAAATATTCGGTTACTATTAACTACGAGTATAATTCCTTTCATACAATACTTAAATATAATTTCTGAAATGAATCCCAATATGTTTTTCGATTACTTTATATATAATTTAGTAATAAGTTTACTCGTGGTTGGATTCCTATGCAGTAAGCCGTCTAGGTAGGTACCACCGCAGGGCCAGTTATTCTGCCGTGAAACAGTAACGTGTAAACATTATCGTGTGTTCGGTCTGAAGGACACCGAGAGCTAGTGCAATAACTGGGCATATGAAAATATTAAGGAATGATGTCTCAAGGAGACGTACGCAGTGTATTACTACTATACGTTATGGTCGGACGTTGTACTTCTCATCAAATGAAGGTTTTGCTCGCCTTAAAATTTTTTCCTTAAAAAAAAACAAAATCCTCGCACGACACCTAATTTCTAAGATATCGCTCCACGTCCAGTTGTGGTATTTTAGGGTTATCATATTTATTCATTATTACATGTATTCATGACATTTAGTCTTTGAGATTTATCTGGTTCAGTCGTCTTGCAGGATGAAATACACTACTTTTTGGATCAAAAATAATGTTTTCTTGTAAAAAATATATGTTTAGTAATAACAAATTAAAAGCTTTAACATTTTAAATGTAGTTTTTTCACCAAACATCATCAGTATTCAAAAATTAAAAAAAGGATGTTTCTAAATATTTTAATTACTTTGAGATATAAATATTAACAAATAAAACGCAACGCAAACGCAAGTTAAATATTAAATTTAATTTTGTTAGAAATGCTACATTTCTGTCTAAAATATGAACATTGCATATTAAATACTACGAGCTACGGGCTACGTCGTAGAATATGCTACGAGAACAGAATTAGAAAATTTAACAGTAAACTCGAGTCTATTGTTACACCAAACATTTACGGAAATTGGAACAATTATCAAAAATAAATACATATAAATTGAATATAACTCTTTTTATCATTTTTTTATAATTTTAGGGTTCACATTTTAAGCCCTTACATATAATCGGATCGTATCATCGGGTCATCGGATCATTTTAAGGGTTTCCCTCGTAACACTGTGGCACGTCGAAATTCCTAACGATTGCCTATTAATAACTATTCGACTATGCAGATAACCTTTTTAGAGTGAAAGGGCAGAGGCGTAGGCGTGGACGGGAGCGTCAATATCAGAGGGAATTGATTGTTCACAATGCTATCATATTCGTACCGTACAAATTACGTTCATTAAAATGAAGTTCAGTTAAAACGAAAATATTCTTAAATTATTATCTTTTTTCCGTTATGTTTTTTATAAAGATTTCTGCGTGTCCTAGTATCTGACTTCTGCATTCGCGCCACATTTCATAACACACACTGTTGTTTTACGAGACAGTTGTGTCGTGCATTTGAAATCTCTGTTAAACGTACTAACGTTGCGGGAGAAATAGTGGTGGGGAGGCATAATTTTTTTCTTAATTTAAAACATATATATGTTATGAATTTATTTTAAATATGTAAGATAGTTGTAGTTGACAGTAAATCTATGCGTGATAATACCAATAAAGAATATTCCCTGTAGGTGCGTTGTCGACCTTTCACAGAAGGATTGGAAAAAGAATTCGAAGTGAAAAAGAAAATATCCTTAAAGCATATGTATGTTAGTATATATCCTTTTTGATAACAGCAAAGAAATTTATGTATCTTCTTATCTCACCTGATTGTTTTTGTACAGAAATAGGCTGAGTGCTCACAAAATTAATTAAAATTAAATTTATAATAGTCTTTTAAGGTTATTATAACATTAATTATAAATAAATATTATAATAACCTTTTTTATGAAGTCTTTGTTTAATGAAATATTTGAACTTTTTGACCGAAAGACTTTGTGCACTTTCTGGGATTTTGTTATGAAAACGTATACGTTGCCCCATAAAAGAGATTCTGACCCTGTGAAGTCGACTAACTGGCATTGTTAATTTGTGCTTGTTCCTGGTATTTACATTATGAACATTACTTTTTTAAATAAACTGTTTATGTTCGTTTATACATATAATACGTTTTCATAAACATATTGAGAGGCCAACGTTAAGATATTAATTTCTTTGAACTTATCTCTAAGAGACACTTTAGAGCCAAGATTATAAATAGCTTTTACGGCCCTCTTTAGCTCTGTAGCTTCTCCTACTTACGAGTATAACTATATATCCTGCTTGAGTAATCGCACCCGATGTAACGCTGATGCGATAAGTTCGGAGGTAGGCTAGGATGCAGTGTCAGAAACACGAGGACAATCACAACACAACCAGACCCGAAAACCAACCATTTGTGTTTTAGCACAATTTTTGGCTCCGGCTGGGATTCGAACCCAGGACCCGCAGCTTAGAAGTCAGGTCCTCTCACCACTATGCCACACGGTTGCACACTACTGCTAATAATTAATAATAATCGAAGGTTTTGTTTTATTTTAACCTTTTAAATTCCATTTTAAATATTTAGATATCACAATTCAGCCATGTTACTCCATGTTGTAATTTATTTTTGAATTATCTATTTTTTTTTAATTTATTGAAAGTTTTCTTTTGAAAATGATTATTATCTATGGCATGTTACGAAATAAGGGCAGAGTTTACATACAAAAATGTTATTTATGTACAAATTAAACATTTATTTAAATTTAACGTAACGTTTGATTTTATAGACAAAACACATTTATAACTTTATAAATAATGAACGAAAATGTTACTTTCAAATTACCGTTTTAATATCAAAAATAACTTGTGGTCGGTAATAAATTTGGTTTGCTGAGATTTAATATTCAATGGATTTGGTTCGTAAAAGATAGAAGGAGTACATATTTTACCACTGGGAAATCTAGTCTCTTAGTCAAGTAAATAAATTTAAAGTTTACTGTTTGCTTTATAACCGGCACTTTATTTTCATCGTTCATTACAATATTTTTTAATTCTAAATGGTTATTTTCTTTTAATATTCTGAAACTTACATATGTAGGAGTCGTAGCTTGCTCATGAGTCGAGCTCAAGCTTAAAATTTCATAGTATCTATTGCGGCTGACCCTGGTTTAACCTGGTGGTAAACATTTTTAATATCAATTTCAGTGCTGCTTTTAGCTGTGAACTAAAACGTACATACATTAGCGTGTCTGTATGTAGTCACTCATTTTCCCATAAAAAGGTGGCGATCCACGTCGCCGTCATTACGGTACGAGTTAAAAAAATTCTTACTCCTCTTTGCGTTCCCATGTAAAACATCGCGAGGAAACCAGCATAGCTTGGAAATACAAAATATTTAGACGTTATATTCAATCCACCGAACCACCACCAGGAAATTAGAGGTCTGTCCCCAACGTCAGAACATTTATAAACGTTTACTATACTTCTAGAATAGGTAATGGAATATTGTGAACTAGTGATTTTATTCATTTTATTGTATTTATAACACATATTACATTTAAATTTTAGCTACCTCGCCTCTTCTCCATATAAACTCTCCATGGAAGAAAAAAAGAAAGAATAAAAAAACTAACTATGCCAAATCTCTTACACTTTCGTGCGCGCAATATGCGTAAAAAGTGGTACGAAGTTTTTTCTTCTCGTATTAATATATAGAATGGAATCATTTTTATTCTATATAGATAGATATTTACACAATACTCATTGAACGTAATTTTTTGTGTATAGTATTAAAAAGAAAGAATTAGAAGAAAATATAAGTTAACTATCCTAGACTTGTTATTTAAAATCAGTTTTTATCCGTTTTATTGTGACATAAAAGTGTGTGACGCAATAACTGCTGGGGTAATGGATGTTGTAGGTGAAAAGATGAGTATATTAATATTTACTTAAATAGTTAAACAGTAAATAATACTATAACCCACATTTCTAAGGGTCCGAAAGAGTTATTATTTTTATTAATATTTTCACAGCACTTATTATATTTTATCACACATGTTTTTTTTGTTTCTTTTTTAGACTGTTAGAAGTTCGTTTCGGAACATTTTTTTATAATACATTATTTATTAATCCAAATTGAGACGACAATATTAATTGCTTAATTTTATCTTTTTACGTTTTCATATCAGAAAGTGACGTGACGTCTGCCCATAAAAAATACTGTATCACCCAGAACATTTCTGTGTCGCATCAATCCAGTTAAGTATTTCGAATTTTATATTTATAAACTACAATAAGAAAAGTATTCTCACCGTAATAGATCCGGTTGCTATGGTAAAATTAATGATGTAAGAAGTAACATTTCTTAGAGGATTTTTTTACGTCGTTGTGAAAATTATCACAACATTTTCTTGCAGCGATGTTAATTTTTTTAAGAAATTAAGCTGCGCAGGAAGTTTAACTGCTGACTTTGCTGCTTTAACAATTTTTTGGCACTGCGCCAGATCCTTTTACCTTGATTATTAAGACGGTTGTGGCAATTGTGATTGGGCATACAAGTAATTTTTTTATAAGTAGTTGTAAAGCTGTATTAAAAAATCGTCAATGAATCCAATAATGTGTTTTTTTACGGATTGGCAATACTTAAGTAACAGCCTTTAAATATCCTACTGCTGAGCACAGCATTCATTTCTTAGAGCACTCCTCTCATCTCTGAGGGTTTTTGGTGCCACGAAGAGTCCGGCACGCTGCTGCAATGCGCATTGGTGAACTTTCCATGTCATCAAAATATTTTGATTCCTCAGACATGATTTCCTCCCAATGTTACTCTTCACCGATCAGCACGTGGTAAATGAGCACTTAAAATTGAACAATAATTTTAGAGGCGCTGGCACCGGGGATCTAACTCAGGTCACTTGCGCACTCAACTCACACCTGGCTTTTTTGTGACACATATATCATCATCATCGTCATTATCATTTTAACCTATCACTAGTCCTCTGCTGAACACATAGGCCTCCCCCATAGATTGCCACAAAAGCTAGCTATCTCTTTAGCATTTTGAGGGGATTTTGCCATAAATGCCACGTTTGGCAAGCGGGTTCGCAATCGCAGTTTAGTTATTCAGATGTCCAGGAAGATGCTGCTGCCCACCTACTGGTTTTGATTTTCCCTCTGTCGACTTTTACGACACCCACGGGATGAGATGGGGTGGTAGATTCTCAAAAGCCGCCACCTATACAAAGTCTTTTTCCAATATCTCCGAAGGAGCAGGAGATAGCAGTAGATCGGGAGGACAGGGTCGCTTATCCGCTACTCTACAGTATTAGTCAGACAAGGCAACTAGATCATGTACTCCCTGTCACATGCACACGCCTGCTTAATTAATATCAAACATGATGTACATGCGAACTATTTCTATAACTTATTCCATATGTAAGTTAGTTAACTTTGTCCGAAAAGTAATGCTCAGAATAACATCAGATCTTCTCAGACTGTCTAATATAGCCCATTAAACTCACTGTAAAACGCATTTATAACATCGGTCTCATGTTATTCAGGTAATGACTAGTGTTGAAAACTACAATTCAGATAAAGTTTAAAATTGAAATGTATATATATCAAAATAGGATAGGTACATACATTTATACATTTTCTTAATTTTGATGTCAAACTAAGAAAACAAATCCATGTGCAGAAAACTTCTTTTATATATGTCACCCACATGACGGAGAGCGCACACCAGCATTGGAACGACAGGAATCTATGGCAAATAAGTAACACTTCCCGTCGATGAAATGTTCAAGGCACGATGTAATCTTTTTACTTTTTTTTTATTGTATAAAGTGACGAAACGAGCAAAACGTTCACCTGATGGTAAGTGCAACGTCCGCCCACAACAAATGCTGTGTCACCCAGAATATTTCTGTGTGATACCACACTGCGCCCGTCACCCTGAGACATCAGTTCTTAAGTCTCAAATGCCCAGTGATTACGCTAGCTCACAGTGCCCTTCAAACCGAAACACAGTAATGCTTGAACACTACTGCTTCACGGCAGAATAACTGGCTCTGGGGTGGTACCTACCTAGACGGATTCCTGCATAGGAATTCTACCACCAGTAACTTACTAGATAAGGACTTTATAAGAACAACTAATGAGTTGAATTTTATTTTAAGTAGTAGTTTTGCCTCTCACCTGCGCTATTTGTATATCAAATGAACCTGTGCATATTTTATCGAAAAGGGAACAGGCGTTAAAAAAAAATCTTTGAAACTATTTGATATCTAATGTGATTATGACTTACAAACTAAATTATTTAATTTGGGTTTTATTTTGTAGCTTTTAACAATATTATTTAAATGTCGCTGCATGATTACGCCAGACAGTGTAAGAGAGTCCATCAACCCGTTCTCTGTTCAGAGCCACGTTAAATATCATCATCATTTCAACCACAATTTCACTGCTGAACATATAGTGAGGGTCACCCTATCTAAATTAAAAATGACAATCTTTAAATTCAGTCGAATTGCCAACAGCATTAGGGTTACGAAGCGACAGGTCCTGCGGTCAAAAATCTTTTTTTTAATAGGAGAAAGTGACAAGACTAGCAAAGCGTTCACTTGATGGTATGTGTCAGAACATATCTGTGGTACCACGCTGCGCCCAGTAATATAATTATACTAGCTCTCAGTGCCCTTCAGACCGAAACACAATAATGTTTGCATACAATACTGCTTGATGGCAGAGTAACTGGCCCTGCGGTGGTACTCACCTAGACGGATTCCTGCGTAGTAATCCTACCACGAGTTAAAGCAAAGAGCTGCTGTCAAGCGTGTTGATTACGACTTACCATACCAAGCTTCAGGCAAACGATGATGATGATTCTAATATTCATAAAAAATGCTGTGACTTGTAAGCGGTAAAATGATTAATCATTATTGATCAAGCACAGTTTATATATTTGACCTTAAAAGTTAATTTGAACCACCGAAAAATAATTTGTTCGGCGTAATATATTGCAGGTCATCCGTCATTTCATTTTGAACGAGAAAGGCGGAGCAAAAGGCGTGTACTCGTGGTCATTAACTGTTCTATCGTTAAAGTCATTTGAAGCACGCCATTTACTTTCACTTTCATTAATTTTTGAAAGAACAAGAACAGTAAATATAATATATGAAAAATATTGACTTAAAATGCTCAGTTTGAGCCAACGTTTGTACAAAATACAAATTTTTGGATTTTGGGTCTGGTTGTGCTGTGAGTGTCCCCGTGTCTGTCACTGTATACTACCTCCGCTCTTATCGTACGACTGTGACATCGGGAAATATCTCCAGCCGAGCGGACATCATCATCATATACTACTTAAGTCACAAGAAGCACGAGAGCATATTTGGAGAAAATAAAAAATACTATTTCTGTGTTATTTTTTTTTTAATTAATTAATTTTACGGATTTTGTCACATATGAAACGCCGGGTTATAAAAAGTTAAAAATGAACGCAATAAAACCAGTAAAATTAGTTTTAACAAATGTATAATATTTATAAAATAAATCATTATAATCGGTAAAATTCAGACTGTAAATAATTCACGGCGAGATTTCTTACTATGTTATAAACAATTTCTGTTATTAAAATGAAAAGCGTTTGTAAACTACGGCAGGTTACAGTGTTTAACATTGTATGAATCTACAACAATGCGATAGCATACTCGTGTTAGGCGTAACAGATATGCATACGGTACAAAACGATTTACATCGGTATAAAGTACTATTAAACCGAAAACAGTTTGAATTACTCGATGCTAATCTATTTAGAAAATTAGCAGTTTATTCATCATCATCATCATTATTTCAGACTTTTTTTTTATTTTTTTATTTAATAAAAGTGACGGAACGAGCAAAGCGTTCACCTGATGGTAAGTGCAACGTCTGCCCATAACAAATGCTATGCCACCCAGAACAGTGTGACACCACAATGCGCCCGTCACCCTGAGACATCAGTTCTTAAGTGTCATATGCCTCGTGATTACGCTAGCTCACAGTGCCCTTCAAACCGAAATACAGTAATGTTTGCACACTACTGCTTCACGGCAGAATAACTGGCACTGGGGTGGTACCTAACTAAACGGATTCTTGCATAGGAATCCTACCACCAGCCTATCTTAGTCCGCTATTAAAAAAAAGGATTACCCTACTTTTGTGATTTTTTTTATGGAAGAAATTGACGAGACGAGAAAATAGTTCACGTTACAGTTAGAGTGCAACGTCGGTCCAAAACAACTGCTGTGTTACTCAGGAACGTTTCTCCGTTAAGAACAGATGTCTGAGGGTGACGAGCGTTGTGGTACCATCAGTTCTTCAGTCTAATTTGCCCAGTAATTACGCCAACTACTAGACTATTACTACAGTTATTCCTGAATAAACTGCACAATTCTACTCCACTCCAGAAGCGTGGAGTAGAAGAGTGATTGTCTCCCCCATAGATCCCCTAGAGCCACGTCCATCCATCGATTTCCCGCAAAACCGTGCAGATCATCGCTCCATCTAGTGGGGGGTCGCCCCACACTGCGTTTGCCGGTACGAGGTGTCCACTTCAGAACCTTTCTTCCCCAACGGTTATCGGTTCTACGTGCCACAAGGCCGGCCGATTGCCTCTTCAGCTTGCTAATCCTTAGGGTTATGTTTGTTACTTTGGTTCTACTGCGGATATCACTCGTTTCGGATTTTATCTCGCAAAGCAACTACGAGCATAGCCCTTTCGAAGGCTCACTGAGCGACCATGTCACGGTTCCGTGTGTCATCACTGGCAACACGCACTGGTTGAAGACTTTCGTTATAAGACATTGAGGTATTATCGACGAGATGATGTGACGTAGTTTCTCGAACGCTGCCCAGCCGAGTTGGATCCATCGATTGACTCCTTGGTCGAAGTCGGACAATCTGTCCTAGGTACACATATTTGTCGACAACTTTGACCGTAGTGTTCCAAAAAACAATCGGTACAGGTGTGACATGGACGTTAGACATGATCTTCGTCTTGTCCATGTTCATTTTACGTTGGGATACACTATTCAGGTCATTGAGCATAGTGCTTAAGTCTTCCAGTGATTCTGCCATAATGCCCATGTCGTCGGCAATTCGAAGGTGAGTGAGTAATGTATTTGTCATTGATGTTAATACGGTATCCTTTCCAGTCCAGTAGCTCGAAGACATCTTCCAATGCAGCGGAAACTCCCGTATCCAAGAAACTCTTCCGTTGAAGAGTTTCAGGGATATTACATCGCCCTGTCTTTCACCTTTCTGCAGTTGGATCGGTTTCGTACACTGGTTCTGTACTCGGATAGCCATCGTAGCTTAATTGTACAAACTCTGCAGTACTTCGATATACCGACAGTCGCTAAAAGCCTTTTCAAATCGGGCTGAATATAGTCAAGTCTGCTTGTGAGACGATATGTAATGACTCTCAAAAACCGCACATAGACGCGTCTCAGAAGCGATATCGGTCTACAGTTAGAGAGGGCGTTATGGCCCTTCTTGAGGAACCGGACAACAATTCCACTTTGGAAGCGTGGAGTAGAAGCGTGAAGTTTATTCAGGGATAATTGTAGTAATAGTCTAGTAGTTGGTGTAATCACTGGGCAAATTAGATCGAAGAACTGATGTTACCACTGTGCTCGTCACCCTCAGACATCTGTTCTTAACGGAGAAACGTTCTGAGTAACACAGCATTTGTTTTGGACCGACATTGCACTAACTATTAGGTGAACTATTGAACTATTTGCTCGTCCCGTCAATTTCTTTCATAAAAAATATTACAAAAGTATGGTAATCATTTTTTAACAAAAACAATGTATTTACGAAAACAATACATCCAGCAATGTTGTTAAATATTGCGTACAGTCATATAAAAACCTATTCTGCGTATATCAGGGCAGGCTGTTAGCGAGAGGTCATAAATTTCGGTTCACCAGGATTAAATATTCATGAGCGGTTGGTCAATTGGCAAACAATAGTAGAAGAGTTATTGCACCGTTGGGAAATTTGAAAAAAGAAAAACTTTTTCAGGACCTACGCTGTCTTGGATTACAGTACAGTTTTTCAGTTCCTACTGCATTATTTTCAAGTTCTGGTTATACACTTGAGAAATATTAAAAAATATTTAATAATAAATGGTAGTTTTCATTAATTTAATTCTGTAGTTAACATTATCTAGGAAACTAGCAAATGCCAAATGCCCGCGACTTCGTCCGCGTGGACATAGTTTTTTTAATTATCCCGTGGGAAATATTTCATTTTCGGGGATAAAAAGTGATTTATGTCCGTCTTCAGAATACAAGCTATTTCTGTGCGAATTTCGTCAAGATCGGTCCAGCGGTTGAACAGTGACAAGGTAACAGACAGAGGGACAGAGAGAGTTACTTTCGCATTTATAATACGAGTATTAGTATAATATCCATACTAATATTATAAATGCGAAAGTAACTCTCTAGCCTAGTCTCATACTAGCGTATAGATTAAGAGGTTTTCATACGCATCAGTATTCTGTTTTCTTACGCAACGACGATATCTGCAGCCGCAGTCGCCGACATTAGACCTAGTGATCACCTAGCTGCAATGGGCCGGTCGCATAGCTTATAGAAACGATAACTTTGGGGAATCAATGTTCTCGAGTAACCTCGTGTCGGCCGGTACAATTTAGGGCGACACCCCTCTAGGCGGAGCGATGACCTGCACGGTTTTGTGAGAAATCAATGAATGCAGGTTGCTCCAGGACCTTGTTTATTATGTTCAGCAGTGGACTTGTGAGGGGCTAAAAATATGATGATGATTATGAAGAGATTATTATCATACACGTAGCAAAATATATTTTTCGTCTCAATTTTAAATGTTGTCTTTAAATATATTTTATATGGGAACGTTGCTGGTGAAAATTATTATCGTCTGAAGTACGCTACAATAATTCAAATTGTAAAATGTAAAGGTTATGTTTATTTACATATTTTATGAAATGTTTACATAATTACTTCACTGGCTTAGATGTATATTGGTGTGTATTTTATATACTTGCAAATACTATAAAGATTTTATGACTTTAAAAGGATTTGCAACACCATTATAACAAGATTGTTTCGTTAAAAAAAACAGATGAACATTATAGAATATTCGCCTTCTCCACATAGAGGCATGTTTTTTTTTATTGCATAAAGCGATGAAACGAGCAAAACGTTCACCTGATGGTAAGTGCAACGTCTGCCCATAACAAATGCTGTTGCAAACCCAGAAAATTTCTGTGTGACACTACACTGTGCCCATCACCCTGAGACATAGGTACTTAAGTCTCATATGCCCAGTGATTACGCTAGCTCACAGTGCCCTTCAAACCGAAACACATTATTGTTTGCAAACTACTGCTTCACGGCGGAATAACTGGCCCTGGGGTGGTACCTACTGTAACGTATGCACCATACATTTCAGAAAGTTGTTTAAAGTTAAATTAATATAATAATTTTCGTTAAGTGGCCTGTAATATAACACATTTATAATTTAAGAAATAATTAATGAAACTTGTTCATTCATTAGTCCTTTAAAGACGAATGTTTTTAGAACGACAAACTACTCGTAGTTGGTAATAAATTCTGTTTTAAAAAATATAATTAATTCACAGTGATTAAATTTGTCACGGATTAAAAAAATGCCAGCCGTGTGCCAGAACGAGAGCTACTAACTTATGTGGCAATCTATAGAGGAGGCCTATGTTCAGCAGTGGACTAGTTATAGGCTGAAATAATGATGATGATGATGAAAAGAAAGCGTATTATACATTTGGTAAATCTAGTCTCGATATTAAGATAACAAATACAGCTTGCAGTAGCTTCCCTTATTGTTCCTCTCGGGTACATTTTTTTTAGAGTAATATAAAAATAATTGACTCTTAAATCGGTATTACGATTTGCTTTTTTTTATGTGTCGTGTGATAAGTAAAAAAAACCTACTACCCCACCTCGTTGGGTGGCTTTCGTAAAATTCGACTAACGAAGATTCCGGAAATACCTAAAGGTGTCTGACATTTCATATATGCCGAACCTACAATTCTCACACTTGTCTGTTTGATTAATTTTATCGTCAGTATTCGGAAGTTGTCGCCGTGGTTGAAAATTGTTCGTACTGGGATTTTTTCTGCTTTTTGGTAACTTAACTAAACATGTTTAGTAGATGAAGCAAAGGAAGCGTCAGGATCGTAGCAAGTGGAAAGATGTGGTCTCTGCCAATCCCAACGGGAAAGAGGCGTGACTCTATATTTATTAGCGCTGCCGATTGGTGCGGCCAGTTCTTTTGTTAACTTAATCAATTTACGTCGAAAATTGCTTATTTGACTGTGTAAGTAATTTATTCTGCCTTTATTTTATCTACATCTAACATCTTAAAGACAACATGGCTTAGTGGTCAGTTTATCTACCTGCTGATTCATAGGTATTGGGTTTTCCTTCCAAAAAATTAGTGGTTTCAGGTTTGGTTATATTGTATTTATCTTATGTCTCTTATGACACTACATCTATTCAATCATTGACTGGTGGTAGAATTCCTACGCAGTAATCCGTCTAGGTCTACTAGATCTACTGCCTCAGAGCCAATTATTCTGCCGTGAAGCAGTAGTGTGCAAACATCACTGTGTTTAGGTCTGAAGGGCACTGAGAGCTAGTGTATTGATTGGGCATATGAGATTTCAGAAATGATGTCTAAGAGTGACGGGGGCAGTGTGGTCTACACGGAAATATAATGGATGACACAGCATTTTTTATCGACAGACTTGGAACTTACCGTCATGTGAACGTTTTGCTCGTCTCGTCACTTTCTTCTATAAAAAATAAGAAAACCAAATAGCAACATTCCACCTAATTAAAAGTTGTTACTATGGCCTGTAGACACCGACATCCCGCGGTGTTTTGAAATCTCAATAAAGTATCAGTCAAGTGCAGGAATCCGCCTAGGTAGGCACCACCGCAGTAACAGCCATTCTGCAGTCAAGAAGTAGTGAGCACACTCCTGTGTTTTGGTTTAAAGGGCAAGTGAAATTACAGGGCACTTGATACTTAAAATCTGGTACACTTACTATCAAGTGAACACCTTGCTCGTCACTTACAATAACAAAACAACATTAATGTGCGTTGTCGTACCTCGGGCTATAATATAATTATAATGGAACGCCTCATTGGCAATACATCAATATAAATAAATAAACAAGAGTATTTACAAGATTGTTAGACGATAGGTGTCCGGCAGTGACTGGCGAAAAGTGGACTACCTGAGTGGTCTCTGCCTACCCCTTATATGGGAAAAAGGCGTTACTGTACGTACGTATGTTTCAGAATTGTGATAATGACGATCCTTTGTGATGGATATTATCCTTCGCTAATATAATTTATAAATCAACTTCAATGTTAATACGATGTGAATTATAGAATTTATTGCTTTTTGGTAACTTAATTAAATATGTTAGTCAGTGCTCTCTTTTGTTAACTTAATAAATTTACGACGGGAGCGAAATTGCTTATTTAACCGTGTGAGTAATTTATTCTGCCTTAATACTTTATCTTACATCTCTAAGACAACTTGGCTTTATGGTCAGTGTATTCCTGCTGAGTTGTGGGTCCTTGCTTCGACTTCCAACCTAAGCTTAAATTATTATTTTCGGATTTGGTTGTATTTATCCCGTGTCTCTTCTGACACTTCGTCCTATTTCATCATTTGATGTACTCGCATAAGCGTTTATGGTGGTGGTAGGATTCCTATGCAGGAATCCGTCTAGGTAGGTACCACCCCAGGGCCGGTTATTCTGCCGTGAAGCAGTAGTGTGCAAGCATTACTGTGTTTCGGTTTGAAGAGCACTGTGAGCTAGCGTAATCACTGCGCATTTGAGACTTAAGAACTGATGTCTCAGGGTGACGGGCGCAGTGTGGTGTCACAAAGAAATATTCTGGGTGACACAGCATTTGTTGTGGGCGGACGTTGCACTTACCATCAGGTGGACGTTTTGCTCGTATCGTCACTTTATACAATACAAAAAAGCGTTACATTGAAGACAAGAAAGTGTTCCGAGGAGTTGTTCGGATGAATTCCTTCTGCTAAATTCCAACATCGCATTGCGGCACAGCACAGCGCTTTGCCAGAAATTTTCTGTCACGCACAACAACTTTGTGGAATCTGCTTCCGCCAGCGGTTTTAGAGGACCGATACGAATTAGGCTTAAGAGAATCCACCACCCTATTTCATCTGGTAGGTGTCGTAAAAGTCGAAAGATGGAAAAATTAAAACCAGAATGATTGGTAGCAGCATGTTTCGGGAATATCTGAATATAAACATGCGGTTACTAACCTGCTTGCCAAGCGTGCCAACTATAGTAAAAACCCCTCAAAATGAGAGCTACAAACTTAAGTGGCAATTTATGGGAGAGGCCCATGTTCAGCAATGGTCTAGTGATAGTCTGAAATGATAATGAAGATGTTGATACGACTAAGGGACCTTCAAGAAAAGAACCTGCTCATTTCTCCAAGGACGGCCAGTACTGGATGTTCATGGGCGGCGGTGATCACTTATCCTTAGAGACGCTTTTTTATGGTATGAATACTAGACAAATCCACATCGAAAGAATGGAATCCTGTCGTGCGTCTATTTGTTCGATAATTCGAAGGCGAAGGGGGAATAAAGTTATATAATTCCTGTGCACACTCTGTAGAGCCAAAAACTAATATGCAGATCACCAAGAAACTGCCCACCTTATGCCTGTGCTCGAGGCTAGGCAGATTGGTGGTGAACATATCAGTGTCACCCATTTGACTCTCCAAAGTCAAAAGCTGCTAGTTGATAATTAGCAGCACCAGCCCATATTGAGGATTAGTGAAGTATAATTATAGTATCTGTTAACAGTCAGAGTTCAGAGTTACTCCTTCCTGATTGCCACGGACGAGGCTTTCTTTCATTCTAATTACCAAAATAGAAGAAATCACCTTTTGTTTTTATTGCATGGGTTTATTTTTAAATTACAGCTTTTAATGATAGCTTTGTTGTACAGTAAACCAATCTCTTTTGCTATAAACAGTAAGAGCCTATAAAAATCCCGATATAATGAAACCGGGAAAGTCGCTTGACTTAAGAGCGGGCTGCCCGACTTTATTTTTGAATTTTTATAAGAACAGTCGCCATGGCGAACATCGACTGTAGGGAACAAAAATATCAGTATGAGTACCAGACTTCTTCGCCGCGGGCCCTGAGTTCTAAAACCGGCATTTGTGAAAAGAAAAACACAAATTGTTAGTTTCGGATCTAGTTGTGTTGTAATTGTTTCCGTGTCTCAGACACTGCAACCTACCCTACTTTCGATCTTAACGCATGATTGTTAAATGGGTCCGGGTATATCTGGACAAGTTCAGGGCTACTATGTTTTCGTACATACGTACCCATACACTTGTGGCACTATAACATTTCCTGCGAAGTAGACAACTTCCGACAGTATTTTTATTATCGAAGAAAGTGATTAGACTGGAAAAATTGGTTAGATGATTGTAAGTGAAACGTCTACACTTTTTTTTATTTGATAAAGTGACGAGACGAACAATCGTTCACCTGAAGATAAGTGCAACATCTGCCCACCCACATTCATTCACCCTGAGACATCAGTTCTTCAGTCTCATAGGGCCAGTGATTACACTAGCTCTCAGTGCCCTTCAACCCGAAAGACAGTAATGTTTGCACACTACTGCTTCACGGCTGAATAACCTGGCCCTGGTGTGGTACCTACTTAGATGGATTTCTGCATAGCAAATCCTACCTCCAGCAACACATCACAAATACTGTGTCATCCAGACTATTTATGTGTGGTACCACAGTGCGCTTGTCGCCTTGAGACATCAGTCTGAAGTCTCATATACTCAGATCAAGCTAGCTGTTGCAGACCGAAACACAGTGGTGCTTGCACGCTGTGGCACTGCGGTGGTATGTATATACCCGGATCCTACCACCAGATCCCGTAGGTTGTCAACGTAGTTGAAAAAAGGCCTGTAGGACATCATGAAGCGTTATTATTTGACATGTTCTTGTGGTCGCGCAGTGGTCGAAATTCGACCGTAATTTGTATGTTTTGTTTTAATAGAAACGATGCCCCACAGTAGGATTTCTTCTGTATCGTGGGTTCGTTTTACGTACATATTTCACATCCACAACACAACCAGTCCCGAAAACCAACAATTTGTGTTTTTCAACAAATGCTGGTTCCGGCCAACGCAGGATCCGCGACATAGAAGTCAGGTACGCTCACCATTAGGACTCGCAGTCGTCGTTCATTAAACTTTTTTTTATTGAATTTAAAGTATTTGTAATAGATTTTTTTTTAATTTGATAAAGTGACGAGACGAGCAAAACGTTGAACTGATGGTAAGTGCATCGTCTGCCCATAACAGATGTGTTTGTCAGAATATTTCTGTTTAGCACCACACTGTGCCTGTCACCTTAAGACAAGTTCTTAAGTCACATATGGTAAGTTATCTAGCTCTCATTGCCCTTCAGACCAGAACACAGTAATGTTTGCACACTACTGCTTCACGGCAGAATAACTGGCCCTGGGGTGGTACCTACCTAGACGGATTCTTGCGTAGGAATCCACCACCACTTTATTATTTAAAATTTATATTTACTATATATAAATTTTAGCTTTCTGCACTCCTTCTCCATATAAAAAGGTGTTGAAAAGGTGTACAAAGGTTTCTCATTACGTATTAATATACAGATAACATAAACTAATTCGTTTAGACAAAAAGTATCTCTGAATGTCATCGCCTCATCAAGTCTTATCAGATTATCTTATATAATTGAAAAATGTCGGCTCTACACACGGAAATTAAATTTCAGAAATAATAACTGCTAATTCTTCTTTAAATTTAATTCAACTCTATACTCTGTCTACTTGTAATATAATTTACAATCAAAAATGTATCATGCTTGGGTATAAAATAAATTAACCATTTCTATTTTTTAATAATAAAGACGATATCCTCGTGGATATATGTTCCTGTTACACACGCGGAAATTGTATATACAGAACATTCGCATTTACCTTTGCGTATACGCTGCACGAGTTTCAACCGATTCTTTTCAGACGGATTTTAAGTCTGATAAAGTGGTAGTGACAGATCACATATATTGGCTTTGACTGCTTAGTAATATTATCGATATTGTTGTAAGATTTACAAAAGTGCGTTATAAGGTCATGCCAAGTTTGAGCTGGAGAATTGAATTACAAAATACGTGTCTGTTTGATATCACCAATTCCAGTTCTAAAGTCTCATTTGCCCAGTAATTGACGGGCGCATGGCCTTGTAGTCAGAGTAAAAGACTTCTACGCCGCGGGTCTTGGGTTCGAATCCCAGCCAGAGCCAACGAAGACACAAATTAAAGGTTTTCGAGTTTGGTTGTGTTGTACATACATACAAACATACAGTCACGCCTTTTTGCCATACAAGGGTTAGGCAGAGGCCACTCATTTTTTGCTGTCGCGGGAAACGAGAGGTGACGTGTGGCAAGCCACATCGCCGCCATTTTGGTAACGAGTCAAAAAAATTCTTACTCCCCATTGCGTTCCCACGAGCAGCATAGTGAGCATTGCATATTATGGTGTTATTCTGCACGAACGTTTTTTTTAGTATGAGCTTACAAACAAACATAAAATTAATAGAAACAGATTTATTTTATATTTTGCCAACATTTTCAAAAAGTAAACGTAAACTGCGTCACAGCAAATTTCAACTCAAACTTTTAATTCAAATGGGGACTTTCATAGCTCAACTGAATTTTCATAAAAATCGCTATTTAAATTATGGTTCATACGATAATTATTAAAAACTAACGACTTGCAAAGTTCAAGCAGAGAATTCATTTTATTTACGAGACCGTAGCTTTGTGGTTCACATTACAATTTAATTATCTTTATTATGCACAGGTTTTCCTAATTAATTCATATTGTTTTTATATAAGCGTGTTTACTATTATTAAGTAGTTACTAGAATCAGGCGTTACTTTGCGGGAATCCGTTATAATGAAGGAAAGTAAATTAATTTGCTAAGATCCGCATGCAAAATATAAAATGGTGTATATTACCTAGTTTTTTTGAAGAGAACCGCCCGCCCTCTCATCAAGTCTCATAGACTCTACGACAGACAGCCGCCTGTCTGTCGTAGAGTCTATGAAACTTGATAATGACTCGTTTTGGGGCGAAACATGTGTCGAGTGCTCGACTTCAGTGGTGTAAATTACCTAGTGGTAGTATTGTAGTGGTTGGTGGATGGTGTCTGGTGGCGGTTCCTGGTGACGGTGTTAGTTTGCTTGTGCACGCTACTGAAGAAGAGCGGGCGGTTCTCTTCAAAAAACTAGCTAATATACACCTTTTTATATTTTGCATGCGGGTTAGCAAATAAGCTTACTTTCCTTCATTATTATTAAGTAGTTTTTATGGTTATTAAGTAATTAATTTACTATTTATTTAATAGCACTTTTAATTTTTTTTCTGCAGCAGCGAATAAATGTTCTATCTTTCTACTTTCTTTATAACTATTAGATCAAATAGAATAGATGAGATAGTTTATTGTCGTCTTGATTGTAACACAAGGAAATACGTGAACAATGTTATATACTTACTATATAAGTTAGACCTTATATGCTTGCAAATTGGCCTGCCAAGCATGCCTTCCGTAATTCTCTAAAATGTGAAGGGGACTGTGACCAGAAGTGGGCCATTACTAACCATTTCACATTTTGTTCGTGCAATAATAAGGAATTTCATATTAACTAAAATTATTTACGTATGTGATAGGTAGAGAGGATGAATGAAAGGAGATTGACGAAACCGATTTATGAGGCTAGTGTGAATGGAAAAGTCGGTAAGGATCGACCTAGGCGTACGTATCACAATCAGATCGGTGAACTTTTGAGGAAAGGTCACGCTAAAAGTATCCGCAACCGACGAGCGTGTGTGAAAACGCTAATGAAAGTAGAAGAAGCTAAAGATGTGTGTCAGGATCTAAGCAAGTGGAAAAATGTGGTCTCTGCCTACCCCTATGGGAAAGAGGCGTGACTATATGTATGTGTATGTATGAGGTAGGAATAATTATTTAGTTGTATTTTGTCACAACAAACAAATTTAGCTAATTAAATTACAGAATAAAACACCAGTACTTACACTAACCAGTGGACATAAGGGCATCCAAAGCTCGCTTTGGAATTCAAATTGGCAATGTTACAAGTCGAATTACATTTAACGAGGTCAGACGTAGAAGAAATCACATTATGTGCATCCTTTTCTATCATAGTCCCAGCTTTGCAAAAAATCCTAATGACAATATATTTTTGTATCTGGTGGTAGGATTTCTATGCAGGATATAACAGACAATATAAGAAAATATATATATAAAACTTTTTGATGCGGCCTTAAGGAGTTGCACACTGAGAACCGAACATTACCGAGAAGCCCGAACTACGGTAATCCTTATTTTGGCTTATTTCACGCAGGTGAAACCAAGGGGCGTAGTTGGTTTTATTTATAAATTGTTACCTGTCACAAACCTAATAATATTCCATTACTGCGAACTTAAAAGACTGATATAAAATTAAATAGGAAAGATATGATATTTTCGGAATACATTTGACATTTGTAAGTAGAGATCTGATCTTGAAATTTAGATTAAACGAATTCAAAGCTATCTCCCTACTCCAAAAGGATCAGGCGATAATTAAATTTTCGTTTCCTACGAAAGCAACTTTACACTCAATGAGATCTCAAATTGTAAAAAAAAACCCGTGAAACTCAGTACATGTGGCAGAAGTGAAACTTCTAATATTTATTAGGAATATGATGAAAATGAAACAAGCATGAATTAGCAGAAATATTACTTACTGTAAAATAACTCAGTGTATAAACAATTATTAATTAATCAAAAAATATTAATTTCAAAGTCAAAGTCAAAATTTCTTTGTTCAATTTAGGCGAAAAATTAGACCTCAGAGAAGAACCGGCTAAAAACTCTGGGAATTTTTGCCATATTTAAATTACTTAAAAATAATTACTACATCATAAGTTTAGTAGCCCAGGGGTTTGCATATGCAGGGTAAGGGTTATTTTCATACATCTTTGTCCTCTATATAGTGATCTATATTATAATAAGCTTTATCTATTATATTATAATAACATTATTGTCTTCTTAACAAGGAACTTAGGAACATAAATAAGCCGAGCAACGTATTGCATAGTTCTTTCTTTTTCTCTATCTGATCAAGTACCTATTTTCAGCCTTTTTTGCGTCAGAAACGTTTCTTTTGAAAACTTTATTTACAGTTTCACTCAAATTCGAACTTGAAATTTTACTGTAATCGCGCCCAAAGAAGTTTCACTTTAAAATGTTGTAAGTTACGAATTTGATTTCGAATTTGAAAATCGCTTAAAGTTCTTTTAATTTATAAGTACGCTGCTGCCTAAGCTATTAAAACAATTAATAAATGTCAAACCCGTGGAAAAAAAATTAAAGTTTTAACACTACATGTACATTTAAAGAAAAAAAACTACTATTTTATAGCATATATATTAACTAGCGTGCAGATCGGTCGAAGTAAGCGTACTACACATTGATATACAAAAACAGAACACACAAACTAGATACACAGTTAGCAACTCAAAAACGTCGTCAAACAAGAGCGCACAATGCGCTCATTTTGATTATTATCACGTCAGTCGTGTCAACGCAGACTTTCAAAACGTCGTCTAACGATAGTTGATTTAATTTAAACCAATTTTTGTATGGAATTGTGTATCTTGGGTTTTTTGTATATCAATGTCAATACATCTTTCTACTATAAGAAAGCTAGAGAGTTTGTATGTTTGAATGCGTTAATCTCAAGAAATATTAATAATACTTGAAAAAATATTCTTGAATAAGATAGCCCCTTTATTGAGAAAAGTTCTCGACTATCAAACTTTATGCTACGGCCTTAAAAAGCCGCTCGCTGAAAACGAACTTAACTGAGAAGGACTTAACTGTGAATACTCAGGTCAGCGACGCACAGTCATGTGGTCGTGGTGAAACTGCGAGGCACAGTTAGTGTTCTATCTATTCATTAGTTATAAATACACATTGCTAATGAGGTCCTCATGTCCGATTTTCGACCACGGCGACAACTTGCGAATACTATCGGAAGCTATCAACCGCGGAGGAAATATTATAGTGCCACAAGTATGTGGGAGTCAGATACTCTCTCCACTAGGTCACGGAATGACATAGCTCATTATAGGCACTGTAATACTTTTAACAGTAACTCAGACAAAGGAAGACTTTATCATCATTATTTTAATCTTCATCGCCACTGATCCGTTAGGTACTGCACTGTTTGAAGTTCCATTTGTGGCGTCATAGAAATGCGCATATCCCACTTTTTAAGAAAATAAATCAATTTTGAGATAACTGAAATCATTGCAGCCTATCACTAGTCCACTGCTAAACGGCCTCCCATATAGATTGCCACAAAAGTATGAAACTCTCGTTTTGAGGGGATTTTGCCATAGTTGCCACCCTTGGCAGGCGGGTTGGCTACGGCAGATAACTGAAATAATAATGTGATTTTAATTATACTGGTAGGCAAATCATTTTGTATTGTTTATTAGGAATAAATTGCCGTAACGTAAAGCCGCATTATAAAATGATATTATATTGCACTAATCCGGACTTCAACGATAAAGGAATTTGTGCAGATTATTTATAAATATTCGTTAGCGATGCTTTAATACTTTAATCTTCGCACGCGGTTACCCTTTGTAATGAATATTTTCTAAAATTATATAAAATTACTTACCATTACTTTTGAATGTCATCATCACCCAGTTTACCAGCCTTTAAGACTATTCTAACGAGGAGGAGGATGTTGTCGATCTTTTCCCCTTAATGGCGCATTATTACTTCAGACAATGATCCTTACGATTGTCCTAAAGAAATTTAGATTAAAGACACATTTGATCACCGCGTTCAGCCGCCTGATTAACGTGCGTTCTTTAGCTTCTCATAACCGTTGCTGTAGACAATCATGTTGCATTTTAATCAAGCATCATCAGCCTCATACCGAGGTTCTCCCATGTATTCACCTTCTCATATCCGATATAATATATGTACAATAAGATCTAAGAGTATCTGGTACCGTGCGACTGAGACCAAACTATCACAAATACACCCGGCTCTAAAAAAACGTTCATTAGTGTTTTTATAAAAACTTTTATCTCGAACACAGAACTCGCGACTCAGGCAAGCTAATGTAGCGTCATCTATGTCGCCACATGAGAAGTTCAAGACATATTCCTATACATCCATAATCGCGCTATGGAAGTTTTCTGAGATACGAACTATATATACAACATCTAAATATTATTAATTGGACGAGACGTCCTCCCCAGATCAGACCAACCGATCTGGTGGGTAGCTACCCTTTTCCTTGGCAATATCATTCGCCAAAATGGTGACCCCGACGTGATCATCGCAACCAGCTTCTCCGAACCACAGCAACAACGTCATCGCCATCGCAGTCACAGCACCAGACTACTGTCGGCACAACGCGTGCTTCCTAGTCTCTCAGCCAATGAGGATCAACGGCGGCTACTTCTCAGGCTGACTCCTGCGACATCCACAATTTCTTCATACGTCTCAATGCAGTGAAGACCTGGACACAGGTTCACCGCAAAGCCAGACTGCACCTCATCGCCTGACGTCACAAGTTCTCCACGATAACCTACGACTTCCAGTCTCAGCGGGGGAGTGATGTAGCGACATCTATGTCGCCACATGAGAAGCTCAAGAAATATTCCCAAACGTACATAATCGCGCTATGAAAGTTTTCTGAGATGCGAACCCATATATACAACATCTAAATATTACTAGTTGGCGGAGGGGAGGACCCCCAGATCAGACCAACCGATCTGGCGGCTACTCTTTTCCTTGGCAATATCATACGCCAAACTAATTAACATTTTAAATAATTTATTGTTATTACGTTGTTTTTTCTAATATGTTAATAATATTAATAATAATTCTTATCCTTAATAATATTCTTGAAATACATTGAAATTACTCTCCTTTGCCACGCCTTTTTCCCATACAAGGGTAGGCAGGGGCCACTCACGGAGCTCACTTTTCGCCCTCGCGAGAATCGAGACGTGACGGTGGCGAACCACGTCGCCGCCATTTTGGTATTTCTTACTCCCCTATCCCCCCAAGAGAAGTGCATTGACTTCCTTGCATATTATGGTGTTATTCTGCACGAATAAATACTGTCCGTATAATACCGTAGACTGCCGGCCTTTTCTGCCGGACACTCGGCCAGTAGCAGCGTGAGAGAAATAATTATCCCAACTTTACTTAAACGTTAATGCTAACTTCATTATTATAGCACAAAGCAAGTTTGTCGCCGAATACAGGGCTCCCCTAAACACCGCCACGTACCGCACGCTGGAATGGTAAGTTCGTTAGAAACTGGAAAAGTGGTCGCTCTACCTACTGACGACCTTTACCTAAGCTCTGTGGGTAATAAATTACCATGTCAGCTTACTGCACCTTCTTTCTTTAAAAATATTTCCCCATTTTACACAAATACGATTCTGTTATAAGCTTTTGGAGCCATGCAAAATATACTTTTAGGCAAAGTGCTGTTCTACTCGTAGCTCTGCTCGCGTAAAGTTTGGTATTGTCGCGTCGATTTTGATCCGCTACATCTGACACGTGCTCAAATAGGGATGGATTGCTCTTTACGAATACTGCAATTTAATAAAAAAAATATAAATAAATAAATCTAGCAGCTGTCCGTTTTCTTTAAATGAATCTCTTTTGTGATTTAAAATAAGCAGTTTTTTAAGCTGTCTCTAATAAATTACCAAGCCAGCTTACTGGGAAATGTTTAAATGCTGCTCGTGGGAACGCAATGGGGAGTAAGAGTTTTTTACTCCTACCAAAATGGCGGCAACTTGGTTCGCCACCCGTCACGTCTCGTTTCCCGCGAGAGCGAAAAGTGGGCCACGTAAGTAGCCTTTGCCTACCTTACACGGGGAAAGGGACCTTTCCTTCTTTAAAAATATTGCCCCACATTAGGATTTCCCTTGTATGGTGGGTGCGTTTTTTCACTACACAACCAGACCCGAAAAGCAACAATTCGCAAGATCATAACAAATATTGCTAAAGTAAACGTTTCAGAATGAAATTAAACTGAGCACAGAAAATAGTAAAGATATTTAACACACACCACGCATTACATGAAACCGTATATAAAATGAGTCCTATTTTATCAACGAATTACAATACGCCACAAATGGAAAGCACTTTCGCATTGCTGCGGACAATTCTGTTGCATTTTAAGTGCTATACAATATATAAGTTCAAGCTGTGCATTTAGGGCGTATAGCTGAGAGAAAATTTACAATGGATACATTCTACGCTATTAAACAATGTTACCTTTTGTTAATATTGGAAGTTACTAAGGTCCTAAGAGGATGGTTACCTCACGACAAATTTAAGTCATAAATTTCTTTCAGGCTGATCAAGAAAAAAAATATATTGAGCTTGTTAATTAAGAAAGTTAATTACTTTAACTAATTATTTAATCAAATTTAATTTACTATAATTATTTTTTGTTGGTTATTGGCATAGGAAAATTAAAGTAAGCGGCGATGAAAGAATCTATGACTTAGATTTTGTGATTTTTGCTATATTTTATTTCATTGGCGAAAGTAACGAGGCCAGCAAAATGTCCACCTGATGGTTCGTGCAACGTGTGCCCATAACAAACACTGTGTCACCCAAAACATTTCTGTCTGGCAACACATTACGCTCGTCACCCTGCGATATCAGTTCTTAAGTCTCGTATGCCCAGTGATTACACTCGCTATCAATGCCTTTCAAACCGAAACACAATAATATTTGCACACTACTGCTTCTCGGCAGAATAACTAGCCCTGCGGTGGTAACTACCTAGATGGATTCCGAACCCCACCACCAGTAGTCTTCTTGAAAAGAGTTGTTAATTTCTTGAACTTAAAATGTTAGGTGCAAAGTAGTGCGACTGCGCTTTAAAATCACTAAACAATATTGATAAGGCTGGTAACTTTGAAATTAGAAGTGAATTGCAAGCAAGTTCGGGTCGCAGTAGCATCAATTAAAGAGCCTACTCATTTCCCAAATATCGATAACGCATCCGCTATTCCTTCGGATTTTTATACTATGAAATGATCCGATTGCTCGTGTTTTATAGATGAGAGTTACGAGATAAAGATAAAGGTACAGGTAAATGCAAAGGTACACGCAAAGATAAAAGGAAAGGAAAAGCAAAGTAATGGGTGAAGGCAAAGATACAGGTAAAGGAAAAGATACAGGAAAAGGTACAGGTACAGGTAAAGGCAAAGTCAAGGTTAATTATAAAGGTAAAGGTACAGCTTATGGTAAAAATAAAGGTACATCTACAGATAAAGGCAAAGGCAAAGGCGAGCAAAGGCAAAGGGATGAGCACAGGCACAGGTAAAGATAAAAATAAACACAAAGATTATTTGTAAAACACCGGTATACAAAGCTTATCATTTTCGCGAATATTTTAACGAAATAAACGAACATCGTCGCTAATTTATTAATGGAAAATAATGCACGTCTTTAAAAGAACGCTAGCAGCTTTTCCGGTCTGAATTGTTATTTTAGTCATCTTTTTTTTAATGCACAAATAAGTCGCACATGTACCGTCCGACTGCTTCTGCAGGAAACTATAAAGGAAAATATAAAGAAATAATTTCGAAGGAAATTTTGATCATAAAGCATAAAGGAAATCTTGTCTACATTTAATTTATAACTACGAGTATAATTTCTTTGTCAAGCGTTTTAATTAATCAGGTTTGCGTAAATATTTATATTCATCATTAAATTTTTTACTGGACAAAAGCTTTAATGCAACATTACCGGTGGTAGGATTCCTATGCAGGAATCCGTCTAGGTAGGTACCACCCCAGGGCCAGTTATTCTGCCGTGAAGCAGTAGTGTGCAAGCATTACTGTGTTTCGGTTTGAAGCGCACTGTAGGCTATAGGCTATATATAGCGCAATGTGGTGTCACTCCGTAATGTTCGGGGGGGGGGGGGGGGGGGGGGGGGGTGCACTGCATTTGTTAAGGACAGACGTTGCACGGTGAGTATTTACTCGTATCGTCACTTTATCAAATAAAAAGAAATGTGAAATATTTATAAAACGAAGCTTACCAATCGTTGACACGTAGATAGGCCGGCGACCTAAAATGTCTAGCCTTTCGCCGTTCTTTTCCAGATTCTACGCATTTCCAATTGGTGATAAATTACATGTTTAAAAACAACCTCGTCCTGATCGAGCCGTGAAGGAACTTCAGGTTCTTGCGCAAGTCACCGGCCGCCCTACAGTTGACCGCTGGTTTTCTTATTTTATTCGCGTCGCTGGCGCTTATAAATTATGACACGTGTGATAGAATATGAATCATTCAAAGCATCTTTCAAATGCCCTCAAAATATAATGACATTAGAATGACGTTGCATAAGTTTTTACAAGTTTTTACATACGATTTTCAAACATATGTGATGCTGAATTTACCTTTTTTATTATTTAATAATCAAATTAGCTACTAATAAATGATTGTAGCATTATTTCTGTAAATTTTGCTATGTGAACAAGATCAGTGGGTACAAAAAAAGTGTTACGTGACTGGTGGTGCGATCGCTTAATCGGCTATAAAAATGTTGGTCATAACTCCGATGGGGTATTCTTTGATCGACCGTTAGATTTTGCGAAGCTATCCGATTAAATATGAATATAAATCTGATTAAACAAGTATAATAAGCCGCATGATCAGAAGGGGATCAAACCATACATTACAGTTTATTGGTTGGTGCCGTTTTAGCGACGAATTTCCTTAAAGATCACTATTGACTTATATACATATTTGATTTGATTTATATTTCCTTGAATATTTTAAGGAGGCTGCATTGAAATATAACGTTGTGTAAAATAGTTATGTAACTAATTTATACACTAGAATTTTATAATTAATTATTGTGATAAAAAAGAGGATACCTACGGAGTTTCTTTCGCCTGTTTCTTCTTCGTCAGAGTAACCTCATTTCGGAACGCTTGTATAATTAATATACCTTTAAAATTAAATAATGTTTAATCGAAAACAAAATTAACATTTACGATTTTGTATAGTGACAATACCAGAACCTCATTATGAAATGACAGTAGGTTTTATGTACCCTCCTCTTTAAAAAAATAAATAATCTTTAATCGAAAAAGTAATAACATTAACGATTTTGAATATTGTTGACATCACTAATTCTTAATTATAAAGATTTTTAAAATTCTTTTCAAATAAACATTTAAATAGTTTGATATGTAATTTTCGATGGACCATTTTGTTCGGGTATTAATCTTCCGATTGGTAAAACGTAATATGTAGAATATTTTAATTTATTTCTTGTACATAGTTTGTAAAATATTGAGGTATGATGTGTATAGTTCGCTGACGAGTTGAAAAGTGTTTTCTTAAACCCCCGCGCGGGGTCGCGGAGTGTTGGACGAGGTAGCTCAGTCAAGCATGCGCAGGCGCAGTGCGAAGTCTGGTATTGATGATGACAGGCATGCGAACGTCACCAACATATTTTATTATTTATTATACCTATTTTTTCCACTTTTCTACCCACCTTAATTCTAACACGTGCTATACTGTTTGTTAATATTTAATTATTTAACCCTATATTGACTTTCTCGCTGTGATCGTCTGTGCTATTATGTGTGACTCTTTGTATGTGTTAATAGTACAAACTTTGTTCTGGTGAATTATCGAGAGTGAAATTCATTTTATCTCCACAACACTACATAGGTGCCACTACATGTCCAGTTATTCTGCAGTAAAGCAGTCGTGTGCAAACATTACTGTAATCCGTTCTGAAGGGCACTGTTAGCTATAGTAAATTTTCTGAGTGGCACAGCATTTGTAATGGGCAGACGCAGCTCTTACCATCAGGTAAATGTTTTCGTCGTATCGTCACTTTATCCTTTACAAAAGTCCATGCCTTTCTGCAATTTAATTTTCTACTGTACCTACATGTTAATCGACTTTCTGGGAAATCTGTGTGTTTGTACAGTACAGTTTCGACCGTGTTTTATAGCAATCTATGTGAGAGGCTATGTTCAGTGGACTTGTGTTAGTTAAGGACTTAGGACAATCATACAGAACACGCAGGACAATATACTTTATGTAGCAAAAAACACGAATTATTAGTTTTCGGGTCTGTTTGTATTGTGCATGTGAAATTCGTCTGTAAAACGCACTCGCGATACAGGAGAGATCGTCTGCGATGTCTGTGAGGCATCGTTTCTATTTTAAATGATCTCATATATCCAAATCTGATCCAAAATATCTAGATAACTGATGTGATGTAACCGGTGCAAAGGATCTGTTGCTGAGAGCTTTAATCTAAATCCGTTCTTCTCCCGCTTACAAACTGATGACGGTGATGGTGGAACCAAAATAAACAGACAAAAAATACGGAAGTTCACTAAACTGAGACTTGATCAATATAAAGTCAGAATGATCGCAACGTTAAGTGCACCCAAACACGCGAACACAAGTGGACCTTCGCGTGTTCTACCTGCATATATAAAGTTTGTAAAGTTGTTTTGTGCGATTTATAAGTATTGTAACGCCTTTGACTAAGATCAACAGCGAAATATTTCAGTGTTATTTTGCAACACAAAATGAATTTAAATGTAGGAATATTTGCCACACAAATTACCATTCGGTTTTTGCTTTACGATCGCTAAGATCATATCACATCAGTGAAGCTAAGTTAAGCAAGAAAGAATACGAGAGACCGAATTTTATATACAGCATACATTGCTTATTTTGTAGGACTGGGTTGAATAAATAGTTACTTAAATTTAATGAATTATTACCAAAATATTAACAAATATTGTAATACCACATATGTTTATGATTATGATGAATGTAATTATCATCAATAACTCAGTTCCTTGAGAAAGGGAGCATCCATTATTAAAAAAACTTATCCAAAAACTCATTTAAGTGGTTCAATCTAGTTGTAAATAATACATACATGCACTTTACTGTAAAATTGCGCAAAGGATAAAGCTTCCACATTTTCTGATACCCAACCCTTGTCTCAACCAATTGTAGCATAATGCTCTCCGTACCTGTCACGTCTGTATTACCCAATCTTTGCTAAGATTCTACGTAGACTATAAGGTAGAATGACATTAAGCCCACTGAGATCAAGCGTAATGTCGTTATTGGTGGATCCGATTACAGTAAAACGTCTGCGTTTTCATTTGGACTTAGTAGTAAGTTTAATCGTTGGCTTCGTGCTTCGTGTTACTATTAGAACTCTCGAACATTCCTTAGTTTTAATAAATAAAAAATATTTGACATGTACAAGTGAAACATTCAGATAATTACTAACATATAATTTGTAATATTAATAATAATAATAAAAAAGAACTGTAACTGCTCAGCGAGCTATGAAAAGAAGAAGACCGCAGCAGAAGTAACTTACATAGCTCTAAGGATCAGCTAACTGAAGTGGCAATGTGCCGGTTATTTAGCTTGTAGAACTGATAACCCTTGGGGAAGAAAGATTCTCGAGTGGAAAACTCGTACCGGTAAACGCTGTGTAGAACGACCCCCACTTAATGAAGCGACGACCTGCACAGTTTTGCGGGAAGTCGATGTCGCTCAGGACCGGGTTTTTTTCAATCTTTAGGGGATGTTTAGTATTGGACTTGCGACGGAATATTCCAAAATTTCCGCACTTTTTTTACATAGGGAAATACCTACCGCATACGAAGATACCCTCGTGGGGGCACCGACTAAAACCTCATGGTGTTCCGCCTTCGCCGCATGATGGCAGGGCCACAGGAATCTTTGCCCTGCCATCAGCATCCCTATTCGGAGAGACAATTCCATCCCAGGCTCCCTAGTAAGGTGCGCTAGAACCCGGGACGCGCTTTTCTACACGGTCCCCCTATGTATGCGCTACAGGTTCACCTTAACTTGACCGTGGGTGACGAAGATAGGCAAGGTGAAAACCCATTCTAGGGAAAATATTCCAGACCTAAAACTACCAAACAAATGACGGGTAAGAATCACGATTCCATCATCGCTGTCACTAGTAAATAAAAAAGTTATCGGTTTCAGGATTGGTGTTTGGTAATACTGGCCCTTATAATTTTGGTCCTAATAACCCACATTTGAAACAAAATAATATATGCCAATTTTCTAAAATCACATTTCACATAAATAAATTAAGAAAGATAACATTTATTGGCAAAGCACAAACAGATAATACACAAAAAAAAACATACTAATAAAAGAGAACTCAAACATAAAAATAAAATAAGTCTAAAATATATTCACTGCAGAAGAAAAAAGAAAATAACATACAAAGCGTATGTATAATTTGCAAATGTATTATAGGGGATAATTTTAACATTATTCCGCAAGGCAATACAGTTAAATAAAATATAGGATTCAATTAGATAAGTCAGAGACAATTTGTTGTACGAAATAGCATATATTAAATTCAGAGTAAGAGAATTCCTTAAAATCACCTTCCGCTAATTCTCCTTGACAGTGACAGACTGCAACAATTCTGTCCTCGCGGTCCTGCCCGTTTATTACAAGTATTTTATCGCATGGTTGCTACGATGTATGTATGTAACTTCTACTAAAAGTATCTATTGTTGAGCGCGCACAATAATGTCTGGAAGTGAATTCAATTTTGTTAAATTATTATTCTAGTTCCGTGTGGTGGCAGATTAAGAAAATGTACCACCCCATCTCACCCATTGGGTGTCGTAAAATTCTACAGATGGAAATGAAAACCAAGAGATGGGCAGCAGCATCTTCTTGGAATATCAAAATAAAACTAGTGATAGGCTGAAAAGAAGAAGAAGAAGAAGAAGAAGATAAAAAAGACAATCTGAAATAATACAATCAACAATTTCAATTAAACTATATGAAATCATTCGTATATGTCACTGAATAACTATTTAATTAAATCGAATTTAATACTATTTTTTGAAATCAATTCTTAGGTACGAGGGTGGATTGAAAAGTACTCGGCCTAACCAAGAAAATAAACACATACTAAATCAGTTATATTTTTATTTTTCTACATAATCACCATCAAGTTCAATACACTTTAGCCACCTCCCCTTCCAAGCATTTAGACCGTTAAAAAAAATGATTCTTCCTTAGAGTCAAAATATGCGTCTACAGCTGCTTTGACCTCGTCGTTTGTCGAAAATCTTTGACCTCCCAAGTGCTATTTTAGGTTAGGGAACAGAAAGAAGTCTGATGGTGCCAGATCAGGTGAATACGGCGGATGCGGTAAAAGTTCAAAGCCACAGTTGTGAATTCCAGCCATTGACTGTACTGACGTGTGAACACAAGCGTTATCTCGATGAAACAGGACTTTTCTTCTGACCATTCCTCGACGTTTTTCTTTTATTACCTCTCGTAAACGACGTAGTAAGGTGCAGTAGTAATCAGAGTTTATAGTCTGGCCCCTTTCAAGATAATCAATCATAATCACACCTTTCGAGTCCCAGAATACTGAAGCCATCACCTTATTTGCCGACAAAATCGACTTAGCCTTTTTAGGGAGTGGTGAACCAGGTCTTCTCTACTGTTTTGATTGTTGTTTTGTTTCCGGTGTACAGTAATGAACCCATGTTTCGTCCATAGTAACAAAACGATTCAAAAAATCATCTGCATCGGCTTCAAATAACTCCAAACAGTCGCGTGAAATAGTCAATCGCGTCCTTTTTTGTTCAACTGAAAGCAGTCGCGGAACCCACCTCGCAGACACCTTGTGGAAACCCAACTCGTTGACAATAATGTTTTGAGTTCGTTCATAAGAGATGCCTATAATCTCGGCTATCTCTCTAATTTTTAATCTGCGGTCTCCCATTATTAAATCAAGTACTTTTTTAATATTTTCGTCAGTAGTTGACGTCGAAGGCCTTCCAGAGCGGGGTTCATCTTTCACACTCTCTCTACCACGCTTAAATTCTGCTATCCATTTTTTGACGGATGAATATGACAGAGCACAATCGCCTAATGTACTGACCATGTCATCATGGATGGCTTTTGATGATAGCCCCTTCTTTTGGAGTTACTTAATGACGGCACGCTGCTCGATTTGCTCCATTCGCGGAAATTATGACCGATTACTTTGTTAATAAATTTATAAAATCACAACTAATTATCGCACACGTTTCGAACTTCACACAATGAACTAGTCTGAACTGAACTAAATAATGTGGGTAGATTTGATTTTTAGAATTGAATGGATCTGTGTTAGGCCGAGTACTTTTCAATCCACCCTCGTATTATTTTATTTATTTTTTATTTTAAGAAAATCAACAACTGTATCACATAATATGTTCTAAAAATTAAATACATATAGATTGACGCATTAGCCTATGACAGATTTTAATAAGGTTACTTAAAATTATAACGTCACAATTAATAAGCAAAAATATGTTACTGAAAATATAAATAACATTTTGATTATGATACCACGCTGAACTAAGTCTGTGTGTGAAAGTACTCGTATGTGAGCGTGTGATAGTGCGTGCATGCGAATATATTATTTTTTATGCGTGTGTGTGTTAACTTTACGTTTTTACGTGAAACTTTTACATGTTTTCGATACATATAGTTTGAAGATATATTTGATCACTTTTCTAACAAAGATTACCATCGTATTTTTAATTAAATTAACTGCTAGAACATGGTAATCGGAAGTGACTTATATAAATATATAAATAAGTTTACGTGTAATGCAGATAAAATCGTCTAGGACAAATCTCCGAAACTAATGTGGGGTCATTGTTTCTAATGTACTGATTGATGATATCATTTTCATCATCATCCTTTCAGTCTGTCACTAGTCCACTGCTGAACATAGGCCTCCCCTATAGATTGCCACAAAAGTTTATAGCTCTCACTTTGGGGTATTTTGCCATAGTTGCCACGCTTGGCAGGCGGGTTGGCAACCGCAGTTTATTTATTCAGATGTTCCAGGAAGATGCTGCTGCCCACCTTCTGATTTTAATTTTTCCTTTGTCGACTTTTACGACACCTACGGGATGAGATGGGGTGGTAGATTCTCTTAAGCCGCTACCACACACCACATTAAATAGTAATATCTTAACTCGGACTAAGTCACTGGTATGGTATGGAGCAAACGGTTCATCTGATAGAAACTGACCACCGTTACCGATTTTTCATATGAGCAAGTGACGAGATATGCAAAACGTTCAAAAGATGTTAAATACAACGTCTGCCCATAACAAATGTTGTGTCACCCAGAACATTTCTGTGTGGCACCACACTGCGTACGTCACCCTGAGGCATGAGTTCTTAGGTCTTAGTCTAGAATAACTGGCTCACCGGTGGTACTTACTTAGACGGATTCCTGCATAATAATCCTACCACCAATAAAAATCGAATCATCAAATCTGTTATTTATCCTTACTCCTTGTTTCCCGTTTACTTTTTGTAAATCTTTTATTTTGCTTAGTGATGTTTAGTTTGCTAAAGATACAAAGGCATAGTTGCGGTTTCGAAAACTCTGGATTTCTGTGGAGGGTATCAGGGTCAATGTTGGTTTGGTCAAATTATAATATAAGATTAAGTTTGACCCTACGTGGTACAAAGATTTGAAGAAAAAAATACAGCGCCTCCACAGAATTCTCATGTCCTAGGTGCGTTTTACAGACAAAAAATAGATAATTGTCTTTAGGCTATACAAACATTTGTATCATTAGGGAATCGAACTCATGACCCGAGGTATCAAAGCCAATCTTTTAACCGAGCTGCCAAGGTCGCCAAGAGGTCAGTGCTCATATTTATATCATGTCTGTAGGTTTAGTCAACATTGACCGGGGGGGCTACAGTGTGCCCCTGTTTGGTTTATTGATCGGTTTCATTTGATCCCATTAACCAATGAATGAGCTTTATTTTGGCGAATGAAGCTCATTCATCAATCATATCAATCACATGATCAAATAAAATCTGTCACAAAACCAAACAGAGTTACACAGTAGACCCCCAGTTATCTTAAGACGAATCTGTAACTTTTATTCAAAAATCATGACAGACTTTCTAATTTGTTGTCCATATTATGGAATCGCAATGTACGAGTACAATTAAAGATTCTTCTTTGGTTGGGCAATTTAGTAATTCTTGCCATGCCCAAAATGTTTTATAATCTTATTTTTCTCATTCGCTGAAATGCAGAAAAGTTGCAACACAGCGAATTCTTTCTTGTGCTTTTTTTTCCATCAACTGGCATTGTTTCGAGCGAGATGCATTGGCACGACGCCATAGAAAGCACAAAGACATCACATACCCTGTAATATGTCGAGTAGACATGTCCAATCGTAAGCTTGACATTTAAATAGAATACTCCAGCTGTGTAAGATTAATTTACTAACAACTTTTACATACATACATAGGATCACGACTGTATCCCATATGGGGTAGTCAGAGACTGGGCACTCACTGCAAAAACAGATGACTGCCACAATCCACGTTTCACCAAAACAATATAATGCACTTGGTGTGATAGGTGGTGAGCCCATCGCCACCATGCGCTGTTGGGTGCACAGTGCAGTTTAATTCCTTACTCGCCTTTTACGAGATCCATTGGATGAGATGGAGTGGTAGTATTAAACAACTTTTAAGGCCCTTGCAAACTCATTATTTCCGTCATCTTTTACCGAAATTGTGAATATGAAATTTTGAAAACAAAATAGTTACTAATTTAAAAGTATTCAGTGATGAAGATATAGTATATACATTGTGAGTAAATCTCTGTATCCAAAATAACATTGAAAGCGTATAAAGTGCACCGTATCTGCCTTATTTATTATTTTATTCACCTCCAATGACATCTTACATTTTTTTTATTCAATAAAGTCCAACGTCTACCCATTACAAATGCTGTGCCATCCAGAACATTTCTGCGTGAGATCACACTACGCTCGACACCCAGAGACATCAGTTTTTAAGTCTCATCTGCCCAGTGATTACGTTAGCTCTCAGTGCCCTTCAAACCAAAACACAGTAATTTTTGCACGCTACTGCTTCAAGGCAGAATAACTGGTACTGGGGTGGTACCTACCTCGACGGATTCCTGCATAGAAATCCTACCACCACTGCGTCACCACATACAAATACTATAATTATATACTATAGTTTAATACGCATGCAATAATTATAATCTTCTATCTTCTTCTTCATGGGGTATGCGTATGTTCAACAGTGGACAAGTGATAGGCTGAAATGGTGATGATGATGATGTTCTTCTTCTTTATAAATAACCATCAATTGCGGCATGTATAAAATATTATCACTTGAGAACGGCTGCATTGATTTGGCTGATTTATTTTTGTTTCTAAAGACAAGGTTTGTGAAAAGAACTTTTTTTTAAATCCACCGGAAAGTGCGGAGTTCGGATGGTATTTTTCTATTAAAATCTCAATGAAAAAAATCATTTTTTTGATGAGATTTTCTTTTCTACCCTTGCAAAGCCGGGGCGGGTCGCTAGTAGTAAATAAATGTTTGTTCTAATTCATGTTCAAAAATGTCAACGGGCAATAAATCATTATAAAAAAACATTCTGTAAATAATTCATATGAAAAATTTACCTCGGTTAACTTACTTTAAAACACGCCTCCAATGACGCCATAATAACAAATTCCAAGATTCACAGAAATTTAGTTTTTCCTACTGTTCAGGAATTCAACTTTGAAAAACATATATTTTTTTAAATTAAAATGGACAGTTCCTGTAACCACGTACCGCATACTTTGCGGCTTAGATAACTGCGGCCAAACTTGTGCCGCATTTTATTTAGTATCTGATACTTTTTTAAATATAGGGGGCGTTGGACTACTCTATAAAAATTAGCTGCATACTTGCACTCCGACAGTGTGCAGTTAATTACCATAAGTAAGATAGACCGTTAGTAGATCCATGATTAAGGATATGTACTTATAATTTTTAGTCGTAATTGACTAATTACGGTACATTGATCAACGTCACCATTTCAAACTATTTTAGTGCAATACTGTACATGGGTTTTTCGTCCCACTCGTGGGAGGTAATTGTTATATTTGCCACGCATAATACTTTCTCAACCGCATAATAATTTGATGCTTCCTGGCGAAGTTAATGATCCGAAACGAAATTATGCCATGGTTATCTAATATTCGCGCATATAACATGCCACGCGATAACAAGTTCTTTAATAAAACGTTTCGCCTCACTAGTTCTGTATCGTGAGTGACATAAAATAGATATAAACTACACAGGCACGGAGACCCAGATCCGGAACAACAGTCTGTAGGTAGGTCACCCATGATACAGCAGAATTTCTAGAACGAGCCATCTTTTTCTTAATTAAAAAAAGAAAAAACATTTGTACTGTGCGGGAATGGAATCCACATCCACCACATGGTGCACCCACCGCATCAACCTAGTCCGCAACCTAGTAATCATTTTTATTCATTACTTCAGCAGTTATAAAACTATATTATACTATAAATTTACAAAACTATATGTGAAACGCCAAAAGAATGCAATGTCCTCCTTTCAGAATAAACTTTCTACTCTATTTTGAATTACGCAATCTCTCAGCAGGTGTAGATGAAGGTTTACCTTTTTTTAAGGTTGAGATGTTCTCTACATCTAGACATAATATGATATTCTAACAATTTTGGCGGTGTTCCAAGAACTCTTAGCTTAAATATGTTATACATCATTCTAACAAAACCTTGATTTTTGATCATTTTTTGCGCGGATGCTTTTTGTAAGCATATTTCGAGGACTGAGCTATCCATTTTTTTTTTATTATAACTTGACAATCCATACTAATATTATAAATGCGAATCCCAGCCGCAACATTTGTGCGAAACACAAACTGTTTGTTTAATGAGGAAATAAAGATAGTGAAGTTATATTTGTGTGTGTTATTGTATATTTTATTATTTTCTTAATTAGGTATCGAACAAAAACATTGTATAAACTTAGCCCCTACCTCTTTCCTCCCGAGATGTCGCAAGAGGCCACTAAGGTATTGTAGGGACAGCCTTTATTCGTGCAGAATTATACCATAATATGCAATGCTACAAACGTTTGTAGCTCTCATTGTGAGGGGAATTTTGCCATAGTTGTTTCGCTTGGCAGGCGGGTTGGCAACCGCAGTTTATTTATTCAGATGTTCCAGGAAGATTCTTATTTAATTCTTCTTTAATTTTCCTTTTGTCGACTTTAACGACACCCACGGCATGATGAATGACATGCAATGCTGTCACTATACTGCTCGTGGGAACGCAATGGGAAGTAAGAATTAAAAAAAATTGTCTCGTACCAAAACGGCGGCAATGTGATTCGCCACCCGTCAAGTCTCGTTTCACGCGGGGGCGAAAAGTGGACTACGTGTGTTGCTTCTGCCTACCCTTAAATTCCTTATTAAAAAAACTTTCTAAATCTGTGTACATCTGAATAAAAATATCAAATGATTTGTTCTTTTTTCAACACTTATTATTTATGCACAGAATCGTCCTGAAGTAGCAGCGGTTTGAATTAAAGAATCATGAAACTTCGAGGCTCTTCTTTAAGGAATGTAATTTCCTTGGAGATATTAGACGGTAAATATTTTATCAAACGGAAACGACATTTTCCGTTGAAAGTATTTTTTTACAAATAGTTTCAATCTTCCATGATGTTTTTTGTTTTTTATTTGTCATTTATACCTATAGAAATACCTTTAAAATATTGCAAGAAAATTTCGTAAGGTCGCACGCCTGATAAATATAAACCTAAAACGAAAACTAATTGCGTTTACAGTTTAACTAATGCCCATTTTATTTTAACCAGCACATGTTCGTATTTTTGCGCGTTGCACTTTGGAGACGTTGTCATTTCGCTACGTCACAAAACTCACTCCAGATTAGCTCTGACAGATTTGAATTAGTTGTTGCGTCATCAGTCGTAAGCTAAAAAAATCTTTAAATGCCGTTTACAACATCTTCTAGACGAGATGGACTAATCGATATTTATGCGACACCATATAGACGCTAAAAGACATGTGTATGATGTCCTCCTGACTAATTTTCGACCACGACAGCAACTCTCGAATACTATCGGAAGCTATCAACTGCGCAGGAGAAATTATAGTGCCAAAGTCTATAGGGCAAACACTGAGGCACTCTTGCATGATACTACCTGCGGACGATGTAACGCTCATGATGTAAGATCGGAGCTAGACTAGGATGCAGAGCCACAGGGATTATAAAAACACAACCAGACCTGAAAACCTACAATTTGGGTTTTTGCACAAATGTTGACCACGGCTGGGGTTCGAACTCAGGATTCACAGCGCAGTAGTCAGGTTCGGTAGCTACTAGGTTCCGCGGTCATAATACATATGTATTAACACTATCATTAATACTATCATAGTCCACTGCTGAACTGAGACCTCCTACATAGATTACCACAAAAGTTTGTAGCTCCCATTTTGGGGGATTTTACCATAGTTGCCACGCTTGGCAGGCGGGTTGGCAAACGCAGTTTATTTATTCAGATGCTCCAGGAAGATGCTGCTGCCCATGTCCTTGTGTTTATTTTCCCTCATTCGACTTATACGACACTCACGAAATGAGTTAGGGTGGTAGATTCTCTTAAGCCTCTACCACACAGCTATTTAATAAAACTTAATTAAAACGAAAATTTAGCATCGTATATAATCTCGGATACTTGAATCATTTTTTTTATATTGTAAGAGAGTTTGTAACTCATTGTGAAAGTGTCAATATAAAAAGCTCAAGTAATAAGAATTTGTCACCGGATCGGCGACAAGAGAATATCAAGCACTTTTAACACCCCAACCTTCTTTCGCACCCTTATTACTATTCTTACCTTGTCTCTCCTTAGCTGTTATTGATTTTGTGTATAATGTTGTATTCAAAACAAACGGTTTTTTAAAAATAAACTAAAACAATATTAGCAAACACACATAATCTCTCTCTCTCTCTCATTATTTTAGATTTCAATTCTGTCTAATCGTTTTTCAACTCTATTCTCTCAGATCACCAAAAGTAAAAACCATATACGTTAAAGTAAGGTGAGGATTTTTTCCAGTACTATTTATTACTAACTCTTAAGTAATGGTTGAAGTACTTCCTTTTTTATTTTTCTTGGCCTCTTATGATTTCATACAGAAGAGGATCATATAACGTTCTATATTTATATAAGGTTCCGCAACAATTCAGAACACGGAAATCATAAAATTAAATTGGGAATTTGAATTTGATACACACAATAATCAGTCATTATATTAATATTTAAATTTTTCAAAGATTATCTCCTAAAATATTTCAAAGATTAGCATTTACGAACACTTAATCTTTAAAATAATATATTTGAATAAAAATAAAAATATTTTTATCTTTAAAACCCCAGGGTCAGTTGTTCAACCGTGAAGCAGTAGTGTGCAAACATTAAGCTAGCGTAATCACATGAGACTTAAGAACTGATGTCTCAGGGTGAGGGGCGTAGTGGGATGCCGCACAAAATGTTCTGGGTGACACAGCATTTGCTATGAGCAGACGTTACACTTACCATCAGGTGAATGTTTTGCTCGTTTCATCACTTCATACAATTAAAAAGAAACAATAAACATTTCAAAGTTTCAAATCTAAGAAACATTTATTGAAATAATTTAAATAAATAAATAAAAGACATGCCTAAATCCAAAGTTTTATACATCCTGCAGTCTTATTGTTATAATTAAATATATAAAAATGTATCATCTCCATCAATAAATATAGTGAAAAATTACTTCACTAATCTACGAGTATAAATGATAGGACCATAAAATATCCCAGCAATAAATCAAAGTTAAATAGGCCGATATACAGCGGTACAAACTGCACCATTTCCATAACTTCCGGTTTAGAGAAGAATTCGAGGTAGACCCATAATATCCATAAATAAAGCAATATTTGATTTCATTCGTAAATGTAAAGTATTTTGGAAATCAGTTGAAATTCAGCTGTGATATTTTTTTTACATACAGTCTGTAGTGCTTACGAGTACGTTGTAATAAAACAACCATAAAACAATGCATTTTATTTTCAAATGCATACATGAAAGAATGAAATGAAAAATCTTAAAATACATTTTATAACGGTTTTAAAAATGTATTATGTACAGGAAAATCTTCAATGAAAATTAATAACAAAGAACTACTAGCCTTAGGTAAGAGCATTTTAAAAATTCAACAGAGCATTAACATATCATCATCATCATCATTTCAGCCTATAGCATTAACACAGCGTTCAACAATTTTATTGAATTTTAATACAAATCCAGCTAAATGTTTTATGTGATTGTTAGATAGAACCTATATTAAATGATTATTTGTACAATGGAATTCAATTTTTCAGATCATAAAAACGCAAAAAGTTTAGCCCATCACAACATGTTCACTGCAAAAAATACGTCACAACATATCAGTCTATGGGACAGCGTACCTAACGCACGCTGAAGAGCCTCAATTACTACGGACTTCCGGCATGCTGCGACAGATTGTCGCTGCAGCTAATGGCGGACCAACCTAAATTGTGTATGCCAGTATTACTTAAGTATTTACTCAAGTAATTCCCAACAGACAACCGTACGGGAAGTCCTAAGTGATGTGTTGTTCTATAACGTACAACATTTATGGAGCTACGAGCTATGAGGCTATTTACAATTTAATTTACTTATATTTTATTGCTTAACTTCGCGTTATCGAATGTATAAATAAAAATGGAATAAGTTCAAAATATATTTAAAAAATTATAAACACATGTATTAGAAGATAAAATGTAAACATTGCCCATCCTTGGTAAAAATAAATATCGTGATAAGGACAAGTTGAAAACATTAGTATCATTAAAAAAATCCTTTCCGTATTTTTTCAGCCTTATTTACATCCAATATAAAATTCCACAATTTGGCCTAATTTCGACAAAAATTTCGTTTGGGTTCTTGTATATTTTTACCTAAAATTGTCAGCATATTACCAATACTTTTATGGAAAAGGGTTTCGTTATGAAAAAACTGTTCTCATTTTTTTGGAAATTCCCATCCTGTTGATTGGTCATTTTATTTTGCTTATGTAGCTTTTTATAGTTTACAGTTTTAAATTTAGATGTAATTTATTTACTCTTTCCGTATTGTTTTTATTCTCAATCTATATTCTTAACCACACATGTCATCAAGCACTTTTTCCAATTTAGATTTTTGTCTTACAATATTGTAATTAATATTATATTCAGAAATTATTTTAATTGTCTGCTTAGCAGTTAGTTTTCATTGAGAAGTTTGCTGTGATTTGGTGATGATGGTGTCATTTATCAAAAAAAAGTTCAACAAAGACTGCATAGAATATGATAATATATTTTTGATACTAGATAAATCATAAACCTTCCATACAATCACAAATACATCTAGCTTAATAATTATTACATTTTAAACTCAATTTATTTGCATTTTATGGGAAGTAATTCTCCGTGTCATAAATTTATTTCGTCATTATTTTTTTATTCATGCTCTGTACGTGTCCAAATCATCTAAGCATCCCTTTCTATCTTTGTCACTAGTCTTCTACTACAGACCAACGTTTCCTTATCATATTCACTTCAGCTATACTTCTCAAACTCCTAATTTCCACAGCATTATCTTACTTTCATGCTTCTTATGCCAGACCCAACATTCACTATCATACATAAATGTAGGAACCAGTATTCCTCCATGTACAGCCAGTCTTTCTTTAACCTGCCAACATCCGAAGCCCACTTTTCGCTCCCCTTCGCTTTGCAAATAGTGCCAACCCAGTATTAATTTGTTTAACAGTATTTCAATAATAATCAAGATAATTTTAAGTCACATTTATGACAATGATTATTTAAAGCTAGGCGTAAAAATGTTCTAGAACTATTTACATTTACTATTTAAGACATATTTAGTTCCGCCTTTAGTCAATACATACTCTTAGTAATCACCCTACTTTTCTAACATTGTATTATGAAAGTTCAATATAATATTTAAATATGTGCCACATATTTATAATTAAAAAGTTTAAATTCCTTTCGTCAATGAAACTATATTTCCAAAGTGCATACTTAAAACTACGCGGGAAATGATTTATATCATGTCATTGATCAGCAAAAAAGGATATTAATACGTAAATAAAAAACTTTTTTTTTGGCATAATTAGTTTTTGGTAAAATTATTACATAATATATGTTACAAATACTCTATTGCGATGATCCTAATAACTGACCGTCTATTACAAAAACTCAAAGAATCTGTAAAGGAAAACCCAAGTAGACGAGTTATAAAGCCGGGTACTGGCGTATTAAGACGCTCGCCTTTGTGCATAAATTACTTATCATCGGAGTTAATGTTAATAATCATCGTGTACATAAAGAGTAAATAAATAAAATAAGATGTATTAAAATAGTAACAATCTTCAAAAACGCTTCCGTAGCAATACCTATAAATAAATAAAGAAAATGACATACATTCGATATAGAAATCATTGCAACAATCTCATAAAAAACTTGAAAGGAAATGTGATAGAAAATTGTTAAGTAATTCAACAAAAACCAATAAGTCCTGTGAAAAAATATGAAAACATTTAACTAATACTAATAAGTCTTATGAATTAAATGCAGAACTGACCAATATTAAATCCTCACCGACTGATTCAGCAAACTACATAAATAACTATTTTGTTAATATCGACAGAGAGCTTGCTATTAACATTCAATTGACTAAAAGTAATAAAAATATAAATGATTACCTCAACCAACTACATAGACAACCCTAATCTTTTGTTTTATTAGAAACTAATCCTGACGAAGTAAATTGTATAATAATGAATTTAAAAACTGACAATATCTCAACTCGATACCTTAAATATATATGGCAACAAGTTGTACCTATAATAGCACATTTAGCTAACCTTTGTTTTAAAATGGACCCTATTCCCTACCTCATTTAACAATCGTTAATCAACCCGATATACAAAGGTGAGAACAAGGCCGATATTAGCAACTATAGACTAATTTCTATTTAACCAATGGAAAAATTGCTCAATAGCATAGGTATAGCTATTAAACAAAATTCAATATATTGTCTCCATTCAAATATAGTTTTAGGCAGAGAATATCATCAGAGGACGAAGTAATATCTTTATCCAGTCTAATACCAGAAAATCTTGATAAAGATGGAAAATGTAAAGCTGTGTTTATTAACCTAAAAGAAGCCTTTAATACCGTCTCTCTTTCCATTCTTGTTCAAAAATTAGAAAAAATAGGAGTTAGAGATTGGAAACTCTCTATCGTTAGAAACTATCTTAAAAATCAATGACAGAGGGTTAAGCTCACGTGTGACGTATCATGCGGCGTTCCACAAGGCAGTGTTTCTGTCCTACCTTATTTTTGTTATAGATAAACGATCTGTGTAACTCGCTTATCAAACATTCAAACATTTTTCGTACGCCGATGATACTGCCATGGTCTTTACTGGATCTAACACACATGTAATAATATTATACTCGTAAATCATACTTGTAGCTGTCCAATAATAAAGTTAATCATACAAAATACTTGGGTATGCACGTTGATCAGAGGTTATCATTGTACCTGTAGTCAAAAAATTGCAACTACTAGTTTCAATTATTTGCCACTTTATTTTAATGTATTTATTATGGCCATATAATACTGGGCAACCTAATGAAATAGCGTTTTTTTATCTTTATCTACTTCTAGTGGCCTGAGTTCGGTACCGGCATATCTAGTTACTGTTTTGCATTTTTAAGTGCTGATTTACCACGTGCTCACCAGAGAAGAAAAACATCGTGAACCTGCATGTCAAAGCAATAAAATATTTCGAGGATATTTCCGCCTGACGCTGATCCAATGCGGGTTGCATTGGATCAGCGTGGCGGACTATTCTCGGCTCCAAAACAAGAGAAAGCTTGTGATCAGCAGTGTGGTATTTATGGGCTAATTTTTTTTACTCCAGTAAGTTTACGAATTTGGGTGAATGCTTTAGGTATACTAACTGAACAGATAGACGAGAATGAATTTGAAAATTTGTTGTTATGCTTACAATCACCCAAAAGTAAATTGGTATAAAACGAAAATGGCTGCTGGACATTATACATGATGGTACAGCACTACTGGCGAATAGATGTTATTAAATATATGGTGAAATAGAATTTAATATTCAAAAAAACGTTCAATGTCAACAGATATATTGTTACTGGAATACTTACTGACCATATTGTTAAACTGAAATATTACTTATCAGTCATTCATCATCAACCTCTATATAGAAAGTCACAAGTCACTAGTGTAATCACTAGGCGTATGAGACTGGGGCGGACGTTGCACTTAAAATATTAAATCTTAAAATAAGGTGAACGTTTTGCTCTTCTCATCCCCTTCTTCTTTAAAAAAATAGATACATATTTTTGAAGAGCTGACACAGACGACTGAGAAGTCAACGATGGACCACCACCAAGTTGAGTCTGCAATGTCTTGATAATTCTTTGTAATGCCTTGACTTTGGTTGCGTGTATTGCCTAGTTGGCTATGGGTTTAAAATCACCCGGGACTGTCGAATTCCCGGATATGTGATGTTACTTTATTACATTTTATTTAGTCAAGAATTATGTTGCTCTAGATTTCGTGTCTAGGAACTGCATCTTCTATCGTTTAAATCTCAATAAAGTAAAATACCACAGAAGTATGGAATAAAAAGCTATACCTTCTCTATCACATAAAATATATACGGTTAAGTACTATAAATCATATCAATTATTGTATCATAAGTTTGACGAACAACTGGATAGAATTCAAACACAGCGGAGATGGCTAGGACCGACAGAGTGACAATCCTGCTGACGCCACGAATTAAATCCAATCTGCTAGTGAGTGGTAAAGATTTTCTTAGAGATTTCGACTCGTACATAACGGCTTTTGGAGGAGTCACCTGTAACAAAGTGCAGTTAGATTACGAGTATTTGTCTGTACGTGTTCATCAAACTAATTACTCTTAATGGGTTAAATATTTTTTATTTTATTTTATATAAGAACATATGTATTTTATACTATGTATTACACTAGTCTTCGTAGTTCTAGTTAGAAAAATTTCTAGACTTCATGTGTAGCAATTTAACTTACTAGAACCCATAACCATAGTGAAATTAAAGAGCATATACTAATAGAATTAAGACAGCAGCAACTCAGATCAGACCCTAAGTATGAGGTTATTGGATATAACATTTACTTTTTTTACCTGGAAAATTACACCCGGTTCTATTTGAGAAGGCACGTCGTCTGTCCGACGAGTTTTAAAACATTGCTGGAAGATTCCAAGCTATAATTTAATCTTGTTATAGCAATCTCGTTTTTTTCTATATTTGTACATGTGATGTAAAATATCTTAAAACCTTTGAAATATATCACAATGCTAAATAGCAAAATAACAACCTTCACTACCAACTTTTACTGATTTCCTTTATTTATGCGACTACTATTTTTGGATTGAATTGTCATTAAATAAAACTAAAAATTTTTGGTAGCATGTATATAAACTGACAGGCACAACCGCCCCCTTACACCTTTTGTCATCCTGTTTGTTCACATTTACTAAAGCTAATAGAACTTACTTAGTAATCTGTCCACCCCAGGGCCAGTTATTCTGCCGTGAAGCAGTAGTGTGCAAAGATTACTGTATTCCGGTCTGAAGGGCACCGAGAGCTAGTGTAATTACTGGGCATATGAGACTTGAAAAGTGACGTCTCAGGGTGACTCGAAATTTCAAGATTATATATAAAATTAAACGCGATAAAATCCACAAATTACTTTTATTCATGGATTACTTAATGATATGAATTAATCTCCCACAGCTGTTTTTATTTCGAAATACAATAATAATAATCATATTTATATATTTCTAAAAGAAATCCTTCAATTATTTTCTCACCTTTTCGGTGACCTCGGCATTTTCCAGTTTGACCTCAGCATTTTCCAGTTTGACCTCAGCGTGTATAGGCTGGGCGTTATTTGTCACGATGTCAAGGGCGCCGCCCGCCTCTCTCTTGCGTCGTCTAAGAGTGGAGAGCTGTTGAACGATTCAAGGAGTGAAACTCTTACGAGTGTCATTGAAATACGGTCGTTTTACAGATTATCTTTTATTCCAATACTTAAGTTTTATTTTGGTTATTTTATCGATATTTAGACATTCATGTAGCGTAGCGATATGAGTACCAGACTACTAAGCCCTAGATTCGAATCTCGGTCGAAGACACTACTTGTCCAAGAAATTCTGAGTTTTTGAAAAATATTAATTAATGAGTCCTTGTCGTATCGGATAAAAAGAAATTACCAGATTTCAACAAAACTAATACTTTGTATTATTTATTAACCGACAGTATATTCACCATCATTAACTAGAATATATAGCCATTTTCTAGGGAAATTTTCCGTAACTGTGGCTTCAACGATACACTGGTAGTAAACTTTCTATGCAGGAATCCGTTTAGGTAGGTAGGTAGTTTTTCTGTTCCTGTGAAACAGTAGTGTAATTACTGGGCATATGAGACTATATGGGCATTTATTTGTCACACAGAAGTGTTCTGTTTAACACAGCATTTGTTATAGGAAGACGTTGCACTTACCATCGGGTGTAGAATTTGATCGTCTGTTCACGAATAAAAAAGAATGTTTAGCCGATTGCTAGCGGTCATTGAACGGAATGGCGGAATTACGTATTACATTCAATATTCTGTTATCATTCATCAGAAAATGTTTCAACTTGTATGCTGATATTTATAGATCTAAACTTATAGGAAGGAATATCGGATTTTTGTATCTTTTTGCATAATTTTTTTAATTGACTGTTTGAGTGACTGACTGACTTTTTAAGAGAATGTTTTGAACGGCTTAGCACGTGGTAGCTCAGGGACTAGGCGCTCGCTTTAAGTTTCATAGTATGCGAGCGACCTGGGTTCGATTCCCGGTGCCGGCACCACTAAAATTGTTAATTGCAATTTTAGGTGCTGATATACCACGTGCTCGGCGGTGAAGGAAAACATCGTGAGGAAACCTGCATGTCTGAGAAATAAAAAAAAAATTCTAGGACGTCTGCAGTTCGCCAACCCGCATTGGAGCAGCGTGGCGGATTCTTCCTAGCTCCAAAACCCTCTCAGAAATGAGAGGAGGCCTGTGCTCAGCAGTGGGACATTTATAGGCTGAAACATTAGCACGTGTCGTTTTTTTATAGATCCCAAGATTCTTCACCAGTGACAATTGTTTCGAGAAAGTTATTTCAGTCCTTGTGCAAAAAAAGTCATTTAGATTTATTATTCTTGCAGAAATGGTTAAATAGTTAGTATTTTATTGATAAAGTGATGAGACGAGCAAAACGATTACCTGATGATAAGTGCAACGTCTGCCTATAACAAATGTTACTGTTACTCAGAACACTTCTGTGTAGCACCACACTGCGCCTGTCACCCTGAGTGACATCAGTTCTTAAGTCTCATATGCCCACTTATTACATTAGCTCTCATTAGCAACAAATCCACTACGCATGCGGTGGTTACGTATAATTATATAAGAACAGTTAGATATTATCTTCAAACTAATTTGTATTTCAGAATTTCAGTACTGTCTTGTGTTGGTAATCCAATAAATTATTTTTTAGACCATGTTAATCGAAGGCGACTGGATGACCGGTATGCGAGCTAGCTTAGAGGCTTATCTAGCCGAAATCATGTTCTCTTATTATACAATCAGTAGTCGAGTTCTGCAAGAATACAGAGTCGAACTTCTTCGCAGCCCCACCCGTACTGGATTCCAGTTTATGCTCATATAAGTACATCGCTTGAAGAAGTCGCTTATTAAAAATGCAACACAAGCCACGAAAAATAATTGTGACGCTGATGGACCTAATGCAGTGTCAGTAAGAGTCGCACAAAGTTGATTTAAGCGTTTTCAATCCAGGAATTTTGATGTCATAGATGCATCTCGCTCTGGTCGGCCCGTTACGGATGAAATGGACGCCATTATTGAAAAAATGGAGTAAGATCAGCATATCTGTAGTTAAGACATAGCTGAAGAACTGGGAATTGACCACAAAACAGTTTTAACCCATTAAAAAAAAGTTGGGTACACAAAAAAGCTCGATATTTGGGTGCCACACGAGCTCACTGATAGAAACCTAACGAACCGTGTACTTATATGCGATTCTTTATTGAGACGTAATGAAACCGAATCGTTTTAGAATAGATTGATAACTGGTGATGAAAAGAGGATCACGAACGACAAGAACGTGCGAAATAGGACATGGTCAAAGGTCGGTCAGTCTTCACAGACTTTGCCAAAACCCGGGTTAACTCGCAATAAGGTGATGCTGTATGGTGGGATTGGAAGGGCATTGTTCATTATGAGCTTTTACCGCCGGGCAGAACCATCGATTCTGATCTCTACTGCCAACAACTAATTTTTTTTTTTGCATAAAGTGATAAAACGAGCAAAACGTACAACTGAAGGAAAGTGAAACGTCTGCCCATAACAAATGCTGTGTCACCCAGAAAATTTCTGTGTGACACTAGACTGTGCCCATCACCCTGAGACGTAGGTTCTTAAGTCTTATATGCCCAGTGATTACGCTAGCTAACCCTTCAAGCCGAAACACAGTAATGTTTGCACACTGCTGCTTCACGGTAGAATAACTGGCCCTGGGGTGGTACCTACCTAGACGGACTCCTGCATAGGAATCCTACCAACAGTGATAAAGCAAGAAGTTGAGAGAAAGGGGCTGGAATTGATCAATGTGTTGAAAAACGGTGTGGTCTTTCATCACGACAACGCTAGACCACACACAGCTTGAGCCACTCAACAAAAATTAAGAGAGTTTAGCTGGGAGGTGTTAATTCATTCGCCATATAGTCCTGATCTTGAACCTTTCCATCTGTTTCGGCCTCTTCAGAATTCTTTAGTGTCAGGTTAACATCATGAGAGGACTGCCAAAACTACTTGTCGCGTTTTTTGCTCAGAGGTCCCAAAATTTCTACAGCAACAGGATTATGTTACTATCTTCAAGATGGCAAAAAGTCACCGAACAAAATAGCATTTTCATATAAAATGCGAAGAAACCTTTTCCCCAACCCAATATATTGGTAACAGCAAAAGAAATTGACTTCAATATTACTCACACGGTCATTATTTTCTCCAAACACAATGCTACAAATTGTTATAAGCAGAATGTAGATTTTCATTTTTCACCTTTTCCCTGAATATTTTTATTAACATTGTCGACAATAAAACAACAGAATAATAAAGTTTGTCGATACCAATATATATTTCGTAGCGTTTCTATTATATAGTTGAAGTATAATAAAAATACGATAATTGTAAACAAGTCAACCAGAAAATTGTACTATTTGTAAAACAATGAATAATTAGTTATTTCTTAATTCATCCATTGAAACGAAACATATTACCACATATATATGCTACAGACGAAAAGAAAATTTATTGTCATATTAGAGCCAAAATGTTAAAGCTATTAATAATACTACTGATTACAGTTGCATACGGACATCAAACCGTGAGTATATTGTTTATTTTATATTATTTTTTAAAAAACGATGACCCACACTATTATTTCCCCTGTACCGTAGGAGTCTTTAAAATCCATCAATTTCACATACACAACACAACGAAAGCCAAAAATTAGTATTTTTGCAGATATTACTTACTTTGAGTAAAATTAAACAAAGACGACCTTCTGTATACACCAAATTACTACGTATAATTGTGAATGCTCCTTAACCGCCATCATTGGACCCCAATCGCAGTGAAGTCGTGCCTTTGACAAATGAAATTTTAGCCGCAGGCAATTAGGGGCGCAATGTAATAGCCTATCTTACGTCATCTATCATTTCTATAGAATCTAACTTTGATTTACTTGATTTTTTTTGTGGTGCACTAAATTGCTTACTGCTACCATACTTGTCTTAATGTATATGTCGGGATCTTAATAATATATTAATAATTATTGTGAATTTATTAGAACTATTATTTATTTCTGTGCCACTGGGTGCATTCACATGTACTGATATAGCCGGTAGTTATTTTCGTATTTTATTTATAGTTATTAATAGTTATTAACCCTTAACGGTATGTGGATAGTCACGTATGAAATAAAAAAATTACCAGTTATTTCTAATTTGGGCGATACGATGTCCTCCTAACCGATTTTCAAATAAAACAAGAGTCACGCACTCGCTCTAATCTACCCGCGCGCGATATTTATGTACTCAAGATCCTATCAAGAAACTAAGTTTTTTTTTATTGGATTAAGTGATGAAACGATTCACCTGGTGGTAAGTGCAACGTCTGTCCATAACAAATGCTGTGTCGCCCAGAAAATTACAGTGTGACACCACACTGTGTCCATCACCCTGAGACATAAATTCTTAAGTCTCATATGCCCAGTGATTACGCTAGCTCACAGTGCCCTTCAAACCGAAACACAGTAACGTTTGCACACTACTGCTTCACGGCAGAATAACTGTCCCTGGGGTGGTACCTACCTAGACGGATTCCTACTGAGGAATCCTACCACCAGTGAATGCAATGTGATACTAACGGAAAAGAAATGATAAGGCTTCCACCAGACTGTCACAAAGGACGAAAGCATCACTTGATTTGATACAGTGCTTGACATAGACCTCTCTCTAGATAGGAGGATATTCGCAAAACTTAACAAGCGGAAAGGCAGTCGTATTGTCAGACATCGTGTTACTACAATTCTTAACCAGCATACATAAACACCACGGTGGCTCAGGGGCCGTGCGCTCTCTTTAAATCCCATTGTACGCGAATGACCTGAGATCGATCCCCGGTGTCGGCAACACTAAAATTGTTTACTAAATTTGAAGTAATTTTAAGTACTTATTTACCACGTTCTCTGCGGTGAAGGAAAACATCGCGAGGAAACATGCAAGTATGAAGAATAAAAATATTTCAACGACATGTCAAGTCCTCAAACCCGCAGTGGAGTGGCTTGGCGGACTATTTCTTACTTCAAAACGAGAGGAGGCCTGTACTCAACAGTGGGATATTTATATTCTTGGTATCTTCATCCACCAAAGCTCCACTGTGCTACAGTAATACAAGATTTCTTAAATAAAGAGAATTTACTGGTGGTAGGATTCTTATGCAGGAATCCGTCCGAGAAAAATATAGCGGTGTCAGTACTTCATACCGTAACATATGACGTTATCCTGCCATTTGTTACCACCTTCTTAATACCTGATTTTAAGTTTTAAGCATAAAGTCAATGCGAGCCCAACACACATTTTTAGTATGTGTATAATTAGTTTGTAATTATTAGTTATTTATTTGTCCAAAACATAACTTTAGTTCACAACTTGATAAAGTTGGGAATTACTGAAGTTAAAGTCAATAAACAACATCAAGACGGATCAATACCTTTGTTGATGCCAGTTGTGAGAGTATTGATCACGCTTGTAAAAGCAACACGCGACTAAAACGCCTACCTTGTAAATCTTTAAGGCTGAGAATGGGTGTTGATATTTTACCACTTACTACCACTCACTAACAAATCTATAACCTTTTGCACGGTCTAAAATGAATTTACAAATTTAAAACAACGATCAATGTGAATCTTATAATAATTAATTTATTTTTGGTACTGCAAGAAATGTAAAAATAAACAGTATGACTGTTTATTATCAATCCTACTATTCGATGTCCATCTGACCAATTTTGATTACTGCAGTTTACTTCCAATTTACCACCTGTTTTGTCGTATGCGTTTGCAGATTAGGATACGCCTCGTATATAAAACTAGCTAAAGTGCCCCCAGGGGATATTTAAAAAACCTATATCCACGTGGACGAACTCACGGACATCAGCCAGTTAAAAATAAGGTCGTCTTAACCTTCAACTATCGTGACATCTGCGATTTACTACCGAAAATCGTATTTTTTATGATGTTTAGAGAGTAAGTGGACAGGAATAAGTCGTTAATTTGATGGTATGCAGCCAGCCAACCCAACTATACAGTGCCACTCAGAACTTTTAATTACAGCTTATTACCTGTGAGGCATTAGACATCTCATCATTCGACGTCTCATTGGCCCAGTTATTTTACTATCTGAGGAACATAATGACGCTTACGCACTATTGTTTGGCGGCACAATGCCTTGCATATTGGTACTAACTTAGGTGCCCCTGAATATAAGTCTTACCATCAGCTCGAAACCTGCATACAGGACGTATTTCTCGTGTATCAAAGAGATTTATTAATACATATAACTATTCCACAATATCTCAAATTGAGAGTTGCACAAATATCGTGTTCGGCTGACATTTCAAAGCAAATCTTCAAGTAATATACGAGTAGTGCCCTTACCGCTAACATACGCCGTCTCATAACTTGTGAAAGTGAACTCATCTATGAGTCCGCTTGATTTGGTTAAGATATTCTATTTAGTTCGGAACCCTCTCGATATTTTATTTTACTTAAACTCTTACTATCTCAGTTTAAAACTTAATAAAATACGCATTATAAATAATGAAAATTGTTTTAGAAACTTCAAAATGAGGCCGATCTACAGTCCGAACTAATGCCACAGGAATTAAATCCGACCTTCGTTTCAGACAAGGTAAAGTTTATTAGAATTTCACGGAATTAGAATTGAATCGAAGTAGACTTCTGGGTCGGCATCTACTTAGGTGATCATATTTGAATTTATTTTATTAACCGACTTCAAAAAGGAGGAACTTCTCTAACTAGTCTATATATTTTTTTTGTTTTTATTTATGTTTGTTCGGGAATAACTTCTTTGTTTATGTACCAATTTTAATGATTCTTTATTTATTGGAAAGGTATATAAGGGTTTAGATAGGTCCATCCTTACGGGGTACCGTAAGGATGGACCTATCTAAATTGGTCAAGTTCTGATGAAGGGATCCGTAAGAAAATTGTGAAACATTAAATCCGCATAAGCATGTTTGAAGCTGCTGCGTTGACGTCGGTTTTTTTCATAGCATAATTACAACAGCTGAAATTTTGTTCGTACGTAACCCAGTGGCACCCCCTTTTGGCAAAAGATTATATAAATATAACATTATTTCCGAAGCCGTCAGCCTCAGGGGCCTGGTGCTCGCTTTTAATTTCATAGTAAGCGAGTAACCTGGTTTCGATCCCCGGTCCCAGCACCTCTAAAATTGTTCTACATTTTTAAGTGCTGATTTTCCACGTGCTTAGCGGTGAAGGAAAACATCGTGAGGAAATCTGCATGTTCGAGGAATAGAAATATTTCGAGGACATGTGAATTCCGCCAACCCGCGTTAGAGCAGCGTAGCGGATTCTTCTTAGCTCCAAAACCCTCTCAGAAATAAGAGGAGACCTGTGCTCAGCAGTGGGACATTTATAGGCTGAAACTTAACTTAACTTAACTTTAACATTCTTTCACACACTCTAGTGTTGCTTTACATTTTCCTTTATTTTATTCTTAAAGCCACGAATGCAAAACATTTTTTTTTGTTAACTGTATGATGCATGGCAACAGGAACTCGACCAGAAATTATTTAGTGGTCAATCTATTCCAGCATTTATTTTAAGTAGTTTATCTGTGCGTTTCTACAAAGTTGTACCATTCAACAAGCAAAACTGTGCTGTAAGTAATCGGATGAAGTTTACTCAGACAGCCTAGATATCGCGGGAGAAACAACGACAAGAGTTTTCAAATTACATACTGAGGATGATTTACAAAACTGATGATTGGCTCAACATCACTCAGAGAAGGAATGGCATATATGGACAACAAAGTGGTCTTTGTTGTGGTGGTGGTCCACCAGACATAAATTTAGATATTGAGCTTAGTCCACTTTGACTGAGCTCAATGTGTAAATTTATCTTAATATATATAAATTATTAGTTTAATATATATACATTTATTTTAATTTTTTTTTTTTAAATATAGTAAATATGTAGTATCTTGAAACGCTTAAAATAATGATTAATATTCACATTATATGTTACGAGTATTAAAACATTTCGTATGAATATTCCAGACTTATAATTAATATATTTATTTAACAAAATAATGAAGCAAGGGAGGTAAGCGCATATATGTAAAAACATAAAATGATTACTTCTCATGTTTCAGGGTGAACCGTGGAAGGCAATTATGCCTCTAAGACAACGCCGTGATACAAGCCTAACAAGTGTACTGGAAACGCCATCGACAATCGAAACAATAAAATCTTATAGTCGCATAATCGCGTGCGTAGTGCTGGCCCTATCTGCCATTGTAGAAATTTCTGTTTATCTAATTGAATCGTATGTCACGTGACATGCAAACTCTGTTATTTAAGAAATTATAAGCTAATGGTTTGGTTTGTTTTTCACGGTATCCTACTAATTAATAATCCTATTAAACTCCGGTAGGCGTGCTACTTTGTGCAGTCGACTATATGAAAGAAAGAAAACATTCATTTCCACAGACACAAATACATAAAATTAGGTAATAAACATACATTAAACCGACTGATCTGAGCAGGTTCCTTTTTATTAAATGGTACATAACCTAATTAAACTTTAATATTAATAGTACTTTGAATTACGCTAAAACAATTCAGAAGCTCAGAGGTGACAGTGCAAATACGTATATCTTTTACCATTGTTTTCACATCGTTGATCACTGATGGTAGGATTCCTATCCAGGAATCCGTCTAGGTAGGTACCACCCCAGGGCCAGTTATTCTGCCGTGAAGCAGTAGTGTGCAAACATTACTGTGTTTCGGTTAGAAGGGCACTGAGAGCTAGCGTAATCACTGGGAATATCAGACTTAAGAACTGATGTCTCAGGGTGACGGGCGCATTGTGGTGTCATACTGTTCTGGGTGACACAGCATTTGTAATGGGCAGACATTTAACTTACCATAAGGTGAACGTTTTGCTCGTTTCGTTACTTTTATGAAATAAAAAATATATATACATGCACTGTGATTTCGCCACTGGTCTTTACTAATATAAAAATACTCATTACGAATCTATATAAAATTCAAACAGAAAAAGATTAAAAATCATTACATAAAATATTTTCTCTTAAATAATGATACTATATCATGCATACATCAGATAGCAAATAAAGCACTTCTCCAATCATTTCCAGCAAAGAAAGCTCATTATGGTTTTATTCATCCAAGTTTTGTTAATTATAGCCGAACATAATATATATTCACAGTTCACATATAATATACTAAAGTTGTTTTAGGCATATATTTCCCAGATATTCGGTCAACTTGATAAGAACAACGATACCCGCAAACATCTCCACAAATAACAACATAATTATTTTCTAATTACTTATCTTCTCGTTATTGTCAACAACAGCCTAATTACTGTCGGATCGTTTGGCGCAGTGGCGCTTGGCTTCTTTCTGCGCCTTGGTTCGATTCCCGCACAGGACAAATATTTTTATTTCCTACAGATAGTTTTCCCGCTCACACAAGCTCACTTTTCACGCTCGCGGGAAACGAGACGTGACCGGTGGCGAACAACGTCGCTGTTATTTTGGTACGAGTAAAAAATTCTTAGCCACCATTGCGTTCCTACGAGGAATATAGTGACTGCAGTGAATATTATGGTATTATTCTGCACGAATAAAGGCTGTCCGTACAATACCTTAGTCGCTTTTTACAACACCTCAATAGGGAAGAGGTAGGTGCTATTCTACTCAGCCGGACACCTATCGGCTCTAATCGGAATGAATTTATATCTGAAAACCGCACGTATATAGAAGAAGCGAATAAGAACACAATACAGAGAAAGTGTTGGTAATTTTGAAAAAGACTTTTCCTGTGGATTAGCAAATGGTCGTTAGGTGGATTAGCAATAACTTATAAATATCCCACTTTTGATCACAGGCCTCCTCTAATTTTTGAGAAGGCCCCGGCGCTGGAAAGAGTCCACCAGGCTGATGATGCCTGTCACCAGTGTGGATATTTGGGATCTAAATAAGATTAGATTAGTTATCTGTTGTAAGCATCTTGCTTCTGACAGACTTTTTACTAAGTCCACTTTAACGACATTCTAGCGATGTATGGGATAGTAGATTCTCTTACGCCACCCACACTCTGTGACCACCACATGTATCACAACACAGACCTTAATTATAACTAACTAAAAGAAAAGGCTCAGTCGCTGAGCGTGCAATAGCTATGCTCGGAGTTTCTCAAAACATTTCTGTGTGGCACCACTGGGCCTGTCATCCTGAGACATCAATTCTTAAGTCTCATATGCTCACTAATTACACTAGCCCCCAGTGCCCTGCAGACCGAAACAGTAATGTTTCCACACTACAACTACACGCTGGACTAGCCCTACGATGGTACCTACCTATACGGATTTCTGGAAATGAATCATACCACCAGTAATCTACCTGGGTCACATAGGATGTGACCCATTGGTGCCAAAGCTACCCCTTCCACCGGCCTGCTCTGAAAGTTGAAGTTTTCTAGCGAGTCGATTCGTGATGATCCTCAAAAACAACTTATTGAGATGACTCAGGAGTGAGATGAGTAGATAACACTTTAGCCTCTAGTTTTACCCATCTTGTAAGACAGAGTTAAAAATCCTAAAGTTCTCTTAACATTGGTTTTCCTCCGCTTGAGTTTAATATACATATCTAAATCTTAAGATATCTTAAGACTCTAAGTTCAATTTGTTTTAAAGTATCGAGACATTTAAATACGGTTTAAGGTCAAGAACGCAATTACGCCAAACAGGAGAAAATAAAATGAGGTTCATATGGGTTGAAATTCATGTGTGGCAATTACTATTTGTTTTTTTTTTTGTTTCTAAAATCAAAAATTTCACTCGATTTAAATTTAATAATACGCGAGTTACCTGGGTTCAATTCCCGGTGCCGGCAGCACTTAAATTGTTAATTGCAATTTTAAGTGCTGATTTACCACGTGCTCGGCGGTGAAATAAAACATCGTGAGGAAACATGCATGTCTGAGAAATAAAAGAAATATTTCGAAGCCATGTGCAGTCCGCCAACCCGCATTGGAGCAGGGTGGCGGATTCTTCCTAGCTCCAAAACTTTCTCAGAAATGAGAGGAGGCCTGTGCTTAGCAGTGGGACATTTATAGACTGAAACTTTACTTTACTTTACTTTTATGAAGTTATAGTTCCACATTCAAATTATGAACAACGCTATCTAAAGCACGAGCCCCGAGTGAAATTATATTAAATTAAAAAAAAGAATTTAATTTAAACTTTATTCACAAAAAGCAATGCGTAAAATCGAGTCCGCCTTTTCTCGGGAACAAGGCATTGCTCAAGTCCATCCTTCTATTCAATAGGACGGCAATCTTTGTAATCTTGCTAGCAGCCGATGATGCCTTTAGGAACCCGAAACTGAGCACTATTGAAGGGATACAAAATACAGTTACCAAAAATAATGTTATTTTTATGCACGTTAACTGTACACGTTTGTAATATCTATAACATGCCGATAGGTGTCTGGCAGAGTAGAATAGCACCTACCTCTTTCTTATCGAGGTGTTGTAATAGACGACAAATGTGTTGTACGGACAGACTATATTATGTAGTGTCCCTTTTAAAATTCATATAATACTGCAGTTATCTATCACGCCTATAACATTTCCGACTAGTCCTAAATACATCGTATTTGTAATGACAATACACATTTACTTGATGGCTATTTGGACTATTTATCAAATTAGTATTATTTAGGACTTTAGCTTCGCTCAAGTATTATAGTTTAAAACCAGCTTTACTCCCAACTTTATCTTAATGGAGTCTAAAATGCATGTTTCACCTTAGTGAAACATGCATGTTTGCAAATATTATTACACTATGGCATTGTGACGACATATTATTAATTAAAAATTAAATTAATTATTTGATTAGTTATATATAAAATAAATTCAATAAATCCTAAAGTATTGCTCCTAGATTTTTTTTTCTGTCGAATATATTAATGAAAATATGGGCACTTAAAGTTTTCAACCGGCGGAAGCGACTCAGTATCGATATAAAGATGCATTATAAGAAAGTCTCAAAGTATGGTCTTATGTTATTGAGTTCACTGATATAAAAACAATAAAATAGAAGTTCTCTAAGATGTAAAAACATTATTAAGATAGACTTGAGACTTGAAAATGATTAAGATAGATTTGCGTAAGCTTCCATACCCAGACAGGAGTTCGCGGTAAACGCAGACAACAACCGATGCGTCTTATTGAAAGACATATGATGTTAGTGCCGGTGGAGACCGGGTCTGTTGTAGTAATAAGACTTTCTCGTGGACATCGTGCACTCCTGCCGTGTGGTCGGCGTCTTAGACCCGATTTTACCGATCACTTTGAAAACCAAGCTTTACTTAACTGAGTCCAAATGTATAATTTGATGTCGATTTTCGTCTAACCGGTTTCACCAGCTCCATTTTGATCGCGTTGAGCAAAATGAAGTTTACATGTAATATTGTGACAATCTAAAAAAAAAAACTTCATGTATTTCGGATTTTTACATCTAATAAAAAATCCTAATGATTTATCCCTACGACTTATCAAAACTGATGAATAGTACATTGAAACACTTTATTACGAACAGATATAAATACAGTTACAAATAAAATGAGAGTAATATAAAAAATGTATCGTATGTCAATCACTTAGCTAAACAAGCGTATGAGATTTAATGTGATTTACGTTCATTTCTTAAAATAAACGGTTACGCCTTTCAAATGGCTCACCGTATAAAATCATCAGCAATTCTGATATCGCCATATACAGGACGTGGTGAGGCTAACAATGAATTGGATTTTGTTACTCTGTTTCGTCATCGCTCTGCTGTACCCAATATTGGTAAATATTTTTTTAATACTTTATTAACTAAGAGCTCAGGGGCCGGAGGCTAGCCTTAACTTTCATGGTAAGCGATTTAGCTTCCCAGTACCGGCACCTCTAAATTTGTTCTCCGTTTTTAAGTGCTGATGGACGTGCAACGGTGAAGGAAAACATCGTGAGGACACCTGCATGTCTAAAGAATAGAAATTCTTCGAAGACATGTCATCATCATCATTTCAGCCTATCACTAGTCCACTGCTGAACTTAGGCCTCCTCCATAGATTGCTACGAAAGTTTGTTGCTCTCAATTTTGGCCATAGTTGCCACGCTAGGCAGGAAGATGCTGCTGCCCATCTCCTGGTTTTTATTTTCCCTCTGTCGACTTTTACGACACCCACGGGATGAGATAGGGTCGTAGATTCTCGTAAGACGCCACCACACAGCGACACCACATGTAAAGTTCGCCAATCTGCATTCGAGCAGCGTGCCAGACTCTTCCCGACTCTAAAACCCTTTCAGAAATGAGAGGAGGCCTGTGTTCAGCAGTGCGACATGTAAAGGCTGTTACTACTACTACTTTAGCAACTTTTTTAAATAGTCCACTGCTGTACGTAGGCGTCTTCCAAGAACTGGGGATTTTCCGTAACGACCACCCTTGGAAGGCAGGGACTTGGTGATCCCAGTACCGTACGCCTCGCTTCTTAGACTCAGTTGCCAATCACCTGTCTATGTATTTTCGGTTGGATAATTTTCTAGGTAGTTATTTTGCCACCTTTCGGAAGCCATTAGATTTCCCAGGCAGTTCCATTCCGTCGAGTTTTACGACACTTAAGAAATCAGATGGGGTAGCTGATTTTCTTACGCCGCCACCACATGGCACTTATACCAATACACTTCTAATCAAAAGTGTCTATTTCGCTTCTTTATATCCTTCAAGTAAGTAGTATAGAGGTAATATACCAGAGTCCAGCATCCCGACTTGTCTTGTAAGTGTATATCACTACACTTACAGGACTTAATTAGTGCAATTATCGGACATATGAGACTTAAGAACTGATGCCTCTGGGTGATGAGCGTAGTGTAGTACCACATAGAAATATTCTGGGTGCCACAGTATTTGTTAGGGATAGTTGTAGTTACCATACCATACCAGTTAGCTGAACGATTTGCTCGGTTCGTACTTTCTTACATAAAAAAGACAAAACTATGACAGTAATTGCAACGATTTGCTCGGTTCGTACTTTCTTACATAAAAAAGACAAAACTATGACAGTAATTGCATGTCCAGTTCTCGCTAATTACTAAATTAAACTATAGCGTAAGCTACTTCCTTGGTAGAGCTAGGTTGTACTGATGGCAGCATGTATATTTTTAATAGCCTTACAAACGGACACAGATTCCACCTAATGGTGAGTAGTTACTCTAGCTCACAAACGATAAAAAATCAATAAGATTTGACGTCACCCTTGAAGACTTTGGTTGGAATGTCTCTACCAGTTATTCAGTTTCTTCAATCACCATACGAAACATAGTATCATTTATATTACAGACATTGTCTAGCTGCGACTTGGCTTTACCACATAAAAGGTCGTCTACCAGTCTTTGGCACACTGTATTCGGTCAACTGTAAGCGTTTATCATTATTATCATTATTTACTCAACACAGGCCTCCCCCATAGACTGCAACAAAAATTTGTAGCTTTCATTTTGAGGGTATTTTGCTATAATTGCCACGCGTGGCTGTCGAATTGTCAACCGCAGTTTTATTCAGATATTCCAGGAAGATACTGCTGCCCATCGGTTTTAATTGTCCCTCTGTCGAGTTTTACGACACCCTCGGGAAGAAATGTGGTGTTAGATTCTCTTAAGTCACCACACGTCACAAGCGTTCGTGATAATTACTTATTAATAAAACCAATTTGTTTATTCTAGGGTCAGCAAGCAGACTCCGGCATCACCGATTTCAGCAACAGATACGCTGAACTGGCCGCACCAATACCAGCAAATGTAAACATCAACGAGCTAGTTTCAGTCTTAAAATCCGAGAGCAATCATCCATAATGACCGAACATCAATCGGAAAAATATTTATAGTATCAATGTTCCAAAGTATCTTTAAACTTTTCTTGAATATTATATCCTACAAAATGAACCATTTGACACACCCAAATGCTGAAACACAATTCTCGTATTAACATATTATGACGAAAGGAAACTTATATTTGAATAGTTTTATGTAATTTATTAAAATAAATATGAAGCGTGCTTTTGTCAAAAAAATTGCCGAAGTTTTCTTTCTTCATTTCTTTTCACTGGGCATATGAGACTTAAGAACCGATGTCTCAGGGTGATGGGCGCATTGTGATGTCACACAGAAATTTTCTGGGTGACACAGTATTTGCTATGGGCAGACGTTGCACTTCCCATCAGGTGAACGTTTTGCTCGTTTCGTTACCTTATACAATTAAAAAAAAATTAAATATTACGATGACAATTGCCTGAATCAGGTCAAAGTATCTTACCTGATTATCTAATGTACCATATTTGAAGACCGCGTGGCCAAGTGGTTAGTGTACCTGACTTCTACGCCGCGGGTCCTAGGTTCAAATTCCAGCCGAAGCCAACATTTGTTTAAAAACACAAATTGATGGTTTTCGGGTCTAGTTGTGTCGTGATTGTTTAATCTGTGATCTGACACCGCATCCTAGCCTACCTCGGATGTCAACGCAAGAACGTTACATCGGGCGCGGGTAGGTTGGGGCGAGTGAGTGCATCTGTGTTTTGGTGCACTTGTGGCACTATAACATCTCTAGCGCAGTTGATTACATTATGCCAGAAAAATACCACGGCCTCCGACCGATGGCGGAATCTCGATTGAATAATCGTCTGAAATATATTTACTGATGGTAGAATTCCTACGCAGGAATCAATCTATATAGGTGGTGGTACCTGCACTGCCAGTCAAGACTGTCCGTCAATCGGTAATGTATAAACACTACTGTTTTGTGTGAAGGGCACTGTGCATAAAAGGTTTAAGAACTGATCTCCCAGGGTGACAAGCGCCGTGTGATGGCAGACAGGAATGGCACTTACTTCCGAAAAAAACATGTACACTAATATACATTCACGCATAATTTAATAAATTATATATACACTCAGCGTCATAAAAATCGCACCTGTCTGAGTTTGCGCGAAAAATGGCTGTAATGGCTAGAAACGAATTATATTTATATAAATATTGGTATGTTTGATATGGGTATTTGAATAGCTTTACATTATTAATAAAAAAATCATGAAATCATTAAAACATTTATCATTATAGAGCGTCAAAAATAAACACTGTCAAATGCTCGTTAGTAAGGACGCTAGTTACACCACCTAAAAAGGGTATAAAAGGGTCGATCTGGATGAAATATGGGCCAGTCGTAATTTAGACTAAGTAACCCAAGTGAGAACAAGTAAAGATGGACACCAGCTCTGAAGAAGCCGCTCAAGTGATTGCCCTATTGCAGTCGGGGATGCGGCAGTGTGACGTTGCTCGACAGTTGAACCTGTCCCGTTTTTCAGTTCGACGGGTGTTCCAACGTTTTCAGCAGACTGGTGGTTATGTTAGAAAACCGGGATCTGGAAGAAAACGGTGCACATCAGAAAGAGATGACCGTTTCATCGTTACGACATCTTTACGAAACCGTTTTACAAATGCTGTTGAGTTGCAACAACAGCATCTGTGAGTGTTTCTACGATAAGAAGAAGGTTACACGAAAAGAGTTTAACAGCCCATAGACCTGCTAAAGGTCCAAAACTTACTGCACAGCATCGCAGAGATCGCCTAGTTTGCTCGCAATCATTGCGAGTGGACTCTAGAACAGTGGCGGACCGTACTCTTCTCTGATGAGACGAGGGTCTGTCTCTTCTGCAATGACAGACGTAGAAGGGTCTACAGAAGACAGGGGGAGAGGTTCGCATAACCCTGCTCCGAAGAATCCGTCGAATACGGGGGTGGCTCGTGTATGTTTTGGGGCGGCATTTCCGTCGACGGGAAAACGGAACTTGTGTGCGTTTCCCGGACTCGGGGTGGCCGTGGGCAAGGGTTATTAAATGTTGGTCGGTACATTACTGAAATCTTGGAGGAACATGTGGTCCCGTATGCTGGTTATGTCGGTGATGGATTCATGTTAATGCATGATAATGCTCGTTGCCACACCGCGGCTATTGTACGGGATTATTTACAGGAGGTCGATATCCCTGTTATGCATTGGCCAGCACGAAGTCCAGACCTTAACCCAATAGAACATCTCTGGGATGACCTAAAACGGCGCGTGCGAGCTCGAGATCCAGCTCCAGCCACTCTTTAAGAGCTCCAAGATGCGGTACTTGAAGAGTGGGAACAAATACCCCAGGAGGCTGTTGCGATCCTTGTAAGGTCCATGAAAAATCGCATGAAAGCCGTTATCAAGGCCAGGGGGGGGGGGGGGATGTAAACACTAGGTTTTAAGAACTTTTTTTGTATTTATTAAGTTTTTTTTTTAAATTATTAATTTGCAAATTTGTACATACCCTGTCTTTTTCTTTAATTTCTCTTTCGTCTCGTTATAAAAGTAAAATTCAATTAAAATTCCTGAAAGCTAATGAAATTACCTTTCGAATGATACCCTCAAACCACAACATTGCCATTGGCCTATTGTGTTAAAATAGTATTTAAATTATTTTTTTCGGAAGTGCGATTTTTTTGACGCCGAGTGTGTTTATACCGTACTAGTTATCGCCTGTCGTCGGTTGTCGAAAGTATCGAATGATATTAAGCTTTTTATCATGGGATTATATAATAACCATGTGCATTTTGCCGTGTGGTCGTGGCATTAGGAATATTCCCAAATGTACGTAGCTTTCTGATATCTTAATTCAGTAAAACAATGTATTTCATTATGGCGAATCTTATTGTGTGCAAGCAAAACTTGCCAATAAAATTAAATTCTGTAAGATGTTTAAATCGATGCCTTTTTGTATATAGTTGTTTGCGTCTTTATAACAAAGGATTGCAATTTTTAAGAAATGTACACAATAAAAATAAAATAAACTTGGCAATGTGCTTCATTGACGGAAAGAATATAACAACAAATATATCAACGTGCAAAAAGAAGCAACATTTTTAGCAAATACGACCAATCACTTCACATATCGAAGGTATGTACAATAAACCAAAACATTTTACAAGTTACACAGAGCCAATTTAAAAAAAAAAAAACTGTATTTAACCTTGCATTAAAATAATCCAGAATAAAAATTTGTTTCAGGTCTTAAATTGTTTTTAGAACTGTTGTGCTGTAAGAGGCAGCACGGCAATTAGCACAGTAATGAGTGGACTTATCATAGATGAATGATGTTTGCTCACTTCAGGTCCACAGCTTAAGTGACACTGTGGTTGTACGTATCTAGATTGATTTCTGCATTTGTTGCTGATTGTTGTATCGATTTTTTTTTAATTACACACGTAAATGTCAATATCTTGCATATTTTTTTAAGCCGATAACTGTCCGGCAGAGTAGAATAGCACCATCCTCTTTCCTACCCAGGTGTCGTAAGAGGCGACTAAGAATTGCAGCTCATTCGTGTAGAATAACACCATAATATGCAATCCTGTCAATATACTGCTCGCGGGAACGCAATGGGAAATAAGAAGTTTTTTGACTCGTACAAAAATGGCGGCGAAGTGGTTCGCTACCGCCACGTCTCGTTTTCCGCGGGGGCGAAAAGGGGGCTACGTGTTTGGCCACTGCCTACCCCTTATTTGAGTATGCAAACTTTTTAAAACACACCAAAAAAACGAGCTAAGGAGTAACGATATTTGAAAAAAGAGACATGAAACGACAGCCTAGTTTTTATTAACAACTGTAAAACTAAATAAAACGTTTTACATGGCGATTTATCAATGTATTATGCGACCCACTTGCGACGTGCGGGGTAAAGCCGTTCGTAGTTTAGGTTCACGTCGGATGGATGCGGAGGGGCGACGTCGCGCCTGGCTTGCCGCCCGAGGGGGATGTAATCGTACGGCACCTGAAATATTAAACACACGACTGACATATTGCTGACAGGAGCAAGGTTGACGAATGAATTTGTAGAAAAGACAGAGGACCACACCGGAATTTGTTAAAATGTTCTGTCGATCTATCAGAATGTAACTCTAAAACTTTTAAAACATTTGACATAAGAATATAGTCTCATGTGAATTGCGTTTTAACGGAGATATTATTGTTCGATCACCGGTGCTGGCGCAATGTTTTTTAAAGGAAGTTAGTACCTTCTGTACCTTCTTCTGTAACAGTTTTTTAAATGACGATAAAGTGACGAGACGAGCAAAACGCTCACCTGATGGTAAGTGCCATGTCTGTGCCTAACAAATGCAGTGTCTCCCAGAACATTACGGAGTGAAACCACATTGCGCTCGTCATCCTGAGACAACAGTTCTTAAGTCTCATATGCCCCGTGGTAAGAAGTAACGCTCAGTGCCCGTCATACTGAAACACAGTAATGTATGCACACCTACTGTATCACGGCAGAATAACTGGCACTTTGGTGGTACCTACCTAGACGGATTCTTGAGAATTAGTATAATTACACTGGGCATACGACATTACGGAAATGACAACTCGGGGTGTCGGCGGCAGTGTGGTGCCACACAGAAATGTTCTAGGTGACACAGCATTTATCATTGGTAGTTGCACTTACAATCAGATGAACGCTTTGCTCGTCTAAAAACCGTTCACCTGATATGTCCAATAAAAAAAGTCTGTGGTCAAACAGTCGCACAGAGTAGATATTTTCGCCATAGAATTTTAAAATGTTGCCAACAAATAATTACCCAAAATAATTTAAAAAAAATATAGGTCGAATTAGCCCACAGGGCGTTCACTAGTAGAATATAAATAAAGATAATTTATTTAATTGTATTGGAAAATATGAATGATTTAGTTAGTGTTTTCCAAGAAATGATTTACATATACGAGTGTAATATGGTTCATATTGTTTAATTACAAATAAGCATGTCTCCGTTTGTAAATTAAAAATAAACTTTAAATATGTTTTCAATATGTTTAATGTTCTTGGTGGTGGTGGAGTTAGGTTATTCCAACAGTGGGTGGCTAGATATTTGTAACTACCTTTATAGGCCGTGGGACACTTAGTATGTAAGAGAAAGCGCGAGTAAATACTTATTATGCTCCCGACACCAGTGTAGTTTGTCGTACAGATACTTTCTTTTTTAGGGTTTTGTAATAAAATTTCCTCCTATTCGATTTTCCGTATGACACAGCTATTTAACTTAGAGACTTTTAGCACTATATGGATAAAATTTTGAAGGAAAGTGATTTTTGAACCGCTATATAATGGTGTGAAATTACGTTCCATGAAACTGAGGGATGAAAAAAAAATTACGGTGGACATATGCGTGTGAGGCATTGTTATATAGAATAGGTCTTCAAAAATGATAAAGAAGTTTCAAAATAACATTACTGGTCGTAGGAGTCCTATGCGGGAATCCGTCTAGGTAGGTACCGCCCCAGGGCCAGTTATTCTGCCGTGAAGCAGTATTGTGCAAACATTACTATGTTTCGGTTTGAAGGGCGCTGAGAGCTAGCGTAATCACTGGGCATATGCGACTTAAGAACTGATGTCTCAGAGTGACGGGCGCAGTGTGGTATCACACAGAAATATTCTGAGTGATATAGCATTTGTTATGGGCAGACGTTGCACTCACCATCAGGGGAACGTTTTGCTCGTTCCGTCACTTTTACCAAATAAAAAAAAAACAATTATTTTAAACGAATAATTGGTTAAACATGAGCTTCTAAAGTCGTAAAAATTTTGTTCTCCCTCTAACATTTTCCACTACGGGGTTGAAGATTCCGACCCACCTGCCAACCGTGGTAACTTTGGCAAAATCCCCCCAAAATGAGAGCTACAAACATTTGTAGCTATCTATGGGGGAGGCCTATGTTCAGCAGTGGACTTGTGTTAGGCTGAAACGATGACTATCAGTCATCCTTCCATAAACAAAACATACAAAACTGCACTTAACATCTTCATACTCGTAAATACAACACACAGACAGAGTAACAACTGGACGTAATAAAATACTCGTTAAAACGAGGCCGCCTGCCAAGCGTTGCAACTAATAGCAAAATCCCCCCAAACTGAAAGCTATAAGTGTTTGTGGCAATCTGTGGGGGTGGCCCATGTTCAGCAGTGGACTAGTGATACGCTGAAATGATGATGATGACTCGGACTCTTTCTGGCTCCCAAAACCCTCACAAAAATAAAAGGAAGACTGTAATCAAAACACTATTTACATTTAATAAAAGAACGATAATACTCACCTGAGCTATAACATTCATAACTGTCAATAAAACTAAAACGCTATAGACAAACAATTTCATTTTGATCAAACAAATGCAGTAACGGAATTTTGTTACACCGCGGAATCTCTTAATTAATAATCTTATGACGAATTCCGAATAATTGCTTAATCATATTTCCATAACATTTACGACGTAGAATCGATTCTTTTGGAGAGTGATTTATTGAGGAATTGTGCATGAGTTACGGTGAAAAGTATTACAGTATACGGCATTGCGTAATCAATTTTATACTTTTTATGGCTTATATTTCTAGAACAATTGTGGAGAAAGTATTATAAATACTTTTGAAATAAGTATTTTTACCAAATCGATAAATAATAAGAAAAATCACGGTTATTCATTTGAGACTGTTTTATTTATAGTTCTTGTAGAAAAAATTCTTAAGTGTAGTGGAATAATTCTTCTATCAAAAACAATGATAGAAGAATTATTTAAATATTAATAATATTTAAATATTTTTATAAGAGAAAGTGACGAAACGAGCACAACAAATGCTGTGTCACCCAGAACATTTCTGTTTGGCAACACACTACGCCCGCCCCTCTAAGACATCAGTTCTTAAATATCATATGCTCAGTAATTACTGGTGGTGGTATCTACCTAGACGAATTCTAGGAATCCTACCACCAGTATTTTCTTGCCGATGTGCAGATAATCTCTTTAAGTCTTGTTATTTCTAGGTCACAAGGTTTTAGAAATAAACCATATTAGCCACGCTTGGCAATCACAGTACACGCTCCGCACCTCATACTCATCGTATCTAGACACGTCCGCCACGCTACTTAGGTGCCGTTTGCCGGACTTCTCATGTCCTCGAATTTTTTCTATTTCTCTGCCATTGAGGCTCGCGCACTTTAAGATATTTAGATATTTAAGGCGAGCCGGTGGCTAAGGGAGGGAGCCACCACGGTTTGTCTAATTTTAACTAAGTATTTTTGAAAATTTCTCGTCTTCCGGTATCGGATGTAATACTGGTGGTAGGATTCCTGTGCAGGACTCTCTTTAGGTAGGTACCACCCCAGGGAAAGTTATTCTGCAATGAAGCAGTAGTGTGCAAACATTACTGTGTTTCGGTTTGAAGGGCGCTGAGAGCTAGCGTAATCACTGGGCATATGCGACTTAAGAACTGATGTCTCAGAGTGACGGGCGCAGTGTGGTATCACACAGAAATATTCTGAGTGATATAGCATTTGTTATGGGCAGACGTTGCACTCACCATCAGGGGAACGTTTTGCTCGTTCCGTCACTTTTACCAAATAAAAAAAAAACAATTATTTTAAACGAATAATTGGTTAAACATGAGCTTCTAAAGTCGTAAAAATTTTGTTCTCCCTCTAACATTTTCCACTACGGGGTTGAAGATTCCGACCCACCTGCCAACCGTGGTAACTTTGGCAAAATCCCCCCAAAATGAGAGCTACAAACATTTGTAGCTATCTATGGGGGAGGCCTATGTTCAGCAGTGGACTTGTGTTAGGCTGAAACGATGACTATCAGTCATCCTTCCATAAACAAAACATACAAAACTGCACTTAACATCTTCATACTCGTAAATACAACACACAGACAGAGTAACAACTGGACGTAATAAAATACTCGTTAAAACGAGGCCGCCTGCCAAGCGTTGCAACTAATAGCAAAATCCCCCCAAACTGAAAGCTATAAGTGTTTGTGGCAATCTGTGGGGGTGGCCCATGTTCAGCAGTGGACTAGTGATACGCTGAAATGATGATGATGACTCGGACTCTTTCTGGCTCCCAAAACCCTCACAAAAATAAAAGGAAGACTGTAATCAAAACACTATTTACATTTAATAAAAGAACGATAATACTCACCTGAGCTATAACATTCATAACTGTCAATAAAACTAAAACGCTATAGACAAACAATTTCATTTTGATCAAACAAATGCAGTAACGGAATTTTGTTACACCGCGGAATCTCTTAATTAATAATCTTATGACGAATTCCGAATAATTGCTTAATCATATTTCCATAACATTTACGACGTAGAATCGATTCTTTTGGAGAGTGATTTATTGAGGAATTGTGCATGAGTTACGGTGAAAAGTATTACAGTATACGGCATTGCGTAATCAATTTTATACTTTTTATGGCTTATATTTCTAGAACAATTGTGGAGAAAGTATTATAAATACTTTTGAAATAAGTATTTTTACCAAATCGATAAATAATAAGAAAAATCACGGTTATTCATTTGAGACTGTTTTATTTATAGTTCTTGTAGAAAAAATTCTTAAGTGTAGTGGAATAATTCTTCTATCAAAAACAATGATAGAAGAATTATTTAAATATTAATAATATTTAAATATTTTTATAAGAGAAAGTGACGAAACGAGCACAACAAATGCTGTGTCACCCAGAACATTTCTGTTTGGCAACACACTACGCCCGCCCCTCTAAGACATCAGTTCTTAAATATCATATGCTCAGTAATTACTGGTGGTGGTATCTACCTAGACGAATTCTAGGAATCCTACCACCAGTATTTTCTTGCCGATGTGCAGATAATCTCTTTAAGTCTTGTTATTTCTAGGTCACAAGGTTTTAGAAATAAACCATATTAGCCACGCTTGGCAATCACAGTACACGCTCCGCACCTCATACTCATCGTATCTAGACACGTCCGCCACGCTACTTAGGTGCCGTTTGCCGGACTTCTCATGTCCTCGAATTTTTTCTATTTCTCTGCCATTGAGGCTCGCGCACTTTAAGATATTTAGATATTTAAGGCGAGCCGGTGGCTAAGGGAGGGAGCCACCACGGTTTGTCTAATTTTAACTAAGTATTTTTGAAAATTTCTCGTCTTCCGGTATCGGATGTAATACTGGTGGTAGGATTCCTGTGCAGGACTCTCTTTAGGTAGGTACCACCCCAGGGAAAGTTATTCTGCAATGAAGCAGTAGTGTGCAAACATTACTGTGTTTCGGTTTGAAGGGCCCTGAGAGCTAGTGTATGAGATTTAAGAACTTATGTTTCAGGATGACGGGCGCAGTGTGCTGTTACACAGAAAAATTCTGAATAACACAGCGTCTGTTATGGGCAGACGTTGCACTTACCATCGGGTGAACCATTTGCTCGTCTCGTCACTTTAAATAATAAATAAACAACTAATGCGATAGGATCGGACTGGGGTCAAATCCGCAGGAAAAATAATAAAACATCCGGATCCTCAAAACCAATAATATGCATTTCACATATAATGGCTTAGACTGCGATATGAACTCAGAACTCCTAAATCAGCGGTGAATTTGCTAACCACTGACCTACGTGATCATTTTTCTTCTATCAGTCTCCTATCAGTTTTCTATCAGTCTTCATATAATTGAACGAGTGGAACTTACTAATGGAACAGGTGCCTCAACAAAACATAAATAATCTCTTTAATAACATTTAACTTCCTAACTGAACTGAGCACACGAGAAAAGCAAGGTCGGGTTGGTAATAAACTACGAAGCATATAAACAATGTTGACGTGTTGTGAAATATAAATAAAGAAATGAGATATTTTACGGTATACTAGTTTCAGGCGCGTACAAATGGCTCTTTTCGTAGCATATACTTGAATTTGAAAAAATGAGAATGCTTTGCATACTACTGCTGTTGAATTTTTTATGGTTCTCCGTCGCGGCTGTACTCGTAAGTGAACTTGAGATTTAACATAATAAAAAATAAGGACTCAATTGGCGCAGTGGATAAGCGATTGGCTTTATGCATTTCCGACGGAAAATTGTTCTGGATTTGAATGTGTCTATGCGATTTATGTCTGTAAACACACCCACGATACAAGGGAAAACCGATGTGGGGCAACGTTTTTAGTTAAACAATAAGTAGAAAAGTCTGTCAACCCGTTTTGGAACATGTTGGCGGCCTTCGCGGCTCCAAACCCCTCAGGAATGAGCGGAGGCCTGTGCTCAGCAGTGAAACATTAATGGGTTGTGACTTGAAGTGGACAAGATATGCACAAACTATATCCCACTTATTAACTAATGGCTTGTTACAAAATATAAAGATCTACAATAACTAAAATTTCGTAAGGAAAGGTGGGATACAGGAACATACAGTAAGAAAATCTACTAGCACATTTTTTTACTGGTTAAAGTGACAAAACGAGCAAAACATTCACCTCACGGCAAGTGCAACGTCTACCCAAAACAAATGCTGTCTCACACAGAACATTTCGGTGCGTTTTGTATATGTTTTTCTCGAATTTGACGAGACGAGCAAATCGTCCATCTGGTGGTAAGTGCAACGTCTGCCCATAACAAATGCTGTATCACCCAAATACACTTCATGTATTCGTAATGAGTTTTAATTTTTTTTATTGGAGTAAGTGACGAGACAAGCAAAATGTTCACCTTATGGTAAATGCTCCGTCTGCCCATAACGAATGTTGTGTCACCCTTCTGGGTGGCACCACACTGCGCCCGTCACCCTGAGACACCAGTTCCTAAGTCCCATATGTCCAGTGATTACACTAGCCGAAAAGACCAAAACACAGTAATGCTTGCACACTACTGCTACCTACCTACTACCTACCTACTTAGGCGGATTATTGCACAGAATCCTACCACCAGTAAAAGACTTGCTCAAACTCTCGTAGTTATTGCTACCGAAAAGGGGCCGACTAGTGATACGACCTGACTGCAGCGATGTGTCATATTCCGGTATAATAAATATAATTTTCGATAAAATACTATATAAAATTTTCTTCTCCAGCCTTTGCCAAGCTTTCTTCGTTGTCCTGTTATAACACGTCGTCACTTGACATCAGATAAAGCTACAGTCAAACCTTTCTACAAAACACTTACCCATTGGGTTCAAAGAATTCCATTTAGTTTTACTTAATTGCAATTTACTTTACTTTAAAAACCTATTCAGACTAGAAAAAACTATTACAATACGTAGGAAAATATCATTTATAACCAAAGAAATAAAAAAATATTCTCTTTAGCCACAACTACCGGAAATCAACGATCAATTCGAAGAAAACACGCCAAAAAGTAATACTACAACTGAAATTAGTATATCAAATATAGATGTTTCTACAAAAACTCGAAGAACTAGAATCAATAATGAAGAAAGCCATGTCATAATCAAACTTTACAAAGTTATAAAAAAGCTAATAGCAAGAATTATGTCCGCGCCAAAAATTACCTCGGTAGTAAGAAATATAGGAACGTGCATGGTTAATGGGGCTATGGAGGTGATATCCCATTACTTTCCGGCCCCCATCATTCCATTAATAGCATCGGCGGCGGGCATGGTGATACCATTTGAGCCTGTGGTTATGTTGAAGCAAAGGATGCCGGTGACGAGCTACAGACGCGCCTTTAATACCGCTGTCAACACGTTCATGAATACATTTAATAGATACAAACTCGATTACGACGACGACCCGTATATGACTAGAAGATTTAACAGAAGATTTATGAAGGGGTCCGTAGAAAAACAGCAGCCAACGTAAAATGTACTTTGTATGCCTAAATCTTAACCATGATAATAAATTACAAAATAAAAATAGTTTTATCTAACAAACTTAAGATCTAATTTGGGTGTTAGATTGTAATTTATGGCATTTGCTAGGCCAATACAAATACATTTTGAAAAACAATACTTTACAGTTTTAGATATATACTAGCGAACCCGACAGACGTCCTGCCCGAACTTTGGCTTGCCTGCTGTTAACAGATTCAGCAAACGATTTTTCGATATCCGAATTATCGATAAACTATATACTGAGTGATTTTGTCATTTTCTTAGAACTCTGTCGCAGCGCGACCTACCGGGTCAAATTCTGAATCTAAACCATCCAGGGAACCACACAAACACAAACAAAAAAAATTGTTTAACATCGGTCCAGAAGTTTAGGAGGAGTTCAGTGACATACACACAGACAGAAGATTTATTTTATTGTATAAAGTGATGAAACGAGCAAGACGTTCACCTGATGGTAAGTGCAAAGTCTGCCCATAGCAAATGCTGTTTCACCCCGAACATTTCTGTGTGACACCACACTGCGCCCATCACCCTGAGACATCAGTTCTTGAGTTAATATGCTCAGTGATAACACTAGCTCGCAGTGCCCTTCAAACCGAAACACAGTAATGTTTGCACACTACTGCTTCACGGCAGAATAACTGGCCCTCTGTTTATTTTTTAAATACGAAACGATGTTTTCGTTTATCGTCAAGCGCATTTTTACCAAGTCTAAAAATTGCAGTTAACAATTTCAGTGATTGTGGCACACAGACTGATCAAGAATATAAAAAATACCATTATTTTGTTAATATTTTACTAAAGTTTATCTAAATTTGCTTTGATTAATAATCATTTCTCAACGTCATTGTGATTACTCCAAAAAATGGACAAAAAAAGGTAGTCTTCGTCACGGTGTCTCCTAGTTGACCTTTCCTTAATAGAGGTTTGAAAACATTATTAGAGAGTCTTCTTTTCCTTCTTCTAGGAGTCTTCTTGATGGTTATTCGGAGTTCTGCATCTACATTTTTATTATATTCAGTATCACTTTTAGGATCACTTTGAGCTTTCTTAATATCTTTTATGACTTTAACTTCTTTGTCAAACGTATCAGACTTTCGCAAACTTATTAATCTAGGAATTTCCACAGCATTCCAGAAATGCCTAAAACCATTTTTATCCAGAATTATTCTTTTAGTTGAAAATTTAGTATTACGCCTATTTTGTATAAATTCTTTGAAATAATCGGTCACGCGGTGGACAGACGGTTTTAATGATATTGTATTTTTGATTCTTTAGAACTATTTCTCCAACTTTCTGGAAATCCACGTGGTTAGGTAATTGGCTTGATATAACATCGAACTACAAATAAAGTATGATACAATTAACAATTACATAAATTCAAATCGAAAATGTTCTTGCTTATTTAAGTTAATAATAACTTACATTAACGCAAACGAAAACAAACAAATAATATGTCAACATTTCAAACCACACTTCATTTAATCAATACTCGGTATTAACATTTCAGTCACAAAATTATTTTTTTATCTCTACGTTTTATGGAAAAAGATAATCACTTTTACTATTCATAAGATTATGCGTACTAAAAAATTTTTGAATAAGTATTATATATGTATTCGCAGACATTTGATGACTTAAACTGACCACTCCACACAAACTATTATATATAAGCAGGTATAAATACTTTTAGTAAGTTTAGTTATAGCTAATCCAAAAGATACGTTTCCTTGTACGGTAAGATACAACAAAGTTTTCCATCTTGTGTCTTGGGAGTCGTAAGAGTAATAGATAGATAATTTAAGCTAAGGGATATGCAGTAGAAGCTTCTTGGAAAAAAAAAACATGGTTATACAGCCGACTGGTGGTAGGATCCATCTAGATAGGTACCACCCCCGGGTCAGTTAGTCTGCCGTAAGCAGTAGTGTGCGAACATTGCTGTGTTTCGGTTTGAAGGGCACTAAGAGACATTACCGAAGTGCAGCTTAATAAACTTGAGGGTATTCAAAATTTGTGCCCACGATTCATATTTGGGCGTCACAAATATGAACACGTTTCCGTAACCAGCTTAAGCGGCTCCCAATCCCTCTCCGAATACTCATATTGTTTTTGCTTTGTACTGCGTGCTGTTAAATCTCTCCAGTCCTAAACACATAGAAGACCGCAGTTTCAGTACATTTCCCGGTGTTGTGTGTGCAGTGCTAGTTGACACAGCATTTGTTATGGGTAGACGTTGCAATTTCCACCAGGTGAACTTTTTGCCCGTTTCAAAAATAAGATAATAATATTAATTTTACGGATTTTATCGCGTTTAATTTTACTATTTATAACCCAACGTTTCGAGTGCTTTACAGCACCCATGGTCACGGGGGGACTGAGCCGACAGATGTCCAGATGTCATAGTTAACCAGGAGTACCTTCAGCTTTTAATAATTATTTTTGGTCCTTTAAAAGTGCATTTAAATGTTAAATGTGTAGTGTTCGCGTAAATATAAGAAATCATTATGAGATAATAATATTTTTTGCTTACTAAACGTGTATTATCTCCAATGCAGTTCTCAAGAAATTTAAATAAGCAATCAATAGATAGCATCAAGACACTTTTTTTTACTAATAAATTTTTAACGATCAGGTTATTATCACAAAAAAAATCTTTTTGAGTTGCAACGGGTTGGTAACAGCAGTGCGTATATTGTTTATGAGGAAGCGAGGGAGAAGTGATAGGATCGCGACCTCTAGCGCTCGATACCTCAAAATATCTTTTGTTTCCTGTACTTATGAGATTTTATGATACAGGCGTAATATGAAACTCGTACTGTTCATATCATTCATAATAGAAAAGTAAAATTTTGCGCCTACTGGAAAATTCCTCATTCAAGCTGCTTCTGGTAAATATGGTATCTGGTAATGCATGATTACAGTGACGCCTTTTTCCCAAAAGGGGTAGGCAGAGAGCACTCCCGTAGCCCACTTTTAATCCCCGCGGGAAATACGAGACGTAACGGCCACGTCACCGCCATTTCGGCACGATTTAAAAATTTATTTTACCCCATTACGTTCCCACGAGATTAGGAAAGCATATTTTGTAAATCGTATTTTATATACATGTTAATTATATATTTATGTTAACCTCTGTTGTTAGTCTTAGACCTTAGTTAAGCATGAGAAGGGCATCTAAAGGTTATAGGGAATAGAAACACGGTTTTAATGTCACTTAATATTATATTTTGAAATATATTCTTACGAAAGCATAAACCAAGACTTAGCCTCTTAACCATTTCTCTCGTCTCTATTAATTACTAACAATATTCGATGAAGTTTCGTGAAAAATATCAAAAATTACATAAAAGGATACAAGTCCCTTAATATTTTGTTTTCCACGCCTATTATAAGCAGTACTTTTTACTAGATGTGGACTATCTTTTCAAAATATCTATACCAACATATGTCTTAGTTTAATATTCTGAATACGCGTGGTACCCGTGTGGTAGCGGTTTAAGAGAATCAACCACCCCATCTCATCCCGTGGGTGTCGTAAAAGTCGACAAAGGGAAAATAAAACCAAGAGATGGGCAGCAGAGTCTTGTGGGAATATCTGAATAAATAAACTTCGGTTACCAACTCGCCTGCCAAGCGTGGCAACTATGGCAAAATCCAAAAAAAAAAGCTACAAATTTTGTGGCAATATCGTTTCTTCTCACCAAGTGAACCTACTCCGAATAACAACTAACAATGCAAGAAATTGTATAATGAGGTTTAATTTGCAACCATAAATATATTGTCCGTTGATATGATCAAATCGTACTACCTTTTCATAAACAATAATTTTTTTTATCGTTTGATTATACACTGCTGTACCGCCCGCGAAAAATTTAAATGTCTTTGTAATTGGAAATAGCGCTTAAAAAATTTAAATGTCTTTGTAATTGGAAATAGCGCTTAAAAAATCATTAAAAATGTAAAACCTTCAGTAATGTCAACTTAGCTATAACAGCAGTTTGAAACATTTCACAAAATTTAGTTTCGAGACAAATTTAAGTAAGTCTGATTTTGTAAGTCTCAATGATTTTTTAAAAATTCTTTTAAATTCCATTTAAGAATCAGGTCATGACGAGCGTCGCTGTTTTTTATAGGAGAGGGAGCAAACGGGCAAGCGGCTCACCTGATGGTAAGTTATCACCGCCGTCCATGAACATCCGCAATAACAGGGGAATTCCGAATGCTTTGCCGGCCTTTGAGGAAGGAGTAGAAGACGCTCTTTTCTTGAAAGTCCCTAAGTCGTCGTTTCCGTCCGGAAAAGCTGTAAGCGGCAGCCTATTCCACAATGCGCGTGGCAGAAAATTTCTGGCAAAGGGCACAGTGGTGGAATGCCAGTCATCCAGGTGGTGTCGATGAAATTTTGTTGTGTGCCGCAATGTACGAATGGTAGAATTTAGCAGCAGCATTTAGCATTTGTACGGATGTAAATAAAATATAATTGCATATTATTATCATACTAAAATACAATTTTTATAATATGAACTACACCCGGCGTCACACGACGTCAAAAATCGCACATCCGAAAAAAAAAAATTTAAATACTATTTTAACACAATAGGCCAATGGCAATGTTGTGGTTTGAGGGTATCATTCGAAAGGTAACTTCATTAGCTTTCAGGAATTTTAATTGAATTTTACTTTTATAACGAGACGAAAGAAAAGACGAAAGAGAAATTAAAGAAAAAGACAGGGTATGTACAAATTTGCAAATTAATAATTTAAAAAAAAAACTTAATAAATACAAAAAAGTTCTTAAAACCTAGTGTTACCCCCCCTTGCCTTAATAACGGCTTCCATGCGATCTTTCATGGACCTTACAAGGATCGCAACAGCCTCTTGGGGTATTGGTTCCCACTCTTCAAGTACCGCATCTTGGAGCTCTTGAAGAGTGGCTGGAGCTGGATCTCGAGCTCGCACGCGCAGTTTTAGGTCATCCCAGAGATGTTCTATTGGGTTAAGGTCTGGACTTCGTGCTGGCCAATGCATAACAGGGATATCGACCTCCTGTAAATAATCCCGTACAATAGCCGCGGTGTGGCAACGAGCATTATCATGCATTAACATGAATCCATCACCGACATAACCAGCATACGGGACCACATGTTCCTCCAGGATTTCAGTAATGTACCGACCAGCATTTAATGACCCTTGCCCACGGCCACCCCGAGTCCGGGAAACGCACACAAGTTCCGTTTTCCCGTTGACGGAAATGCCGCCCCAAAACATACACGAGTTCGACGGATTCTTCGAAGCAGGGTTGTGTGAACCTCTCCCCCTGTCTTCTGTAGACCCTTCTACGTCTGTCATTGCAAAATAGACAGACCCTCGTCTCTTCAGAGAAGAGTACGGTCCGCCACTGTTCTAGAGTCCACTCGCAATGATTGCGAGCAAACTAGGCGATCTCTGCGATGCTGTGCAGTAAGTTTTGGACCTTTAGCAGGTCTATGGGCTGTTAAACTCTTTTCGTGTAACCTTCTTCTTATCGTAGAAACACTCACAGATGTTCTCCGAGTTGATCGAAGCTGTTGTTACAACTCAACAACATTTGTAAAACGGTTTCGTAAAGATGTCGTAACGATGAAACGGTCATCTCTTTCTGATGTGCACCGTTTTCTTCCAGATCCCGATTTTCTAACATAACCACCAGTCTGCTGAAAACGTTGGAACACCCGTCGAACTGAAAAACGGGACAGGTTCAACTGTCGAGCAACGTCACACTGCCGCATCCCCGACTGCAATAGGGCAATCACTAGAGCGGCTTCTTCAGAGCTGGTGTCCATCTTTACTTGTTCTTACTTGGGTTACTTGTTCACGTGTGTTCACTGCACAGTCTAAATTACGACTGGCCCATATTTCATCCAGATCGACCCTTTTATACCCTTTTTAGGTGGTGTAACTAGTGTCCTTACTAACGAGCATTTGACAGTGTTTATTTTTGACGCTCTATAATGATAAATGTTTTAATGATTTCATGATTTTTTTATTAATAATTTATAGCTATTCAAATACCCATTTCAAACATACCAATATTTATATAAATATAATTCGTTTCTAGCCATTACAGCCATTTTTCGCGCAAACTCAGAGAGGTGCGATTTTTGTGACGCTGAGTGTAGTTTTAAATTTCTCCCTAAGTTAGTAAGGAAATAATTTTTGGAGTTTTTAAATAAAAACTGTAGGCATTTAAAGTTTTCCTAGAAAATTGTTGGTCTAGTCTAGTTTGTTTGTTATGCTGTCGCTAAGAACATAATTTTATAACTATTGGTTTCAAGAAAGCGTTAATGAATGTGAGCGTCGTTAAAATATTTATTGTTTTGTCTCAATGCTAGCTATAATGGATTCTATGAACTTCATGAATCGAGTTGATAAGTTTAAAAAATATCAAGGATTGAGTTCAAACGGAGTTTGTATTTTTGCATGACTTTATTAACACGAATAAAAAAAAACCGTACAAAATGTTTAATTTTTTTTTTGCAAAAAGGGACGAGGCGAACAAATCGTTCACTTGAAGGTAAGTGCAACGCTGCCCATGCTGTGTCACACAGATTTCACACTTTTCTTTCCACTGGTGGTGGCTCGTTAAAAGAATACTACCACTCCATCTCATCCATTGGATCTCGTAAAAGGCGAGTAAGGAATTAAACTGCACTGTGCACCCAACAGCGCATGGTGGCGATGGGCTCACCAACTATCACACCAATTGCATTATATTGTTTTGGTGAAACGTGGAATGTGGCAGTCATCTGTTTTTGCAGAGAGTGCCCAGTCTCTGACTACCCCTTATGGGATACAGTCGTGATCTATGTGTGTGAGACGTCAGTTCTTAAGTCTCATATGCCCTGTGGTTACACTAGCTCTCAGTGCCCTTCAGACTGAAACACAGTAATGTTTGCACACTACTGCTTCACGGCAGAATAACTGGCCCTATGGTGGTAGCTACCTAAACCATTATCTCCACTTTAAAAGTAATGGAAACCTTACGAGTGCAACATTTTGATTCCTTTATACCGTCTGCAACTGTATATCTATGGTGAACCTTAACAATGCTCTGTTTCACCATATTTTTTTTAATGCCACATTCCATAATGTCATGCATAAATTACTTCCGCCTGCTTCTCTCGAAGTAAATTAAAATTTAGAAATTATTAACTTTTATGTTAAAATTTTTTTTTATAGATATTTAAATAATGATTTCTTATATTTACGCGAACACTACACATTTAAATGAAACTAAGTTTACGGATTTTATCGCGTTTAATTTATTACTATTTATAACCAGACGTTTCGAGTGCTTTACAGCACCCATGGTCACGGGAGGACTGAGGTGACAGATGTCCTGATGTCATAGTTAACCTGGGGTACCTTCAGCTTTTAATTATTATTTTTGGGTCCGATCTACGCAGAAAGAGCTAACTGTGTCTTGAAGTCTTGCAGTGGTATGCTTGGTTTTTGATTTAATTTTATTTATTATTGGATCCCAAGCTGGTGGTAATACCCAACCATCTTCTCTATTGAAATTAGGATGTTTTTTGATTTCAATAGCCTAGCGAATCATCCTTGGTAGGAATCGGTGTTCTTTTGCAAGGATCTGTGGTTTATCAAATCTGATGTAATGGTTGGGATGATCCAGAACATGGTCACAGACTGCAGACTTCCTAGAACGACGATGCTTCACGTCAGCTATGTGTTCTTATATTGCAAATCCCATTGCTTGTAATTTAATAAAACTAAGAATATAACCTTAAGCACGAGTTACAGCCTTGAAACGAATTTTCCAACCGTTTTATACAATCGCGAGCACTTGTTGAATAATACACTTTCAATATTAAACATAATAACTAAAAATATTTGAGAAAAAACAAAATTCAACGTACATACGTTTTGGTGCGCGTCAAAAAATTCTTACTCTCCAATGCGTCTGCGAGAAAATGCCTAAAGGCATTAAGTCCGCCCTTTGTATCGGATTTGTATTGTAAAGGAAGCAATAAAGATTTAAATAAATAAATGCGTTCCCAAGAGCATCATAGTGACAGCATTGCAAATGGTATTATTCTGCGCGATTAGAGGCTGTCCATGCGATACCTTAGTCGCCTCATACGACACCTATGTGTTAACAAAATTAAAAAAAAATCGTTACTTTTCGAGTGTGCGCTTAAAGTCCTATCCTCTGCTTCTTTTTTGATCTTGGCAATTAGCTACCAAATTTTATTATAGTTTCATTTCCATCGACAATAAACCGATAATTGACTTTTACTGATGATTTTCTGGATTGATGAACGATGATACAGATGAAGATTTTCTAGACTGATGATTTGCTTATCTTAAATTGAATTTTCCAATCACTGTACACTTTAATGAGGTCTTGCTGCATAATAAACTATCAATATTAAACCTCAAAACTCAAAATATACACAGAAATTAAAAAATTCAATAAAAACATTACGGCCACTTTTCGAGTTGGCGCCAAAAGTCTTTAAAGTCCTTGCTGTCCTTGTTGAAAGAGAGAGGCAAAAACCTAAAGAACATGCAGTATATCATCATTTCTACTTATTATTGTTTTTCCAAAATAACATTTTGAAACCTATATTATCAGTAATATAGTATATCGCAGTCTCGCAACCAAACAAACGCCGTTTGAATCAACCATAAATATTCCAAAATTATTATAAAAAGTTATGTTAAGTTTCAGCCTATAAATGTCCCACTGCTGAGCAGAGGCCTCCTCTCATTTCTGAGAGGGTTTTGGAGCTAGGATGAATCCGCCACGCTGCTCCAGTGCGGGTTGGCGGACTGTACATGTCTTCGAAAATATATATTTATTTTAATCTCAGACATGCAGGTTTCCCCACGATGTTTTCCTTCACCGCCGAGCACGTGGTACAACCCTACTTAACCTATTTAAATTACAGCTGTGATATTCAGCTACAGAATTTACGCTACGTAAATCTTTTATAGAGTTATAAGCAAAATTGTAATAGCAAGAGATTAAGACGAGCCATGCTATAACCTAAAAATTCAGTCACTTCATTTAGTCAGGTTTCATTGGGATGAAATAAATGGAGATGGGTTTTAATTGCACTAAGAAAACATTTTAATTGATTATTATTAATAATTAACAAATACGAATTTAATTTAATTTTTTAAAAACTAAAAATATAATTTATTACTTACTTTATTATTTTTTCAAAAATACGAAGCGGAAGAACATTATTGTAATACGGCCCAAAAAAATAGAAATATTAATATTTACATCAGCACGATTAAAAATTTATGTTAAATATTAATATTGCAATAGTCATAAGTCAAAGTGTCAAAATTTTGTATATCATTATACATACAGATAAATATGAAAAAATATATTCTATGTAAACCGCTATTTTCAAGTCATATTTAAGACAGCGTATTTTATATGAAAATATAAGTAATATTCAATATACAAGTATTTATTTACAAAGCTAATGTAGTATTTTAAGAATAGTGAGTAGAAATAGAATACTGATTAGGAAAAATTAAACTGATAAAATAAAATAAACACTGGAAAAGTTGTCGAATCTAAAAATCCGTCTATTTATATTTAAAAAAAAAAGTGAAACTAAATAAATACATATTTGAATGCCATTATTAAACATATAAAAATCGAATTATTATTGTAATCTATATAATACTATCACACATTACAAATGAAAGGTGCTACTTTTTAAATGTTGCAATATCAATTTTGACAACGTTGACATTAAAGCATTTCATAATCTGTGCCAAACTTGATAATGCAAAGTGAGTGTTATATTTACATTTAATTATTATGAAACTACTGATGAAGATTCGTTCACTGCTCATTAAGATGTAATTATAATAGTCGCTTTACAAGTTTATTTGTAATAGATTTATTATGTCTTATCAAATTATTCTTAAATACAGGCTATATGCAAATTATTGTTGACTATTCATTAATTGAGGGGAGTTATTGGGATGATATTTTTGAGGCTATGGTGTATTTCGTACCCGTTACAATTACTTATCTATAAAAGAGTAGTTTAATTATTACAATTTGATGAGTGTATACAGTGTGTAACGTGGAATATTTACATGTTGTATACAAAGTTTAACAAATACAATAACACGTTGTATTATTCAGGCAATGTATTTGGACACAAAAGTCGTAGGCACGTGGTAGCGTGAATAGGAACAGTCACAGTTATTGCTTTATATTAGAATTATTCGATACTGTTATGATTATCAGATGGCGTGAAAAGCTTTTATTCTTAAAATATGTTCTCGTCTTTTTAATTACAAAAAAAAAAAATGTGAATATATGCAGTTTTCGGAGTTCTCGATTGCGTCGTGTTTAATTCTGTCACTAACCAAAAAATGACCTAGATGTAACTATAGTCCGTAAAATGTATGGCTGAAATGACATCTTTGATGACAGAGATTAGAGAGAAATTCGCAAGGTGACGTGACCTTGACCTTGTGTTGGAGTATTCAATTTTGACTAATTTTAAAGACGTATTTAAATCAAACACGTTTAGTTAGCTAATAAATGTTTTTTGATATAATAAACTAATTTTTATTTAATGGGGTGTGCAGTTCGCACGCTGTAGAAGTGAAATCTACAGGAAACTAAACTTCGAGAGACTGAGACGATTGCAGAGCTGATACTCTGTACTCTGTCTGAGTAGGATAATTGTAGGGTTTATTTATTACAACATTGTTACTAGGGCGGATAGGAATTACAATTTACGGCGTTGTATATGATAATGTTCATCGTTCACGAATAAAGGCTGTCCGTACAATAACTTAGTCGCCTCTTACGACGAAGTTTAAAAATTATTTTATATGTTATTCTACATATTCATATTATATAGACTCTTGACTTTTGGCGCCAACTCGAAAAGTGGCGGTAGTGTTTTTATTTAATTTTGTAATTTCTGTGTATATTTGGAGTTTTGATGTTTAATATTGATAGTTTATTATGCAGCAAGTGCTCCTGAAAGTGTGCAGTGATTGGAAAATTAAATTCAAGACCAAATTGTGATTTTCGTTTCGACTCCATCAGTCCAGCAAATCTTCAGTAAACGTCATTCATCACTTTATACAATAAAAAAAACAATGTAGAGTCCTAGTTTTCAATTTCAACAAATGACACGAGTGGCTTATGGTAACTAAAGTATAAAATAAATGCTTCGGTTTGAACTGATCAATTTCTTTGAAATGTAGCGTAAATTACTATTTTTGATCTTGTAGACGAACTAGTGAGAGGAAAATCTATTATACCTCATTCTCTCGCAGGCTGAATCCTACAGATGTATATGTTTGTCTCTTTTTAGTGTCGCTTTTTCGTTTCGAGTTTCTAATCACAACGATTCAAAAGAAGTTTTCACTTCAAAAAGTTACATTTATAAGAAACATCAAGGAGGTCACCAACCGATAAGTGGCTAGATATTTTTTGCAATGTGATGAATGAATTGGCTAATGAATAAAACATTTCGTTTTTAATAATATATCTTGTACTACATAGTTTAAACTATTATCACGAACATCACGTTTTTTTAATTTTTTAACAACAGTTAAATGTCACCCCACTTTTTACGGACTATATTTAGATCACTTAGTATGTTTGTAACACTTATTTTTGCCAACATTTACATTGAATACTACTTTAAATACGTCATGTAAATATGTGATAAAAATAAATTAATAAAGCAATGAATGCAGATATTATGAAACAGATATTTCCGTTTATTACCAACCGACATTCTAAACATGATTAACAGTATATTTAAACTTCATGATAGTGACGTAGTTTTGTAATTTTACATCGCACGACAAACTCGGAGCTTGAAAAAAAGTAAAAGTAAAGTTTCAGCCTGTTAATGTCCCACTGCTGAGCACAGGCCTCCTCTCATTTAGGAGAAGGTTTTGGAGCTAGGAAGAATCCGCCACGCTGCTCCAATGCGGGTTGGCGGACTTCACATGTCTTCGAAATATTTTTTATCTCTCAGACATGCAGGTTTCCTCACGATGTTTTCCTTCACCGCCGAGCACGTGGTAAATCAGCACTTAAAATTGCAATTAACAATTTTAGTGGTGCCGGCACCGGGAATCGAACCCAGGTCACTCGCGTACAATGAAATTTAAAGCGAGCGCCTAGCCCCTGAGCTACCTCGACTCGGAGCTTGACTGTTTTATATTTATATATGATACAAATATATGAAATACCTCAGCCATCCTAAAAGTGCATACAAAAAAATGTAATACACAAACTTTACCGAATATATACATTAGGTATGAAAATATTTAAATACATGGAAATCTCTATTTTTTTACTTCATTCATTGAATTAAATTATTAAATCGAATTGATCATTTCGTTCATTGAATTAATATTAACCTAATATTGAACCTAGCATTTGTGTTGATTTTTTGACCCGAATTCGTGTAATATATCACATGCCATTTCCAAGTCGTTCCTGGTTATACCCAACGCTCTCACAACTATGTCCTTGGGGTAACCTTCGCCTACTAAACGCGCAATGTAGTCCAAATTGATGTTTTCGTACGACACATTATCGCCGTACTTTCTTCCGTGCTTGTCGTGAGTCAGCGGGTTTATTTTCTTTGCTGAAATAAAAAAAAAATCTAACTAATGAAATCAAATCAAATTGTGCAAAACACAGGGTATCGAACCTGCACGGGATAGATATATCCCAGCGGGTAATATAAGGTATAAATATAATGTTATAACCGAAAGTTATATGTTTTATATACATCATCATCATTATCATTATAGCATATACAACTAGTCCACAGCTGAACATAGGCCTCCCCACAGATTGCCACAAAAGTTTTTCGCTCTCATTTTATGGGCGATTTTGCCATAGTTGCCACGCTTGGTGGGCAGGTTGGCAACCACAGTTTATTTATTCAGATGTTCCACGAAGATGCTACTGCCCGTCTCCTGGTTTTTATTTTCCCTCTGTCGACTTTTACGACACACACGGATGAGATGGGGTGGTAGATTCTCTTAAGCCGCAATCACACGGTTTTATGTACAATCTGTGTGAAAAACATCATATAATGACAAAACATGTCGCGAAAATGTTAATTACGTAATATTATCTAAGGTCCTCAAATCTGGCTAGTACTTAACAAAATCTAAAAGTACACATTATTTTTATTACGCTCTGTTACGGCTATCCATACTAATATTATAAATGCGAAAGTAACTCTCTCTGTCCCTATGTATGTTTGTTACCTAATCACGGTTCAACCGCTGAAGCGATCTTGACGAAATTTGGCACAAAGATAGCTTGCATCCTGGCGACGGACATGGGATACTATTAATATTTAGAAAAAACCTTTGTCCACGCGGACGAAGGCGCGGGCATCAGTTAGTAGTGTATAATTGTCAACTTAAAACAGCATAAGGAACTATGTTAACAGAGAACCGGAGAAACAATAATTGGCAAAAAAAAAACATTCTATCACCGCCCCATCTAGGGTTCGGCATCTTTACATCGTGACAACCTCTTATCAGGTGACCTCGTAGCGGGTTCGTCACTCCTATTAAAAGGGGTTATAACAGGCCGGTAATTAATCATAGATACATACATACAGTCACGCCGTTGCGACATCATTGCACATTCTGGTATTATTCTGTACTAATAAAAGCTGTAGTGAAAGAGGTAGGTGCTATCCTACTCTGCCGGGCTCTTATCGGCTAATCCAATGACAAAATGACGTAAGATATTTTTTTTTTAAATATACATGTTAAAAAAACGATACTTACGCGCAACAGCTAATTCATTCTTTTCTACGCTGACGTTTTCGTACGGTGGATCTTTGATATCCTCTGAAGGAAATTTTGGCATAGTCGTCGACTTCGTTGGCTGATGGTCAATACTCCCACTAGTTGTAGACGGCAGAGATCTCTGTCTAGGAGGTGCTCTACTTTCAACTCTAGTATTATCGAAACTAGCCCTATCCGTATTCTGGATCCTTTCTTGTCTATCCGGTTTATCGGGCGGTCTTTCGGGCGGCTGTCGATCTATGTGCCTAGTCATTTATCGGCGCGTGCCTTTCTCGATCGATCACATGTCGTTCAGACTGCCTAGCTTCGTGTCGTTCGGGCTGCCTAACTTCGTGTCGTTCGGGCTGTCTAACTTCGTGTCGTTCTATTTGCCTATTCTCTGAACTCCTTTCGTTCGGCCGTTCGGGTCTGTCTATTAATCTGTCGTTGAGTAAAGGCGCGTGTCTTTCTTGTCTGTTTTCGTGCGTATGTCGATCGGATCGGTCATTTTGTCTGTCGGGTTGCCGGGTTTCGTGCGGTCGGTTTTCGGTATTAGGCACATGTCGAGACTCGTGTCGGTTGTCGGGCTTTTCGTGTTTGTTTTCGATCGGTGTCGGTCTGTCTTCGGTGGGGTTTCGAAGTGATTCGGGCGGTGGGGCTGGGAGGGGTCTGCTATTAGATTGCGGGGTGCACGCTCGACGGGGTTTTTCAAAAGCTCTTGGATCGGGTGGGACCTGAAAAATATTTATAAATCTTATCAGACAGGAATACAGAGAAAATATACGAAAATTATATATTGAAATGCTCAAGAACGCGCTAGTTATAGCTTAATGCTTATTGCTTATCCTAGGTAATGAGCGTGAAACCTCTAACTAATACTGCACAAAGAAAGAAAGAAAAAACATTTACTAGAAACGGACGTAACGTAACAGCCTAGAAATGTCTCACTGCTGAGCACAGGCCTCCTTCTCATTTGTGAGAGGGTTTTGGAGCCGGGAAGAATCCGCCACGCTCCTACAATGCGGGTTGGCGGACTTCACATGTCTTTGAAATATTTTTTCACGATGTTTTCCTTCACCGCCGAGCATGTGGTAAATCAGCACTTAAAATTGCAATTAACAATTTTAGTGGTGCCAGCACCGGGGATCGAAACCAGGTCAAAAGTCAAAAGTAATTCATAATAAAAAAATATAAAAAAATAAATAAAACACAATTAATACCTAAAACTATGGAAATTGTACGTCGTATTCCTAGTAAACGAGGTTGAACTCAGCATACACTGCGTCGGAAGCGAATTCCGTCACAGAACTAACCTAAACTTAACAGGTATTAAATCTCTCTCCATCGGTCAGTCTCAACATACTTGAATTAAGAAATACTAAAGGTTTAAATTAAACTAGATTTACGGAAGTAATAGTTGTTCACATGTAATTTGCTGATTATTGACCTCGATATGGAGAGTGACCATGGGATCAGTTTAGCCTTTATATCATTGTAAATGTAATATCTCAAATACTTCTATAATTCATGAATACGCGTAGAAAATCCAAAAGAGCTCAATGGTGGTAGAATTCCTATGCACATGTGTCCGTGTACATAGGTACCACCGCAGGACCAGTAAATTTGTCATGAAGCAGTAGTGTGCAAACATTACTGTGTTTCGGTTTGAAGGGCACTGACTAATGTAACCCAATGATTACATTAGTCAGTGCCCTTCATATGAGAGTAAAGAACTAACGTCTCAGGGGGCACGGGCGCAGGCACTGCGCCAGAAACAAAGAAGTTATTTTGGGTGATACAACAACGCTACGGGCAGACGTTGCACTTACCATCAGGTTGCTCCTCTCGTTCCTTTCTCCAATTAAAAAAATCATTTTAATGTACAACTTTGAAGCATAATCAATTAATACTACCGTAGTAGAGTAATGTGCAAACATTACGGTTTCGTTCTGATGGCCACAGCGATGTTATACGCCCAAAAATTCTGACGTCTCAAGACGGCGAGCACAGTGTGGTGCCACGCACAAGCGTTCTGGACGACACAGCATTTGTTATGGGCAGACGTTGCGCTTTCACTTTCTTTCGTGAAAAAATAAAAAAAATTGTCGTACCTCATGTCTGGTGTCTATGAGTCCTGTGATAGTCTCTGTAGAACCGGTGATTACGGAAGTGAGACGATGCCGCGAATCTGGCTCCGGTTCTAACGAAGATCTCCGTCTAGGGTTCTGCATATAACATGACAGTACTTTATATTAGCATTACTTAATATACATTGTCTAATGTAGCATTGAATCAAAGACCCCAGTATTTTGTCTTCGTATCGAACCGGTGGCGGTGTAGATTTTGACGTTCATACGACCTTTAAACAAGTCTAAATTGTAATGATTTCTTATATTTACGCGAACACTACACATTTAAATGAAAGCAATTTAAAGGATTTTATCGCGTTTATTTTTACTTTTTATAACCCAACGTTTCGAGTGCTTTCCAGTTAAGTTTTGGAGTGAACTCAAAAGTGACTGTAGTGTTTGAATTTAATTTTGTAGTTTCTGTGTATATTTTTAGTTTTTATGTTTAATATTGTTGTATAGTTTATTATGCAGCAAGTGCTTGTGAAAGTGTACAGTGGTTGGAAAATTCAATTTAAGACTAGTATTGTACTTTTAATTTTGTCTCAATCAGTCAAGCAAATCTTCAGAAAAAGTCAACTATCATTTTACTGTTGATCGACATTTTGAATTGTCTATTGTCACTCTCGTGACTGACTTGACATTGGTGGAAATTCTATTGAACGAGGCCAGAATTAAAAGAAGAAGTAGTAAATTGAATAAATTAATTCTAACTTTTACTTTGCACTATGATAGTACAGTGGTAGGGAGCTGACCTTTTTCTATTATGCCATCTTATACCCGAAAAAGTGGTCTTTTAAAACTAAGCTGAAACTATCGCACTATTCGAGTTCATCGGACACTTAATTTAACTCAAAATGTCAATTATCATCGCCCAGTTACTAGTTTTTATATATTTTTACAATCGTAGTATGACCTGTGTATTAAATACCATCCGATATCTATGCTTGTTACATATTAATGTTTCTTTAAATTATTTGGTGATTTTACTTTCTTTAATAATGCAGGAATCCGTCTAGTGGGTACTACTGCAGCGACAATTTTCCTATCGTCAAAAAGGAGTGTGCAAACATCGTGTTTCGATCTGAAGGACATATGCGATTTAAAAACGGATGTTTCAGTGTAACGACGCCAGAGCGTTGTCACACAGTAATAATCTGAGTAATACGGCATTCGTTATGGGCAGACGTTGCAATTAAAGTCTAGTGAATTAAAACTGCATCTGACATTTTTTTATTCTTTTTTTATATAGCCTGCGCCATCGAAATTGAGCTGAAATTAATACAAATATATTAGTCCCGTTAACATACCGAACGCTGTAGCAGCTGCGATATCCTGCACACTAGGAAGCGGCGACGATAGTGGGCTCTGCGGGCGAGAGACTCTTCCTAGGAGGCAGCGGCGGAGCGCGTAGCTCCCCGTAAGCGTTTTCAGCGGTGGCTGCGGCGCGTCTCACCGCCCGCGGCGAGTGACGCGGCGATGCGATCGGAGACCGCACCCCGGGACGCAGCGAGTCAATCGTCGATGTAGCTGCGTTGAACTCCGCCCAGTCCTGCGTTAGTGCGTAATGTAGTTTCGCGGACCATTGACCCCTCTGGCCGTGTGGCGGCGACTTAAGAGTAATATACCACCCCATCTCATCCGTGGTTGTCGTAAAAGTCGACAGAGGGAAAATAGAAAGCAGGAGATGGGTAGCAGCATCAACCTAAAACATCTTAATAAATAAACTGCGGTTGCCAAGCGTGGCAACTATAACAAAATCCCCCCAAAATGAGAGCTACAAACTTTTGTGACAATCTATGGGGGAGGCCTATGTTCAGCTGTAGACTGGTGATAGGATGAAATGATGATGATGATGATGAAACCCCTCTTAGCAAGCAAACGCTGCATAAAATCCTGTAATAGCATGTTTTGTAATTTTGTTGAACTTGAAATTCTGCTTAGCGAGAAAAAGCTGTGTGAGACGACGTAAGAAAATCTACCACCTCTTCCAATGGGTGTCGTAGAATTGGTCAATGGAAACACCGAGAAAAAGTCAAGGCTTCCGACAGGACATCTCTTGAAGCACCAGAACTAAATGACACTAACTGGATGACTCCGGTACTGCGATGGCCAATCCGCCTCCCAAGTATTGTCTTTACGTTAAATCCTCATTCCTTAGGAGGATTTCTTGGACTATTTTCAGCAGCAGATTATCAAGAGGATGAAAAGCAAAGCTGTGCTAGTTAATCTGCCGTCAAATGGCAGTATGTAAAAATTACGGCGTCGGTAAGGGAACTGATAGCAAAAGGGCGTATGAAACTTCAGAACTCATGTCTCTTGCGTGCGAGTGTCTCTTGAGTGCAGAAATGTTCTAGGTGATACAGCATTTGTTATTCGTCTCGTTACCTTCTTCCATAAAAAAATGTGCACGCGAATCCATTATATCTCGTTCTATGTGATTCGTAAAACCTACTGCCGAACGGTCGCGAAAATTTAATAGCGGAATAATTATTACAAACTATTCCAGGCCGATAACAGAAATCCGTGTCTATGGTGCAAGATGTCCGACACTGCGACCACCAATCCAACTGCAAAGAATAACGATTACAGCTCCCGACTAAGAAGAGGTCCAGGAGTCCAGTAAAAATACCACTAGTATTTTTGTAGGTTGATAATGATGATGATGAATGAAAATAATCTTAAATCTCTATGGTATATCCTGTGTAAGCAAATCCAAGAGTTCAAGCGAAGTCGCGTGTGCAATTCGTTTACAATAACCATGATATCGATTTCATTAAATGTTTGTTGTACACTCCCAGGACTAATTTCATATTGACAGCTTAAGATAATCCACTTCACTAAACAAATTAATGAAGATTTACAAAACAGATTTATGTGGCGAGTGTGAATGGACAAGCCTGTAAGGGTCGACCTAGGCGTACGTAACACTATTAGATCGGAGACCTTTTAAGTCAAAAGTACCCCCGCAACCGATTCATCCTCGAAGAAACAAAACGAAATCCGTCACACCTGAGGACTAAGATGCAATGCCTTATTGCCAATAATAAAAGTCTTTGGCAAATGTAGGTGCCAAGGGAAAGGTTAGCCGCCAGATATGATGGTTTGATATAGAGCGGGTGTCTCCTTGTACCAGTAATCTTAAGATCTTATAAAATCTATCTAATGAGCTTCTAATATCATCATCACCATCATCATTTCAGCCTACCATAGTCCACTGTTGAACATAGGCCTCCCCCAAAGATTGCCACAAAACACGGTCCTGAGCCACCTGCATCCATCGACTTCCCGCAAAACCGTGCAGGTCGTCGCTCCATCTAGTGGGGGATTGCCCTACACTGCGTTTGCCGGTACGAGGTTGCTACTCGAGAACCTTTCTTCCCCAACGGTTATCGGTTCTCCGAGCTATATGGCCGGTCCATTGCCACTTCAGCTTGTTAATATGACGACATACAAAGATGTCGCTACACAACTATTATCGGATATCGTTGTTTTTAAATCTAATAAATTATTGCAATGATCAAGAGTATGCAGGTGAAATAAGCCATAGTATATGCAAAGCAAAACACACAACAAACATTCAAGATAAGACAAAAGAAAACACAGCAAACACATTTCACCAAGCGTATATTGTCAACATTAAAAAATACTCTTACAAATAAATAAATTTAATATCATAGTAAAAAAATAATAATTATCAATAAAGAAATATGCAACTAAAATTATACCTACGAAACAATACTTCACAATACTAAAAATCAAATGAGTGAGTAATACCTCATTTATTTAAATAAAACTAATTTTACGCGTAATTAAAATTAAACACGATAAAATCCGTTAAAATAAGTTTTATTTAAACGTCACTGTGTAGTCTGTTCCAGTACAATTTCCTACAAATGTAAATAATATTTAGGTACTCATATTTAGAAGTATTATATATTTAAAAGTTTTAAAAATCAAACTAATGTAAAACATGGCGTGTATAGATTGAAGTCATACAATCTTGTACCTTAAGAAATTTTGCAATTGAATATTTTACATATCAATATTTCTAAATAAGAGTTACACAAACATTGGTTGTGTCTGGGCGAACAAAATAAGATAATGTCTGTGAGTACAGCGCTTTCCAACCAAAGTGGGCTTGCTGACTAAGATATATTTGTTTATGTTGCCGTTCTCACAATGTCTTGAAAGTTTTTTTAGAAGTTATGGTAACAAGATCTAAAATTGTTTTTTTTTTATTGCATATATTGATGAAACGAGCAAAACGTTGACCTGATGGTAAGTGCAACGTCTGGCCATAACAAATGCTGTCACCCAGAAAGTTTCTGTGTGACACTTACACTGTGCCCATCACCCTGAGACTTCACGGTAGAATAACTGGCCCTGGGTTGCTACCTACCTAGACGGACTCCTGCATAGGAATCCTACGACCAGTATTTATATCGAACGTAATATAATTTTATTTATATTTTGATCCCTCATTGATTTAAATTGTTATGTCACGAATTATAAAATCATTTTAAAGTCAGTTTCATTGTTGCAATGGTTACGATGGCACGAATGATACAAAAGCAAAATGGCGCCAGTCTTAGTTGCTTGATGTGTCGAACGAAAAGTAACTTAGACATTCTGTTAGTCTAATTCAGCATGATCATAATTATGTTCGCAAAGACACACCCAGTGTTTAGCGACTCTCATTTAGAAATATTGATGTAAAATATTCGAATGAAAAATTTCTCAAAGTACCAGATTGTATGACTTCAATCTATTACAGTCAGAAGCAGTTTTCAAACGTTAATTGAACTGGACCAGACTACATAAAAATCGATATGTATTTGTATACAAAATGTATGTTTTATCAATTCATACACCGAGTTTTCGCACCAACAAACTAAAATCGCATTTGTCACACATTTAAATTATTAAACGGTTAGTTTCTGTTATCCAGCCGTCGTAGTTTTTTTATTAATTAAATATTGCATAACCAACATATTTACGACATTTAATAGAAAAGTATGTAAAACACCATGGTTAATTCTAACTTAATACTTTAAATAATTTAACTATTCTATATTTATGGACGATTAAAAATTTCAATATGGGACTTAATTAAACACGATTTTGCAAACATTAAAGCATCTTGCTGCACCAATATATTTTTTATTTACTTATAACTTTTAAAACAAACGTAAAGAGTTATAACATAATTAAGTCTATTTGAAATGCATTTCTCACTTCAACTTCGTCCAATTGAACTTATTAAAATTTATAACCAAGGATTTGCTACAAAAAACAAATTAAAGTTAATTCACAAAATCAAACAATAGCGTCAAATAAATAGAGCAAGAGTGGCGTATACTTTAAAAAAAATATCCAAAAATTTTAAATAATTTTGCTAACAGCCTCTAAATAGTTCTCTCCGAACTCAAGACTAAAGTTGGAAGGTTCTGTAATCGCCATAATTTTTTTTTTGTTTTTGCGCCATACAATATTTTTTGATCAATAATACATGTGATAAAATGACCACAGACAGTAATACATTAGTTGATAGGAACCATGATATTTCAACAGTAGCCAAGGCAGGAAATGGGTTTATTTTCTTACGACGCCATGACGGCCTCATTTTGCCATACTTTTGAAACATCCAGAAATTTTTCAAAAGAATTAAATGTAAAAAATTTACGCCTTCATTATGTATTTTAAGATCCTCTTCGATATTTAAGTCGAACTGTCCCACAACTCATTAAACACTGAGTAGTGCTGCAGTAGTGTATATCGCTTTCTTAAAATGAACCACAGATTAAACGAAAATATCTTTCATCTGTGATAAATATTTTAACTGTCAAATATATACCACTCCTGCATTCAATTATACATCGTTTTTGGAACATGTTAGTGACATATAATAACGCTTTGGTAAAGATGTAACGATTTTATAAATAAAAAGTGCACAGTCATAAAAAAATCATTTATAATTTATAAAATTAAAAAAATGCAAAAATTCATGCACTGTAACTTCCAAACACGATGCAAGCAAACAGAAAACAAAAAAGAAACCAATGACAATGAAAATTCAAATTGTTAAAGTGAGTTTCGTACAAAGCGGGCATACTGCTACAAATAAAAGTCAACTTTATTCTATAGAGCATAACGTTCTATTTCTATATGCATTGTTTTGAACGAATTACATCCTCTAGGATATAAATTAGGTTATTAAATTAAACGGTTTTCCATTTTGGTCGTGATGGAGCGAAATTTTGTAATACAATAAATTTAATTCATATATAATGATTCAAATCAAAAAATAAAAGTTAGATGATATGTCATTGTGTCTTACATTTGTAAACATTATTTATTTATTAAGAATTCCTCTTCTGGTTTCAAAGGACAACAAGTTATATTTCGAACTGTATTTCTGTAGATAAAAGCGTTATTTAGAATTGAAAATACCAAAATGAGAACTCATCCATAAAGTAATTCGCCATTTTTTTCATAAAGTTAAAAGCAGTATCAGTAATTTATAAACTTAACAGACATACATGAATGATTTAATATTAATAACAATGTTTGACAGATTAGTAATAAATAGGCTGACAGCTGTCAAACTACATTTCAAATGACGTTAGAAAATAAATCTATCTAACAGATCTGTCGAAACACATTAAACAAAATACTGCCTTGCGATTTACAAGTAAAAAAGAACTCTACTATCCTATAATGGAATGGTCGTCACACAGGGAATGTTCCAGAACACAAACAAAACGCAATTCGCGTGCAATAACACTTAAGCATGCGGTGATTTTCTCGCGCGTCTCTGCAAAACAAACAATGACAATTTACTATGAGGCTCTACATGCAATGCCTGCTTGAAACTTAACTGTGTTGTGATTTTCTCATGTAAACAAATGGTAAGTGGCCACTGTGCTCATTGACGCCTTGTGACGAAGCTAGCAAATCGTTCACCTGATGGTAAGTGCAACGTCTGCCCATAACAAATGACGTGTCACTAAGAACATTTCTGTTTAACACCACACTGCGTTTGTCCCCCGTTAAATTTAACTCATTCCAGTATTTACACTAGCTATCAGTACCCTTCAAACCAAACCACGGTCGTGTTTACTTAACACTGCAGGCACTGCAGTGGTACCTATCATCAGAGGGACGGGGGCTGTGTGGTGCCACACGGAAATATTTTAAGTGACACAGCATTTGTAATGTTGCTCTTAACTGACATAGACTGTTAAAAAGCGCCACCACGCCAAAGGCCCGATATTTGGCTTAATGCATCCAGTTTCGACTAGCCCATTGTCTATTTCAGTTTGTAAAAGCGTAACGCTATGTTGGTGACACAAGTTCTACGGCGGGTTTCTTCATTACGAATTTTATTTACCCGAAAAACCCCGAGCGTGGATCATTCTATTAATGAGTAACTTAAAGTTTGAGAAAAATATATTTATGTATATATTAATTGACCATTAAAAGTTATGTGGGGGAGGCCTATATTAAGCAGTTGACTTGTGACAGACTGAAATGATGACCAACTAAAAGACGAAGAGAGGTGTCATAAAAGTGTAATGACTTCCGACAGATGTTCAAATAAGCATCTAAAATAAAACGGATCTAAATTATTCAGATCCATGGTGCGACGTGTCGCTAATCTGCCCGCCAATCCATTCAAGTAAGGAGAAGTTGTTACTTTTATACATGTCACTTTTCTTAATGACGTTATGTAATAAAGCATTAAAAAGACTCCAGAATATCTTGCCAGTTCTTCTCTAAGATCTTAATTTTGTAGCCGGTGTAGACTTTGACATTCAAAAGTACCTTTAAACGATCCTAATGTCTGACTTCGAGACTGCAACCAGGCTAATTGTAGAAGATTGAGTTATAATAATAAATTGAAATATATCTTATTTATCATGTTACTTATCTGTGCCATATTTCTAACACCGCCAGTGTCCAGTTGACATATACAATGACAGTTACCACACAGTTAAGTTTCAATAAGCACAATAATGAACAAATTAAACAAACAACACAAATGATAACGCTGAATCAAAGTCCCGAAAAGTCAACCCAAAACAACACAATCATGCCACACAATCCAAAATGCAAATAAGCATGCTCTACAAATAAAATTAATATTTTCGCAATTATAGTGTATCCTCTTCATATATGTTCTTATATATTTCTTATATATTCTAATATATGTTCTTCTGTTCGTATTTAAAATTACCTTACGGGCTTGAAGTGACTTCTTTTCATCAATTAATTTACTGATAAAATGTTTTTAGTTCCTCGACTAAAGGTAAAACATTTATTATAATACAGTAGTTAAGCTGATGTGGTCACGTCATCTCGTAAAAGCAACTGATATGTTCCGGGTGTAGGTGTTTGTGCACGTGTTTTTTTTTATTGGAGAATGAGACGAGACGAGCAAAACGTTCACCTGTTTGTAAGTGCAACGTATGCCCATAACAAAGTTGAGTAACACAGAATATTTCTGTGTGGCACCACACGGCGCCTGTAACCATGAGACATCAGTTCTAAGTCACAGGCCCAGTGAGTACAATAGGTATCAGTGTCCTTCAGACCGAAAAACAGTAATGTTTGCACACTACTGCTTGACGGCAGAATAACCGCCCTAGGGTGGTACCTACCTAGGCGGATTCCTGCATAGGAATCCTACCAGCAGTAAAAAACTAAATTTTAATTAACGCCCAACAGCTACTAAATAATCATTCATATTTTGGTAAGAATTAAATAAACAAAACTCTAATATTTTTGTTACAAGCTTTTATTTGTTGGGAAAATGGCCATATCTGGACATCAAATGTTGCCTGGGCTATAGTAATTTTGAAGATCCCAAATATAGCGAGCCCAAGCCCGATATAGCTGCTGTAAGCTACTGAGGAGTTGGGTGGTCTGCAGGTGGCCCTAGCAGCAACAACAGGTCCAGCTCACCCTAACATTGCATTGTCATCAAGTAAGTGCACGAATACGAAATTTTAGCCTAATCAGGCTACGAGAACAGGTTCAAAATTCAGTTGCAAATTTTGACTCATACAAACATTGCAAGTTAAAAAAAGCTTGTAAAAAAACTAATAGTTATTGTGTTTTTATTTTCTACTGAGTTGGGACGCAGCGACTCATTGGATTCATTGGAATCTCAGCTGAAATTACACTTGTGCGGCATTCATTACTGGTTTTCTACCTACCCTCGTGCGAAATTATGTGTGTGAGGAGAGAAATGTTTGCCTCTTTTCTTCAATATCTGTACAATATCCTGCGAGGATAGTAACTGCCGATTTAAACGGAAAATGTTGCAGTGCGAAAAGGACGGCTACATTGTGTCGATGTTTAACATACAATTCTATATATTTCACTTTATTAGTTCCACTAAATTTAATTTATCAGATACATTCAATGTATCGCGGTGTCGTAAAGGTCGACAAAATAGAAATGAAAACCTGAAGTGATGATGATGATGGTTCGATATATTCGTGGGGACCTACATTAGTTTGCGGTAACAGAAATGTATGGTAATGACATTTACCACCGCCCTTATGTCAATCCCATGCATTTCGTGACTTCTCTGTTATCCCTAACAACAGCAAATTGAGACTCATTCTTCCAGCTCTTTTAAGAAGTCCCGCTGTGTCGTCATAGTTATTACAAAAGTTTACCCAAATTACTATAAACGTGAATACACAAAATAATTACCTCGGGATCGTCAATGTCGTCCGTCAGACCGTTAAATGTCGTATTTCTCGAGGCCCAGCCGTTTGCGTTATTCGATATAGTGACGTCGGCACCTAGAAGTAAGTATATGAATCTTTAATTTTAATTCTACTATTATACGCCGTGTGGTGGTTCCTCTGGTTTTACGTTCCCTCTCTTATCTACTTTTGGCACTGAGAAATAAAAATAACAGCTTGTACATGTATCACTTGAGCGCAGGCCTCCTCTTATGAGATGGTTTTGGAGCCGGGAAGAGTCCGTCACGCGGCTCCAGTCCGGGTTGGCGGATTTCACATGTACTCGAAATATTTTGTTATTTCTCTGACAAGCAGGTTTTGTCACGAGCACTTGGTAAATCAGCACTTAAAATTGCGGAACGATTTTAGAAGTGTCGGCACAGGAGATCGAAGTCAGGTCACACACATATACTTACTATTAAATGTAAGGCTAGCGCCCGGCCCCTGAGCTACCACGACTAGGGTAAACGCCTAGAAGTTTCCGATAGGTAGCGGAACAGCCATCGCCAATATGTCTGACTTATATCTTGACTGGTGTAAGGAAGCATCTAAGTGGCGAAGTATCTACTGCAATCGCCAATAGCTGGCAACAGTTTAAAATGCAAAGCAAATCTGTAACGAGTAGGGACAGATACGAATATACAAAACAGCTTACTTGAACCGTTACAACCAGAAGATCCCGACGACCCTGAAGAATTCGACGAGACCGGCTTAACTGCAGTCTTCACGATATTGCTTCTGTAATACAACACATATAATCTCTCAGTCGGAATATAATTAAGTATATTGAACAAGTCATATTAACAAACTGGTGGTGGGATTCTTATGCAGGAATCCGTCTAGGTAGGTACAACCCCAGCAGTTACTCTGCCGTAAAGTAGTAGTGTGCAAACATTTCAGTATTTCGGTCTAAATGGCACTCACAGCTAGTGTAATCACTGGACATATGAGACTTAAGAACTCACGTCTCAGGAAGCCGAGCGCAGTGTGGTGTCACACAGAAACGTCTTGGGTGACACAGCAATTGTTATGGGCAGACATTGCACTTACCATCATCAGGTGAACGTTTTCCTCGTTTCGTCACTTGATCCAATAAAGGAAAAAAACACACAAACAAACAAAACACCCGGAACATATCTGTTGCTTTTATAAATATTTTCTTCCGTGCGGGAATCAAACCATCAAACTATAGATAAATTTTCATATTTAACATACCTTAACAGAATTTTAATAAACTTACATCCTTTTTTCCATATAGGATGGGCAGAAACCACACCCGCAACTCGTATTTCGCCCCCGAAAGAAACGAGACGTAACAGGTGGCGAACCACGTCGCCGACATTTTGGTACGAGTCAAAAAAAATCTTACTCCAGCAGTTGCTTCCCCACGAGCAGTATAGTGACAGAATTGCATGTTCTGGCATAATTCTGCACGAATAAAGGTTGTCTACACAATACCTTAGTCGCCTCTTACGACACCTCGGTGGCAAATAGTTAGGTGCTATTCTACTCTGCCGGACACCTATCGGCTATACAATGAAATTTATGAACTTGATAAGTTTAATGCTCCTATTTAATACCCAACGTTTCAAGCTTTTTGCAAGTTCATGGTTTTTCACGGGGAAACTGAGGTGTTTGACGTCGTAATGTCATAGTTAATCCAGGCTACATTCAGCTTTAAATTATTTGATTTGGTGCAATCTACTCAAAATAAACTTGCTCTGTCTGTGATTTAAACTTTGTTGGGTATTAAATAATTACATTAAACGCGATAAAAATATAGTATTCAATGTATAATATTAGCGTAAATATATAACAAACACAGTGGGACTGAGAGGAACTTTCGCATTTATAATATTGGTATGGATTAAACACAAGACAACATACAAGCAAAAAAAACAAAACTACATACTTGGCTTCCGATGTAGTGTTAGGCGGTCTCGGAGGCACGAAAGCGTCCACTACAACTTGCTCCGTACCCTTTATCTCCGCGCGACAGAAAGGACAGCCCTGACCTTCGGAATCCTAGAAAAAATACGAAATAAGTAAGGTCAATAACTGTCGTTGTGTACCTTATAGCGCAGTAGTAAGTAAGTAGTAATCTTCATCGGTCCAGCATGTACCGACATCTATGTCGCCACATGAGAAGCTCAAGAAATATTTCATACATTCCATAATCGCGCTATGAAAGTTCTCTGAGATGCGAACTATATATACAACATCTAAATATTACTAGTCGGAGGAGACGTCCTCCCCAGATCAGACCACCCGATCTGGCGGGTAGCTACCCTTTTCCTTGGCAATATCATCCGCCAAACAGCACATCTTCTTTAAAAGTAGTAACTATCGTTATTTTATTTTAAATCGAAATATTGAAGGGATTTTGCCATTGTTGCCTCGCTTGGCAGGCGGTTTGGCAACCGCAGTTTATTTATTCAGATGTTCCAGGAAGATGCTGTAGCCGATCTCCTGGTGGTCATTTTCCCTCTGTCCACATTTACTACTTCCACCGTATGTGATGGGGTGGTAGATTCTCTTAGGCCGCCACGAGGTAACCTTCTTGAAACATGTAAATAAATAATCTGTGGTTGCCAACCCGCATGCCAAGCGCGGCAAAACTTTTGTGGCTATCTATGGGGGAGGCTTATGTTCAGCAGTGGACTCGTTATAGGCTGAAACGACGACGACGAAATATTGAAGTCTTGCTGCTTGATAATTACTACTTATCTAAAAATTAATATATTCTCTAGCTGACCCCTGCGAATACTTTGCAAAGTACACGATACACGATGGACACATTGGCGCCATCTATGTTCTCTAAAGAATATTGAAGATTGGAAGAAGGAAGACTGTCAACAGATGGCGCTTTATACAAATGAAAAATTTATTAATTCAATGTTTTTAATGTTTTTTTTTTTTCACCTAAAACATTAATTTTAAGACATATTTTCTTATTTTTAGTCATTAGAGTGAAAAATAATTTTCAAAATAGCGTACAAAACATATATTTTGATACCGTATAATAGGGAGATATTCCATACCGATAAAAACCCCTTTTCATAAATAATACATATATAGATATCTGGATATGTTACTTGACACAGGAAAGAAGTTTATGATTAATATATTAGATAACTAAATAAATAATAATTATCAAATGAGAACCTTTGACATTACCGATTAAAATCTTAGAGCGGGCGCAATAAAAAAAAAGAACCGGACCCTTCCTTTTAAAATATTACAATATAATATATAACATTTATGATCAAAAAATATGTAACAATCACGCCTTTTTCCCATATAAGAGGTAGGCAGAGACTACACCCGTAGCCCACTTTTCGCCCTAGAGAGAAACGAGACGTGACTGGTGAAGAACCCCGCCGCCGCCATTTCGTACGAGTCAATTTCTTACTCCCCACTGCGTTCCTTCGAGAAGTATGGTGCCAGCATTGCATATGGTATTATTCTGCACAAATCAAGGCTGTCCGTACAATACCTTAATGGCCTCTTACGAGAAGTCGGTAGGAAAGAGGTAGGAATTAGAATGTTAAAAACAAATCTTTGAAAATACTCACAATTTGCCAGGCAGTAAGGCACGGTGTACATAATAAATGCCCGCATGGCTCTATCCTGATGTCTTTGTCGTTCTCCGCGCATATTTTGCACAACTGAAACGTGCTACCTGAAAACAATAGGAAGAACAATCACGTAAAAGCTTAAAACAAATGTAAATTTTAAAACAATTAAGTAAAGTTAAGACAACAACGCACCCATTTCACAATACAGTTCATATTGTTCCTGTGTTACTGTGATGTGATCCTCGGCCGGGGATATTATCGCACTGCTGAGGTCCGGGTTCACATCGCGGCCGTCTGGATACAAATAGCTAGAATGAAATAACACAAGTTAATTTAATAACTAACTTCTGATTAATTAATGATTTATTTAATTTGGACGACCATTGAAACTGTGTTTCTTTGTGATTTAAATTTTTTATTTATCCGGAATTCCTAGCACCAAAACCCTCTCGGAAATGAGAGGAGGCCTGTGCTCAGCAGTGCGACATTTATAGGCTGAAACTTTATCCGGAATTATAGGGATGAGATGGGGTGGTAGATTCTCTTATGCCGTCGCCACACGGCAAAAATCATACATAAATACCTACTCGACCAAAATATAGAGCGATTAGTGTTTGTAACATCTTCAAAACATTTGCACGTAGAGGTCGCTGGCGTTTGTTCCCGCGTTTTTTACTATTTGACAGTTTTGTTAGTTTATAAGTTATATCAACGGGGCCAGTGCGTGTATAAAGTGAAGGTTACTTATAAAGTGTTGAAGGAATATCTGTCAAATAACTGTTTTCAGACTGGCTGTGATTAACCGAAAAGACGCCTTTTAAAATTAATCGTCATTTTTATTAGTTTTTTTTATTGATTAAATTATTACTAGTGGTCGCTCTGTAGTCGAAATTTGACCGTCGTGGTTTAAGTAATTATTTGGTGACAACATTTTAAAATTCTAAGGGTACAGTCTACTCAGTCAGTTTGATTGACCACAGACTATTCATTCTCCTATGAGACTATTCATACTGCCTATGTCAACAACACATTGTTGACATAGGCAGTATGAACGCAAATAAATTATGTTTTTCTTTAATTCAATTTATGTATTTGTAACACATTCCATACACATTTTACGAGGGGTGATCCAAAAGTAATGATAATCAATAATAAACACAATGAATAAAATAAATAAATAAATTTATTTCTCACATAGTCTCCTAGCAAGTCTATACATTTAGTCCATCTCTTTTCTAATCCTAAAATTCCCTTAGAAAAAACTTTATCTTGACTCTCAAAAAAGTCTCAACCGCGGCCATCACGTCGCTATCATCGTCAAATTTCTTGCCTCGGAGGTGTTCCTTGAGTCGTGGAAAGAGATAGAAGTCGCTGGGGGCTAGATCTGGTGAATAGGGGGGGTGTTCCACCAGCTCAAAGCCCGCTTCCTGAATGGCAGCCATGGCAATTGCAGCTTTGTGAACCGGTGCGTTGTCTTGATGGAACAGCACTCCAGCCCGCAGTTTGCCTCGCCTTTTCTCCTTAATAGCCTCCCGCAATCTTCTTATTTGTTCTGCATAGTAGGAGCCTGTAATAGTGGCCCCCTTTTCCAAGTAGTCCACCATGATTATTCCTTCAGCGTCCCAAAAAACAGACGCCATAACCTTCCCTGCTGAGCTTGACACTTTGAATTTCTTCGGCGTCGGTTCATCGGATCGTTTCCATGTCATCGATTGTTGTTTTGTTTCAGGATCAAAATGGTGGATCCAGGTCTCGTCCATGGTCACAAAACGTGACAAAAAATTATCCTTGTCTGCCTGGAACTTTTCGAGATTTGCTCTTGACATGTCGACTCGTTTCTTCTTTTGCTCGTCGTTTAACATTTTCGGTACCCAACGCGCGGAGACCTTTCTCATATGCAATTCGTTCGCAAGGATTCTTTGAATGCTGCCATATGAGATCCCTGTGACCTCAGCTACATGCCTGATAGTCACTCTTCGATCTTCCAATACAACTTCTTCAACTTTTTTCACATTTTCTTCAGTGAGGGACGTCGATGGGCGTCCTTCGCGGTGTTCGTCTTCCGTCGATGTTCTTCCCAACTAAACTCCTTAGCCAGCGCTGCAAACTGTGGATATGGAGGAGAAGATTCCCCTAATGTTACCACGTCGCTGTGTATGTTTGGTAGACATTTTTTTCAAGCAGAGGTATTTAATGACAGTTGATTTCGTGTTTTTCCATTTGATGTTCACTCCTTGACAGTCCGTATTCAAATGATGTAGCTCCGGGAATCGTGGCCTGATTTATATGATTTTTTTTCCCTGAACTAGTGGTTAACTGAGTAAGTGACTGAAATTTTTTTGTATTTTTGTGTGCACTAGAAATAACTGATTATCATTACTTTTGGATCACCCCTCGTAGCTACCTCGCTGCTTCTCCATACAAACTTTAACTATGCCAAATCTCACACACCTCCGTAACTCGCGCAATATGCTTGGAAGAGGGTACAAAGTTTTCTCTTAACGTATTAATACATAGATTCCAATTCACTATGCGTTTTCGGTTACTAAAAATCTTGCGTTTTTTTTTAAAAAAAAACAAACAAACATGAATATTGTACCAGCAGATTTCCGTAATCCGTTACGTTCAGCTGTGTGGGCGTAGTTTATTTTTAAATACTAAATCATAGCACAATAAAGAGTTTCTGTTGCCACAAATCAAGATTATTCGCGGTATTGGATCCGCGTGGGCGTAGGAAATGACGAGTTTTACTGCGAACTTTTTTTCTTACTCCTTCGAAGTCGATATCAACTCAAATGAGCCTTGGTTGAGGTTGGAGTTATAATTTCTCGAAAATACAGTATCCATTCTAGGGAAGGACGATATACATCGATACATTAAAACACTGATTTTGTAGTAATAATGCATGGAGTTAAACAGATGTATTGTTAACGCTTTGATATATTCGATTTATTGATGTTTTTCACTTTATATATCGAATAGGTAAAACTAGTTTTTTTACGTTGTGATTCGTATATTTAAATTTTATTTTCTATTTATGCCTGTATTTATAGTCTATGAACATCGGCCCTACAGTTTTTTACAGATTTTTAGTCTTTATAGACGTTTTTCTGTAGAACTGAGTATGTATTAACAATAATAAAGGCAAAATTTTGTAAACTTGTCACTAGTCCACTGCTGAACACAAGCCCAAATTGATCCTACCAAAATGATAGCCACAAAAGTTTGTAGCACTCATTTTGGGAATATTTTGCCATAGTTGCAACGCTTGGCATGCGGTTTTGAAAACTCAGTTTATTTATTTAGATGTTATAAGAAGATGATACTGCCTATATCTGGATTTAATTTTCCCTCTGTCGACTATTACGCGTCCACGGGATGCAATGGAGTGGTAGAGTCTTTTAAGCATAGAAAACTATGTTTTTCTAATTTAATTTCTACTTAGCTGTACCCATTGTTCCGTGCGTGTGAAGTTATTATTATTTTTTAACTCGAGTTTTTTTCCCTTTTTTAAGTTCTAATATAAGCTTTGAACCTAACGTATCTGTTTCATTTCATTTTCAGTCATGTTATAACCATGTAATCACTAAGCTATAAGAAAACATCGATGTATTGCAAATATCGATGTATTTTTCAATATATCATTCTTACATCGATGGCACCATGCGATACATTACATGGACAAAAACATCGATGTTTAACGTCCATCCCTAATAGAGTCTATTCATTCTAAGCCACGTGATCACCAACTTCTTCATTGGTTATCACGTGTTTACCGACTTATTTGTTGTTTGTCACGTGTACGAAGTATTTTTTTGTCTGGTGTGCTTATTGTTATGAGCAATAACTGAAGTTTCTTTCATTCTAATAAGGGGTTAAAAAATCGAATGTTGTTTCCATAGTAGGTATAGGAGATAAAGATTATGCACTCTATTACTTAGTACTTAAGTCCTTTTTGGGACACTAACGTATTGCATTGCTATACATAGTGAAACGATACGGACGGAAACGTCTTTAAAATGAGAATCAATCAAGGCAAGTACGTTAACATAATGATTTCTTATATTTACGCGAACACTACACATTTAAATGAAACTAAGTTTACGGATTTTATCGCGTTTAATTTATTACTATTTATAACCCGACGTTTCGAGTGCTTTACAGCACCCATGGTCACGGGAGGACTGAGGTGACAGATGTCCTGATGTCATAGTTAACCTGGGGTACCTTCAGCTTTTAATTATTATTTTTGGGTCTGCGTAGATCGGACTTAGTTTCATTTAAAAGTAATTTACAAAATTAATCTACAAAATGCCTGAAGAATGGAATTGGAACGGGAATCCATTCAGACTTATTACCAGAATAGTCTAATAAACTAGATTATGACATACAATTTGTTGACTCTGTAACAAAATGGCGGCGACGTGGTTCGGCACCCATCACGTCTCGTTTCCCGAGGGGCCAAAAATTGATCTACGAGTCTGGTCCCTGCCTACCACTTATGGGACAACGGCATGACTGTATGTATATTTATTAGTTTTAAGGGAAGTAAGCGACGAGAAGAACAAGCCGTTCAGCCATAACCTAACCACAAGCTTTGCGGTGTCACCCAGAACTTATTGTAAAAATCCTGAGACCATTGCCGACGGCAGAATAACTTTACTGGTCGTAGGTACCACTCCAGTGTCAGTTATTCTGCCGTGAAACAGTAGTGTGCCAACATTATTGTGTTTCGGTTGGAAGGGCACTGAGAGCTTGCGTAATCACTGGGCAAATGAGACTTAAGAACTGATGACTCTGGGTGACAAGCGCAGTGTGGTGTCACACACAAATGTTCTAAATGTAAAAAAAAATATTGTTTGGTCGTAACCAATTTCGGAAAAATACAGATGCCTTACACCTGTTTTCTTCTAACTTCGATCACTGATTATAATATATAGTAATTGTAGAATTATACATGAGAAAATTATGTCAAATCAGCACATGAGATTTAAGAACTGATGTCTCAGGGTGACGGGCGCAGTGTAGTGTCACACAGAAATGTTCTGGGTGGCACAGCATTTGTTATGGGTCGACGTTGCACTTACCATCAGGTGAACGTTTTGCTCGTTTTTTCACTTTACTAAATAAAAAAAACAATGCGGTGGTACGTGATATACGGATTCTTGAATACAAATTCTACCATCAGTTTTTTTTATGACGAGATTAGCGGATCGTTAACCTGATGGTAAGTGCGACGTCTGCCCGTAACAAATGCTGCGTCACCCGGAACATTTCTGTCTGGCACACTGCGAAATCCGCTTTATATTATAGTAAAATAGGCTTTATATTATAGTAAAACATGTTCACGTCATCATTTTAATATGGAGCACATAAAACTTGAGTTTGTTTTCAAGATATTCCAACGTCATTGAGGGTTGCTGACTTAACATTGATGCATTTCTTTTGTTGGAACCGTCAACGTATTGAATGTAAAAGTATTTCAATTATGGATTTAACACACGACGACGTAAGAATTGTGTATGGGTTCTTAGAAGGTCGAATAAGTCATAGGGATCCTTTGTTCTCTGATCAGAATTTATGATGAATTGTCTCGATTGCCTTTTTTTTATTAGATAAATTGACGAAACGAGCAAAACGTTCACATGATGTTAAGAGCAACGTCTGCCAATAACAAATGTTGTGTCAACCAAAACATTTCTGCGTGACACCATATTTGTAATGTTAAAACTATTGCTAGTATTGTCAAAAAAAAAACCCATAGAAAATATTTACTCACAATCCTTCTCTATAGCCGTCAAGTAAAGCCTGCACCAAGCTCTTATTCTGCGGTATCGTCTGCAAAATTTCACCATCGGCAGTGACGTAGCCTATCGCCCATTGGCCGAGACGGGTGCACGATAATCTGTAAAAAGAGTAAAGTAACAGCTTATGAATGTCCCACTACTGAACACAAGTCTCCTCTCTTTTCTGAGAGGGTTTTGTCACTACTATATGATTCACTAGTCCACTGCTGAACATAGGCCTCCCCCATACATTGCTGCAAGTTTGTAGCTAATTGGGAAGGGGGGGGGGGGGGATTTTGGCATAGTTGCCACGCTTGGCAGGCAGTATTATTGGCGCAATATTTGGTGCCCATAAGTTACTCTGTCGTGAAACAGTAGTGTGCAAACTTTACTGTGTTTCGGTCTAAAGGGCAAGGGCTTCGGTCTGAGAGCTAACTCAATCAATAGGTATATGAGTCTTAAGAATAGAATAGAATAGAATGGAATGAACGTTGGTAACATTGTAGATTGCTACAGGCTGGTTTCCGCGACTCCGTCTTTCGGTTGAGGAAATGGAAGGAGACCCATATTCGTTGGTGCGATTACAATTCAACAATGATACATTAAACGAACCTGAACACGTAACTGCCAGTCTTATGTATATACTTCTGCAGGCGCGCCTTCACCTCGTCGTACGTAAGGAAGGCGACGTAACCAGGGTGCGTGACAGCCAGCAACTGCCAGTTACGAAGCAACGTGCTCCAGGGCTGGAATAACCTGGAATATTAAATAAAAAAATGGAATTGTGAGAAAGTGCTCGGGCGTTGTATAGACATAGACATACTTTATTCGACACACACAATACAAAACATCACATAGAGAAAACTAGTAGAAGCAGTAGTGTGTAAACATTACTGTGTTTCAGTCTGAAGGGCACTGAGAGCTAATGTAATCACTGGGCATATGCGACTTAAGAATTTATGTCTCAGGGTGACAGGCGCAGTGTGGTGCTACACAGAAATATTGTGATTAAAAGAGCATCTGTTATGGGCAATGTTGCACTTACCATCCGTTGAAAGTTTTGCTCGTCTAGTGACTTTATTAAAAAAAAATGTGCACCGGGGACTAAAGTGGTTTTCAGCGGAGCCTTTACACTACACATGTAGATAATTAAACAGCCAGTTTTTTTAAACTTTGCCACTACTTCCTGTATCGTATATGGATTTAACAGACAAATTGCAATAGCACATACTCCTGAACAACTATCTTTAGGCAATAAAAATATTTTTTCACTATGGCAATCGAAACCCGTAGCGCTGATGCCTTTGGCTTAAACGTTTCATCAAGCAAGCTGGCCAGATTCCAATTGAAAAGATCAGGATTGGTGATGGGTACTTAAAATATCAACAGCATTAACAACCACGTGGCTTTGTGATAAGTGTAGTTAGATGTGGTATCTGTGTTTCAATCTGTACATTTCAATCCGGCTCGAAGGACCATAAAGACGTACGGGTTGCTTCCCACAATCTTTAGTTGATATAAAATGATGAGAGTTGATTCTTGATAGTGATATTATATTCTTATAGTAATTGCTAAATTGCTAATGATTTCATGGAGGATGAGAACACGCGGTATGTTTGCTGTCCGAACGTGAACTGATTTATAATATGTTATTAATACAACGGAACGTTGGTAAAATGCTGACAGAATGGAAATGTATAGTACTTGCACTGTCAGAATCTAAGACTTGAATCTCAGATTTGAATTTATTTTGAAATAGACATTGCCACGTTGACAAATCTCCAGCCGTATTACTTACGCAAACGTCTGTTGCGCTAACACAATATAATATCATCATCATAAATGTCTGCCCACAGCTCTGTGTTACATCTCACTGCACTCGTCACCCTAAGAATCAGTTCTTTAGTTTCATGTATTTGCACCAGCTTACAGTACCCTTGAATACGATACATTAATGATTGCTCACTACTATTTCAATGGCAGAATAACTGACAGTGCCTTGGTGATGATAGTCAATTCTTAAATAGAAGATACAATTTAAAAATGACCATAATCAGGTATGACATTTACATAATTAAAGAGTGGGTATCAAAAATGATAACATTACATCTATCATTTGTATTTTCTTCCAGCCTACAGAAACTAAGTCTCATTATAACAACATTTTAGCTGTGTAACTGCTTCTTCTAACCTTGCAAAGGACGTTTCCCTCATAAATGCTCACTTCAATACACTCAAGATAAATGACGCTAAAGCGATCGCTCGTTCAAGAGCAACGTCGTTTAACTTCTACAGTGGCTTCAATCACTGAAGTGGCTCGGCCACTTACAGAACAGTGTAGGGGGCGTTGCTTGTAACTGAGCAAGTAAAATGTTTGATTTGCCGTTAACCCGGACGATATAGTCTTTAAGTGTTATGTTATAAATACAGTAATAACATACGAGTATATTTTCTTATTTTTAACAAGTTTATTGTTACTAGCTGCGCCTCTCGGTTTCATCGGCGTAAAATAAGTCGACCGTAATGACTGCGCCCTACGTTCGACCCTTCTTGGTAACGTTCGTTTCATAGCGTGCGTTATTTAGTGCCCATTAGGCCGTAGCATGTAAGTATTATAGCATATAACCTTCCTTACTAAACAGACTATCTAATGCAAATTTATTTTTCAAATCGGATTATCATTTCCTGATATTAGCGCGTTCAAACTTACAAAGTCTCTAGTTTTATACAATAGTAAAATATAAGAATCAATTTGGCACGGTCCGCGGAAGATAAGACAACGTTTGATATGCGACCGAATGTCCTAAACAATGTTAAGCACGAGGGAAAGAATACAAGGAGGAATCAAAAAGATGTGAGAATGAGATAGAATATAATAACTATTGATAACTTAATAATTTATTTTCTACATAGTCTCCGAGTGTCTCTCTACACGCCGAGTCTACACGCTTTTCCAAGGCTTCAAACCCTTTCAAAAAAAAAGTTTTGTCTTGGCCCTGCAAAAATCTCTCCACGGCTGTTTCGAGTAGGGAGAACGAGCACGGAAGACGAACATCGTTGCGGCCGTCCATCGACGTCAGTCACCCAAGAAAATCTTGCGAAAGTCGAGAAAATTGTATTGAGCGATCGAAGAGTTACCATCCGATACTTAATTCAAGAAACGGGCATTTCATATGGAAGTATTCAATCCATATTAAAACAATCTTTGAATATGAAAAAGTCTCCGCAAGATGGGTGCCGAGAATGTTAACCGACAGTCAGAAACAAAATCGACTTGACATTTCGAAGATATTGTTGGACTAGTTTCAAGAAGATTCTGAAAACTTTTTGCCTTGTTTCGTAACAATGGACGAAACATGGGTCCATAATGACGTAGTAAAGACTCAGTCATCACCACCTTATCTCGTTTTAGTACACTTAGGTGACACGAAGATAAATTCAAATCATAGAGACACGAGGTCACAAGTTCCGACATGAATAGGTAAATTGTAAATACATATAAATAAATATAGTGGCATCGACTTAGATGCCGACTTCGATGTCGATAGGTGTCCAGCAAAGTACAATAGCACCTACCTCATTCCTACCGAGGTGTCGTAAGAGACGACTAAGAAATTGTACAGACAGTCTTAACGTGTAGAATAACACCATAATATGCAATGCTATCGCTACCGCTCTCGGAACGCAATGGGGAGAAAGATTTTTTTTACTCTTACCAAAATGGCGGTTGGTTCGCCACACGTCTCGTTTCCCACGAGGCGAAAAGTGGCCTAAGTGTGTGGCATCGGTCTACCCATTATATGGTAAAAAGGTGTGACTGTAAGTCTGTATGTATCGACTTAGATTCCAACCAAAGTACTAGGCCTACAAACAGCACTGGCACACTAACAATGGGCTAATTACATCTTACAAAACAAATAGGTTACTAACCTCGTGAACACGTCGAACTCGAAGTTTGATATGAAGTCATTGCAGGTTAGATCTATTGTTGTTTTCAAGGCCATCGTCTCCAGGCCCGAGGATATCGGGTGCACGTTGTTCAGCTCCTCGCGGAAGTGTTTCCACGGCACCAACGTACTGAAAGTTAATAACATAGTTTAAATTATGTTACGATGCAGAGATGAGCAGAGTGGTGGCTCAGAGAACAGGCGCTCGTCTTAATTTTCGCGAGTGACACCTATACAATTGTTGTAGAGTTTTAAGTGCTGATTTACTACGTGCTCAGTGGTGAAGGAACCTGCATGTATGAGCACGCATTAGAGGATCCCAGTGCCGGCACCTATACAATTGTTGTAGAATTTTAAGTGCTGATTTACTACGTGCTCAGTGATGAAGGAACCTGCATGTATGAGCACGCATTGGAAAGGAGGATGGACTTCCTGGCTCCCAAAACCTCTCAAAAATGAGTTTTTTACAACAAAAGAGTAAAAAACTATGTAGATCACTGTTAATGAATGCAACATTCAGTCCTTCAATCCTGTGGTCAGTTTTCACTTAAAAAATACCATTTTTTTTTTTGGTCAACATTATAAAGTTAAATTTAAAAGCAATTTATGTTTTGTTTGAAAACGATGCCTCACTAAGATTTCTCCTGTATCGTGGGTGCGTTTTAGACACGTATTTTTGCAAAAACATAAATCTTTGGTTTTCGGGTCTGGTTGTGATGTGCATGTGAAATTTATTGATGTGTAAAACGCAACCACGAAATTGAAAAAAAATCTTACTCCAGAGCGTCGTTTATAGCGCTACACAACCGATTTTAATTCCAAAAAGTTTAGAGCTATCTACATCCCCGATGATCCCCGAAACATCTGAACCGTTTTATATAGTTTAGGGTTGTTAGGTACTACGTTTGACAGCAATCGTGTTTCCGCGGCTTATTCTTAAGCCTCACATTAACATGACAGTTTGCATCTTTGTGGAGAGATCAACGCTCGGGACCTGAGTTTTTTTTTTATTGGATAAAGTGACAGGGCGTGCAAAACGTCCATCTGATGGTAAGTGCAACGGTAATATTGTCAGAATGTAGAAACTTCTTTGAGCGAAAAGAATGGATTGAATTGTTTTCAACTAACGTTTGACCGTTTTAATTAAAGTAAAATAAATATATCTCCGATATTTGCCATTAAGAATAAAACTTGAGTTTGACACAAAATTTCAACCACCACGACAATCATATGACTCACATTAATCAAGACGTTTTCGCATTGTCGCGTCAAACAATATCCGGATTTAACGGACGGAATAACGTGTCAGCCGCTTATCAATTGATGGATTGTATCCGATCCGCATACGATTTTGAGCGGTCGATCTGGATGCCTAGTCAAGTACTAAAAGGTCAATTAAACTAAATATCAAACATCATTTTTATAAGAAAGTGACGAGACTTGCATTTCATTCACCTGTTGGTATCGGGACAGTGCTGTGTTGCGAGGTATCTGGTAGTGAACATCCTGTCGCATCCTGGAGTGGACGTTTTAGAAGCTTTTTAAAATAAAGCCATTGATCTTTGGTTACCTTAATTTCCATGCTTTTGGTTAAGCGGACTTCTCAACATCTTTCCAGCAATTCGATTAAATAATATAAAATTATCATGCAAGTTTCGTTCCATTATCATCTATCATACTGATAACGATTGCAGTGTACGTTTGACTTTCTTAATCAGTTGTTAAACTTCATCGTAATCCGTTAAAAGTGCTTATCTCGATAATCTCCTACTTCCGTTTTATTTTTATCATGATAACTGTCGAATTTCTATCTAATACTTGATACATTTATTTATACTACGGAAGATTTCACTATCTGAACAAATCTATGAGCAAAAAGGTTTACTAATAACATATAACATACGACATTTTACTGGTGATTCCTATATAATTCGTCTAGGTAAGCACCACCGCAAAGCCAGTTCGGCCGTGAAGCAGTAGTGTGCAAACATTAGTGTAATTACTGGGCATATGAGTATGAGTGACAAGCGCAGTGTGGTGCGATATAGAAATGTTTTGGGTGACATAGCATTTTCAATGGGCAGATGTTGCAATTAGTTCTGTCACTTTATCCAATAAAAATGTGAATTAATGCCGCGTGATGTAGGAACCACCCGGTGATGTTAGAAAATCTGCCATACTACTTCATCCCATGCATATTTTCGGTGATTTTTGTGCTGTCTTCTTGGCCTTTACAGATGCATCGGATAGCTTATTTTTTTATTGGATAAAGTGGTGAAACGGGCAAAACGTTCAAAATATTCTGACCTCTAATTGATGACAGAATAACCACCTCAGATCCGTGTGGCCTAGCAGTATGAGTTGACTTCTACACCGCGGATATTAGCTTCGAAATCTAGGCGGAGCAACATTAGTGCAAAAATATAAATCGTTGGTTTTCAAGTCTGATTGATCTCAATCATTTCCGCCAATCAAAGTCCACTGTTGAACATAGGCTTACCCCATTGATTGCCACAAAACTCGGTCCTGAGCCATCTGCATCCATCGACTTCCCGCAAAACCGTGCAGATCGTCGCTCCATCTAGCGGGAGTTTGCCCTACACTGCGTTTGCCGTTACGAGGTTGTCACTCGAGAACCTTTCTTCCCCAACGGTTATCGGTTCCCATTGCCACTTCAGCTTGCTAATCCTTAGGGCTAGGTCGGTTAGTCTAGTTCGGCTGCGGATATCATCGTTACAGACTTTATCACGCAGAGAAACTCCGAGCATAGCCCTTGCCATAGCTCGCTGAGCGACTCTGAGCTTCCTGATGTGGCTGATTGTGTTGTGCATGTAATATTTATATTTTTAAATTGCACTCACTTTACAGAAGACTTCGGGTGGGTTTACGTAATTTAAAAAAATAAACGAAAAATAAAATAAATACGCAAGACTAGACTATTCAGACCGTCGACGGGCAGTTTCTGAGGTCCGAAGTGTCTGATATTTTCAATCCCCCGGCAAAGCCTGGCAACTGGCCATTATGGTAAATCTTCCCAACATTGGAGAGGCCTGTATTTAGTAGAAAACCCCTCTTCTCTCCCTAAGCAAGGCACACCGAAATACGAGGTGCGCCCTCCCACACGACCTTTACCACGCGTAGTGGATAACGTCCAGTTGCTAAACGAGGGGTTAGCAAAGCGAACACTCGGAAGCACCAGCCTTCCGGGCTCCCGGATCCACTTTAGCGGATCCGGTTTGTGTCTCCGCCGCCGACGACAGTTCGGCCGCGGAGGATGCAACCAGCGGCGCATCGAAATACCGTCATTCTTCTACGCCGCGGTTCCAGGACTGCCCCACTATTAGTACCATAACTCCCCTTCCTATACCTAGGCTGCGGAGCGCAAGGAGAGTAACCCGTGAAACACGTGAGGGCGAGCGCCCGGCCCCTGGGCTACTACGGTCTAGGGATGGGCGATATTGGATAAACATCGGTGTTGACATCGATGTCAATATCGTTAAGTAAACATTGAAATCCGATAAACTTCGAAATAGGAACATCGATATTTTCAAACATAAATGTTTTGGTGTTAAAATTTAACTGAGTGAATGAATAATCAAACGATTACGAGACGACGAACGAAAATTTTATGTAACCATAGACTACGGTTAAGGTACGTAGTAAGCTTGTTTTCTTTTACAACCATGAAATCAATAATGTATATTAGTAAGAACTACTTCGCAAAGTTCGGAATGTGCATTAACAGGTTGTCATTTAAAAAGTCGTTTGAAATATTTAGATTTTATTTAAAATAAATTTATACCTTGAAGTCTTACATAAGCTCAATTTTCACACCAAGCAAAACTGGAAACATCGATTTTAGATAATTTTGTTCACGCAATCGATGAATCGATGTTAAAACATCGATGTCTTAACACTCAACATAGATTTTTTCGATAAAATCGATGAGTATCGATCATCCCTGCTACGGTCAACGTCCAGTAGTTTACAGGCTATTGGAAAAAGAAACATGTAAGAGCAAAGTTTGTGTGATACATGCTACGTTGGTCTGTATATGACCGCCTTTATGTAGAACGTGTGAAAACGTAATTAAAAACGCCAGGCATCACGCCCGTCCTTATATCAAGTGGCCGTCCACTACACAATAAATCCGCGGCGGGTGGCAATAATTAACCAACTGCCCTCGGTTTAATTAATTTGCGAACACTCCATTAGGGTAACGGCGTCGTTAGCATTCACTGCGGGGCGTGTTCGAGGCAGACACGGGAGACTGACTATTTGTATGTAGATTGTCTAAATAATGTTTCGAGTGTGATTGATAGGCGTAAATTAGCCAGTACGTTTCGAGATAGAGGTTCAAACTCGGTTGTATATTCGAACTGTATTAGTTTCGTTTTTGTGGCGCAATACCTGCGTATGAACGAACGGATCGCCGGTGTCGGCACCTCTAAAAATTGTTCTGCAATTGTAAAAGCTGATTTACCACGTGCACAGCGATGAAGGCTAACATCGCGAGGAAGCCGGCATGCCTGAGAAAAAAATATTTTTATGACCTGTGAAGTCCGCCAACCGGCATTGGAGGAGTTAGGCGGACTCTTCCCTACTCCACAAATTTTAAGAAATGAGAGGAGGCCTGTGTGTTCAGCAGTGGGACATTTATAGGCTATTACTTACTTAAAACGAAACATGTCACCGTGATCAACAGCCACACTAATTGAAAACAAAAGTTTGCACCCCAACTTAATAATAACATGCACTTTGCTTACATCCGTTCGCTTGTCAATTTCGTTACCTCTCATACAACTTCGACGCAAAGTTATACGTGCTCCAAAACAATATTTATTAATATAACATGTTGTGCTCGGATTTTAACAAGTTCAATTACAATGAAGCTCGCAAACGTTTGCATTCAATTCCGCCTGGGGTTCTATTGTGAAGCGAGACACGTGTTATCTTAGTTTAGAATTGAGGTAGAAGGTACTATTAGGGTTGATGCGTTAAGTACGAGTAATACAAGTGATTCGCCGGTCGTCGAGATTCGACCGTAATTCTTATTTTTTTTTATTTGAACGCGTACTGAGGTTTGAGTAATTATTTGTTGGCACCATTTTAAAATTATTTAGCGTCAATCTACTCTGTGCGACTGTTTCACCAAAGACTATTAAGAGTTTTGACATTGGCAGTATGAAGGTAAACAAACGACTGAGTTTTGTGTTTGACATTGTTAATGTGAACGTAAATAATTATTGTTTTATTTTATTCAATGTTCAAATGTATTTGTAACATATTATAAATAAATTTTAAAGTTGTCTCGACTCTTCTCCATACAAACTTTAACTATGCCAAATCTCACTGTTTCGTGCGCGTAATATGCCCAAAATTGCCTTGCAAAGTTTTCTCTTCACGGATTAATATATAGATATACGGCAGTAATCTAAGGTCAAACTAAAGATGCACCCTACAGACGTTAATTACTGGGCGTAGACATCCTCTCATATTTGGAAGGGTTATGAATTCGGAGAGATATTACATCGTTGTCTCAATGCGTGACTTTCATGTTAGACAGTATGTTTAACTTCTCCGACATGTCGGTATTTCCCCAATGTTTTCCTTCGCCGCCGAAAGCATGAATAAAAATTGCAATTTTAGTGATGTCGGTAACAGCGGTCAAAGTAAAGTTGCTTGCCTACTAACCAATGTATGCTAACCGTATAATCTCAGTATACCGATATTTATAAAAAAAATTAAATACATCTGTACTGCTCAAGGTTGCCGCAGGTATGTTTTTTCCCAACAGATATCAGTTTTACGAGATTTATATGTATGTTCCTTTTTTTTTAATTTGTACAAAACAATATTTTAGCGTCAAGATAATTTTTGTTTGGGCAAGTGACAACCCTGCTCTGATTGTAAGATGCAAGCGTGAAAACATACCAATACCGATCTTATTCATACGGCATATGCCACACAGATAGGCTACGGCGCATACACGTGCGGAAGCCGGAAGCAGAACTGTCTGTTATTTAGCGGTAGGCAGATATTTCTTCATTCAGTTGATGTCACTGATTGTCCGTAGTAAGTTTAGACTAAACAAAGAATGTGTAAATGAGTTGTTTCGTTGGTCACACAGAATAAACGAACCACATAACGAAACCGAAATTGCATGAGTCTGTAAAGTTTCGTAGTTTTGAATGCATACATATACATAATTGTTTACCATCTATCATCATCATCATCATCATTTCAGCTTACCACTACTCTTCTGTTGTTTCAGGATGATGCTCCTGCCCATCGCCTGGTTTATATTTAGGCGGCCTAAGAGAATCTACCACCCATTTCATCCCGTGGGTGTCGTAAAAGTCGACAGAGGGAAAACGAAAACCAGGAGATGGGCAGCAGCATGTTGCTGGAACATCTGAATAAATAAACTGCGGTTGCCAACCCGTCTGCCAAGCGTGGCAACTATGGCAAAATCCCCCCAAAACGAGAGTTACAAACTTTTGTGGCAATCTATGGGGGAGGCCTATGTTCAGCAGTGGACTATTGATAGGCTGAAACGACGACGACGACGACGACGACGACGACTTTTACGACACCCACGGGATGAGATGGGGTGGTAGATTCTCTTCAGCCGCTACCACACGGCGTGCCATCTATGGCAATGCCCAATGACGAAATGATCGATAGACGCGACGAACGGCCATTTGCGCTTTGAACTTCGGAACTAGAAACAACCATTCTTATCTACAAGTCAATAAAACAACCATTTTATACAATCATGTTTCTGATATATATTCTAATCCTCAACAATTGGAAGATTAGTGCGATCAATTATTTGATCACAGTTCACACATTCACACACACACATTCACAACATTCCTGTAGAATTACCTAACCAGTATGGTCTAAGTTCTAAATTAAAGTAAACGACATCGGTACTGACATGTTGATGTCATCATCAGGGTGATGGGCACAGTGTGGTGTCACACAGAAATTTTCTAGGTGACACATCATTTGTTATGGGCAGACGTTGCACTCACCATCAGGTAAACGTTTTGCTCATTTGATCACTTTATCCAATAAAAAAGGACGTTTATTTATTAAATAATTATTGTGGCGTGAGTGCTGCTTTAGGACCGAGAAACGGATCTCAGTTTACGCTCATGCAAGCTTGAAGTCGCTTTTCCATAATTTTTTTCTTTAATAATCGATTAGAAAACGCACTCTACCGCATCATGAGTGCGTTTTACAGACACATTTTACAGGTGGTAAGTGCAACGTGTGACATAAAAAAAGCTGAGTCAGCCAGAACATTTCCGTGTGGCGGCACCACACGGCGCTCGTCACCCTGAGACATCAGTTAAGCATCATATGCCCAGTCATTACACTAGCTATGCACAGAAATAACACAGTAACGTTTTTACATTAGACTGGAACTGCGGTGGTACTTACAGAAACGGATTTCTGCATAGGAATCCTACCACCAACAAATATTATGCGATGTTTATACTAGCTATCGCGTTTCTTTTGTTTACTAACAGAACAGAAATCTCACCGTCACTACAAATCAACCGTACACTTCTTTAGGACATAACTATGTCTGGTTTAGTCACAGCAGTGTGCTAAGTGCACTTAAGCATGCAAACAACACTCCTTCCGAGTATGGTGTGCAATACTTATCGTTAACCTAAATCAACGGACACTCGTTGTTAATTGTACTCAGCTAACGACTCATCGGATATAAAATCCGATAGCGACGGTTCGATTTAGCAATTGGCCATTTCATTTACGCCTAGCGGGTGGTTTACGACGGAACATTTCATTTTCTGAACGAATCGATGAGCAGAAATGTTTACTAACAACATATAACATACATTTTACTAGTAGTAAGATATTTGTGCAGGATTTTATCTAGATAGGATATAAAAAAAATATTATTTCTAATTTATTTAATTTTATTGATATGTGTTGTATTCGCGTAAATAAAAGAAATCATAATTTCTTATTTTTTTTGTTTTAATGGTATTGATAGCTAGTGTAATTACTGGACATATGAGAGTAAAGAACTGATGGCTCAGGGGGTCGGGCACAATGTGTTGCCACACAGGAATGTTCTGGGTGACACAGTATTTGCTATGTGCAGACGTTACACTTACCATCAGGTAAACGTTTTGCTCGTTTCGTCACTTTATCCAATAATTAAAAAAAAACCTTAGGCGCCGCTACCGTCCGTCACCCGGTCTCTTTCGGTCTGATATTTTCGAAGAAGGTTTTTTCGCCCGCTGACGGAAGCTATGACACTTTCCAGGCCTTAGTCGCTCATGGGATAACATAATACATAATGGGGTAGTGGATCCACCTTTCTCGATACTTCCATTCAACTCACAAAAGATTCTTCCCCCTTTTAAATAAATAAATAACCACTTTATATTATTTCGTATCTTAGGCTTATCCGATAACCACAATGGATCGCAATAGCATGAATCACGCCGGGCTTCGGATCTAAACTATGTCACCCTATAAAAGGAAATGTATTATGAATTCAGTGCAATACATCGGCGCCATATTGGAACTGCTATTTGGTCGCACGGTAAGGTAGCGACTGTGAATATGACGGAGGGCCGAGGTTCTATAAAAAGCAAGTCTCTTGGTCTAAAACGTGAAAAACATTACGAAAGAAAATAGCCCACTTTTCGCTCCCGTGGGAAACGTGACGTGACGGGGGCGCACGACGTAACCGCTATTTTGTACGAGTCGAAAGAAAACTTGCTCCCCATTGCGTTCCCCTAACGATACCTCGGTAGGAAAGAGGTACCTGTTATTCCACTGTGCCGGGCACCTATCCACAATTTGTGCCGTTGCAGGGTATATCTTATAAACTATACCAAGCATGTATATCAAGCCGTGGTAGCTGACACACTAGGCGCTGGCTTCAACTTCATAGTACGCGAGTGACCTGTACTCAATTCCCGGTTGCGGCACCACTAAAATTGTTAATTGCAATTTTAAGTGCTGATTTACCACGTGCTCCGTGGTGAAGGAAAACATCGTGAGGAAACCTGCATGTCTGAGAAGTAAAAAAATATTTCGAAGGCATGTGCAGTCCGACAACCTTGGAGCAGCGTGGCGGATTCTTCCTAGCTCCAAAACCCTCTCAGCAATGAGAGGAGGCCTGTGCTCAGCAGTGGGACATTTATAGGCTGAAACTTTACTTTTTACTTTACTATATAAATATATATATTTACATGCTTGGTATAGTTAATCAGATAACCACTGCAAACTCGAGACGATCTTAACACACTAACACTTCCCACACAATATCGTCTTTCGCCTCCGCCCCATCTTCGCTTGCACACGACATGCACACAATTTCTTGTGCAACTATTTGAACAATGGGCGCTTGAGAATGCGGGGAATTATAAACAATTTAATCACTAAAGCCTCGAACTACCTACACGATGGCGGGAAGGTGTACTAAGTTCGGTACGAGGTGTGCAATGACAATATGGTACATATGAGCCTACACTTTCAATGTTTATCTTTTACGTTGAAAAGGAACCATCTTTTGTGGCACAAAGAATCCATCATACCATTTCGTTTCGTAGGTGTCTGTCTGTCAAATATTTTTTTTGAACTTGGTAAAAATATTATAAAAATAAACCCTACAATTATGCTTCTCCTGATACTCTGCATTCGTCTCATTCTCTCGAAGATTAGTTTTCTGAAGGTTTCAATTCTATCGCGTGTGAAATTCACACATTTTTTTTCTATTTATGGCAACAGTCAAATTACTGCCAGTATCAAACTAGCATATGATTTCTATGCAGAGATCTGTCTAGGTAGGTACCGGGCCAGTTATTCTGCCTTAAAGCAGGAGTGTGCAAACATTACTGGGTTTCGGTTTGAAGGGCACTGTGAGCTAGCGTAATCACTGGTCATATGAGACTTAAGAACTTTTGTATCCGGGTGATGGGCACAGTGTGGTGTCACACAGAAATTTTCTGGGTGACACAGCATTGTTATGGGGAGACGTTGCACTTACCATCAGGTGAACGTTTTGCTCGTTTCATCACTTTTTCCAATAAAAAAAATCTTCTAAAATTAAACCACAGATGTCGGAATGCCCGCCACACCCTCCGGTGACGGAAGGAGGGTCAAGGTGCGAAGAGACTGTTATGGTAATCACTAATTCGCCTTTCTAAATGATTTCATCTTCGTCCTAATGGTCGGAGTACTAACGTTCGTACAAGAAACTTATGCGCCGAGGGTGAAAGTAAACAAAGGTAAAGTAACAGTCTATAAAGTCCCACTGCTGAGCACAGGCCTCCTCTAATTTCTGAGAGGGTTTTGGAGCCGGAAAGTGTCCGCCACGCTGCTCCAATGCGGGTTGGCGGACAGCACATGTCTTCGAAATATTTTTTATTTCTCAGACATGCAGGTTTGTTCGCGATGTTTTCCTTCGCCACCGAGCACGTGGTAAAACGACACTAGAATAGCAATTAACAATTTTAGTGGTGACGGCACCGGGAATCGAACGCAGGTCACTCGCGTACTATGAAATTTAAAGCGAGCGCTATCATGGCTCAATGCGCCGCGGGTAGTGCGTTGGAATCCCAGCCGGAGCAAACATTTGCAAACACAAAACAGAAACTGTTGTTTTTCGGGTCCGGTTGTGTCGTGATAGTCCCCGACACTAATGTCTCTGTATATATAATTTCGTTGATGTAATTGCTATAAGCCTTTTTGGCTTTTACAGCTTCATCGGATACTGTGCTCATGGGCCAGGGGCCCGCGTGCCAGGTGCCCGCGTGCCAGGTTTGGTTTGACCCAAACAAATAGATAAATAAACTCTTAAAAAACCTCGAAATTCGGACTATCGCGTTCGCTGCGTGCTTGCGCGATTGAGAATATCTCAAAATGATTTAAAGTCGTCTAATGACCGTCCGAGGGAGGCTGCGGGCCTCCATTCGGACTGTCGACTTGTGTGTCGGTAACTCTGGGCGGTGAGAACCGCCCTGGAACACACTAATGTCTCTAACTCGGCATCGTAGCCTATGTTCGATCTTATCGCATCAGCGTCGGGCCTTTTTATATCGGGCGCTAGGACGACTGAGTGCCTCCGTGTTTGGGCGTACATATGTACGCGGAGGACATGATACAAGTATTGATTCTAAATTCTTTATGGGGATGGATGTTGCTGTCTACCCACAGTGGCCACTTATAATGAACGGCCCTGTATTATTCCGATAAGCACAAGGGCCGCATAACGATTCTGCTCCTAAGCCGCAGCCGATCGCCTAGGCGAATGGTTCCGGAAATGGAGAATAGAGGTAAACCCCGAGAAAAGTGTAGCGATATACTTCTCGAGGGGCACGCCTAAGCCAGCTAGACGTTACCACACAATCGGCAATAATCAGCTAGGCTCGATCACCCTGTTCGGACGCCCTATTCCCTGGGAAAAGAGCGTCAAATACCTCGGGGTCACGTTAGACGCAGCGATGTCGTTCGCTGATCACATAAAGAACGTGCGTAACAGGGCGGCTTTTATCACAAGCCGCCTATATCCGTTAACTTGCTCTTCAAGCAAAATGTGCTTAAGACACAAACTTCGCCTCTACAAGACATGCATTAGACCCGTAATGGCCTATGCATGCGTCGCATTCGCACACGCGACGGGCAACCATATAAAGAAATTGCAGACGGTGCAAAATAGATTCTTGCGAAGTGCCACCGGAGCCGGCTGGTATCAACGCAATGTCGACCTTCACAGCGACTGTGAAATGCCCGTACTCTCTGAACACATTCAGAGAAGTATCACGGCGGTTTTTCGAAAAAGCCGCGGTTCATCCAAACCCGCTGGTGGTTAAAGCAGCGAATTATCGATCCGACAAAAACGCGACCGAACGCAAACGTCGCCCGCGAAATGTGCTAGACGACACGGACGTCTCAGCACTCCCTGACCACGATACGGTCAGCCACGATCCGAACAACATTGTACACAGTTAATACGAGTAGTTTTCAACATCACACGCACAACGTCGCGCGACCGCCGTAGAGCAGCGGCGCGCAGCAATAGTTAATAACACCGCGTACACTAGATACACCCGTGTTCCAGGGCGGTTCTCACCGCCCAGAGTTACCGACACACAAGTCGACAGTCCGAACGGAGGCCCGCAGTCTCCCTCGGACGGTCATTAGATGACTTAAGATAATAATTTTATGGAGATATTCACAGTAGCGCAAGCACTGCTAGCGAACGCAACGGTCCGAATTTAGATGTTTAGTAGGAGTTTATATTTATGTATTTATGTTTGGGTCAAACCAAACCATGGCACGCGGGCCCCGGGCCCGCGAGCACAGCATCCGATGAAGCTGTAAAAGCCAAAAGGCTAACAGCGATTACTTCACCGAAAACAAGTAACTTATAATGAGGTGGACTATGTGTTCATCTGTCACCATAAACCACATGAAAAATGTAGAGCAAAATCATTTAAAACACTCAAAGGCTGATGATAATAACTATGATGATGTGTGAATGACCACAAATATAAACATTGACCGTACAATAATTAACACGTTGTTTGACAATTTATAACGGATTTTATACTGTTATATACAGTGTTTTCGATATTGATTTGACGTACATATATAAACTCACGCCTTTTTCCAATATATCACACCCGTACTACTGTTCGCCCCCGCGTGAAACGAGACGTTATTATCGTAAGAGCCAAAAAAATTTTACTTCTCATTGCGTTCCGAGAAGCAGTATATTGATTTAATACATAATCTTGGTATATGGTATAATATGACTAGTGACAATTTTTTTAGAAGGCGTGTTTCCGCTGTGTAAGTGTCCTCACAGCAAATTCCATCATCTTTTGGAAGTTAAAATACATGGAATTTTATTCGCCATATTTGTCTATATTGTCACCTTTACTTTTTTATTACAACTTATAGTCGCTCACTGACCGGATGACTGTATGATGTGGTGCGCCGTGTGGTGGCGGCTAAAGAGAATCTACCACCCCATTTCATCCCGTGGGTGTCGTAAAAGTCGACACAGGGAAAATGAAAACCAGGAGATGGGCAGCAGCATCTTCCTGGAACATTTAAATAAAAATGACTCTGGGTGACGAACGCAGTGTGGTGTCACACAGAAATGTTCTGGATGACACAGCATTTGTTATGGGCAGACGTTGCACTTACCATCAGGTGAACGTTTTGCTTGTTTTGTCACTTCGTTAAATAAATAAAAAATTCCCCCAAAATATGAGCCACAAATATTTGTGGCAATCTGTGTGGGAGGCCTATGTTCAGCAGTGGACTAGTGATAGCCTGTAATGATGATGATGATTTGGGAATAAAACAGCTCGCAAGTAAGCTGAAATACCCGGTCCGTGTGGGTCTCGCAAAAAATTAGCGCTGAAACAGAACCTTCTCAGTACAATGCTGCAGCACACCTCAGTAAACTCCTAGTTTTCTGAATAGTCTACTGTATTGATTTTGCTAGTTTTAATCTGAATATTTTTTTTAATTTCTTATTTATTTTAAATTGCGTTTTCGATTTATATTTTTTTCGTGAATAAATAAATTTTTCTTCTTCTTTCTTCTTCCTCTCTGCAGAGACCGTATGGCTGTCCATATTTGAAGTCAGTCTACTCTATCATAATTAAAAAGGGGACCTAATCGGAAAAGTGAGCGTATTCGCCACTGAACTTCTTTTCAACTATATTTCTTGTGGATTGTTACAATTATTTCCCTTTCAAAACATACGAGGGGTGATCCAAAAGTAATGATAATCAGTTATTTCTAGTGCACACAAAAATACAAAAAAATTTCAGTCACTTACTCAGTTAACCACTAGTTCAGGGAAAAAAAATCATATAAATAGGCCACGATTCCCGGGAGCTACATTCATTTGAATACGGACTGTCAAGGAGTGAACATCAAAATGGAAAAACACGAAATCAGAGCTGTCATTAAATACCTCTGCTTGAAAAAAATGTCTACCAAAGACATACACAGCGACTTGGTGGAAACATTAGGGGACTCTTCTCCTCCATATTCCACAGTTGCACGCTGGGCTAAGGAGTTTAAGTTGGGAAGAACATCGACGGAAGACGAACACCGCGAAGGACGCCCATCGACGTCCCTCACTGAAGAAAATGTGAAAAAAGTTGAAGAAGTTGTATTGGAAGATCGAAGAGTGACTATCAGGCATGTAGCTGAGGTCACAGGGATCTCATATGGCAGCATTCAAAGAATCCTTGCGAACGAATTGCATATGAGAAAGGTCTCCGCGCGTTGGGTACCGAAAATGTTAAACGACGAGCAAAAGAAGAAACGAGTCGACATGTCAAGAGCAAATCTCGAAAAGTTCCAGGCAGACAAGGATAATTTTTTGTCACGTTTTGTGACCATGGACGAGACCTGGATCCACCATTTTGATCCTGAAACAAAACAACAATCGATGACATGGAAACGATCCGATGAACCGACGCCGAAGAAATTCAAAGTGTCAAGCTCAGCAGGGAAGGTTATGGCGTCTGTTTTTTGGGACGCTGAAGGAATAATCATGGTGGACTACTTGGAAAAGGGGGCCACTATTACAGGCTCCTACTATGCAGAACAAATAAGAAGATTGCGGGAGGCTATTAAGGAGAAAAGGCGAGGCAAACTGCGGGCTGGAGTGCTGTTCCATCAAGACAACGCACCGGTTCACAAAGCTGCAATTGCCATGGCTGCCATTCAGGAAGCGGGCTTTGAGTGGTGAACACCCCCCCTATTCACCAGATCTAGCCCCCAGCGACTTCTATCTCTTTTCCACGACTCAAGGAGGAACCCCTCCGAGGCAAGAAATTTGACGATGATAGCGAACGTGATGGCCAGCGGTTGAGGATCTTTTTTGAGGAAGTTCAAGATAAAGATTTTTTTTTCTTAAGGGAATTTTAGGATTAGAAACAGAGATGGAATAAATGTATAGACTTGCTAGGAGACTATGGTTGCGAAATTTAAATTTATTATTTAATTTTCTTCATTGTGTTTATTATTGATTATCATTACTTTTGGATCACCCCTCGTATAACTTAATCTGCCGTGAAGCAGTAGTATGCAAACATTACTGTGTTTCGGTTTAAAGGGCACTGAGAGCAAGCGTAATCACTGTACGTGAAAGTTAAGAACAGGATGACGGCATCCTGAGACATCAGTTCTTAACTTTCACGTACCACACTGCGCCCGTGCGCAGTGTGGTGTCACACAGAAATGATGGTGATGTTGATGACACAGTATTTGTTATGGGCAGACCTTATACTTACCATCAGGTGAATGTTTTGTTTATTTCGTCACTTTAAAAAAGATCACGTGACACAAAAAAAAACTTGTACTTAATATAGTACACGTGAGTGGCGGTTTTCTTCGATTTTATACACTACGTATTCCTTTTAAGACAACTCATAAGGGATCACAAATGCAAATTGAATGAATTGTACCAGACATGGCGTCTCGTAGCAGCGAGCGTTGACAAATTAAGCCCCTGCCCCGGGGACCACACGACTAGATGTCAAAATGTAAATATAACACGAAATCGTTTGTGGGTTATAAACGTGTATGAAATATTAGGTACCTGGAAGCACATTTGAGACTAGCTGTTACGCCCTCTTTGCAAGGATGTGTCCATCCCATTTACAATATAAGAGTAAATGCTAGTAAAATCCTTTCGTAGTTGGTGTATATGACGGGAGAGGAATATTTATAACAAATTTCAATATCATACTAGCAGATTTACTTCGCGACAGATTTCCTTAAGCTTCATGTTATCCTAGTACTTGCGAGTTCTTTCGATGGCAGCCCAATGGAAAAACACACAATTAAATTTACGAGTTCATTGCCTCGATCAGCTGTATAACAGGGTAGTCACCTATGAGTTTTACGCAAATTCTTTAAGTCGACTTATCTTCTACAGGTATCACGCTACCAGGCTCATTATATTTTTGGGGCATATACACATCGTCCCTAAGCCCAGCCTGCCGGGATGTATAGGACATTACGAATTATCTCTATCTGTATATTGTGGTTGCGCCACTATAATATCCCCGTTGCAGTCGATTACTTTCGACGATAACCGAAATCTGTCATCGTAGTAATCCGGCTCGGAGTACATCATGTACGCTAAAACCGAAAACATACCAAAAAAAATGTTATATTTTGCTTAAAAAAAAACGTAGATAACTGTAGAGACAGCAAAGCGGAGTTAACGAATTCATTAGCATCCCGTAACGAATGCGTTAATAACGTCCTTTGAATCAACACGCTTTAATCCCATCGCCTTTACGACGCGATAAACTTGGCATGGATCGAAATTAGCACAGATTCGGGATATTTTGTTTAGTCGAGATTTTTACGATTGAGGCGAGGGGGAGGATCTCTCTTCTTTTTATAGCCCCTTTACGGAGATTGCAATCTAACAGATACATACAGGCACGGCTTTTCCCATGGTTAGGCGGAGACAACACCCGCAGCCCACTTTTCGCCCCCGTGAGAACGAAACTTGACGGGTGGCGAACCATATCGCCGCCATTTCGGTTCGGTGCATGAATAAAGGTTGTCCGTACAACACCTTAGTCCTGCGGCTACGATGTGGTTCGGCACCCGTCACGTCTCGTTTCCAGCGGGGACGCAAAGTGGGCTTCGGGCCTCTGCCTACCCATTATATGGGGAAAAAGGCGTGAATGTATGTATGTAAAATAAATAACAGATTTAATTTAATACAATAAAATAAATAACAAATAATTCGATGAACTTTGACATTCGAATCAGGTGTCTCGTTGACAAACGCAGTGAATCGCAGAACTGTAAGTGGGTGAGGCAGAAACGTCTGCTTTAGTGAAAACGACGTTCGCTGCTTTGCGTTACTTACTAAACGAATGGAAAATAACACTAGCTAATGCCCAGTATGAGTTGCAATGCCACTAATTTTTTTTATTTTAATTCGTTTGAAGAACAGAAGTATACAAAGAAGACACACTTGACATATATCTACACATATATGTATGTATGTTTTTGTATGATGTGTATGCATGTATGTACGAGTATATGTAGGGATTTTTTATGTGGAGCGGATAGTTGTTGACAAATCTCACAATTTTTGTTTTTTTGCATAGGTACTTCTGTTTGGCACTTAATTTGCTAAGATCCGCATGCAAAATGTAAAATGGTGTGGTATTACCTAGTTTTGAAGAGCACCGCCCGCCCTACCTTAACAGCGTGCACAAGAAAACCAATACCGCCACCGGGTGCCGCCACCAGGTACCCTCCACCACTACAACACTACCACTTTCTCCTTCTTAATTAATAAATACATAAAAAATATAATTTCGCGCAAGTGCCGACAACTAATGTACAAACTGTCAACTCAATCGGATGGAGGACGCACGAATGCATAAGACTCAACCACACACAAAAGCGTTATCTCAATCGGAATGAATGGCTTAGTAACGCATACGTAACAAACAAAGAAACATTCATTTGTATGTATGTATGTGAATTAGTGTCACAATTGTCCCCGTGTCCTCGATCCTATCTTACCTCCGATCTTATCGAATGATTATCGACATCGAGCACTTTAGGTAAGGATGAGCAAGTTTCTGTGTGTTCACGTACACTTGCGGCACTATGATATCTCCTGCGCAGTAGATAGCTCTGACAGTGTTCGGAAATCCAACAGGATGTCAGTAAAGAGCCAGTAGGAGTAACAGTAAAAACTCAATAACACGTGGGTTCGTTGATAAATTTTTAATGGCAAAATGTCTTTCCAAAGCATACACACAAAAGCATATACACATTGATACATTTTGTTTCTTCTATGTATATACGTATATCGCATTCATTTAGGTAGGCTAGACGCGTATCATACAAAAGCTCCGAAATCCCTTCTATAAGCACTAAATCGATCGGTTTAATCAAAATATCTATGGAAAAGATATAAGATCTTCCTCGGGCTTTAAGCCGATTACTTCTGCCTATAGACATGGTAAAAATGATTTCATAAATGTATAACAAAGGCGCTACGTCTTTTATTAAAAGCTTTTATTTAGCTTGCCTTGTTTACTGTCGACTTGGAATCATTTTTTTTAACCAGTTCCTATTATCCAAAGTGGCTGAAATTGCGCACGTTGTTAAGTCTGGTGACAATCAGGGGGTCGACTATGTAACCTGGTTGGTTTCGGGATCCGTTTTATTTGATCCCATTAAATAAAACCGATCACGAAACCTACCAGTTACAAAATAGACCTTGTTTACTGGTGGTAAGATTCCTATACTGGAATCCCTCTAGGTAGGGACCACCCGAGGGCCAGTTATTCTGCCGTAAAGCAGTAACAAGTAAACATTGCTGTGTTTCGGTCTGGGTGACGGGCCCAGTGTGTTGCCACACACAAATATACTGAATGACGCAGCATCTGTTATGGGTAAACGTTGCACTTTCCATCAGGTGGTAGTTTTGCTTGTCTCGTCACTTTATCCAATAATAAAAAATACGTTTATTTTATAGTCCTGTCGTGCTGCTTCAGGCAGGAGTATTCTTACCTCATGAGAGGCGACAAATCTAGTCTTATCCCTATTGTTCAAGGCATATTACTTATTAGAAGAGTCACTAAGCACTTGAGTAAAGAACAAACCAAATAACGTTTGTCATCTGTTTTATTTCATTGGTAGTTTCTAAGGAATCCTGGACATGCCTCTGCCAAGTTGGAAGAATTCACCGTAATCGCTTGACTGACAGATTGGTGATCACAGTAAAAGTAAAGCAACAGCCTAACATGTCCCACTGATAAGAAAAGGCCTCCACATATTTCTGGAATGGACTAAGAGTCCGCCATGATGCTCCAATGCGGGTTGTCGACTTCACGTGTCCTCGAAATATTTATATTCCTCAAACATGCAGGTTTCCTTACAATGATTTCCTTCAGCGCGGAGCACGTGGTAAATCAGCACTTAAAATTGTAGAACAATTTTAGAGATGCCGTCACCGGGGATAGAAGTCTATAGAAGGCATCTCCTAGTTTTAATTTCCCTCTGTCGACTTTTACGACACCCACGGGATGGGATGAGGTGGACGATTCTCTTAGTCTTTTAGATTCTTTTAGGTCGCTACCACACTGCGGATCACTGAATATAATTCAGGCGTTTCAAATGAGGCATCTTTGGAACAGATATTCTATGATCGGTTTGAGTCTTAGGACATTTTCATAACAATACTTTTAGTCCAAGAAACCATAAATGGTTTATGAAATGTCTAAGTTGTCTCCGCACAACGTATATCAGTATAATAATTTATAAACTGAAAGCGCATTGATATTTATTTTAATTACTTAGCATATAAGACTTTAGAACTGATTCTGTCACAGCAATCGTTATGGGCAATAGTTGCACTTGACGATTTGTTCGTCTAGTTCCCTTCTTTACTAAGTGCACATTGTTTTTAGTATGAAGTGTAGCATGACTTTTGACGTATTATACGTCAAAAGTCATGCACTTCATAGCTATTTTAAGCTTGCAATACCGTGGTCAAACGCTCCTTTTAAAAGGCTGTATAAACAAAAGTATTTACGTCCCTCAAGATCTTATCAACCTATTTCTATTAAAACACTATTAACATAACCGAGCGTAATTTGCATATTGCATTAAAGGCACTAAAGATTGGAATTTATAGAGCAACCCCATTTCGAGACAAACGTTGACGCTGCACATAATTTGATATTTTATGAGGCTGAGATTGAGAGTCAGATAATGTGTTAGTTTTTTTTTTTGATTAGATTTTTTTTGATATAACTACTGTCGTGTCATACAGAACATTTCTGTGTGCTCGCTTAAAATTTTACGCGAGTGACCTGGGATCGATTCCCCGTGCCGGCACCACTAAAATTGTTAATTGTAATTTTAAGTGCTGATTTACCACGTGCTCGGCAGTGAAGGAAAACATCGTGAAGAAACCTGCATGTCTGAGAAAAAAAAATATTTCGAAGACATGTTCAGTCCGCCAACAATTGGAGCAGCGTGGCAGATTCTTTCTAGTTTCAAAACCAGAGATGAGAGGAGGCCTGTGCTTAGCAGTGGAACATTTATAGACTGAAACTTTAATTTTACTGCACTTCGCCCGACACCATGTGACATTAGTTCTTAAATCTCATGTGCCCCGTGATTACAGTAGCTTTTCAGACCGAAACATAGTAATATTTGCACACTACTGCTTCACGGCTGAATAACTGGCCTGGGGTGGTGCCTACCTAGACGGATTCCCGCATATGAATATAAATAGTGTCGTGGTCTCGACTTCAGTGTATATGCTATCTCTTCATATTACCTAGTGGTAGTATTTTAGTGGTGAAGGGAAGGGGGGTGGGAATCATCACCAGATGATGGTTGCCGGTGGCGGGGTTGGTTTGCTTGTGCATGCTACTGAGGGAGGGCGGGCGGTGCTCTGCAAAAACTAGGTAATATACATCATTTTACGTTTTGCATGCGGATCTTAGCAAATTAACTTTCTTTTATTTATTAGTAGTTGAGTTGTAGTGGTGGCATCTAGTGGCAGTGCCGTTGATATAGAGGAGATGACTGTTTGCGTGCCCGAGTTTGTGCGGAATGTTACGGCCCTATATGTCTCCTAAGCAGTTGAAAATATCTGGTTAGATCTGGTCACAAGGTATCGCCGTGGTTGTGGTCGTGGTGGAACAGAAAACATGACACTTATACAATATTTAAATGTAGATTTTATATATGTAGAGGTATCTTTGTGATGTTTAAGTAATATGCATCACATTCACAGTGTATTAAGTTTATTATCATCGAATTTGACATACCGCAAGTGAACGATCTTATTTTTGTATTAATTTTACCATACCATGTGCTCAGCGCTGAAATCTGCATGTCTGAAGAATAAAAATATTTCGAAGACATATATCGGAGTCTTCCCAGCTTCCAAAGCCGTCTCAAAAGTAAGAGGAGGCCTGTGCTCAGCTGTGGGACATTTATAGGCTAATACTTAGACGACCTAGATACGCAGACAACTGCACCAGTGCTTTTTTTAGAGATTTGGCCCGCTTTATACGAATGTGACAACCTTGCGTCCATCGAGAGAAATTGGTTCGTAGCTAATCTAAAACGCCGTTTCTATTTACGAGGGGAGCCTGGGCCTCCACTTCAGGGACGCGTGTCACGTACGCAGTATCAGTGAACGTTTATTGAATGGTGATAGTTGCAGGATTCAACTTTTCACCACGTTTTTGTTACCTCGCTTTCGTGTATGTCTGTTCGGGTCGAATTTAGAAATTGATTTTAAACTAAACTTCCCGAGGAGCTAGAGACTTGAAACTTTAAACATCGGTTAGAGAACTAGATGACAATTTCTTATTAACTCGCTTTCTTGTCTGTTCGTTTGTTTGTCTGTTGGGTACAAATTTTGTAATTGATTTTTAACTTATTTTAACTTTATACTATGAGTTAGTTTTAAAAACGTGGTACATAAAAGTTGTTTATACTGTACTTGTTAGCTCATAAGTTCTGCTATCAAGTGACCTTCAGTTTTAAATATCCCTAAAGTTTAAATTGTTTATTTTAAGACGCATCTGTTAGCTTGATCTGTATGTAACTAACAATGTATAATAATAAAATCTTTAAAAAAAATTTTTGATTACATTCAGATGTCCAAATGATTTGAAATTTTACACACATTATGGACCGATGAGTATTCGATAAGTTCTTAAGTTTAATCTGTATTCTCACCAGGATTATGAGGTCATTGCTATTCAGGCGTGTTTTTTACTTTTTAAGCTATAATGATTGTTTACATAAAAAAAACCTTACCCCAATCTATGTTTTCTCCTTTACCGTGGTCACATTTATTTCACCTAAGCCCACATACAAATATACTACAAATAGTTGTACCAGTTTATAGCTCATGCAAATATTTGTCAAGTGCACTAATCGAACCCCCGAAAATTTGCACATTGCACAAAAGCCAACCGCTTAGCCACTGCGCCAACCTAACCGAGCTTATGAACACCTACAATATTTTACACGTAGCATCCTGTAACGTTCGTATAGAACGAACCTCCGACAATATTAAATATTCGCAAAGAACAAAATGGAAGAAAGCATATTCATTGTTCGGTCTAGTATTATATCAAGAAAATAAATCACTACATTCATTCCTATATTCTTATATAGATTTTTTTTATTTGATAATGTGACGAGACGAGCAAACGTTCACCTGATGGTAAGTGCAACGTCTGCCCATAACAGATGCTGTGTTACTTAGAATATTTCTGTGTAGCACCACACTGCGCCTGTCACCCTGAGACCATAAGTTCTTAAGTCTCATATGCCCAGTGGTTACACCAGCTCTCAGTGCCCTGCAGACCGAAACACAGTACTGTTTGCACACTACTGCTTCACGGTAGTATAACTGGCCCTGAGGTGGTACCTATCTAGACGGATTCTAGAATATGACTAACCTTCTCTGCCCTGCAGCAGTAGTGAGAAAACATTACTGTGTTTCTGTCTAAAGGGCACTGTGAGCTAGTGCAATTACTGGGCACATGACTTAGAAATTTATGTTCTGGGTGACACATTTGTTATGGGCAGACGTTGCAATTATCATCAGGTGAACGTTTTGCTCTTGTAATATACGGAACACGAATATACGGTTTAACGAAGATATCATCAGAATCGTTCCGAAACAATGATATTTTGAATTGCTTAAAATGAAAATTGAAAATTTAATTCCGATTAAATTTACTATATCACTGCAATTTACTATTTGACAACTCCACAAATACATCCAATTTATTTATTGTTGAAAATTGCATCATTTTCCGACCAGGGGGTCTACTGTTTAACTCTGGTTGGATTCGTGATCGGTTTCATTTGATCCCATTAACCAATGAATGAGCCTTATACGCCAAATCAAAGCTCATTCCGATTAACCCCCCAGGGCTGACGAGCTTGGACACAGGGCTTACAGCACAGCAGGTTGATGGGCTGAATGCTGAGCCACGTAGAACAAAATTAATATACGCATCGTTTGACGACCGCGTGTCCTAGTGGTCAGAGTGCCTGAATTCTTAGCTGCGGGTCCTGGGTTCGAATATCATCCGTAGCTAACATTTATGCAAAGACACATATGGTTGGTTTTCGGGTCTGGTTGTGCTGTGCATGTGAAGTTTGTCTGTAAAACGCACCCACGACTCAGGAGAAATTCGACTGAGGGGAATCGTTTTTATAAAAGAAACCAACCAACCAAAGAAAACGTACGGCTAAGAATGATGAGCTCAGCTGCAAACTTCAACGCAATGTTCACTGCATTTAAATGTTGATTTAAAATATCTCCAATTATTTCTCGTAATAAGAAAGCGGACAGTGAACAATAGATGTACGAAACGATCGTTGCAGAGCACAGCTCAGACCTTTTGTTCGCAGCCAGCCAGGCAATCGGTAAGTATGCAGGCTGACTAATCTATTCACTGGAATCACGATCCTGAGACTGCAAAAGTATGAATGCAATGTTCTTCTACGAAAAGATAAACGTACGTTACGCATGAGAAGATAAATGAAATGTTCGGATGTCAGGGTAAATCGATATATACATTAAAATAAAAATGAATAGTCTGTCCGTGATTTTACAATAAATGCCAAAATGTTAAGTGAGAACTGGTATACATACGATGCCTAATTATAAATGTTTGAAATTTTTGTATGTCTGTCTGTCTGAAAGTGTGTCTCGAATAAGCTCCAAACGGCTCAACGGATTCAATGAAAATTTTAGAGATTAAAACAGGAATTTCAATTGAAATTTTCGTTTATGCTCCATTTCGATATCTTGTAGAGTTCAGATGATATTAATATAAATATTTGTAATCTAATTACGAGGTCGGTTTATTTCACGCGGTTGCACACCATGGGGCATAGCTAGTATATAAATAAAACAGATGTTTTGTCTATATGATTGTTCGACTGGATGGTCGTACATTAACAATTGTAGATAATTAAGACTGCTAGTTTTGATACATGGAGAAAAAGGTTCTGAATTTACATTAATTCAATTTGAGTCAAGTCGTCATTTATACTCGTACAACATTTATATCGGTCACATTTGGTGGTAGGATTCCTATTCATTCATTCATTCGTTCATTTCAGCCTATCACTAGTCCACTGCTGAACATAGGCCTCCTCCATAGATTGCCATAAAAGTTTGTAGCTCTTATATTGGGGTGATTCCGCCATTGCTGCCTTGCTTCACAGGCGGGTTGGCAATCGCAGTTTATTTATTCAGATGTTCCAGAACGATGCTGCAGCCCATTTTCTAGTTTTAATTTTCCCTCTGTCGACTTTTACGACACCCACGGGATGAGATGGGGTGGTAGATTCACTTAAGCCGTAACTAGGATCCCTAGTAGGAATAAAAATAGATAGGTATTAGATAGAGATTAGTAGATAGGTACCGCGGTGCAAGTTATTTTGCCGCGAATCTAAGTGTGAAAACATTTCTGTGTGTGTCTGAAGTGCACAATTCAGATTCAGAAATGTTTAGGTAATGTTTTCCCACTACCGCTTCACGGCAGAATAACTAGCCTTGCTTTAGGTACAACCCTAACTAGACCAATCCCTGCATAGGTACATATTGGCTTTTACGCCGTTCACGTCTACCAAAAATACCCTTAAGGACTGGAATCCTATACATTAGCACGATATCGAGTCTGTCGGATAAATTATTATTTATTTATTAATATCACAAGAAGGTTCTTAGAATTACATATGATCCAGCGACATTTCAGCAATACGAAAACACATTTCACTCATTAAAAAATTGCCTCGAGCGGCAACGGATCCACAGCGGGTGTAATTGGGTAGTTATACAAGCGTCAATTAACCGTCCGTCGGTTATTGTCTTCATTTTGCCCCTTATTACCACTCATCAAGGACAATTTGCTGATAATAAACTCGGAGGTTTTAATACAGGGGAATGTTTGTTTCGCCTGGAGCGATTATGTCAGTCAAACGTAATTATTATATTTCGAAGAATAAACGAACTTTTGGCAATTTTGGTTGTAATTTAATTGAAGCTAAATTAAATGAACTGGTTCTTTCTTATCATAATTACAGCCTACGTTCCACCGCTGAACACAGGCACTCCACCATAGATTGCTACAAAAGTTTGTAGCTCTTATTTTGAGGGGATTTTCCCATAGTTGCCACACTTGGCAGGCGGGTTGTCATCCGCAGTTTATTTATTCAGATGTACCAAGAAGATGCCGCTGCCCATCTACTGGTTTTTATTTTGCCTCTGATGACTTTGAAGAAATGTTTGCGATGAGATGGGGTCGTAGATTCATGCAAGCCGCCAACACACGGAACAGTTATAGAGATTACAATAGTCTGAAAATCAAGCTGATGAATTCATTTGTCCTTACCGTAAGGGCAGTGCTCTCAGTGAATCCCACCATCTTTGGAGGATAAAGTGCAAGGAATTTTATCCGCCTCATTTGTCTGTGTTGTCATCTTTGCAGCATAACTTACACAACTATGATACTTAATTGATGTTCCTATTGTTCCAGTTGAAGTTGAATATATTTTTTTAATGTTTTATTTATTTTTAAATAGTATTTTTGCACGTTTTTTAATCATTGTCCTGCATTGCTGTGCCGTGAATAAATCTTTTTTCTTTCTTTGTTTCTTTCTATTTGCAATGCTGTCCCTAACCAATGTTCACGACGCTTCGTCATAAATCGAACCTTCCAACGTCAACCGACTAATCGGAAAATCCTATAAGACCTTAATGCCTTAAGCATCACTACGTAATCGGCGTCATACAGTTATATACTTAGAATTCGAAGAGTGCGTAGGGCTCAAACGATACGTTCCAACTCCTACGCTTTTCCCACAACACGCGACGCGCGACTGTTATAATGCAATTTCCGTTTTTACAAGCAATGCCCCCGCACAATTACGTAGATAAGACTAAAATAGAGAGTTTGATTTAAACGAAAAAAACAAAAAACTCTAGTAGGTGTATGGAAGCAGCAGTTTACGTCGTTTTCTCTTTTAGATAACTTGCAACACCACCAAGGACCAAATTGAATGAGAAGACTAGAAATAATCCTTACTTTTTTGTTAGCAATGAATATTTTGTAACTTTTTAAACTTATTCATATAGAAGACATCCCCAATACCTAAGGAGTCCCTAAGTCTTGTCGATCAGGAAAAACCGCTGACGGCAGCAGATTTTTTTTAATTAGATTAAGTGACGAGACGGGCCAAACTCTCACGTTATGGTTAGTGCAACGTCAGCCTATAACAGATGTTATTTCACCAGAATATTTCTGTGGGGTACCACACTGCGCCCGCCACCCTGAAAGATAAGTTCTTAGGTCTCATATGCCGAGTGATTCTTAAGTTGTAGAGACACTAGCTCTCAGTGCCCTTCAGATCGAACCACAGTACATGTTTGCACATTACTGCATCACGGCATAATAACTGGCCCTGGGATGGTACCTACCTAGACGGATTCCTGCATTAGAATGTTATCACCAGTAAAGATTTCACAAAGTGGTCGTTCGAGTCAGAAATTTTCTTGAAATCGCACAGTAGGTGGAATGAAAAAAATTAAAATTGTGCGAGGGTACAATTCGGCGGCAGGAATAAATCCAAACAATTCCTAAGGCCAGTGGATCAAGCCGATCGGAAAGAACATGTCGTCGACGATTGGAGCCGCCCTTCTATGAAATCCAACAGAGTGTTAAGGAAGAGGTAGTCTCGTTTCTTGACGACCGTACTGTTACTGTTGTGGAGAAAGTACCGCAGTTTGAAGTTTATTTTTTTATTTTAAATCTTTTTTGTAAACCTTAAAGTAAAGGTAACAATGGGCGGACTTAATGCGTATAGGCATTCTCCGCCAGTCAACCCATGGCGTGGTGAAAAAGCGGTAGCAGGTGTATTATTTAATAAATAAGTAAAAAAAAAGTTTCCAAACTATCTATTCTCGGTTGAATCCAGATTTGTGCAAATCGATTTATAAATGCCGGAAATATGAGATACACCCTAATAGAGAACTACCTCATTTCCCAAGTCAGTTAATAATAATAATACGATTAATCACTGCCCTATAAATCTACTCAAGGGTTCTAATTCTCAGGCACGCAACCGACGAGCTCGTATGAAAACGGTAATGGAAGTAGAAGTGTCAGGATCATAGCAAGTGGAAAGATGTGGTCTCTGTCTCTGACAGAGAATTATTTTAGCATTAAGTCCTCCTTTTGTTCCTTTACTCATTGTAAGGTTTCATAAAGAATAAATAAATAAATAAACGACTCTGTGGGCATGTTCCCTAATCACTGAGCAAAATGGTCTTTAAATTCCGTAACAGTAATATTATAATTTAAGAAGAATTTATCAGGCCCATGAGGTCTGAGTTCGAATCCTGTACCCCTCAGACCCTATAATGAAGAACATTAAGGACGGCACTATCATCATCATCATCATTTCAGCCTATCTAGTCCACTGCTGAACATAGGCCTCACCAATGATCGCCACACTTAGTAGTTCTCATTTTGGGGGATTTTGCCAAAGTTGCCACGCTTGGCAGGCGGGTTGGCAACCGCAGTTTATTTATTCAGATGTTTCAGGAAGACGCTGCTGCCCATCTTCTGGTTTTTATGTCGGCACTATAATATACAGAAACATAACAACTGAGCATAACAATAGGGTAGCAAGACGGGCAAAATGCCTCAGGCCCTTGGACAGAGGGGTCCCTGGCTAATTGTTACGAAACATAGCTATCGAACATTCCTTGGGAACCATTTGAACTTTGATGTTATCCTTAACACTCTTGCTGAACAAAAAGCCCGACAAATTATTTTAGTAATTAAAATTTTGACTAATCATAAATTTGGTTTTTCAATCAATAATGCTCTCTTTAAATCAAAACTTACTGCAATGTGGTTTGAGCTTCTTTACATTGGGAAGGGGCGCCATCCAAATAATTTGCCACGGTCCTCAACGGTGTAGTTACGCCACTGGCAGTAGGCGGAAGATATCGGCCAAGAAAACATACAACAACATGTACCAGGAGATCATAACTGTCACGAAACCTTAACAAATTAATATTTCAACGGTAAAGAAATAACTCCATCCTCATCTTCGAAAACAAGTTACGAGCGAGAAGAGCGATGTTTTCGCGCTAAAAAACGTGACACTTATTGCTCGAAGAAACAATTTGATGAAACTAGGTCGAGGAAACTTTCGGAGTTCACAAATCACGGGCACAGAAATGATTTATACTTTCCGCACCGGTACTTACGTTTCGATAGCTAAAGTCGGGTACACAATCAATAACAGAGTGAGTCGCTACGACATTAAATCTTTATATTAAAAAGAATATTCCGCATATTTTTTTCTCAATGAATCATCATTTCAGCCTATCACTCCACTTCAACATAGCCACAGATAGCCACACAAATTTGTAGGTCTCATTTTGGGGGGATTTTTCCAAAGTTGCCTCGCTTGGCATTCTGATGTTCCAGGAAGATGCTGCTGCCCATCCTCTGGTTTTATTTTTCCCTCTAACGACTTTTGAGTGGTAGATTTCAGTGTCAACTGCGCAGGACATATTATAGTGCCACACGTGCACCCGCAAACACAGAGGCACTCACTCGTCCTAACCTGCCCGTGTCGATTGTAAAGCTCATCATCATCATCATCATTTCAGCCTACCATAGTCCACTGTTGAACAAAGGCCTCCCCCATAGATTGCCACAAAACACGGTCCTGAGCCACCTGCATCTATCGACTTCCTGCAAAATCGTGTAGGTCGTCGATTATATTTGAGGTAGGAGGTAATGTCAGAGGATTCGAGTTACTGCTTTAACTGTTTTCAGTAGAGATAATTACTGAGTCCAGGGTGTGCAATAATAACAGAGAAGCGCTTCGTTAGCTTGGCAAACAATTATCGAAAATTACACCGCTATCGAAATGAAGAGGTATAGCCTCTTCCTCCTCCTCTCGAAGTGCGGAGTAACAGGGACGGATGATACTTAACGAATACATCTTGGCCAGTCTTAGGATGTATGCGATATAAGACAATTAAGAGCAAGAGTCGGCTGCAATAATTTGGGCACATTTATCCATACAGAACTTGCAACAAACAATGCTCCAATATATATTATTATTTTTGGTATATATTTGGTAGAAATGACAAGACGAGCTAATTATTATCATAATAGTAAACGACATGCCCGCCTATAAATGTTCCGACTTTCTGAACTTTGAATGGTAGTGTACTCGTGGCTCTGCACATCGCTCTTCCTCCTTACTATCTGTTCTTAAGTCCCATATGTCCTTAAATTACCCAAGCTACGAAAAACGGTGGCATTTGGACACCACGATGTCTAATTAAATGGGCGTTTCTCTGCTAGATAAAATCAAATCAGTAACTGACATAGCTCAAAGGATTAGTAAACTGAACTGCCAATCGGCCGCCCAATAACTCGTAGCACCGAGAACCGTTGAGGAAGAAATGTTCTCGAGTGGCAACCTCGTACCGGCAAACAAGATAGAACAACGACCTACACGGTTTTGCGGAAAGTCGACGGATGCAGGTGGCTCAGGCTTATGTTCAGCGGTGGACTAGTGATAGGCTGAAATGATGACGATGTAGGTATATGATGCTGTAGACCAGTGCAAACTAGAGAATATTTTGCAAGAAACGGGCGCTGGCTCAAACTGGAATATACCTGGTGGTAGGATACCTGTGCAGGATATTCTGCCGTGAAGCAGTAGTGTGCAAACATTACTGTGTTTCGGTTCGAAGGGCACTGAGAGCTAGCGTAATAACTGGGCATATGAGACTTAAGAACTTATGTCTCAGGGTGATGGGCACAGTGTGGTGTCACACAGAAATTTTCTGGGTGACACAGCATTTGTTATGGGCAGACGTTGCACTTACCGTCAGGTCAACGTTTTGCTCTTTTTGCTCGTAAAAAAAAATACGCTCAGCCGAACAAAGAGAACATTGCGTCGCATCACGATTATTCGATCAACATAAAGTCCTTGTATGTATTCCCTTCCTAATACAAATATTAACCCGTTAACGAGCTTCCGGGAACGAGTTTACATCAAATTCACACCGCTTCGAAATACCGAGGGTTAATTTAAAATGAAATACAAACGTGGTGATAGCATAACTGAATATCAAATGTGCCTTGATTAAAATTAAGACGTGTGACACGGCATTATTCGTTTTTGTTTTAATTGTATTGTGATCCGTTGGGGCAAAGGTCGAAATCGTAATTCGTTTTCAATATCAGCACAGAGCCGTGATAGGCAAATGCGTCATACTTGTGAACAGGTGCTAGTTGTGGATTACTGGTCTGCTTGAATTTGCGATACACTTCGGAACGCACATGACGTGGTCTTACTTATTCATTCACCCGCTTTCCAGGGCGGTTCTCTCTGCCCAGAGTTACCGACACACAAGTCGACAGTCCGAATGGAGGCCCGCAGCCATCCCTAGGACGGTCATTAGACGACTTAAATCATTTAAGATATTCGAAATCGCGAAAGCACGCAACGAACGCGACACAGTCCGAATTTCGAGGTTTTTGTAGGAGTTAATTTATTTATTTATGTTTGGGTCAAACCAAACCTGGCACGCGGGCCCCTGGCTCGTGAGCACAGTATCCGATGAAGCTGTAAAAGCCCAAAAAGGCTAACAGCAATTACATCACCGAAATTATATTTTCCTTTCTTCGTGTCGATGATTCTATAACACACGTGGTGTCGAGTCGAGTCGAGTCGGATCGAGTTTAAGAAATATGAACCTTTCATGTGCCTGCCTACAGATCTGCTGTCCTGACTTGAAATCTCAAACATCACCGTTTGGGATTAGGTACGTAGTATTAGCGAAATGCAGATTGGATTTTCGGATATGAACCTAACACTGTACTGAAACCGACAGAGATTTGAAAATTAGTAAAGTTACTACTAGTACTCTATACCACAACAACTTCAACTAACAAACAAACAGACATAATGTAATATCCGCACAGTCGAACGTTGCCATTGACAGAATTTCATTAAGACTAATCTCGTTAACGCCGGGCTCCGTTAGACCCAGATCTGGGTTACGCCAATATTGGGATACCGTGCGGTCGAACGGGCTCGGCCGTTTAGTGAATTCAAGCATTTTCGGTTATGTCAAATCGATGTGATAGCAGATCACTGAAGTTAAGTTTCACTTGACGACCGCGTGGCCTAGAGCATGATGTGATGCTGTTCTCCTAGCCGATTTCAACCACGGCGACAACTTCCGAATACTGTCGAGAGCCATCAACTGCGCAGGAGATATTATAGTGCCACAACTGTACGCGCAAACACAGAGGCACTCACTCGTCTCAACCTACCCGCGCCCGATGTAACGCTGATGCGATAAGATCGGAGGTAGGCTAGGATGCAGTGTCAGAAACACGGAGACAATTACAACACAACCAGACTCGAAAACCAACAATTTGTGTTTTAGCACAAATGTTGGCTCCGGCTGGGAATCGAACCCAGGACCCGCGGCGTAGAAGTCAGGTACTCTGACCACTGGGCCACGCGGTCGTCAAAGTGCTCAGAGTACCTGACTTCTACGCTGCGGGTCCTAAGTTCGTATCCCAGCCGGAGCCAACATTTGTGCTAAAACACTGGGCTGGTTGTGTTTAGCATACGAAGTTTATCTCTGTAAACCGCACCCACGGTACAAGAGATAATTGAATAGTGTCCAGATGACCGAGACCCGTAGTTTTAAATTAATTCCTGTTTCTAGTAAACGATCCCAAGTGATACTTTTACACCACGTCTCGTTTCCTGCGGGGTGACAAGTGGGCTACGTGAGTGGCCTCTGCCTTCCCCTTATATGGGAAAGAGGCGTGATTGTATGTATGTATAATAATAAGAAATAAATCAATAATAACAACATATCGTGTCGTACACTATGTTTCAGTGTTACAGGCTGTCCTACGACAAGCAACGTGACTAAAGATATTCTGAGTTGTGGCTGGTGGCTATGTGTTACACCCACAAACACAAAAATGGACGAAAAAACGTTCAAACAAAAAAATACATGTATTTTTATGGTCAATTTAAATAAAAAGTAAATATTACCTACACACGCTTGTGACGAATTCGATTAACGAATCTTCCGCCGCAGCAATTATCGAATACAGTATATAAAATCAATTAACACTCGGTTATCAGTTCGAACGAATCTGCCAAAAAAAAGTTTTGGTCGCTCACGCTTCCTTAAACATAATGCTGCGAAGATTTAATACAATAATTATCTTGTATATTGTATTATATTTATGCAAAAATGAGAGCTACAAACTTTTGTTGCAGTCTATGGGGGAGGCCTATGTTCAGCAGTGGACTGGTGATAAGCTGAAATGATGATGATGAATGATTATAAGGATGCTGTACTTTGAATCGTATTATCTCTATTTTTATTACATAATGCGAATACAGTATTATATTAATAAATGTGTTAATCGAGCTACATCTTAATAGCGACTCTTTGAGTTTTCATACGACTCAAAATATATTCTCACGCACATTAACACTTTAATGTAACATAATGCGCACACTCGTGCGCGTCTACAATTATATTGTCCCTACACTTATGAGCTAATGGTAGTGGAAATAAATAATCAACATCAATCAACAGATAATTTAAAACGAAGTAATAAGTCTAGTGACATGAAACTATCACCACCTGTAATCACCTAAGTTTTCATCATGATCATTATCATTATCAGCAGCTCTTCAACCGTCCACTGCTGGACTTTTTTGAATTGTAAAGCCTTGCCGTAATCGCAAGCTTGGCAGACGCATTCGCCAAATAAGTACCAGACGCCGCCCCCACGGTCTATATTAAGAGGCTCGAAAGTGAGTTCTGTAGTCAGAGTTCCAATCATACGTCCAAAAATATGTTGTTGAAGATTACGTCGTATGCGAAGATTTAATAACGACCAAGTTATAGTAAGTTATACTGACTTAAAGTGTAATAATCACGAAGAAAGGGACTTGAAGAATCACTCACTAAAGCAAACGCATGTATACAGTATACACGCAAAAGCCCTTAAACACACGCACACGCGCCCGCATACACACGCGAACGCACGCACGCACTCACACACACACACACACTCCGTTTTCTCTGTTTATCAAACACACCTCACATCCTTCAGCCTCTCAACTCACCTACTTAAACACGGTGGGGACACAAGTCCAAAGGTTACTGGTGGTAGGATTCCTATGTAGCAATCCGTCTAGGTAGGTACCACCCCAGGGCCAGTTACTCTGCCGTGAAGCAGTAGTGTGCAAACACACGTGTGTGCGTCACCGGGCATATAAGACTTAAGAACTAATGTCTATGGATGACGAGCGCAATGGCAATGGCTCCGTAAGTTTCCGGGGGCACTGCATTTGTTATGGGTGGACATTGCACTTACCATCAGGTGAGCGTTCTGCTCGTCTCGTTACTTTATTCAACAACAAAAATCTAGATCGATTTTAGGATAGACCAGATTCCTCCGCGGAGAATCTATAATTGATTATATTTAGTCAACATGTTAACCATAAGAGCAATGTTACTGGTGGTAGAATTCATAGGCAGGAATCCGTCTAGGTAAGTACCACCGCAGGGACAGTTATTCTACCCTAAAGCAGTAGTGTGCAAACATTACTGTTTCGGTCTGAAGGACACTGAGAGCTAGCGTAATTACTCACTGGACATATGCGACTTAGAACTGATGTCTCAGAGTTGTGTCCTGGGAACGCGATGGGGAGTAAGAAGTCTCGTTTCCCGTCACTCCTCCTTTTGAAAAGTGGGCTATCCAATATATGGGAAAACGGCTTGACTGCGTGTATGTATGTAAGAAGAGCCATTTCAGTTTTTAAAGGTCAAAAGATTAACGCTATCAAAAATTTTAAATGTCCTGATGCCTGCATTTGGATATATAGGCTGGACGTTACGTTTGTATACAGTATCTATTAGATACACACACAAATTTATGGATAAAAACTAAAACGTTTTAATCTAATACAAAACGATTGTAGCTCACTAACGGATCAAGCAATTGAAAATATTAATAATATGTCACATGACAGCTGCATACATCAACATAATCTAAAATGAACTGTATCAGAACTACATAACACTCAATTCAGCTCAAAGTTTCAGATGCACTAGAACGAAGTATGACATAGAAAAGTACTTCTTAGACCCTTTAAAATACGGACTAAAATATTGTGCATGGCATTGAACACCGGCACGTAAGGAGGGGAGTGCCGTTACCGCCAGATCAATTAATGTTGTAAACAGTTATACGCGCAGGGGCATCTTCAGCTAGTACGAGATCATTATGACCATTTATCAGGTAAAGTAAATGAACTACTGTTAAAAGTCGCTAAGCCACCGTCTTAACAACTGTATCGTTGTTAAGACGGTGGCTTAGCGATAAATGAAAGCATGCCTACATTAAATTACTCCCCTAATTAAAACATTTTTATATGCATACATACATACAGTCACGCCATATACGGGGTAGCCTCTGCCTCTCACGTAGTCCACTTTCTCGCCCTCGCGGGAAACATGACGTGACGGGTGGCGAACCACGTCACCATTTCGGTACAAGTCAATAATGATTAGTCCCCATTACGTTCCTACGAGCAGTATAATGACAGCATTGTATATTAGAGTGTTTTTCTAGACGAATAAAAGCTGTCCGTACAATACCTTAGCCGCCTCTTACTACACCTCGGTGGGAAAGAGGTAGGTGCTATTCTACTCTGCCGGATACCTATCTTCTTTTTTTTTACGTGAATACAGTATCGTAATGCCTTTAATTTAAGTGATATTACATCGATGGCATAGGAATCATACAATTAAAAAGAAATGACTTCTCTTTTTCTTGTACGTTCCATAATGACAGAAACTATTAGATTTAGATCAATTCTGGAATCAATAAATATTCAATTATTATCACAAAAATATTTGTTATTCATTATACGGCGATAGAGCGGCTCAACGATCAACGTCTTGGGTTCAAATACTAAACTTGTGAAAAAATAATATCAGTGGTGGTAATTACTTCTATGGAAGAGCCCGTCAATTTGTTTTCAGGTTTGGATAATCTGAAGTTGCATTGTACTCTGTCAATGGCTTATACAAAAGATTCATGCATGCCGTCACCATGAATCTTTTTACATTTTCGGATACCGGTTAATCGGAAATGAAAATACGAGTCAGTGTCTTTATTCGAGTTGGTAATAAGTTCACTATTTCTTTCAGTATAGGACAGAATATTTCTTCATATACGTCTATTGGTTAGGAACTCCATGAGCACTAAACAAAAAAGGAAAAAATATATCATACTATCAATCATACCGTGTGGTGGCGGCCTAAGAGAATCTACCACACCATCTCATCCCGTGGGTGTCGAAAAAGTCGACAGAAGGGAAAATGAAAACCAGGAGATGGGCATCAGCATCTTCCTGGAACATCTGAATAAATAAACTGCTGTTGCCAACCCGCCTGCCAAGCGTGGCAACTTTGGCAAAATCCCCCCAAAATGAGAGCTAAACCTTTGTAGCTATCTATGGGTGAGGCCGTATGTTCAGCAGTGGACTTGTGATGGGCTGAAACGATGACTATCAATCATCCTCCCATAAACAAAACATACAAAACTGCACTTAACATCTTCATAAATATAACACACACAGACATAGTAACAACTGGACGTAATAAAATGCTCGTTAAAACGACTGTCGAACGCCGAGCCTTGTAACTTGTAACGGCACTTCTTACATTGCAATCCCGAAATACTCTGCAATGTCCAGGCCAAGTCATGTAATGTAATGAGGATTTTACGAGCGCTTACACAATACACGCAGTTTTGTACAGAGAAAGGCGTAAGTCTGTCACATTATATTCGTTACTTTGTTACTGAGCTCTTCAATATACAACCTACAATATACTTGACGTTATTAAAGGAAAGAAAGTTGCTAAGATCCGCATGCAAAATTTCAAATGGTGTGTATTACCTAGTTTTCGAAGAGCACCGCTCGCCTTCCCTCAATAGCATGCACAAGCAAACCACTACCACTAGGTAATACACACCACTGAAGTCGAGAACACGACACGTGTTTCACATCAAAACGAAACATTAAAAAGTGAGGTCGTAGCGTGAATATCTCCACACGATCTTAAGCAAATTAACTTTATTTCCTTTATTATAATGGAATTTCCGCAAAGTAACGCCTGAATCTATTAACTATACTTAGTGTAGCCAGATCAAGTGTGTCTAATTTCGGGAGGGATGGTAAAAATAATCGAGAATTTAGTTATCAAATCGAGACAGTTACAACGGTTACAAAAAAGCCGGTTCTTGTGAATCTTCTTTATTTTTGCTGACGGTCAGTTTTTTTTAAATAGTATGTTATCAATGATTAGTACAAGAAAAGAAACAAATAAAACTTAAAGTAGACAAATTTACAAGGTCAGTAAAATCGGGCAACATTTGGCGGCGTCCCGATCGATAGTGAATCGGTACGTCCCCGCACAAATCGGGACACCTGGCAACGCTAAACATACTATTAATCATATTCGACCAGCGTGTGGTGGCGGCTTTAGGGAATCTACCGCCACATCTCATCCGGTGGGTGTTGTAAAAGTCGACAGGGGGGAAATTAAAACCAAGAAGGGCTTAGGAACATCTTCCTGGAACATCGTAATAAATAAATTGCGGTTGCCAATCCGCCTGCCAAGCGTAGCAACTATGGCCAAATCCCCCCAAAATGAGCGCTACAAACTTTTGTAGCAATTCATGGGGGAGGCCTATGTTCAGAAGTGGAACTAGTCATAGGCTGAAATTATGATGATGATGACGTAAACGCTCGTAACGCTTCTCCATTACGTAGATTACATAACAACAGTATACATACGAGGAGAGGTAAATAGAAAGTCATAAAGTAAGATCAAAGAAATACCTACTCATAAAATCATATTCAAAATTATTTTCCCTACAAAATATTTCCCTTGGACCCTTTTTTTTTGAAATCGGTTAACATATTTATGCCGTCGAAAATAAAAGACATCTTTCTCTCGAAATAGGATTTTTCATTGTAGGAGGTCGGTACATCTTTCCCGCATTTCCTTACTCTACTTTTACGGTGACGGTGAGCCCCGGAATTTGATAGTACGCTAGTGACCCGACTTCGATCCTCGGCATCCCCTACAGCGAGGTAATAGATTCCATTACGCAGCCACTACATGCCAGAAAAGAAAGTAAAGTAACAGCCTATAAATGCCCAACAGATGAGCACAGGCCTCCTAATATTTTTGTGAGGTTTTTGGAGCCGGGAAGAGACCGCCACAATGCTCCGATTGTGGTTGTTGGAATTCAAATAGTCATTGAAATATTTCTTCTTTACTTTTTCGATTAGATTTTTTGATAAATTAGTTTTCTTGAGGGTTTGCATACCAGCAACTGTTAATATACGCATAAATTTAATAATCTACACTGAAACAGGCATCAAATCCGTCAAACGCTTTGCTATTAATAGACAGAGATCGATCCGGAGCAGTCGAGATAAGAGGCGACCCGCGTCGCTAATGACTGACTCAGTATTCTAATGAACTTACCAACACTGTAAAGCTTTTAGGCTCCGCAGTGCGAGTCGACTGCGAAATTGTTTCCTCTCGTTGGGGGATCGAGACTACATTAATTTTATGACATACTTGTGATTGTGCGTCGTTTATAGGATGACTTTATGTAGGGACATAAAGTAAAGAGAAGACAAAAAGCGGGGGCTTTTACTATCAGGGGGCATTATAAAAAAGAGTGCGTGCAACTCGGTACACTTGACAGAAGTGAAACTTATTTATATTACCAAATTATATAAAATAAAAAATAAATTGACATGAATTATGAATTAATAAAACAAGTAAAATAATAAATGATTGCTCAGTGCTTATATAAATATTAACTAAGGAATAACCGAAACGCTGCACACAAATTAGATCTTAAAATTTTACTCTCTCGCGCCTAAAGAAGTTTAAGTTCAAAAATATTTGTAGCGATAAATTAAAGGCATTATAAATATTATAATAAGATATTCGTAATAAGAGAAAGGCCCGTCAGTGGTACCTACTTAGACGGCCACCACCAGCAAAACTCGTTTCATCACTGCAGGAATTTCGCGCGTGTCGTGTTGTGGACAATATAAACTGCACAGCAGAAAATCATCCAGACCCATGAACAATTGTGTAGTAAGAAGTATACAATTGTAACTCTTTATAGTGAAAATTTGATTTTCATACTGATGAGATCTTAAGAACCAGCTCTACTTGCGTAAATATTTTCAAAAACAGCTTATCTGGTACTAAATTATCTGCATAGACTGTTACGTACATAATATGGCACATGTAAAACTGGCGTCGCGTACACTCAATGAATTTATGCCTGTCCCGTAAAATTTTTATTTTGGTGTTTAATACCGTTTACCTAGTTGCAGAATTATTGATGAAGGCCATACAAAATATTTAATTGTGATAGAATTCCTATGTACCACCAAGAACCATGGTTTTAGATCTAAATGACACTGACAGCTCGTGTAATTACAGACCACATATAAGCCTTAAGAACTGATGTCTCAGGGTGATGCGCGCAATATGGTGCCACATGCAAATGTTTCGGGCTACACATCATTTGTTATTGGCAGACATTGCGCTTACTTAATCCAGCCACCATCCACCAGGAACATACCATCAACCAGGAAAACGTTTCGCCCGTTCCTGTAATTTTCAGAAAAATCATCCTGGCGGCGGTATTAATAAAGATGGTTATTCCGCCATCTGTCGATGGTCATGAGACTGACACGCTGACACACTCCCTAAATTTAAATGATTTAAAAAAAAGATTCCTCACACTAGAATTTCTCCTGTATCGTGAGTGCGTTTTACAGACATATCTTTTACATGTACGACGCAACCAAACCCGAAAACGAACGATTAATGTTTAACACAAATGTTAGCTCCGGATTCGAACCTAAGACCCCGCGGAAGTCAGATAGTTTAAACGCTACGCCACGCGATCGTCAAAAATTGCTCGTCGTATGCATTTCTCATTATCCAAAAAAAATAATTTCAAAAACAAACTTACTTCGTAAAAAAACTAATATTTAGATGTGAACACAATTAGCACGTTGCAGCCGTGACGGCTGTGTTTGATCATATGAATAGGGTTCTGTTAAGGTACCATCGGTTGTTTGTCATTTAACATACAACTTTACTTCTGGCAAACATAACTAACAAGTATCGTATAAAACCTTTAATATACACGTTTTTTAAAAATACTAAAAGTATAAACTTAGTTTATAATCAATTACTAAATTTGACTAAAGTTAATTTATAAAGTAAAATATAAAGTTAATTAAGAAGATAATACATCGTATTAATATCGTATTAAAAGTAAAAAAAAAAATTAAGTAATTTTAGAATCGTATCGTTAACAGCTGTTTCAAAAAACAATGACAAAATAGCTGTCACCCATCTGAACAACACAGCTTTACTTTGCCACCGACGCCATACCTTCAAAATACCGTTTTTAGAACTTCAATAAAATCTATTCTTTGGTAATAAGAAATATTTAACTATATTAATGAAACGATTCTGAAATTACATAAGATTTATTAAAACTGTATTTTTACATCGTACTTTATACTGTCAGTCGACGATGACTGACGCGGCCCGAACAAAAAGTGTTTGAAACGTAGCAGTTAACGATGATGTACCACGTGCTCAGCGGTGAAGGGAATCCTAGACATGCAGGTTATCGCATGTCTAGGATATAAAACGATATTTCGAAGACATATGAGTCCTTTCTTTACAGTGGCTATTTATACACTGTTACTTGTGTATATTTGTGTATATTTATAGTGGTACATTCTATTCAAACCCAAGACATTATGTAAAAAAAAGTAAAGTTTCCGGCTATAAATGTCCCACTGCTGAGCACAGGCCTCCTCTCATTTCTGAGAGGGTTTTGGAGCTAGGAAGAATCCGCCACGCTGCTCCAATGCGGGTTGGCGGACTTCACATATCTTCAAAATATTTTTTATTTCTCAGACATGCAGGTTTCCTCACGATGTTTTCCTTCACCGCCGAGCACGTGGTAAATCAGCACTTAAATTGCAATTAACAATTTTAGTGGTGCCGGCACCGGGAATCGAACCCAGATCACTCGCGTACTATGAAATTTAAAGCGAGTGCCTACCCTCTGAGCTACCACGAGCCACTATGTAGTCGTACGATATTTATTAAATCGTCAGTAATCACCTTGATCATATCAACCTATCACTAGTCCACTGCTGAACATAGGCCTCCCCATAGATTTATACAAAAAAAATCTCATTTATTTATTCAGTTGTTCGAGGAAGATGCTGCTGCCCATCACATGATTGTCAGTAATTGGTTGAGTGTAATTCTCAAATATCTCTCAAATATGTCTCAATAGGATCTTAATGTGGCTGCGTCAAAACTAACTAAAATAACCGAATCGTTGAAAATTTAAATAAAATAGTAATACAACGTTGGATAATCCGTAAATCTGAGACACTGATGATACTTAATACCGGTCGTGCAGTAAAGAGATAGTCAAGAAAAAGTCGTAAAGGTTTATTTATGAATATCTATCTATCTCTTCTTCTCGTTCCTTTGAGTTTTGAAGGAAGGGGAAAACTTACTGTGTAACTCTGGTTGGTTTCGTGATCGGTTTCATTTGATCCTATTAACCAATGAATGAGTTTTATTTTGGCGTATGAAGCTTATTCATTGGTCAATGGAATCAAATGGTACCGATCATGAAACCAACCAGAGTTACACAGTAAAACCCTAGATCGGCGGACATCGCATGTCGTCAAAATTATATCTAATGTTGAAGATATACAGATATCTTATGATACCTAAAGCGCTGAGCGTGTTTTAAATCAGCACTAAATGTAATTAACAATTTTAGCAGATATTGAGGATCGAACCAAGGTCGCTGGTGTACTCTCAAATTTGAGGTCCAACTCCCCAAGCCAATCTCTTGTGCTGCCATATACCTTTTCTAATCGTTCTTGTATATAATAATAAATTCTGATGTTAACTTCAGACCAATTACCCTGGTGTTAAATGGTGATAAAGTTCTTAATGTTAATCACGTTAGCATAGAAAAGAGGCTGTTAGGTATTCCTGCCTTAAATAACCGCTTATTGCATTAGTCAATAAAATTAAAAGTCAATAAATGAAGCAAAAACGCTTCCGTCCAAATCATTTCAATTACTCTAAAATAATATATCACGAACGGTAAGAAAATATTAATTAAACATCAAACATTTTTACAATATTGAAGACATACATATAAATAAACTTAATATATGAGTTCTTGATAAAACAGATTAAAAATAAACCCAAAAGCGCCACGCGGAGTTCCGAACGCCAATAAAAGGTAGACCGAGCCTCTCAGACCGCTTACAAAGTTTTTAAAATGAAAAACGAGACGATATTGCTTTTCAAAAAATTTGCATGCCGACCTCGCTCAAACAAAATGCTTCGACATTACGATCGATAATTGATCCGTTCCGAAAATAAAAAAAATACTAATTCCACCATATGGGGTTCCTTCGTGTGGGATCTCTGCAATGATACTGGGTCCGGTCTGGATCTGATCTTATGCATCTTATTCTCCTCTTTATTTTATTTTCTTTTGCTTTAGTGTCCAAATCTCGCACCCGTTCATTAATATCGTCCTGATAATTATTTGTTCTATAGACGCGAATCTAGTTGCTTCTAAACATAAACTTGGACACCAGGACCTTATGAAGGGCTGCCGTGCTTCGTAGATCGTCTTGGATACGGATATTAGAGTAAGTAAAGTAACAGCCTATTAATGTCCCAATGCTGAGCACTAGCCCCCTCGCATTCCTGAGAGGGTTTTGGAGCCGTAGAAGACTTCGCCACGCTGCTGCCCAATGCGGGTTGACACATGTCCTCGAAATATTTTTTATTCTTTAGGACATGTAGGTTTGACAACGATGTTTTCCTTCACCGCTAAGCACGTGGTAAATCAGCACTTAACCGGGGATCCAACTCAGAATTTAAATCGAGTGCCCGGCCCCTGAGCTACCACGGCTCTCCGTACGGTACGGAAAAGGATACCGATGTTAGAGTAGTTAGAGAAAATATGACCCGCGACGAGCACCAATGTCTAATATTGTAATCTAATAGTGCGATCGACTTCCCGATTCTAAAGCGAAAGAACTTAGGAGAGTCTTATGTCCAGCACAGAATCGTTTTGAGACAGATGATGACGTAATAAAAAGTGTCTTCGTACTACATACTCTTCACACTACATTCGTTCATTAACAACCGTCAAAACAGATACAAAACGTTACAGGCCAATTTAAAACATTCCCGCTCGTTTCTACAGAAGACAAACAAAAGCTCAGAAAACGCTCGCACACAAATAAAGTAGGCCGAGTCGAGACCCTTTCCAAGTTTTTTGAAAATACTTAACGTTAACAGCCGCCCTGTCAACTGTACGTACGTCAAGTGCGCCCGTCTTTATTTATCTTGAAAAAATATGACATTGAGTAGAATATATAAAAAAGAGCGCGTGCATTTCGGTACGACTAACAGAAGTGAAATTTATGTAATTGGTTTTAAAGATCTTTATTTTCCAGAGTTCAGAAGACAACGTGGACAGGACGTATATCTATTTGCAATGTCTTTATTTAAGAATGCGTTTTGTTTAAATGAAACTAATTTTACGGATTTTAACGCAATAAAATCCGTAAAATTAGTTTCATTTAAATGTGTAGTGTTACGCGTAAATATAAGAAATCATAATGCTTTTTGTTTTAAGAGTAACACAAGTTTTCACTTGAATATTCTAAGATAATTTGGGATATTACGAGTATTATAGTTGTGCTCCTTCGTATGCTGCGTTTGCCATACGTTGTCCTTGGCCAGTAAAGTTCCAGTAAAATAGGAAAATGATTAAAATTAAAATAATAAGCATGATATAATAAAAATATTACCTACTGCATAATAACTGCCATATTAAATATTAATAATTAATCGATAAATATGAATTAAGAATAACAGAAACTGTTGCACGAAAACGATGCACATAAATTCGACATTGAAATTTTATATATCTTGAAACATACTAGAACTAAATTACACAAACCGGTGACACTAAGGTCCGAGGGTGGTACTGGAATTCTGCCGTGAAGCAGTAGTGTGCAAACACACTTTTCAGCTGCTGGCTACCTAATCTGCTAACGATTTTCTTGTAATATTTGTGTTAATAATAAATGTTAATGTTAATCTTTGAGTAATACAAAAAAAAATTATACTTAAAATTTTGTTTAATATTGGTAAAAAACATTCAAGTAAGTTCTACATATCGATTTATTTAGTAAGTCTCACGACAACCTGCGGGATCCCGCAAATACTCGAATCCCGCGTGTACGTGATGTCAGTCTCGCAAATTATCTTGCGAGATTGCATTCCCTGGTCGTATGCAAACGCGTCACAAGTGACAACGGTATCCCGGTATACGGTCTACAATATCGCAACTAGTTTCTTTTCAATTAATGAACTTAAGACTGCTACGCTTTGCCACACGACTCCCGTTCTTTCAAATGCAATCTCCTATACCAGTCTGACAACCTGGTGCTAACGGTGACTGTTTCTAAAACCGTTAGGCCGCTCACACAACAAACAGCGCAGAGCGTTAATTCAGTACGTAAAGTGACTTTACAATCGTCACACTTTTGATTAGTTACAAATATTAAGGAATGTATGCAGCCATTGATGATCCGCTACGCTGTTTCAGTGTGAGTGAGCCGACTTTACACGTTATCGAAATATTGTTTTAATAAAATGTATACATACACAAAGTCACGCCTTTTTCACATATAAGGGGCAGGCAGAGTTAGTATAGTGACAGAATTAAATTTTATGGTGTTATTATGCACGAATAAAGGCTCTCCGTAATATACTTTAGTAGCCTCTAACGATACCTCGGTAGGAAAGAGGTAGGTGCTATTCTACTCTGCCGGAAAACCTATCGGCTACATTACCTACAGCATAGCGATATATTCTAAAATATAAATATAATACGAAATAATAAACACGCAATGTTCTTCTTGTCGATTTTGACAGTGGCGTTATCCGATGATCTGATACCTACTAAAAACTTTTTTAAGTTCACGTAAGCAAAGTCGCGCGCGGAGACTGTGATAAACAAACAAACACCGATTTGACCTCTGTGACCCAAAAACAGTAAATTTTAAAGTGAGCATTTACGACATTTCCAATCCCGCGCCACGTTAAGATAAATCCCGCAATAACGGCTTGTGCGTCTCTATTTGTGATTTAATTAATTTAATACCGCTACGGAGTTCGTAAAACTGTCGTTCGAGTGTTTTATTGTCTGTTGGAATTACAGTCTATGGCGTCTGATGTCACCTCCGATACAAAATCTTCTGTCGCATTTAGTATGTAGAAAGGTATACAATGTATTTATGAAGTAACAAGACAATAAATTAGACGTAGCGATAATGTCTTTTTTTATTATTGGATTCACCTAACGTAAAGTGCAACGTCTACCCATAACAAATGCTATGTCACCCAGAATTTCTGTGTTCTGTGTTGTAAGTTCTTAAGTCTCATATACCCAGTGATTACGCTAGCTCTCAGTGCCCGTGCAGAAACACAGTAATGTTTGCACACTACTGCTTCACGGCAGAATAACTGGCCCTGGGGTGGTAGCTATCTAGACTTTACTTAGGAACTCCTAACTCTAGGACCTACTCTAGGAATCCTAACACCACCACTCAACTACCGAAATTAACTATTAAAATACAGCGATAGACTTATATACTTTTGATATGATTTAAAGTAGACGCAAATTAATTTTGTTAACATCTTGTCTATGTGGAATCTGTAATGTTTTTTTATTGCCATGGGAGGCATTTTATTTTTCATTTATTATTATGGAATCAACAGCACTTAAAAAATAACATGACATAACTTAAATGAACTCATCTTACTAAACTAAACAAGGAAATAAAGAATTACAAAAAAAACACCATTCGTCAATACATTACGCCCTCTATTTCTAAGTACTTTAATGATGTTAGGGTTCCTACTACTACTGTTCCTATAGTAAAAATACTGTCACTACTACTACACTACTACTACGCTACTACTACGATATTACGTCGACAATAAAAAGTAAATTAAACGGGATAAAATCTGAAAATATTATAAAATCATTACGAAAATGAACGTTGATGAACATAGGCTACGCTTGTATTAAAATAGGTATTCTCCTAAAATACGATTAAATCTGCGGCAGCCAATAAGAGATATATGTAGAACATTTCTAGGAATCGTTAATGTTGTAGTGTACAAGAAACAGAAACGGAATATAACTGGAATTTCGGTTTCAACGAACTTTACTCAGGAAACGTCTTTAGTAGGATATATGTATTGATGTTAAATATGAAACACAACATAGAATAAGTCATTATTCTCAAATCGACAAGTGTGTGACTTGACGCGTTCGATAGCTGTAGTAGTTTAGTGAAGGTGGGATTTCTATACAAGACTACGTCTGTAGAAGCTCAAGAAATATCTCATATTTCCAACATCGCGCTATTAAAGTTTCTGTGATGCGATCTATGTATACAGCATAAGAAGATTACTGGAGCAGACGTCCTCCCCAGATTATACCACCCGATCTGGAAAGTAACTACGATTTTCCTTGGCAATATCACAACAACAACAAATTGGCAACAACGCAGCCAGCTTTTCCCAGCCACAGCAATGTCATCGACACCCATCACAGTCACAGCACCAGACTATTGTCAGGCACATCGCGTGCTTCCTAGTTTTTTAGCTATTGAGTATCATCAACGGTGAAACCTCACCTCAGGCTAACTCCTGACGCACCAACACTGCCCATACCTCTCGACGCACCAAGTCTTCAGATCCGGACAAAGTTACATCGCTTCGCCAGACTGCATAGCATCGCCTGACGTAACAAAATCTCCACGCTAACTACGACTCCCAGTCTCATCAACTGTTTCGCCACGTGTGAAGCTCAAGAAATATCTCATTTGTCTAACATAACGTTGTTACAGTTTCTGAGATGTAATCTATACATCGAGATTACTGGTTGCAAGTGATGTCCTGCCCAGGTCAGACCACCCGATCTCGACCTCAATATCATCTGCCTCAAGTCTAAATAGATACCACAGCAGTTGCAGTCCAGCTGCCATCAAGCAGTAATATACAAAAATTACTTTGTTTCGGTCTGAAGGGCACTGATAGCTAGTGTAATCACTATGCAATTCGAATCTCAGGATAACAAAAGCGTCATGTGGTAACCACACATAAATTTTTGACATAATGTTTGTAATAGACCGAGTGCAATAGCACCTACTTCTTTCCTACTGAGGTGTCATAAGAGGCGACTAAGGTATTGTACGGACAGCCTTTATTCGTGCAGAATAACACCATAATATGCAATGCTGTCAATATACTGCTCGTGGGAATACAATGGGGAGAAAGAATTTTTGAACTCGTACCAAATGGCAGCCACGTGGTTCGCCACGCGTCACGTCTTTTCCCGCGCGGACGAAAATTGGGCTCCGTGTGTGGCCTCTGCCTAACCTTATATAGGAAAAGGCTGAAAGGCTGTGACTGTATATGTGTGTTCTTTCCGATTTGCTCGTCTCTAACATCTTTAACAGAAAATCTGGTGTGACAGTAAATTTCTATATGAACCTAACACTGATGTAGGGCCGCTGTGAATACTTAAATATGAACATAACACTGATGTTATAACGTTGTGAACACTAATGTCATACACTAATGTACATAGTATTGCCAACAACAGTTAAGAAATGTTTCAAAACTACGTCGGATTCCAACAAACGGTTTCTAAAATAACCATAAATAAACAAAGGGAGGAAATGTTTATACTGTCCGTTGGACGACCGCGTGCCTTAGTGGACAGCGTACTTCCCTGCTGAGTCGTCGGTTCGAACACCGCAAAAGCTTTCAAACAAAGTATTCGTTTTTCGAATATGATACATCCGATTCGCGCCTGGATATCACATTGGAATGGGAGGTGAAGACGAGTGAGTGAGCCTCTGTGTTTGTATTAACTTTTACGGGACTATCATATAACGTCTTCAGATGACATGTTGTTAATTGGAATAAAACACAGAGGCGCTGCGAAAGCTCATAAATCTAAAGAAATAAATAAAATTGAAGTGTCTGTTTGTAATAACAAAATAACAGCTGTTTACTTAATGCTGATGAAAATATATACGGTACTTATAAGAAAAAAACAATTTTTAAAATTTCTGTCTGTCTGTGTGTTCCGGCTAATCTCCGAAACGGCTGGACCGATTTTGATGAGACTTTCATTGACAGATTAGCTGATATTATAGCGGGTAACTTAGGCTACATTAAATTAGTCAAAAAATTAGGGAATCAAATATAGAAGTATAGAATTGTATATCATCGATGGGGGACAGCTTTTTTTACGCGGGTGAAACCGCGCGGCACAGCTAGTCTTCATATATGAATACGCGAAGAGAAAACTTCGACCACTTTTTGAGCATATTGCGTTTAATTATATATAATATATATATATAATATATGTCACAAATACATTAAATTGAAGAAAACAAAACATTCATTATTTACGTTCATACTGACAATGTCAATCACAATAGTATTATAAAATAATTACTCAAACCGCAGTAACGTACGCATACTTCTTCATCAGACTAACAGTCTACTGCTGGGTATATGCCTCTCCCAAGAAAAGGGGATTTATCGTAAACACCACGCCTGTGCGATCGCAGTATGCACAGATTGGTGACCGCAGTACCAGTCGCCTCGCACCTTACAAGCTGCCCATTACGGCTCTATGCATAAGGTCTGTCACTTTTCGCGGTGGTTATTATACCGCCTATCAGAATCCATATAATTTTCCAGACTTTTTTATTACATGACTCTTATGATAGCCACGGGATGAGGTCTTGCACGAGAAACGTGAAGTCGCAGACAGATGTGCGGTTCCATTTAAGCCTCAGAAAAACAGTCGAGACAGAGGTAGTCTTGTATGAGAATAGGGGAGAAAACCTAAGTTTCCTCAAAAAACACGACTCTGCAACGGCGACTAGCCCTGTTTATAGCTGGGGTCATCCCATAGCATATCCGGAAACAAAGAGCGGATTCTGATCTGATCTTTGATTCGGTTGCAGCTGAAAATTGCAAGGGAAAAGGCCGCGGGCCGTCAAAACATAACCCAAACAAAACCAAGGAGCAAGACAAACGCTTTGTTAACAGTAAGCGTTGCTGTTCAGAGCTTAACCGTGGTAGGGAAGAGAAAGATAAGAAGTATAAGACAGACAGAAAGGCAGATGACTACCGTTGAAAACTTCTTAAGAGAGCCTCCTAAAGACCGATTATTGAAACCCTATTCCAACATCTCGAGAGCCTGTACGAGACGAGTGAACCCGCTGGATCTTCGCCCGGCAGGAAAGAGGAAGGTGCCATAGTTAATACATTATGTTGTCACAAAATTCATATTGCACTAATTCACGTTGCGATTCGAACCCAGGGCACATTGGAATATGATCGCTGATCATATTCACAGATCACAAGATCGTCACTAAACTTGCCCGTTACATAACAAATTGCTACAAAACCATTCAAGGCACGTCGTCAATCAACATTCCGAACTCGTCTGCGATCAAGGACGATCTTAATCCGGCCTCCGATTACCTCATTAAACGGAGACCCATCTTAATGCGTTATTCGCAATAAATTGTAGCAATTATGCGCGGAACTGGGTTAGATAGTAGATAGTTCTACCCAACTTTGCTGCGTAATTGCTTCAAGCGTTGGTTACACTGACGAGCGGACGCGGGAGGGCTTTTGGAGGACACAGAGAGCTAGTGTAATTACTGGGCATATGAGACCTATAAACTGATGTCTACCTCCACGCAGAAATTTTCTGAATTGTTTTGGGTGACACATCATTTGTTAAGGTCAGACGTTGCACTTACCCGTGTGTGATGACGGGTTGAGAGAGTTTACCACCCCATCTCATCCCGTGGGTGTCGTGAAAGTGCAAACATTACTGTGTTTCGGTCTAGAGGGCACTGTAAGCTAGTATAATCACTGGGCATACGAGATTTAATAACTGATATCTCGGGGCGATGGGCGCAATGGGGTATCACACAGAAATATTCTAGGTGACACACCATATGTTATAGGAAGACGTTGTACAGACATCAGGTGAATGTGTTGCTCGTCTCGTCACTTTATTCAATAAAAAAAATGTTGACATAGGGATAATGAAAAACAGGAAACGAGCAGTAGCATCTTACTTGAACATCTGAATAAAACTGGTTGATAACCCGCCTGCCAAGACAACTAACTACAGCAAAATTCCCACAAAATTATAGCTTAACACTTTTGTGGCAATCCATGGCCTATGTTCAGTAGTGGAAATGATGATGATGAACGTTTTAAACATCTAGTCACTTTGTATTTAAAAAAAAAACAATATCAATCTGACTAGTCTCGGCGTCAAGACGACAAAACGACAGCTTTTCAAAGATGTCTTCGTGATCGCTAGGGTTAAAACCGGCAGTGATCACCGAATGTTAAGTTTTCTATATGTTTATTTTTGCAATCATTATATCTAGCTGTTTCACGCTTATTTAATGTTTCAATGCAATTATTAAAATCAAATGTCGTTAAAACTGTTTTTAAAACACTGGATAAATTGTCTATGGACGTATTTATGACATGTAGATCGGTACGTTTTTGCTGAATACCCGTTCTTAACAACTTTTTACTTGCCTGTTTTAAGATCTTAGCGCTTCCTCGAATGTCCTTTTTAGCTGATATTTTGACACACGTAGGAATGAGATCATGGTCTCTGCATCTCTTCAAGAAATTCAAAGATGTTATGAATCTTGCGCGCTTGGTCTTGAGATCTTCTAACCGGCGTATTTTATTTGCGATTTCCAGTCCGTACTGGTTCACATAATGATTTCTTATATTTACGCGAACACTACTCATTTAAATGAAACTAATTTTTACGGATTTTATCGCGTTTAATATTTTACTATTTATAACCCGACGTTTCGGGCGCTTTACAGCTCTCATGGTCACGGGGGGACTGAGGTGACAGTTGTCCCAATGTCATAGTTACCCCGGAGTACCTTCAGCTTTTAATTATTATTTTTAGTCCGATCTACGCAGAAAGAGCTTACTGTGTCTTGAAGCCTTGCAGTGGTATGCTTGGTTTTTGATTTAATTTTATTAATAATAGGATCCCAAGCCGGTGGTAATACCCAACCATCTTCCCTATTGAAATTAGGATGTTTTTTAATTTCAATAGTCTCGCGAATCATCCTTGGTAGGAATCGGTGTTCTTTTGCAAGGATTTGTGGTCTATCAAATCTGATGTAATGGTTGGGATGATCCAGAACATGGTCACAGACTGCAGACTTCCTAGAACGACGATGCTTCACGTCAGCTATGTGTTCTTTTACGCGGGTTTTTATCGATCTTCTTGTTTGGCCTATGTAAGAGAGACCACATTCACAATCCAGCTTGTATACTCCTGCGTCTTGTAGAGGGATGTTACACTTGACAGATGGTAAAAACTGACTTATCTTCTTCAGCGGCTTGAAGTATGTTTTATGGAAGCCCGCTTCAAGATATAGCCAATCTTGTCCGTGACTCCTCTGACATAAGGTAGAATAGCAGGTACACGCTCGACTGTGGCCGGTTTCACTCGGTCACTGCGACGTAGGCGCGGAACCCGAAGCTTGTTGTCGTGCAAAACTTGCTTGACATGCTGAAGCTCGGCGGCCAGGTGTTTCCTGTCACAGATTCCTCGTGCTCTCTGAAACAAGGATTTACCCACGGTAGCTAACTGTGATGGATGGTGGTGAGATTCACCGTTTAAATATCTGTTAGTATGGGTCTTTTTCCTATACACAGTGTGACTCAAGGTGTTATTAGGATTCCGAATTACTAAAACATCTAGAAAAGCTAAAGAGTTATTTGCCTCTAACTCCATTGTAAATTGAATTTTAGAGTTTAGGGAGTTAAGGTGGTCTAGAAATGCAGTTACTTTATCTGATGGTAAAATTGTGAAAGTATCATCTACATACCGCTTGTAGAATCTTGGATTTACTGGAGAAGTACGGAGGGCTCTCTCCTCAAAGTCTTCCATGAAGATGTCGGCGACAATGGGAGATACTGGGGAGCCCATCGCCACACCATCTACTTGCTTGTAGTATTGTTCCTTCCACAATAGATAGCCAGATGTAAGGCAATGTCTTAGTAGTTCTGCATATTCCACTGGCATGTTGTTTTCAGCTAGCTTCCTAGATACAATTGAGATGCAGTCGTCTACTGGTAGGCATGTGAATAGAGACTGGACATCAAAACTGACCATAGTTTCATTGTCAGTCAGGTGAAGGTCTTTAATCTCACTGACAAAATGGTAAGAGAGGAGTGGAGAACTGAGCCAGATCGATTCACCAACCTACAGATTGGCTCAGCATGTGGCTAAAGTACTCTCACCACTCAGAGGACACACTAGAGCACACACAAAGGATTCATACCATTTTGTCAGTGAGATTAAAGACCTTCACCTGACTGACAATGAAACTATGGTCAGTTTTGATGTCCAGTCTCTATTCACATGCCTACCAGTAGACGACTGCATCTCAATTGTATCTAGGAAGCTAGCTGAAAACAACATGCCAGTGGAATATGCAGAACTACTAAGACATTGCCTTACATCTGGCTATCTATTGTGGAAGGAACAATACTACAAGCAAGTAGATGGTGTGGCGATGGGCTCCCCAGTATCTCCCATTGTCGCCGACATCTTCATGGAAGACTTTGAGGAGAGAGCCCTCCGTACTTCTCCAGTAAATCCAAGATTCTACAAGCGGTATGTAGATGATACTTTCACAATTTTACCATCAGATAAAGTAACTGCATTTCTAGACCACCTTAACTCCCTAAACTCTAAAATTCAATTTACAATGGAGTTAGAGGCAAATAACTCTTTAGCTTTTCTAGATGTTTTAGTAATTCGGAATCCTAATAACACCTTGAGTCACACTGTGTATAGGAAAAAGACCCATACTAACAGATATTTAAACGGTGAATCTCACCACCATCCATCACAGTTAGCTACCGTGGGTAAATCCTTGTTTCAGAGAGCACGAGGAATCTGTGACAGGAAACACCTGGCCGCCGAGCTTCAGCATGTCAAGCAAGTTTTGCACGACAACAAGCTTCGGGTTCCGCGCCTACGTCGCAGTGACCGAGTGAAACCGGCCACAGTCGAGCGTGTACCTGCTATTCTACCTTATGTCAGAGGAGTCACGGACAAGATTGGCTATATCTTGAAGCGGGCTTCCATAAAAACATACTTCAAGCCGCTGAAGAAGATAAGTCAGTTTTTACCATCTGTCAAGTGTAACATCCCTCTACAAGACGCAGGAGTATACAAGCTGGATTGTGAATGTGGTCTCTCTTACATAGGCCAAACAAGAAGATCGATAAAAACCCGCGTAAAAGAACACATAGCTGACGTGAAGCATCGTCGTTCTAGGAAGTCTGCAGTCTGTGACCATGTTCTGGATCATCCCAACCATTACATCAGATTTGATAGACCACAAATCCTTGCAAAAGAACACCGATTCCTACCAAGGATGATTCGCGAGGCTATTGAAATTAAAAAACATCCTAATTTCAATAGGGAAGATGGTTGGGTATTACCACCGGCTTGGGATCCTATTATTAATAAAATTAAATCAAAAACCAAGCATACCACTGCAAGGCTTCAAGACACAGTAAGCTCTTTCTGCGTAGATCGGACTAAAAATAATAATTAAAAGCTGAAGGTACTCCGGGGTAACTATGACATTGGGACAACTGTCACCTCAGTCCCCCCGTGACCATGAGAGCTGTAAAGCGCCCGAAACGTCGGGTTATAAATAGTAAAATATTAAACGCGATAAAATCCGTAAAAATTAGTTTCATTTAAATGAGTAGTGTTCGCGTAAATATAAGAAATCATTGAGTATTACTAAGTTATATGACACAATTAAACGAGGGGAAATCGCGTCATGGCGGCTTGTCAAGCACACTCGACGCTTTTCGCGATCGAGGTGTTCAACTAACTCTCTCTATATATAGAAAACCGGGTCGCATCACACCTTCAATGAAACAGAGAATGTTAAAAAAAAGGTAAAGCCCAATGGTCTAAAATCGACTTCATTACAATTTATTAACTTTTTTTTTAATTAATGTATTTGTAACACATATTATGTCGCACTGCAATTATAAAACCGTCGTAAGTTTTTCCAGAAGCGATGAAGAAATGGTTTCCGTAAAAAAAAAACTCTTGACGCTATTTGTTCCTCCTTTAAATTTCTTGAAAATTGATTTGGCAACGCGTAGATAATACAGTAGATAATGCAATCGCCGTGTGGTGGAGGTTTAAGTAAATCTACCATTCCATCTCTTCCCGTGGATTTCGTAAAAGTCGACAGAAGGAAAATGAAAACCAGGCGATGGGCAGGAGAATTTTCCTGGAACAATATTAATAAATAAGGCGCGGTTGCCAAACCGCCTGCTTAGGGTGGCAACTATGCAAAATCCCCCCAAAATGAGAGCTGCAAACTTTTGTTGTAATCTATGGGGAAGGCCTATGTTCAGCAGTGGACTTGTGAAATGCTGAAATGGTGATGATGAGATAACACACGTTAAACACGATACGAAAACTGTACTTTCAAACTTAGAATTTTTATGAATTACTATCGAATTTTACGAATGCAAGGTATGTATGGAAACAAGCTTCGAAGTCAGAACTACTCGTAACCACAGAGTCACACAGTGCATGTACAACAATATTATGGCATTGTACGCAAACAAAATTCAATTAGTCTAACGACGTGAAAGATCGAAGAATCCTATAAAGGGAGTCAAGATAAAGGGTTATAAATCACATATTGATACACGGGCGCACCTGCAAGCGTTGTAAGTGTACTAAGCTGTGTATATATAGGAATAGCACGATATTAAAGTTATGTTTAAAAGTTTATTTTGAACGTAGCATTCGATCACGGCTTCTATTATAATCATACTGATATTATAAATTCCAAAGTAACTCTCTGTGTCCCTCTGTCTCTTTGTTACCTTTTCACAGTTCAACCGCTGAACCGATCTCGACGAAATATGGCACCATATTATTACCATATTTATTTATTTATTTATTTATTTATTTATCGGCTGAACTCCGATTTATCGGCTGACATTTATAGGCTGAAACTTTACTTTTTTTTTTTACTTTTATATCGACACAAGTGAATGGACGCACGAATTATGCCCTTCCGCCTGATTAAAGCCAAATGAGTCTGCAGTACGTGTAGCTATAGCGTTGCCAGCCTTTTAGGTGGTCGTAAGTTCTTCTCTTGAAGACACTCTCGGTGCAGGTATTAGAAACAAACCGGTGATGCTAGTGACGCTAGCTACTGTTGACGCGGTATAAAAGGAAAGTAAGTAAAGTAAGTAAAGTAACGGCCCATAAATGTCCCACTGCTGAGCACAAACCTCCTCTCTCATTTCTGAGAGAGTTTTGGAGCCGGGAAGAGTCCAGCACCCTGCTCCAATGCAGGTTGGCGGACATGCAGGTTTCCTCACGATGTTTTCCATCACCGCCGAGCACATGTAAGATCATCACTCAAAATTGCAGAACAATTTTAGAGGTGGCGGCTCCGGGAATTGAACTCAGGTCACACGCGTACAATGAAGGCGAACTCCCGGCCCCTGAGCAACAACGGCTCTCGGTATAAAATTACAATAAAAACGCGCTGCAGTAGACCGACAACTATCGGTGGTGAGGACGCAATTTAAATGTTGTCTACGGACGACATGCTACAGTACTGAAAATAAAAAAGGAGTTACAGATAGTGTGATCGAATCACTTATGTTTTTAATTGCTTCACCAGACGAATGAATATATTAAAGATCTATGTAACCTCCATCCTGTGTCACACTGCCGCATTACATCTAGTGGAATTTTGTAGGCGTTCCCCTTATTGCAAGTTAAAAATTCAGTATCCTTCAAACCGAACACAGTAATTATTGGACACTACTGTTTGACGGCAGAATAACTAAAACTGCGGTGGTACCTATCTACATGAATAACTGCATATGAATTCTACCACTAGTAAAAGAAAAAGCTGAAAAAATACGGAAATGAAAAGGCATGATAAGTGAATGTTGTGGTGTGATAGAAGATGTAGTGACAAAGATAGAGAAAGGGATAATTAGATGATTTGAACACGTAGAGAGGATAGATGAAAGAATATTTACGAAACAGATTTTTGAGACGAGCTGGTAATGGTCGACGTAGGCGAACGTATAACGATCAGATTGAAGTCGTTTTAAGAAAAGGCTACGTCAAAAGTAACCGCCATCGACGATCGACTTCTATGAACATACTAATGAATTTAAATAAAACTAGATTTGACGCAGAACTCGCAGCTTGTTGTCCTGCAAAACTTGCTTGACATGCTAAAGCCGCCAAAGAAGGTAGATCAGTTTTTACCATTTGTCTAGTTTAACACCCTTCTACAAGATGCGAGGAGTATACAAGCTAAATTTGAATGTGGTCTGTCTTACATAGGGCAAACTAAAAGATCAATAAAAACCCGCTTTAAAGAACATATAGCTGATGAGAAGCATCAACGCTCTCGGAAGTCTGCAGTCTGTAATCATGTTCTGGATCATCCTAACCATCAGATTCGATAGACCATAAATCCTTGCAAAAGAACACCGACAAGGATGATTCGCGAAGCTATTGAAATTAAAAAACATCCTAATTTAAATAGGGTAGATGGATGGTTTCGCTAGGATCCACGACTCAGTGTTTTAAAGATCGCGGAGAAAGCTTAACAACTGATAAATCAAACCCTTAGAAACGTTTATAAATTAGTGTTATAAATACGCGTCTGCATTCGTCGGTGTTCATAAATTATTCACTAACGTTATAAAGAACTCGCACGCACCCCCTCACTAACTCACATGATGGTTACCGGCACGCACGCACTAGATTAGCGCGTCACGAGTAATTTCACGTTGACACGCAAATCCTTTTTATGATACTGAATAGGCTTAGTGCTCACTCAAAGGCTGAAGTGACGCCAAAGCTTTGAGCAGCACAACGATGCTCTGCGCTTGAGCGTTTGTAATTCTGTGTGAGTACAATAAACCCGATGTTACTGAAACTGTGTCAAAACAAATTATAGAACACAGGCCTTATTTTAGTACTAACGGTGTATATTTTCATAATGTTACACTACTACATATAACTAAATATAACACTTTACAATAGTGTGAGTGTAATACTTATTAGATAAGGTATAAAGAATATATAAGAAACAATGAGACAGGGCAATAAAGATCTATTATTAACTTTTTTTACGGAAATATGCAAAAATATGACACCTAGTCAGGTTCCACCTCAGGCATGTTATTCGAATATTCGAATATTGGCGTTATTTCAGTATGCGCCCTTGCTTACTATACGAATCATATAAGCCGAAGTATTCGAGGTTTTCGAGTTTTTTGAATACTGTAAATCATCATTCTTGAATGTGAAAAACTTCACCAAACTTTAAAGAAAACAGGTGTAAAACACGTTCAACGTCACACAGACGCAAACAATACACTGATGAAACGGTAGAAGTTACTAAAAGCTTAAAAGAACAGTTGAAATTAAAAAGTTCTCGATTCTTTAAGATACATTGCTGTTAAATCTAAAAGAGGTTCATTACAAAGTGGAGATTTAAAAACAACATTGAAGGAGTGGATGATCGATAGAGGGGAGCCTAAAGATCAATACGACCAGTCGAGTCTGAACGCGTATTTTCGGCAAATAGATTTCCTTGGAAATTAAGTTTTTTCATCATCATTTCAGCCCATCTTAGGCCACTGTTAAATACAGGCCTCTCTCATAGATTACCACAAAACACCAATGCACCAATGCAAAGCCATTCAGGTAGTCATTCCATTGACACTGCGTTTGCCGGTGAGAGGTTGCCACTCCAGAACCTTTCTTCCCCAACAGTTATCGGTTCTACGAGCTATATGCCACTGCAGCATTCTTATACTTAGGGTTATGTCGGTTACTCTAGTTCTGCTGAGGATATCATCGTTACGGATTTAATCTGGTACAGAAACTCCGAGCATAGCCATTTCCATAGCTCTCTGCTCGCAACTCCTAGCTTCTTCAAGCGAAGTGAAGCCTGCAGTGAAGGACCACGTCTCATTTCCCTAAGTCATCACTGGCAACATGCACTGGTTAAAAACTTAAGTTTTTAGAAATTGAGGTATTCTCAACGGGAAGATATGGCGTGGTTTCCAAAACTCTGCCCAGCCGAATTGGTTCCGCTGATTGATCTCTCGGTCGAAGATGGACCTACTCAGTCGGATAATCTATCCATATTCCTAGCTATCCATACTCCTAGCTATACATATTCGTCGCCAACTTCGATCACAGTGTTCCCAACAACAACCGGTATAGGTGTGACATGGACGTTAGACATGATGGTCGTCTTGTCCATGTTCATCTTAAGACCTACCCGTTGGTAGATCCTCCAGGGATTATGCCATTACGACTACGTCGCCGTAATCGAATGTGAGTGGTGAATTCGCCATTGACGATAATACCGTAACCTTTTCAGTCCAGTATCTTGAAGACACCTTCCAATGCAGCGGCGAAGAGTATGATGTCGCCCTTTCTTACACTTTTCTACAGTTGGATTGGTTTCATACTCGGATAGCTATCGTCGCACTGGTATACAAGCACTGCAACACCTCGATATACCGACTAGTTAATCCGGCACCGCTGAAGTGAATGTAGCACCGCCCAAATTTCGACGGAATCAAAGGTTTTCTCATAGTCCACATACGCCAGACATAACCGGACATTGTATTCATCGGCCCTTTGTAACTCTTTCTTCTCTGGCTTTCTTTCTTTGTATCTGGCGAAGGGTAAGTATGTGGTCTATGGTAATAAAGCCTTTTCGGAATCCGGCTTGTTTGGGAGTCTGGAAGTCTTTGACTCTTCGAAAACAGCACTTAGATGCGGGTTAGAAGCGATATCGATCTGTTCTTCAAGAGGGCGTTGTCATCCTTCTGGATGAACAGGACAACCACGCTTCTGTTTCGTGATCTGTCCGGCGTAGCGCATAAATGTTCGAGTGACATAACGTTCGTTGTAAGCAGACGTTGCACTTACCATCAGGTGAACGTTTTGCTCGTCTCGTCACTGTCTCCAAGAGTAAAAATATGTAAGTTTTTTGTACTATTATCATGGCCAAAATGTTTCAGATCAGTTTCACGTTTTTGCCAATAAACAAATACAATATTCATTAAAGGACGCATTAAAATTAAAAGCCTGATAAACATCCCATGAAAGGTTTCTCAAAATCCATTAACGTAATGGAAGGGCTCCAATCAGCATTTGCAAGACCTATTTAACATAAATTTATTATACCATCAAAATTTAAAAAGCTACAATGATGAATTTTAATGAATATAACTTTTAAGTTTGAATTTTTACACTTTATTTTTATTACACATGGAAAGTAAAATTGGCGGACCTAATACCATATGGCATATAATTATTACTTTAATGACTAGGATTTATAATAATTACGTTTTTATATTATTTTTATTTCATTTATTATTCATATTTTTTCATATATATTATTTCACACTACATACATACAATCACGCCTTTTTCCTACATAAGGGGTGGGCAGAGACCACACCAGTAGTCCACTTTTCGCCCTCGCGTGACGTGACGGGTGTCGAAGAACCGACGTCGCCGCCATTTTGGTAAGAGTCAAAAAATTCTTACTTTCCCATTGCGTTTCCCACGAGCAGTATAGTAACAGCATAGCATTATGGTGATTTTTCTGCACGAAAAAAGACTGTCCGTACAATACTTTAGTCACCTGTTACGACACCACGCTAAGAAATAGGTAGGCGCTTTTCTACTCTGCCGGAACACCTATCGACTAACACAGTTCTGATAGGAATAAATCGGGCTGTTATTTTTCACTGCAATTGATAATAATTATATAATAATTATGATGTACAAATAGCTATGCGTCGATCACCCCACTCCCTAGAAGTACTACGTTTACGTTGATAAAGAAACACATTTACTACTTTTTACTGCTGGTAGAATTTTTATGCAGGAATTCATCTATGTAGGTTATTGTGCAAAATTACTGTGTTCCGGTTTGATAAACACTGAGCATAGGAGATTTAAGACTTGATGTCTCAGGGTGACGGGCGCAGTGGTGGTAGGATTCCTATTAGGTGCTACCCTGGGGCCGGTTATTATGCCGTGAAGCAGTAGTGTGCAAACATTACGGTTTGAAGGGCACTGAGAGCTAGCGTTGTCACTGGGCATATGAGACTTAAGAACTCATGTTTCAGGGTGACGGGCGCAGTGTGGTGTCACACAGAAATGTTCTGGGTGACACAGTATTTGTTATGGGCAGACGTTGTACTTATCATCAGGTGAACGTTTTGCTCGGTACGTCACTTTATTCAATAAAAAAAAAACAGATAATTGTTCTGAGTAATACAGCATTTGTGAAGAGCAGACGTTGCACCTATTATCAGATGAACGTTTTTCTCGTTTTGTCACACACATTCAATAATAAAAAACAATGTCTTCTGGCCCCCTGCTTCCTACTAAAACATTAACCGCCTTACTAATAAACGTTGGTATAGAGGTTGTATAATATATTCACCCAATATACAACGTATATTAGCAAGGCCGTTATAGTATAAAGGTATGTATGAAACTGTTTGCAGTGAACGGTAACGGGTAACGTTTGCATGCATTGCATCAGGTGCTCATTTAAAATTGCTTAAGGCAAACAATGCCTTACAACATGCGCTTCTTTTGTCCTCGTAGCAAAGAAACCATGCGTTCTGAGATCTTTATTTCTTTAAAATAACTAGTAGTTGTCTTCCTATGCATGAAACCGTTCAAATAAGGCGCGGGGCCATTTATTCTGCCGTGAAGCAGTAGTGTGGTATTGTCTTTCGGTCTGAAGGGAGACCTAGAGAAATTACTGGGCTGCTGAGACTTAGAGCCGATGTCTCAGGACGACGACGGCGACTGACGAGCGCAGTGCGGTGCCACTCAGAAAGTTTCTGGGTGACATAGAATTTACCATCAAGTGCTACCAACGTTTTGCTAATCTCGTCAGTATCTTCTACAAAAAATAAGTTCTCGTATATTTCGATTAACAAAGTAAAGAGTTAAAAAAAACAGCAAAGAGTTAAAAGTAGAACTGTTCAAATTTTAAAATCTATTATATCGTTTACGCTTTTACCGATAGGTGTCTGTCCGGCAGAGTAGAATATCACCTACCGTCTAAGGTATTGTACGGACAGACATTATTCGTGCAGAATAATACCATAATTAGTCAACCATCATCATTCATCATCATCATTTCAGTCCTTTCACTAGTCGACTGCTGAACATAGGCCTACCCCGATAGATTGCCAAAAAAGTTAGCTAGCTCCCATATTGGGGAATATTGCCATAGTTGCCACGCTTGGCAGGAGGGTTGGTAACCGCAGTTTATTTATTCAGATGTTCCAGGAAGATGCTGCTGCCCATCTCATGGTCTTTATTTTCCTGTCCTGTCTGTCGACAACGGCTACGGTTGTGGTCTCTGCCTACCCCTTATGGGAAAAAAGGCGTGACTGTAAGCTTTGTACATAAATTTATAGTACAGCGAATCGGTTGTTCAACTGATGGTCAGTGCCACGCTTGTCCAAAACAGTAAGTGTGTAACCTTGAACTTTGAATTGCAAAGACAAAACAACAAAACAAAAAAAACAAACTGCATCGTGATTAAGCTTACTTGCGAACTTCTACGGAGAAATCGCGATTATTACAAAATATCTTAAATTAGAACAGACAATGTTCTGTCGTGAACTGTTAAAAATCCGTCTGTCACTTCGATTCTTCCTGACTTCGAACTTCGAGTATTTCCATCAAGCTCCCGTTTTAAGGGCTTATCACTAGTCTACTACTCTCGTTTATTTTATTTATTTATTTTTGTTAGAAGAAATGTCGAAGAAAACTCTTTACTAGTTTGAAAAGGTCCAAAATTAAGTTGTAAAGTAACAGCTACGGCTAAAAAGTTTCCGCAATTATTATTAAGTTATGTATTCAAATAACAATAAATACATTTTTTTGTTGACTTCAAAAATCACTTACTTCCACTTCCCCATCAAATACCCTCACCTCGCCTCTCACCTGCAACAAAAGAAATTAAAGACGTTAAGAACGAGTGTCAGACAATTGCTCTGAAAAATTTGATACCGAGTTTTAAAGAAATGAGATCCCCGCGAGCCTTCGAAAAATATTTCCCAGAAAATCATGCGTTCAGGGTTACCATACATCCGTTTTAAGTCGGACATTTTTTTTTATTGTATAAAGTGACGAAACGAGCAAAACGTTCACCCGATGGTAAGTGCAACGTCCGCCCACAACAAATGCTATGTCACCTAGAATATTTCTGTGTGACACCACACTGCGTCCGTCACCCTGAGACATCAGTTCTTAAGTCTCAAATGCCCAGTGATTACGCTAGCTCACAGTGCCCTTCAAACCGAAACACAGTAATGCTTGCACACTACTGCTTCACGGCAGAATAACTGGCCCTGGGGTGGTACCTACCTAGACGGATTCCTGCATAGGAATCCTACCACCAGTTAGACATGTTACTCATTATGCCACTGGCTACGTAAATTGTTTATAATTTATACATTTTTCGCCTTTCCAGATCGATAACACTAACATCCGTCCCGCAAATTAGACGAGAACTTCTGGCAATTAACCGAAAGATGTCGGCATGTTAGAAATCAACCACAACGATTGGTGTAGTTAGTAATCTTATTTTATTTTTAGTTTTAGGTGTGGGCAAATTGCCCTCGCATGGTAGTTAAGAGAAATGTTCAGAACAACACAAGCTTCTAATAACTAAATTACAACATAATACACTATAGCAAGTATAGTAAATAACGAGAGTCGCCAAATGGTGGACCGCGGTCCGCATTCGGACCGCCGTTTTTTCGAAGTTTCGCCGAAGTTTTCGATAGTTATTGCATTTGTAAGTTCGAAGATGTTCACTTTGTGGGGTTATCAAAATTGTAATTGATAATTTCTTCATTATGTAATTTTTAATTGTGTGACTAATTTTGCAGTGTTAATTAGAATGCCGCGAAGAAGATCTAATCATTCATATCAAAGCTGTAATGCAATTAGACTTCACAATATTGAGAACTCCACGTTTCAATTCGCCTTAAATGATTTGGAAAGAAGTGGCGAACACGGAACAATCCAAGTGTTGTCGACAAAATCGTTTCCTTTCACTTTCGTTGTGATAGTTCTACCGTTGTCACCGAGCATGGTCGACGGCAAGTGTTCATAGCGTTCTATCACTATCACTGGCAACGATGGTTATCCAATGTAATCTTCGTCGATATAACTGTAGAAAATCGTTGACTTATCGCAAAAATTATTCTAAAATTTAAGTGGAAAACTTAAAAGGAAAATTACAACATATGTCTCGGTAGGTGGCGCTGTGGTCGTGTGGCTGTAAAGTTTCATACTTAAATGTAATTCGGAAATCAAACACATCACATCGCATACCGGAACAGGCAGGACGTCTGCCAGGTCCGCCAGTTACTTAATAAAATAAATCCGGTTTCTTTATTTATTTTTTAAGTGATATTTTTAATCTTTTTTGCTAATAATCGTCTACCAAACGGACCGCGACAGTCAGTATTTCATTTTAAAAGGAGGACCATTGGGTCTCCCAATAGTTGGTGATCCCTGGTACATAATATGGCAGTTTTACACAACGATATGATACGAATTGTGGACGTTCATAAATAGTGCCTATTCCTTTTCCTTTCTCACTGGTCATTATATTCTCTCTAACGCGGTTGTCTGGTAGAGATAGCTTCTAAGCGATAAGTCCGTTGATTATACCTTAGTTGTTTTATGAGTATTTTCTATTGGTGTACTATAAAGAATATTGCATTCATTTCCTTTCTCAAAGACCGCAATGGGATTGCAGATGTTCATGGGCGGCGGTAATCGCTTACCATCAGGTGAGCCGACAGCTCGTTATTCTACATAAAAACCACAAAAGCAAATATACTTGACCATACTACAGAATTTTCATACATAGAGTAACCCAACGGGGTAAGCAAAAACGATATCTTTTACCTTGTTACAATCCTGACACACATCTTTCGCTTCTTCAACTTTCCTGCCTAGCTGTACTAGCCTGTTCATACAAGCTCGTCGGTTGCGGGTAAATTTGACGTAGCCTTTCCGTAAATCGTCTTTGATCTGATCATGATACGTTCGCCTACGTCGACCCTTGCCAGCTTGCTCATTCACACTCGCTTCATAAATCTGTATCGTCAATCTTCCTTAACCCATTCTCTCTGTGTCCAAACGATCTAAGCATCCCTTTCATCCCAGAATTTTCAAGACGTCCTTTAAGGGCAACGACCGTATCAAATGACCTATCTTGCCCTCTGAAGCACTTAACATAATGTATTGAGAAACAATTTAAGCCCTACTATCGTTATCATTTGCATACGACGATTATGGTCAATTCTGTTGCTTCTTAATTTGCATACTAATCTTGTTGCGTAAATATATTATTTTACTCTGCTAAAGACGTAGAGTAAATTAATATATTTGCAAATTTCAGCGAACTCTTTCAATTGTTGTACTTATTCTTATAATCTTTATAATATTACTGGCTGTTACGTGCCCTCTTACCTGGGCGCATTGTTTCCAGTCTAGCCCGTTTACACATTTAACAGTAAATTTTTGTAAAATCCGTTGTGAGTGCGTCCATGTCAGGTAAGAAATATGTATACCAAATTTCAGGTCTTGTAGTTTCGGAGATATCGTGATTAATGGTAAATCTCTTTTATATTAATAAATGTGAAAGTTGAATTTTGACGCCAACATGAAAAGCGGCGGTAGTTTTTTTATTGAATTTTGTAATTTCTGTGTATATTTTTATTTTTGATATTTAATATTGATAGTTTATTATGCAGCAAGTGCTCGTGAAAGTGTAGTGATTAGAAAATTCTATTTCAGACCAAAACTGGGTTTATCCGTTTTGTCTCCATCAGTCAAGCAAATCTTCAGTAAAAGTCAACTATCATTTCACTGTCGATCGAAAGGAAGTCCTTGTGATAGTTAAATTATAACTCGACATTGGCAAAAATGGCTCGATTTGGTAGCTAATTGCCAGGATCAAAAATGTGTGAGTTTTCATATTTTATTGAAATTCAATCACGCTCCTACGGTTGAAGGGATTTTAATAAAATTTGGCATAGAGTTATACTTTGTTAGAAAATGTTACATATTATTTTGTAAAAAAATCCTTTCTAAATTTTACGCCGAGCGAAGCGGACGGGGAACAGCAAGTATTGAATAAAAGGTGTTTACCGCCAAATGCATGGATAAATAACCTTTAACGTCCAGTACTATAAAATGACAGGAACACATTCCAAAAAAACAACACAAAGATAAAAGTTGATAAATAACTAGAGTTTTATCAGTCAAACAGTAGGATATTTATATCACCGATGAGTTTGTCTTTGATCAAAAACGTCGTGAGGTAACCCTCTTGCACTGCTTATATTCAAAAGAGCTTAAAATGGCCCTGAAGATTTTAGTTTCAACTCTAGTTTCGAGAATTATTAAGAAAGGGTTAAGACACCGCTGTATAAATAAGTATTGACAAGTTAAAATTTCTTTTCATACAGAAACATATAGTTTCCAACAGAAGAAATAATAAGGGACAATAAGGGTTAGCCTTACTGTTTCTTCTGTCGGATTTTACATTGAATAAGTTCATATTTTTGACCAAGCGGTAGAACTATTAAAGCTTTATATATATATATATATATATATATATATATATATATATATATATATATATATATATATATATTTATGTAGGTAGTTTTAGAGGTTTTGTCAGGCCATAATCTCATCAAACTTCCAATAATGGTAGGATGTGCAGGAATCCATCTAAGTAGGTACCGCTGAGGGCCAGTTATTCTGCCGTGAAGTATTAGTATGCAATCATATCTTTGTTTCAGGCTGAAGGGCACTGAGAGCTAGTGAAAGAACTGATGTTTCAGGGTGACGAGCGCAGTGTGGTACCTCACAGAAATGTTGTGGGTAACACAGCATTTATTATAAACAATGTTTGCTCGTCTCATCACGTTCTGTCATAAAAAACGTTAACTTAAAAATCGCGCGACTCAGGTCAGCGTATGTAGCTGTAGAGTAGTAGTTCTTGGGTCCGAATATCAAATTAATACTAATTTGCAACAAGAAAATTATTGATTTACTGTATTGGATGTACCATAATTCTGTCATGTCTTTGATATACGATAAAATCCTTTTTAAGATCTCTCATTTGCTTTTGCGATAAAACTTATGGCATTATTATATATCGTGCACCGACTTACAATCAGAAGAAGTCCTTGCGGCAGGTATCCACACCCAGGATCCGCGGCTCAGAAGTTAGATACTCTAACCACTACTACACCCGGTCGTCATATATCTGAAGTATCTGGCGCCGCGTTTCAGATACGGGTACACAAAGGTGAAGAAATAAATATTATTTGCGTCATACTGCATGCGATATAAATCTTACAGATAATAATCTATCTAAAATTGTCGATACGATAAATTATATACTGACGTATTATAATTAATACAAAAAGTCCGCTTTTAATAAATCCTTTTATACTATCTAACAATCTCAATTTGTGTGGGTGACTTGATTAAACAGACTGGGTCGATGATATCTTATTTAATCAAATAATAAACCAGATAAACAAGGTTACATAAAAATGACAATCGTAGTAATATATTATGTATACAACTATAGCGTGGGAAGATCTATTTATTATTTTCTTTATCGGATTTAGGTAAAGTTCGGCATGGTCGGTTTGGCGATTAGTTTCTACTTTATTCGTCATCTCGCCAGAGCTTCGGAAGACAGGCTTTTCAGTTTTTTTTTTAAATGATAATAGTCAATATTTGACTTGAAAGTCTTCCTTTTGGATGGAAGATGGTCAGCATGCTAACCTTTTCAATCCTACCTTCTATGCGCACTCTATAAATCTGGTAACGCCCAACTACAAAAATTAATTCAATACTTTGCTCTGCTCATACCAGGCTAAGCTCAGCTCACAAAATTGCATATAAAGCCACATTGTACGTGTGTGAAATGGAACCCGCGACACGCGGCGCAGAAGCCAAGGGACTTTAAACACTGCGCCAACTGAGGCGCCATTCATTATCTCTAACCTTGATACGGCCAGGAAGACTGTTATACCGCTTTACAGCGATCGAAGCAAAAATAATTCAAATCATCGCATCAATCTGTTAATGTTGTACCTATTCTTAAAATCTTGGTCTCGTAATTTTGTTAAGCTCTTACAGTATAAATTGAGAAAAATTTAAAGCTTATTATTAAAACAGTAGTTAAAACACTGGTGGTAGGATTCCTATGCTGGAATCCGTCTAGGTAGGTACCACCCCAGGGCCAGTTATGCTGCCGTGAAGCAGTAGTGTGCAAACATTACTGTGTTTCGGTTTGAAGGGCACTGTGAGCTAGGGTAATCACTGGGAACATGAGACTTGAGAACTGATGTCTCAGGGTGACGGGCGCAGTGTAGTGTCACACAGAAATGTTCTCGGTGACATAGCATTTGTTATGGGTAGACGTCGCACTTTACATCAGGTCAACGTTTTGCTTGCTTCGTCGCTCTATTCAATAAAATTTATTTAAAAAAATTAAAAGTAAATTTACTGAAATAAATATATCCCGTTTTTCTGAATATTTTTACATCGTGGTTGCCGTACTAGCAATGTATTTGTCGGCACAACGGCCCTTATTAGCGCTCACAGTTCGTTGGAGAACAAAGAACGCGCCTTCCGAAAAGTTTTCGTTAACATCACGCGATCCAATTCCCTTCTTTGTCAAAAAAACAGTTGTAGATGAGTGGTTTGAACTGATTCATATTAGCATAATTTATCTTTTTACTGAATGAAGCTCGTCAATTTGCGTTAAATGCATATGTTGGAAGCCTTTACAGGGCAGCATTATAAAGATTGAGTCAGAAAGCATTCCACATAACCATCCATATTAACAACACACAAAGGAAAGTCGAAACAGAGCTAGGGTCTCGGTATCGGGTCGCAAGTTAATCTCTAGGACATAGATCATAGGTAGGTTTGAAATATCATATTTAATAACTTTGTATTTTTAATAAGAGAAAATATATAAAATCTTTTATGATGAAATACGTTACCATAAAAAGACTTACCGACCGGGTAACGCTGTCTGTTGAGCTATAATTTCTGGGTCCGAATCCCAACTTAAGGAATCGATTGTGGAACACACAATATTTTATTTATCTCGTTTCATCATTACCCTCACACGTCGTGTCATTGCATCTGATCATTACTGCGATTAGAATGCATACGGAAAGGTGAAAAGTGAGTGCCTTTATTTGTTATTAAAAACGTTGCCTCACATAGGTATTTCTCCTGCGTGGTAGGTGTATTGTGCCTCTGCATTTGCTTATAATTACATCACCCTAATATATCAAGCGCAAATAATAATAGTAACCGTGAAGATATGCCTCTTCACAGTAAAAGTGAAAAGGCACTGTTGGGACCTACGCTGGTCAAGTCGGTTATGTGTTCACTTGAACAGATGAGGGAAGTGTGGGGCATTTTGCTTAGACATAATATATCATAAATCATCCACTATAGATGTAACCTTAGTTTTTTTAATGTTAAGCTGAGATTTCTGACAAGCTGTAAAGGATAAAGATTTTGATTTTTGTCTGATTAATAACCCCTCGCAAGAAATCGGACGTACGGACTTAACTACCTACACAAACGGGATGAGATAGTGTGCCCCCTGCACATTGAAAAATTAGTGTCATTGTACACCCATACAACCATAGGCCTCCCCCATAGATTGCCTCAAAAGTTTGTAACTCTCATTAGGATAATAATTGGAAATTTATTACTTTAAAAACAGTTGAAGAAATAAAACATTAAATGTTACTTTATTATGATACGATTCGAACTGCTGTTGTGATAAAAATAAAGCTAAAGAGCAAACAAAAATAACAGTAAAAAAATATTTAAGTCAAATGACTTGTCAACGGATTCTCAGTAAATATTCTTGGTCGACTTTAAAAATAGAACATTCAAGTGAGGTTCGTATTTGAGAGATGAGAATTTCCTACGTCCTACGTTCTCGAAACTCACTTCAACTTGGAGACATAACAGCGACTTCATTATTTGTTTAGGACCTGCGCAAACCGTACGCAATAAGCCAAATGCTTTAAAAATTTAAAGCTTTCTAGATAAATAAAAATGTGAAGATCTTAAAGAATATTTTATCTCGTCGTTCTCAAAGGCGCAAAGTATGCAATGATTTCTTAATGTTATGGGAATACTGAAAAGATACAATAAAAATATAAGTAGAATTTTGTGCGACAATTTTTACTAGGTGGTTGGATTCCTATCCGGGGGGAATCAGTCTTAGTAGTCACCACCGCAGGACCAGTTATTCTGGCCGTGAAGCAGTAGTGTGCAAACATTAGTCTTTCGGTCTAAAGCGTACTGAGAGCCGGTGTAATTACTGGGCATATAAGACTTAACAATTCTGTATCGAATGGGCGCAGTGTGGTGCCACATAGAAATGTTCTGGGTAATAAGGCATGGCAGACGTTGCACTTACGATCAGATGAACGTTTTGCCCATGAATTTCTACTAAAATAAAAAGTATTAGCAAACTTCGTAGGAGCTTTGTTTTCGGAAGCCACAGAACGAGCAAGTCGCTCAACTGGTTGTAGGATACTGAAGGAATTTCCTATGACTCCATCTTGGGGGTCCCACCACATACTAGTTATTCTGATGTCGAGCAGTAGTGTGAAAACGGTTTCGGCCTATAAGACACTGTTAGTTAAGAGTAATATGAGACTTAAGAACTGATGTCTCAGGGAAAGGACTAAAAGGTATGATTAATAACTTTATACTTGTATGAATGTTAACCGAATAAATAAAGTAACGTAAATTATTATTGACTGATGGCTTAGGATGACAGGTGCAGTGTGATGCCACATACAGATGTTCTCGGCGACACAACATTTGTTATGGGCAGACGCTGCACTCACCATTAGGTGAACGTTTTGCTCGTCTCGTTACTTTATCCAGTGTCTTTTTACTGGTAGTAGAATTCCTATGCAGGAATCCGTCTTGGTAGTGTACCGTTGCAGTGTCAGTTATTCTGCCGTTAAACGGTATAACCTGATACTAGTGTAGTTACCGGGCATATGAACCATAATAGTTATGAGTGACACAACATTGCAGTGGCGAGCCTAGTCGTTAGCGTGCCGATCTACACCGGGACCGGGTGATCTCAGAATAAGGATAGCTTTACTCAATCATGCGGGCTCTGTTTAGGTGATCGGCATATTCCCAAACTACTCGTGGGAACGCAATGGGATTAAGAATTTTAGGTCGTACCAAGCCCCGCACCTGTCACGTCTAGTCTCGCGGGGGCAAAGAGTGGGTTGTCTCTGCCAACTCCTTATATGGGTAAAACCGTGACTGTGTGTATATATGTTTGTTACATCACCAAAACGTTTACGCTTGCTATATCTTTCACCAAACACCTTGTATATTCACCCGAAGACAAACACAATTCATTAAAACCGAATAAACAACAATTTTCGTGTTGCACAAAAATTTGCATTAACCCGGGGTCCATAACTCAATAAGTATGTTCGATGACTGCTGAACTACTCGAGAGCCAAAAGAAATATGTCCCGCAGAAGTGGATGTGAGTACACTGCCTAAGTAGACTTTGTAGCGATATTTATAGACACGGCGTTAACGATCGGACGGACAGTGCTCATTGACTGTTAAGGCCAGTATACACACTAAACCAGATGCATTGACACTTGATAATGCATTATTCTTATTTAAGCCGTTAGGAATCCGGCAGAGTAGAATAACACCTACCTCTTTCCTACCGCGGTGTCGTAAGAGGCGGCTAAGGTATTGTACGGACATATTGTACCTTTCTTCGTTTCCTTTGGTGCAGAACAACACTGTCACATAATACGCAATACTGTCACTGTTTACCGTTTGTGGGAACGCAATAGGGAGAAAGAATTGATTACTCGTAACAAAATGGCGGCATCGTGGTTCGCCACCCGTCACGTCTCGTTATCGCGAGAGAGAAAAGTGGGCTACGTGAGTGATCTTTGCCTACCCCATATGGGAAGAAGGTGTGACTGTATAGTATATAAGGTGTGTATATATTCTTATCTGGTTATTCGCCAACCGCCACGTCTCGTTTCCCGCGGGGGCCAAAAGTGGACTACGGATGAGGTCTCTGCCAACTCCTTATATGGGAAAAAAGCGTGACTGACTATTAAATTAATCTGAATTATTAACTACTAACGGATCATGTCACCTTCAAGCTTACTTTTTATGACTCTGGGCTTCGAGCAATATGGCACCACCCATGTTTGCGGTAGAACTGAGTTGTTAGACGTCCCGAGGCCATAGTGTTTTTTTTTTCTTTAATAAAGTGACGAAACGAGCAAAACGTTCACCTGATTGTAAGTGCAACGTCTACCAATAAGAAATGCTGTGTCATCCAGAACATTTCTGTGAACACCACACTGCGCTCGTCACCCGGAGACACCAATTCGTAAGTCTCATTTGCCCAGTGATTGCGCTAGCCCACAGTGCCCTTCGAACCGAGACACAGTAATGTTTGCACACTAGTGCTTCACGGCAGAATAACTGGCACTGGGGTGGTACCTACGTAGACGGATTCCTGCATAGAAATCCTACCTTCATTAGTTATAAATTCTTCTTTTTGGTCCGATTTAAGCAAATAATTATAAACTGCTTTAGCTGTAGTGCTCTTCATTATGATCACTCTCTCCTCTACTGTTGGATTACCGAAGGTTCAAACTTTACCATGTGTATGCACCCTAACCACAAGAGGCAGGAGCATCATAAAACAAACATAATAAGCACGTAATGAATCGCCCATCGGTTCATTGGATGGAAAGAACTTGATTGATTGGGGACCGGCATGTCTAGTGTTTTCAATAGCCATATTTCATTGCCCATTTTTAAGCATATTGCGAGCTCGAAGGAGTGTGAGATTTGGCATAGTTAAACTTTGTGTAGAGAAGAAGCGAGAAATTTAAAATGTATATGTAATATGTGTTACTAATACATTAAATTGAAGAAAACATTCACTATTTACGTTCATACTGACAATGTCAATCACATAATAGTCTGTCGTTGGTTTAAGTTCATACTGCCAATGACAAACACGTAATAGTCCAAGGCCAAACAGTCGCACAGAGCAGAGATTGTGGCCATAAAATTTTACATTGTTGCCAATAAATAAACTGAAACTTTAAAAAAATCCACACACCACCACACCCCTACAGGGACACTCGACCACAGGGCGACCACTAGTTTATTTAAATCTACAAGATCACACAGATATTTAACCGATGTAACATGAGCCAATGTTTTTTTTTTTTTATTTGTCCGTGGCAGCCACAGACCTTGTGTTATAGACCCTCGTATTTTTAAGTAACGAGGAAACGAAAGTATAGACGTAAACATTTTTTTGCGTTCGTACGAGTATATAAGCCGTCGTTTAAAAGTTTATTCTACGCGAGCGACCCGTGTTCGATTCCCGGTATCCACAACGCTAATACTCGTACAACAAATTGCAATTATAATGGTTGTTTGCTCGGTGTGCTACACGTGCTCGGTGGAATAAAAACATTATTAAGAAACTCCACATTTTAATTACGACATCTTAAGTCCGACAACCCGAACTGAAAAAGCTTGTCACTTTTCCGGCTTCAAAAGCCTCTTAAAATTTGAGGACTCCTGTGGCCAGAATAGGGGCATTTATAGTATAAATCTAAACATTTAAGTTGTAATTATTATTATAGGTATATTAATAATATTGCTAAAAGTTAATTATAACTACATGCAAGCTGGAGATGACCCCTTTTTATATTATTTATAAAAATACGAATTAACACAATAATCAATTAACACATAAAAAAATGAACTAGTTAATAAAAAAGAGCGTTTGGTTTCCAAGTATTTACGAGCATTAAGCATTGAAAACAAAAATAAAAGGGCAAAGGAAACACAACAGTTGCCAATGCATCCGCTGAACTCCCATCCGCGAATCCGCAATAAATCGAATTGCGTGCCGTAAATCCAAGATGGCTGAAACGGAAACCGTGACGGACGAATTCACGTGAACGCGATGAACAGATGAAGCTAGTGACCAGCCATCAACAAATTCCTGAACCTTATTTAATATTATAAATGGGAATGTAACTCTCTCTGTTTGTTACCTTTTGATATATAATTTCGATGATGTAATTGCTGTAAGCCTTTTTGGCTTTTACAGCTTCATCGGATACTGTGCTCACGGGTCAGGGGCCCGCGTCCAGGTTTGGTTTGACCCAAACATAAATAAACTCCTACAATAACCTCGAAATTCGGACTGTCACGTTCGCTGTGTGCTTGCGCGATTTAGAATATCTCAAAATGATTTTAAGTCGTCTAATGACCGTCCGTGGGAGGCTGCGGGCCACCATTCGGACTGACGACTAGTGTGTCGGTTACTCTGGGCGGTGAGAACCGCCCTGGAACACGGGTGTATCGTGTGTACGCGGTGTGATTGTCGACTGCTGCGCGCCGCTCTCTACGGCGGTCGCGTGTCGTGGTGCGTGTTATATTAAAGCTATTAACTGTGTGTACTGTGTAGCCTGGATTATGATTGACCGCATCGTGGTCAGGGAGTGCTGAGACGTCCGTGTCGTCTAGCACGTTTCGCGGGCGACGTTTGCGTTCGGTCGCGTTTCTATTTGGTCGGTAATTTGCTGCTTTGACCACCAGCGGGTTTGGATGAACCGCGGCTTTTTCGAAAAACCGCCGTAATAATGCTCTAAAGTGTTCAGAGATTAAGGGCATTTCACAGTCGCTGTGAGTACCTTTTGAGGGTTCACCTTCTGAACGGATCTTGACGTAATTTGGCACAAAGATACTTTTAATCCCGGAAAATCAAATAGTTCACACGGGCTATTTAAAAAACCTTTAACCACGCGGACGCAGTCGCGGGCATCAGCTAGTACTTAACATTATGAGTGCGAAAGTATTTCTCTCTGTCCCTCAGTCTGTTTGTTACCTATTCACGGCTCAACCGTTAAACCGATCTTGATGAAATTAGGCACAGAGATAGCTTGCACTCTGGCGACGGACATAGAATACTTTTTGTTCTGAAAAAGCAGAGTTCCCACGGACGTCGTTGCGGGCTTCAGATAGTAGGATACAAAACATATTTTTTTTTATTTGCTAATGAATTAAACGTCGTGAAAAAGTCGTGGTAGCTCAGGGGCCTGGTGCTCGCCTTTAATTTCATAGTAAGCGAGTAACCTGGGTTCGATCCCCGGTGCCAGCACCACTAAAATTGTTCTACAATTTTAAGTGCTGATTTACCACGTGCTTAGCGGTGAAGGAAAACATCGTGAGGAAACCTGCATGTCCGAGGAATAGAAATATTTCGAAGACATGTGAAGTCCGCCAACCCGCATTGGAGCAGCGTGGCGGATTCTTCCTAGCTCCTTAACCCTCTCAGAAATGAGAGGAGGCCTGTGCTCAGCAGTGGGACATTTATAGGCTGAAACTTTACTTTTTTACTTTTTTTTAAACGTCGTGTCCGATTTAAGAATACCATCGCCGTACCATTCTGTTGGTGTCATAAGAGTCGACTTCAAGCCCTTCATGCCCATCACCCGGAGACATAAGTTCTTATTGCCCAGTCTCTTATGCCCAGTGATTACGCTAGCTTCACAGTGCCCTTCAAACCGAAACACAGCAATGTTTGAACACTACTGCTTCACGGCAGAATAACTGGCCCTGGGGTGGTACCTATCTAGACGGATCCCTGCATATGAATCCTACCACCAGTAAAAACTACTAATGAGATAGTATTTCTCGATGTCAATCATAAAAACAACTATATTTTTTAACAGAAAATTTTTCAGTAATGTTCACTTTGCAATACTACCGCGATCGAACGTTAAAAAATATAACTGAGATGTGCACTACTCGAATACAACTTTATTGCAGTCGCATCACTATGTAGATGACGCGATCGCCGTCATTACCGCAGCGCGCCTTTTTGCTCTGGCGGGAAACAGCGCGTCCGCACGGACTTGAGACGTTTATTTTCGGAATTCCGAGCATTTGGCCGTGGGACGATTTCGATTTACTATCGAGAGGGAGTAATGTACCGTTTTCAAAACTTAAACGGTTTTTTTAACTCTCCCTTAACAGTTTTGATAACAATTTAATAAACAATTATAATGGACGATTTACGGCCACATTTTCATTTTGGCGGGAAATGAAGCGTCAGCGGCAAAAATCTTTTTAAGAACGAGCGGAACCGTGACTTTATTCAGAATGGTTTATAGCTTTCATGTAATTCTGGACGTACTTGAGATGTTCGAAATTAACAAACAACACATTCATTTCATGAAAATAAAATAAGTATATATGACTAACAAATCTTTAATAAGTTATCTTAATAGTATTATAATAGTATCAAACAATTCAACTTTCTCACTTTTGCAAAATAAACTTTTAGTTCATCTTATCTTACTAATATAATAAAGCTGAAGAGTTTGTATGTATGAACTCGCTAATCTATTATACGGAGATGGAGAGGATCATACGCCTAAATAAAGTTCATTCATTGGTTAATGGGATCAAATGAAACCGATCACGAAACCAACCAGAATTACACAGTAGCCTCCCTGGTCAGCGAGAAACGATCTCATACAATCATGTGGCGCAATCATGTGGTAGGCATTCTTTATTATAAAGTATACTGTTAGCTGAATAACATCTCTTACTTAGGTAAGGGTAACCCCACTGACATACCAGTCATACAAAACATACGTCATGCGTCGACCAACTGCCTACCGCCAATTCAATATGGATTAAAACATGACAATCAAAATGGAGAGTAAAGTTCAAAGTTCAAATACTGCGGCCGACATTAAGCCGTCACACAGAAAGAAGAAAGCGAAGAAAAACGATTTGTTCGACATCACAAAAATCCCACGATATATTAAAATCTTTTTAACAAAAAATTCAACAGACAAAGAGAAAGTGATAAAATAAATAATTTACTTAACTAATTTTGAGTCGGCTCCAAACAAACAAGCAACTTAAAAAAAGAGAACCTACAAAAACAGCATTGAACTTTCATATCTGTATAAAAGGATCAAAGGACATTATTTTTTTTTTAAGAACATTGCCCAAATTCGCCTAAGAACCAGCAAACGTTTGACATATTATACCATAATTTTTATTTAAATGAAACTAATTTTACGGATTTTATCGCGTTTAATGTTTTACTATTTATAACCCGACGTTTCGGGCTCTTTACAGCGCCCATGGTTACGGGGGGACTGAGGTGACAGTTGTCCCGATGTCATAGTTAACCCGGAGTACCTTCAGCTTTTAATTATTATTTTTAGTCCGATCTACGCAGAAAGAGCTTACTGTGTCTTGAAGCCTTGCAGTGGTATGCTTGGTTTTTGATTTAATTTTATTAATAATAGGATCCCAAGCCGATGGTAATACCCAACCATCTTCCCTATTGAAATTAGGATGTTTTTTAATTTCAATAGCCTCGCGAATCATCCTTGGTAGGAATCGGTGTTCTTTTGCAAGGATTTGTGGTCTATCAAATCTGATGTAATGGTTGGGATGATCCAGAACATGGTCACAGACTGCAGACTTCCTAGAACGACGATGCTTCACGTCAGCTATGTGTTCTATCACGTGGGTTTTTATTGATCTTCTTGTTTGGCCTATGTAAGAGAGACCACATTCACAATCCAGCTTGTATACTCCTGCGTCTTGTAGAGGGATGTTACACTTGACAGATGGTAAAAACTGACTTATCTTCTTCGGCGGCTTGAAGTATGTTTTTATGGAAGCCCGCTTCAAGATATAGCCAATCTTGTCCGTGACTCCTCTGAAATAAGGTAGAATAGCAGGTACACGCTCGACTGTGGCCGGTTTCACTCGGTCACTGCGACGTAGGCGCGGAACCCGAAGCTTGTTGTCGTGCAAAACTTGCTTGACATGCTGAAGCTCGGCGGCCAGGTGTTTCCTGTCACAGATTCCTCGTGCTCTCTGAAACAAGGATTTACCGACGGTAGCTAACTGTGATGGATGGTGGTGGTGGTATGTCAGAGGAGAACACATAGCTGACGTGAAGCATCGTCGTTCTAGGAAGTATGCAGTCTGTGACCATGTTCTGGATCATCCGAACCATTACATCAGATTTGATAAGACCACAAATCCTTGCAAAAGAACACCGATTCCTACCAAGGATGATTCGCGAGACTATTGAAATTGAAAAACATCCTAATTTCAATAGGGAAGATGGTTGGGTATTACCACCGGCTTGGGATCCTATTATTAATAAAATTAAATCAAAAACCAAGCATACCACTGCAAGGCTTCAAGACACAGTAAGCTCTTTCTGCGTAGATCGGACTAAAAATAATAATTAAAAGCTGAAGGTACTCCGGATTAACTATGACATCGGGACAACTGTCACCTCGGTCCCCCCGTGACCATAGGAGCTGTAAAGCGCCCGAAACGTCGGGTTATAAATAGTAAAACATTAAACGCGATAAAATCCGTAAAATTAGTTTCATTTAAATGAGTAGTGTTCGCGTAAATATAAGAAACCATAATTTTTAGCTAATTTTATGCCGTTAATTTAAAATAATAGAATTTAACGGACACTTGAGATTAATAGAAGAAAATGAAATGGGCATTTCATTAATTACGACACTTCACCGTTCCCGAATGCAACTCTCTCTGTCACTCTGTCTGTTTGTTACCTTTTCACGGATCAGCCGCTGAAACGATCTTGACGAAATCTGGCACAGAGTTGGCTTGCATCCTGAATGTCGGAAAATATAAATATTCTCACGGGATATTTAAAAAACCTATATCCGCGCAGATGAAGTCGCGGGCATCAGCTAGTAACATATAAAATGGTAGCTTTAGCGTAGGATCCGTAAGTCTAGAGATAAGTACAAAAGCTGCTTAAAGCGCTAAGTCACACAAAAAGGCGCAGCTGAAAACCAATAAAAAATTACAGTGTTAACAGAGTCAGCGAGAAACAGAAATAGCTTATCTAACCGTGCAATGTATTGACAAAATCTGTTTGTTAGGTGTTCTGAGTAATTTTTTTTCGATTTGCTTTTCAACAACCGGATTATATATATAATTATTAATTCACAATCCCGCTTCAATGCGCGGGAGTCCCACGCGGTCGTTGCTTGCAGATTGTACGGTTGAGTCGGTGTATTTCGTTTCTCTTCAAGCTTTATGGTATCCTAGTAGTTGCGACGCTCTAATTAGAATAAATGTTAGGGTAGAATTAAAATATTTACTTGGATTTAAAGATTACGATTAGTAGCATCGGGATCTTTCTTCTTTTCCCTTTGCTGAGAACAGGCCCTCTTATTTTTAACGGACTTAAAAAAAGGAGGCGGTTCTTAGTGTCTGATTCTTATGTATGTTCACCGTTATTTTCGTTAATGGTGGACATATTTTTAAAAAAATGTTTGAAAGGGGGGATACCGTAAAGGTGGTCCCATATGATTTTGGTCAAGTTCTGATGATGGGATCCATGAGAAAATCATGATGACTCAGGGCACATGCAGGTTCCCTCCTAGCCAATAGGTGTCCGGCAGAGTAGAATAACACCTATATTTTTCCTACCGAGGTTCTCGCGGGGGCGAAAAGTGAGCTACGTCAGTGGCCTCTGACTACCCCTTATATTTATTTATTTATTTACTCTTTTGTGTATTCACCTTTATGAAAAAGGATTACAAATGGCGGACCTAATGCCGTTTGGCATTCTCTTCCAGTCAACCATGTGCATGGAGAAATAAACATCATAAACATATTACATAAAGGTATATACCCAGATACATACATACATATTCAATTAAATAAATATATCTATATTATTATATACACACATAAACATACATTTTATTATAAAGATTATATGGTAATAAGGCGTAACTGTATGTATGTATGTATTTATGCATCTTTCCTCACGATGCTTATTTTCACCGCGGACCACGTTAATTATATAAAAAAAAATTCGGTGGTGACGCGGCACCTAGACTCAAACCCAGGTCACTCGCGCTTCTTGCCAAGCTACCACGGCTCTTCACTTCATCCTATGCAGGAATACGTCTAGGTAGGTACCACCCCAGGGCCAGTTATTCTCCCGTGAGGCAGTAGTGTGCAAACATTACTGTGTTTCGGTTTAAAGGGCACTGTTAGCTAACGTAATCACTGGGCATATGAGACTTGAGAACTGATGTCTCAGGGTGATAGGCACAGTGTGGTGTCACACACATATGTGAAATGGTGTGGTACCTACCTAGACGGATTTCTGCATAGATCTTTTTAAAAAATGGATTTTGGTGTTTTCCTTTGGTGTTGACCTTTACGGTATCCCCCCTTTCAAACATTTTTTTAAAAATATGTCCACCATTAACGAAAATAACGGTGAACATACATAAGAATCAGACACTAAGAACCGCCTCCTTTTTTTAAGTCCGTTAAAAATAAGAGGGCCTGTTCTCAGCAAAGGGAAAAGAAGAAAGATCCCGATGCTACTAATCGTAATCTTTAAATCCAAGTAAATATTTTAATTCTACCCTAACATTTATTCTAATTAGAGCGTCGCAACTACTAGGATACCATAAAGCTTGAAGAGAAACGAAATACACCGACTCAACCGTACAATCTGCAAGCAACGACCGCGTGGGACACCCGCGCATTGAAGCGGGATTGTGAATTAATAATTTTTTTACCGCATTCGCTTCGGTGAATCGTCAATTTCCCGCCGGCCGGTACTCATTACATCGGTCATCGTTTACGCTGAATCAGTCAATGTGAAAACTTATTGCGACGGTTGTATAAGGCTATTGGTGTGGGCTCTGACGTTATTAATTAAAGAGAAGGTTAACAAACTTTGGTTAGTACTGTTTGAAGCTTGTTTGTCTGAATAAACAGTTGCAATACGCTGAAGTATTGATCCAGAGATCTTATTAAGGCTAATATTTTTTTTTTATTTTTTTTTATGTTAGAGGAGGCAAACGAGCAAGCGGCTGACCTGATGGTAAGTGATCACCGCCGCCCATGAACATCTACAATACCAGAGGAATAGCAGATGCGTTGCCGGCCTTTGAGGAAGGAATAGGCTCTTTTCTTGAAGGTCCCTAAGTCGTATCGGTCCGGAAAAACCGCTGGCGGCAGCAGATTCCATATGGTGCTTGTGCGGGCAGAAAATTACGCAAAATTTGCGAAAAACGCACTGTGCTGGAATGCCAACCATCAAGGTGGTGACGATGGAATTTCGCGCTATGCCGCAATGTGCTATGGTGAAAATCAGCGGCTGGAATTAATCCGAACAATTCCTCGGAACACTCCCCATGGTAGATCTTATAAAAAATGCAAAGGGATGCAACATCTCTTCGCAAAGCCAGTGGATCAAGCCGATCAGATAGAACGTGGTCGTCGACGATTCGTGCCGCTCTCCGTTGAATGCGGTCAAATGGAAGTAGCTGACACTGGGGCGCCCCCGCCCAGAGATGAGAACAGTACTCCATGTGCGGCCGAACCTGCGCCTTATAAAGTTGCAAGCGTTGGGCCGGCATGAAGTACTGTCGCGCTCTACTGAGGACGCCAAGCTTTTTGGAAGCCAATTTGGCCTTCCCTTCCAGGTGACCGCGAAACTGAACGTCACTCGATATGTCGACGCCAAGAATACCGATACAGGCTGAGGCAACGAGGGGAGTGCTCTCAAAATTAGGTGATACGACAAAGGGTTTCTTTTTAGCGGTAATTATACTGCTAAATTAAAATGAGAAACTTAAGAGTTTGATTGCACCACTTAATTAAACAGCAAACAGATGCAAGAGTTTGACGAAAAACTGGCGAAGAAATTAATCCTTCTTGAGCCAGAATCTACAAAAAAAGTGCAGATTCTAATGGTTTGCAACCAAAACAGGAGAATATACGCAAGATTATTTGAACAAATTTAAGCCATCAAATAAAACAAGAGCAACATTTATACAAAGTGTGCTTTTGCCAGACAATAACGCTGTTCACAAAAACAATGATGCGATGTCTGCTCTGCACAGATGTGGCTTTAAATCGCCGGTTCGCACACCTAATAGCCCTGAACCTGCCGCATAGTGATAACTATTCCTTAATAAATTTTGAATAATACTATAATTTTTTTAGATGATATCGATGGGATATAGTATATAATCACGATCTAAAAATGTAACGAAAATATATTAAACAGGTAAAGGTCTATTGTTTAATTTACTTTCGACTTCTTCTCATATAATAAATACGGGGTAAGTCGTAATGTCCTATACATCCCGGCAGGCTGGGCTTAGGGACGATGTGTATATGCCCCAAAAATATAATGAGCATCGTAGCGTGATACCTGTAGGAGATATGTCGACTTAAAGAATTTGCTTCATATGTGACTACCCTGTTATACAGCTGATCGAGGCAATGAACTCATAAATTTAATTGGGCGTTTTTCCATTGAGCTGCCATCGAAAGAACTCGCAAGTACTAGGATAACATGAAGCTTAAGGAAATCTGTTGCGAAGTAAATCTGTTAGTGTGACGCCGTAGTAGGTTAACATAAATTAAATGGAGAAGAAAACGTATTTCGAATTTGTCTGGTTCGGGGCAACAACTTTCTGAGTTAGGGACGCCTAGGGTTTTACATAACAAATAATTTTATAGTTTTGTATGGACAATTTTAATATTAAATTTTGTCATTAAAGCTTCACCGTTGTGTTTATCAGATCAAAGTAGCATGGGTTGGTGCCGGGATGTTATACCAATTATGAGTAACGTTGTGTAATTGTAAAATTTCGCTTCTTTTTCCGTAACTCTTATAGTAAACATATGGCTTTTTATTGATGGTTTGGCGATTGCAGTCATTCCTGTAGGTGCCAACACAATACCAGTTATTCTAAGTGAAGAAATGCAAACACCACTGTGTTTCGGTTCAAAGGGCACTGAAGCTAATCACTGAAAAAGGGAATATAGAACCGATGTCTCATGGTTATGAGCGTGATAGATATTATGGAATTTAATGTAATATTGTAATGAAATGTTCTAACATAACCAATATTCATAATTAATATAAAGCACACATTGTGTACGAAGGTACCCCAGTCAAAATATGTACTAATTATCGTTGCTTTATATTACTGTATTCTTGAAAGAAGCAATTAATTGTATATTAAGTAATTGTTGTTAAATTAGGTTTATAATTATTTATTAGAATATTGTATTTGAAATACATTTATTAATCTTAGTTTTTTGTAAAACAATTTCGATCCAGACAAACGCTGGACTCAGACGGCAAGAAGATTCTATGAGGAGCCATTGGATTGTCGAAGCTATACAGACTAAATTCTGATTAAATCCGTACAATAAAAAATGGCAATGGTAGGCGTGTCACTTACCATCAGGTGAGCTTTTCATCTGCCCTTATAATCTCTGGTGGTGGTGTTGAATCGGGCATTTTAAGTTTATTTCAACTAATGTGCCTACTACTTATAACTTATCGAATTAATAAAACTTTTAAATTTCTGCTCAGACTGAACTCGAACCACTAACAAATCACTATTACCGGGAAACAGAAACAATTCGACTAAAAAAATGAATGTTCCATTTCTAAATTAAAGTTCTAAATGAAAAGGTAACAGAACTGGCCAGTCTTTTATGAAATATTATGTTTCGCTAATTGTTCCGGTACGTCTATAAATTCACAAAAAAAAAAGTACTCGTAAATAGAGCACGACTTATTGGATAGAACTGCTGCGAATTTTCTAGTCGTTCCTAAACTAAGAAGTTCAATGGGTCGGGATTAAAAATAACGAACACTTCTCTATTTACAAAGTGAAGACTGTTCCAATGACAAAGCAATACGATTTCAATATTAAACTCTAGAGACGTGAAGTTCTTGAATGGCGGCACAGCGGAGACAATTTTATTTCAGAAACTAGCTGACACGCCCGTCATTGTTATGTTAAAGTCTATATTGAGAAAAACAGAATAAATGATTGTAAAATGCCTTTTTAGTGAATGCCAGGAAAGGAATATATGTGTCAAATTTAAAGTCAATAAGTCTTGTAGTTAGGTAGATATCGTGATGAGTCATTGATAAATCGCATATAGAACAGAAAATATTAAACACTAGCTGGCCCGGCAGACGTTGTCCTGTCCGTCCCGGAATGCGACGCTATGAGTTTGATTTCATAATTACATTTAAGTATGAAACTTTACAGCTACTCGATTACTGCGCCGCTTACCGGGTCGGACTTCGTTATTTCCTTTTCAGGAACTCTTGCCGTCAGCCATGCACGGTGAAAACGGTAGAACTATCACAACGAAAGTGAAAGGAAACGATTTTGTGGTCGACAACACTTTGATTGTTCCGTATTCGCCGCCTCTTCCAAAACATTCAAGGCCCGTTGCAACGTGGAGTGTTGTAATTTTCATCTGCGGTGGATTGATTATCGCTATTGCGGAGAAGTACAAATTTGATAATCTTATAAAGTGAACATCTTCGAAGGCAACTTACCGTTTGACTTACAAATGCAATAACTATCGAAAATTTAATAAAATTTATGAAAACTCGAAAAAAATGCTGATAAAACGAAAACGCGGCGCCAATCTGCAGAGCTAGCTCAATGGTATGTGAAGAAAGTACCGCGCAGTTGAATCCGCTTTCAGAGGATAATGAAAAAGACAAAGAAAGAAAAAGTATTTATTTTCGCAGAACTGTCATGCATTCAAAATAATAAACCTTAACTAAAATTCATTAACGATAATGCACACAATGCCATCTACTGGCATTACCATCTAGTTTAGGACATAAAATGTATGTATTATTCGCCATGTTCATTTCTATCCGTGTTTTGATTCTGTCAGATGACGTTGTTTACGGAAAATGTATGAGAATTTTTTTTTGTAAATTTTTGTTCGTGATTTTTTCGATATTTTAATATATATTCTGCTACTCGAGGTGGAGACAAATCCAACAAACCCAACATCATAAAAATCGAACCTGCCGTTCTTGACTTAGAAATGGTGTAACTAACACAACTTCGTTATATACATATGCATAGAAAATTTTAGAATAAACTTACATGCCATGTTTAGATGATTTGCAGTAATCACCCGTTTCACTAAAGGATTAACAATCGTTTTATCGGACGCCCGTAAGACGGTGCTACCTGTACAGGCCAGCGTATTTTATCCTGTCATAAAAACGTTATTTCACCCCAGCACATTTACCATCCCGTTGATTAAAAAAATGTCTGAATTTCATCGTACTATGTAACAATTACAAAAGCCATACTGTACATAAGCAACCGATATTAGCAACGTTTCTCATTGCATTACTCACTAAGCACAAATGCTTCAGTCACGTTCCCGACAACAAACGGGTCAAGCGAGTAATGTATTAACGACATATCCATAAAACTGGTTACAGTAACGTCAATTACGACTACAGTCGCTATAATGCTGGATGGACAATTTGGGACAAGGTAATTTTGAAGGTAAACAAAATCACGTTTCAAGACAGAATGGATTTGGATGGAAGTTTCCGCTTCGTGTTTCAAAAAGTGACCCCATTCTGAAATCCAAGACTTCACTCGCATTTGTTTAAATATTTAGGAGATTATTATACCTAAAGTCATCAAGGTTAACAAATACAGTAGCAAACCTCATACTAACGCGTCTCAAGAAGCGTATCATTATCCAATTGCTACGACGTACCTTAGACCAAAAACATTTTGAAATAAACATACATATTGTTGGGGTTCCTGAGGATTTCTTCAACCATTTAGAACGCCTTATGGGATTCTACAGAAATCCGTCTAGGTAGGTAACACCCCAGAGCCAGTTATTCTGCCGTGAAGCAGTAGTGTTCTGTACTGTGTTTCGGTTTGAAGGGCACTGAGAGCTAGCGTATCACTGGGCATATGAGACTTAAAAAGTGATGTCTCAGGGTGACGGGCGCAGTGTGGTGTCACTCAGAAATGTTCGGGGTGACACAGCATATGTTATGGGCAGACGTTGCACTTACCATCAGGTGAACGTTTTGCTCGTTCCGTCACTTTCATCAAATAAAAAAATTATATTTAAAACCGGCGATTTGCGATTGCGATCGCGGTATATAGCGCGTCGAGTATAACCAAACGATGTTGAAGATGCACGACGATGACGTATTATTCTTAACACATATATTTGTCTCTTTTACTCTAGTTCGCTGGCATGACTTCTTGATCTTAACTTTATGCAAGCGGCATTCATAGCTTTTCACAACACAAAATTCAGGGCCCTGTGATTAGAGAAGTGTGGAATATGTATTTTTTTAATAACACCACAGTAAATAAATACAAATAAAAAAAAAATCACTGATATCCTACTTTTTGAATTAGGTTAAAAATAATCAATAAACTTAACCATACAAAATACTTCATTAGACAAATAAAGAAGAGTGTCATCACTTTTTGGACCAATTTTGTGTACGTTCTAAAGCCTGAATACTGAAAATTATTGAAAACCAATGGGCACCGTGTACAGAAGCACTTCCTCTAACCATCTTTAGCTCTAACTCCTTATACGGCATAAGCAAAGCTATAAGAAACGTCTCTGAATGGAGTTTATTCGCAAAAACCGTCGTACAAACGGAGTTCAAAGATCCGCAAACGATTTACGATGCACAGTAAGAGGAACAAATTGAATACAAGATCAGTGCAGAAGCTATAAACCTAATAAGGTACGTTTTAAGTTGATATATCGCACGACTTTCGCACAACACTTAATACTATTTTATATATTATTAATACTTCACATTAAAAAGATTTTGATCTCTTACACCGTAAGATTTCCAGGATATCTGTACAATCTTAATTACGTGAATTATCTTCTGATTTTTGCCAAAAGTAATTGCGAATAATGTACTGTATTCCCGTATGTAGTAGTATGTGTAATATAAATAACAGTTTTTATATGTTCGTAGTTTGCATATACCAAATTATCCAGACTTATTAATACGTGGAGAGAAAACTCTGTACCCCTTTTTAAGTAGATTACGCACGAAGGAGTGTGAGATTTCAGAAAGCTAACTTAGTTTGTATGCAGAAGAAGCGAGAAAGCTAAAATTTGTATACAATGTGTTGCAAATACATTAAATTGTTCATACTGACAATGTCAACATAATAGTCTGTCACATAATAGTCTGACAGAGTACAGATTGTCGTCATAAAATTTTAAAATATTGTCAATAAATAATTAATCAAACCCCAATAACGTACAAACTTACAATTTTTATTAATCGAACCACAGAGCGACCATTAATGTGATCTACTCGTAAGTCATATTTTAAAATCCAAAACGCTTTTTATTTGTTTAAATAAATAACAAAAATACAGCAGTCGAAACAGTATTGTTTTCCGTTAAGACTCAATAAAAATGTTGTCACGCCTCGAAAATCAACAAAGGAGGAAATTATTTAAGGGTATTGACGTCATTTCGTCAACTCTTAAGTAAACAAATATCCTCCCCAAACCCCACAAATACATAACAAATGTATGTTTACTGTGCACCGCTCCACTATTAAGTCTTACAAATATTTTCCAATATAGTACGGAGTGTAAGAAAAATCAAAAGCCATGGAATATGAAGAAAAACGCAAATAAATAATCAAAAAGTTAAGTTACACCATATAAATGTGACACTGCTGAGCATAGGCTTCCTCTAATTTTTACGAGGACGTTGGACACTTTATGTAAAAATATATGAAACATCTAACTTATAATTTCTGCTAGATCGGGACCTAGGGGCTTCTGTGTAACTATGGTTGGATTCGTGATCGGTTTCATTTGATCCCATTAACCAATGAATGAGCTTTATTTTGGCGTATGAAGCTAATTCATTAGTTAATGGGATCAAACGAAACCGAACACGAAACCAACCAAAATTACACAGTAGACCCCCAGGGCTATTGATTTAAATTGCTCAAATAAAAGTATTTATAACTTGGTCAAAATCATTCAGGTTTTGAATAGGTACAAACAGATCTTCTTCTTTTAATTCTGGTCTCTCTCAATATAATTCCGCCAATGTCAAGTCAGTCACGGGAGTGACAAAAGATAATTCAAAATTTCGGTCAACAGTAAAACGATAGTTGACTTTTACTGAAGATTTGCTGAATTGATGGAGACAAAACGAAAAGTACAAATCTGATCTTGAATTTAATTTTCCAATCACTGTACACTTTTACAAGCACTTAATGCATGTAATAGTAATTAACACAATAAACTATCAACATTAAACATCAATACTCAAAATATAAATAGAAATGATGCATTCCTGCTAGGAATCCTACCACCTGCACCATTTCTATTACCTACCTAGAGCAGGTGGTAGGATACCTGCTAGGAATCCTACCGCCTGCTCTAGGTAGGTACCACCCCAGGGCCAGTTATTCTGCCGGGAAGCAGTAGTGTGCAAACATTACTGTGTTTTGGTCTGAAAGGCACTGAGAGGTAGCGTAATCACTGGGCATATGAGACTTAAGAACTGATGTCTCAGGGGGACGTGCGCAGTGTGGTGCAATACAGAAATATTCTCGGTGTCGCGGCATTGCTATGGGCCGACGTTGCATTTACCATCAGGTGAACGTTATGCTGGTCTCGTGCCTTACTCAAAAAAAAATACAATAGTCACTTTTCAAGTTGACGCCATCAGTCTTTCATTATCATTCAACGTATCACTAGTCCACTGCTGACCATAGGCCTACCCCCGAAATAGATTAGAGAACAAAAGATTGTAGCTCTTGTTTTAGCGGGATTTAGCCATAGTTGCCACGCATGGAAGTTGGGTCGGCAACCGCAGTTTATTTATTCAGATGCTCCAGGAAGATGGTGCTGCCCATCTCGTAGTTTTCATTTTCCCTCTGTCGACTTACTACCTACTGGTGGTAAGATTCCTATGCAGGATTCCGTCTAGGTAGGTACCACCCCAGGGCCAGTTATTCTGCCGTGAAGCAGTACTGTGCATATGAGACTTAAGAACTGATGTCTCAGGGTGACGGGCGCAGTGTGGTGTCACACAGTAATATTGTGGGTGACAAAGCATTTGTTATGGGCAGACGTTACACTTACCATCAGGTGAACGGTTCGCTCGTTCCGTCACTTTAGTGAAATAAAAAAAAAGACTTTTACGATACCCACGGGAAGAGATGATGTGTTAGCCGCCACTACCCGGCCTTAAGTGTATAAACAGATCGTAATCGAATGCTGTATCACATACCCTCAAGTAATACTCTCACACAATAATACTGAAATCCGGCAAATTATTTTGTTACAGTACCGCCCCGGTCAGTTTAATGACCCATTATACTTTAAATAGCAGTTAACATCGGACCGTTTGAGCACGCAAGGTTACGCACTGTCAAAACGACGAATGTTGGCATAGGGCCATTCATAAACGACTTCATTGAGAGGCCTCGTGAATGCCGCGTGTAGTTCAGTAGATAATAGTAATATTTTCTGCGTAAGTGGCGGAGAGGGTGCTTCCAGTTTGTAGGTACGACCTAAGCACATAAATCGAGCAAATCTGGTAACAATATTTGTTCGTAAGTTTGAAAATGTTTTCTCGGAAATGCGAAAATTCTACGCTCAGGAAATATTTGCGTCGAGAAATCTATTTCAGCGTCTCGTCTTCGCGATAATTACGTCCTTAAATAGACATTAAACGGGATCTGACGTCGATATGCTAAAATAAACATAATTCTAAAGTTTTAGTATTTCTTTATATAATGAGACGCCTTTTGAAAACGGTATGCTTTTGATGATGATGCTCTCCTAGTCAAACTGTCAACTGCGGAAGAAATATTATAGTGCTACAAAAGTATGCGCAAACAGTAGGTTACGCACATGCTATAAGATCGGATGTAGGCTAGGATACAGTCGTAGAAGATCAACAATTTGTGTCTTCAAAACTAACGTTAGCTCCGGCTGATGTACGAACTTATGACTTGTGGCCCAGTGATCAGTTACTTTGACCACAAGAACACGCGGTAATATACCCTGTATCCTAAACATCCATTAAATTTGTGACACGTTATCTTTTCAGAATCTTTTTATTTTTTATTGGATACACTGACGAGACGAGCAAAACGATCTCTGTATGAGTGACATTTTAACAGAATTATAATAAGTATAGAAACGTTTTGCCGTGTGGTGGTCTACCACCCCAACTCATACCGTGGGTGTCGTAAAAGTCGACATAGAGAAAACTAACTAAAACCAGAACATGGGCAGCAGCGTCTTCTTGTAACATCTGAATAAATAAACTGCGGTTACCAACCCGCCTGCCAAGCGTGGCAACTATGGCAACATTCGCCCGAAATGATAGCTACAATATTTTGTGGCAATCTATGGGGGAGGCCTATGTTCTACAGTGAATTAGTGATAGTCTGAAAGGATGATGATGATGATGATGAAAGCAAGTTCTGCACAAAGTAAAATTATACAATAAAAGCATAGATCGATGGTAACGCGCTCATCCGAACGGGCATAGCAAAAATGGCGTCGACAGTAAAAACTAAAGGACGTCAACAATCAAGCTCTCCCACGCCGCGTACTCGCGGGGTTTGTCAATGACGGCATCCTGGACGCGATTAATTTATGTGGGTATATCGGAAGTGACGTTAATCGATTTTGTTGGTATTCTGAAAATAAGTTTCAACATACATACACAGAGTCACGCCTGTTTCCTTTTGGGGTAGGTATAGACCACATATTCCCACTTGCTACGATCCAGCCCATCAAAGCGAGGAGTTGTTACATAGGACACGATGACGCTACACTAATACGATAGGTAATGAAACAATTATTTTTAAGGAATATTGTGACGGGACGAGCAAATCGTATACCTGATGGTAAGTCCAACGTCTGCCCATAACAAATGTGTGACCCAGATCATTTCTGTATAGCACCACACTGAACTCGTCACCCTGAGACATCAGTTCTTAACTCTCATATGCCCTTTAATTATACTAGCTATCAGTGTCCTTCAGACCGAAACTCAGTAATGCTTGGACACTGCTTGAAGGTAGAACAACTGGCACTGCTACCCTCAACGGATTCCTGCTCATGAATCCTATCACTAATCCTATCAAAATAATAATGTTCTGTTCATTGATTTTAATTGAGTTTTGTTCTTCCTCTTTTTAGCCTCTAAAATGTTCACTGCTGGACGAAGATTTGCCAAATTTGGTAAGCAGATTGGCCGTCGCAGTACCAAGGTACGCGCGCAATTTGAGTTCGAATCCAGTTACTCGGACAGCACAATTTTAACGAATCTACCCCACTCTAGCATTTCTCTTATGCCATTAGTGCATTTTACTCATACAAATTTCAAATGCACAAACACCCGGATCCGGAAAAACTATCTCTTGACCACACAAATATTTGTCCAATGCGGGGATTGAACTCGCGATCCATAGCGCAGAAGCCAATAGCTTAGCCCCTGCGCCAAACGAGGCGACTATAATAATTAATTGCATCGAGCGGAAACCTGTACTTTTAAGAAATAAGCTCGCACTAAAACAGCGCTGGCTATTTCTCAGGCATGCCGGTTTTACTGGTAGTAGGATTCATATGCAGAAATCCGTCTAGGTACGTTATAAGCACCGCAGTGCCAGTTATTCTGCCGTGAAGCTGTAGTGTGCAAACATTAGTGTTTCGGTCTGAAGGTCACCGAGAGCTTGTGTAATTATTGGGCATAAGAGAGTTCTTAAACTGATGTCTCAGGGTGATGAGCGTAGTGTGGTGCCACACAGAAATGTTCAAAATGACACATCCGTTGTTATGGGCACACGTTGAATTTGCAGGTAGGTTCAACGTCAGGTGAACTTGTTTTTTTGTCACTTTTTCCTATATAATAAAGCGACAGATTCCCGACTAGACCAGAAAGTCCTTTCAAAAATGAGAGGCCCTTATATCAAGAGTGATCCAAGTAGCAATTTCAAAATTCTTTGGGTTGCTGGGAGCCTCCTCTTATTAGTCGGGTACCATAGTTGATGGAAAAGAGAAGGGAAGTTCCCTATCCTCGTGGGATGGAAAAATAACCATGTATAATGCTAGTGTCGCATAGTGCATCCGGAAGCGAGGATTTCTCACGAAATAATTAAAAATTGTTAATTAATATATATATAATAACGTTTCGGAGGTTCAGTACATAAATACTACTGTTTACAATAAATGAATGAATGTGTTATCGATATCGACAGGAAACGTATGTACAATCACGGACAAGCTGATTACAAAGTAATATAGATAGATTAAAAGTCACAAACTTTTCCAGTTAATCAAAAAATACTAATCATATTTATAGTTATTACTGATATAACTAAGAATATATTTCTAATAACCTTAACGTAAATTGAATTTCTATTTTGTCCGGCAGAGTAGAACCGCACCTACCGAGGTGTCGTAAGAGGCGACTAAGGTAGTGCAGATTAGCTCCATTAATACTGCCGTGTGGTGGTGGCTTAAGTGAATCTACTACCCCATCGCATCCCGTGGGTTTTGTAAAAGTCGACAGAGAAGAAATAAACAGGAGATGGGCAGCAGCATCTTCCTAGAACGTCTGAATAAATTAACTGCGGTTGCTAAACCGCCTGCCAAGCGTGGCAACTATGACAAAATCTCCCCAAAATGAGTGCTACAACTTTTGTGGTAATCTATGGCCTATGTTCAGCAGTGAACTAGTGATAGGCTTGAAATGATGATGATGATGAAATAAAACTAGATTTTACGGATTTTATCGCGTTTACTGTTTACTATGTCTTGATGTCATAATTTACCGGGAGTACCTTCAGCTTTTAATTATTATTATTGGTCCGATCTACGAAGATAGAACTAACTGTGTCTTGATAAAAGTAAACAGTGAACGCGATAAAATACGTAAAATCTAGTTTTATTGAAATGTACATTATTCGCCTATATATATGAAATATTACTTAGTTATTTAAAAAAAAATATGAAGCTATTATGGAGATATTTGTTAAAAAAAGATAACATTTTACGAATATTTTTAAGCATGATCGCCAAGGTTCAAGGAAACATAGGCAAAGGAACACTCGTAATTTACACATTGAAAAGCAGCTTTCATATAAATATTAATGACCGAAGTATTACATAAATAAGAAAATTTGAATAAGTACTGTAAGCAACGCAATTATAACGAAATGACACATGAGATCCAACGAAGCGATGCGCAATTAGGACAACTGAGCAGTAGATTGTACCCCAGATAGCGACCAGCACAAAAGCGACCAAGCGCGAAATTAATTCGCCAAGGTAAATTACTAATTAGCAGAAGATACCCTTATTCGGAGCTAGTGATGAGACACGTTATTATCGATAATGTTTATTGTTGACAACAGTCGTCTCAGGTTGACGAAAGCAGTGTGGTGTCCACATAGCAAAGTAAAGACAAGCGCAGTCTTTCTACCCATAGGTTCAAAAAGTTTATGAATAGGGTTATTATAATATAAAAGAATATATGGACGATAATAAACTCGGAATGAGGTGATCACTATCAGGCTGCTTCTATATAATAATAACTAATACTACTTATTTTACACTAATACTTTTATTGTACTATTTATTTGACAACATAATTCAATGTAATAATAAGTCGAAAATATGACCTGAAAAAGAGGACATACCTCATTAAAAAAACATTTGACAAACGAAATTTGTATTTCTTACAATCAGAGAATAAATATATTTCATTTCATAGAAGTGTTCAGAATGACGCAGCGTTTGTTATGGGCAGACGCTGCCCTTATCATCAGGTAAACGATTTGCTCGTCTCGTCACTTAGTTCTATAAAAAAAAACAGATATTCGATGAGCCTCGTACCGCGAAACATTGTGTAGTACGATCACTAAATGGGGCATCGACTTATGTCCAATTTGCCAATGGATACAGCCTGCCTGAGCACATTTAGGGAAACCGCTTGAGGACCAAGTTCGGTATGGGAGTTACAATATCTTTTTCCTTCATCATATTTAAAGCATATTGTAATTGCAGAATATTTCTTTTGATGACATTTCTCGTCTAGGAATTCTCCGAAATGTTTCTGGAAACTATTTATCGAATAGAGTAAACAAAATTACTGATGAGGTTAGCAGGATTGTATCGCGAAAATAAGAATTAAATACAAGCAACTTTGAATAGAACGAACCGACTTGTAAATTGAATTCAAGAGAATACCTAACAAACTATTGATAAAACCTTACGCTGCTAAGCTAAGCGGAAGCTTTTAAGATTGGAGGGTGACGCGAGAAACTTGAGTTTCTCAAAAATTTTGTATCATTCCTCAGATCAGCGGTGAATGAAAACATCGTGAGGAACCTTGCATGTCCGAGAATTAAAAATATTTTGAAGGCATGTGAAGTCAATATGCATCGGAGCAGCGTGGCGGATTCTTGTCGGCTCCAAAACGCTATCAGAAATGAGACGAGGCATGTGTTCAGCAGTGGGTCATTTAAAGGCTGTTACTTCACTTTTGTTGTCGGTGATGACATGAAGTACGTAAAGTACAGTTTACAATTTCTATGCCGAAATATTTGTAAACTATTAAAAAAATCTGTAAAACTAAAAAAATTAAAATGAACCTAAATGCAAGGTTCCATTGCCGTACAATCGGGCAATCAGCTTTACACCATATAACATTTTGGAGGCCATTGGAACACTATCTCACACGCAACGCATTAGTGAGGCAACTCTTGTAGGTATCACTGCTTAGAAGCATTGCGTATTAGTCTCATAAATCATATCGGTCGGGATGCAATAATTAACGATCTAAAGTATTAATAAAAAAAGAAAACAGAAGCCTTCACTTTTTTGTGATAGCCTTCCTATCCAAGAATAGTCTAAGTAGGTACCACTACAGGGCCAGTTATTCCGCCGTGAAGCAGCGGTGTGTATTAATGTATGTTCGGTTTGAAGGGCCCCGAGATCTAATGTAATCAATGGACATATGAGACCCAAGAATGTCCCAGGGGGACGGGCGCACTTGTGGTGCCACGCAGAATCGTTCTGAGTGCACTCATGGTCAAGTGAACGTTTAGCTCGTCTCGTCATTTACTCCAATAAATAATTATTAAATCAAAAAAACGACTTCAACGCAGCGGCTACAAACAAAGTTTCGTGATAATCTCAGTGGATCCAATCATCAGAACTTGACCAATGTTATATAGGGACACCCCCTTATGATATCCCCTTTGTAAAAAAATAGGTTAAAAATAAATATAAAAATAGTTCATTAACAAGGAAGTTATGGCAGAACATAAAAATAGGAAAATAAATATATACATATACAGACAAATTGAGAACCTCCTTTTTTGAAAGAGAAAATGACGAGAAGTAACAAATCGATAACCTGATGTAAGTGCAACGTTTTCTTGCCGTTCGAACACACCGACAAATGTTTTTATTTTTTAAAGCGAATATTCTATCGGAAAAACATTAAATTACAAATATAATACGTAGATTCTACGAGTAATTCATTACATTTTCGCCTACCCCAATTTAAATTTAAATCGCGATAAACTACATCTTTTTTAAAAACATCCAACCCATTTGAAACAGCTCGAAAATAAAACGATATTATTATCAGAAAGCTCAGGGGCTAGGCGCTCGCTTTAAATTTCATAGTACGCGAGTGACCTGGGCTCGATTCCCGGTGCCGGCACCACTAAAATTGTTAATTGCAATTTTAAGTGCTGATTTACCACGTGCTGGGCGGTGAAGGAAAACATCGTGAGGAAACCTGCATGTCTGAGTAATAAAACATATTTCGAAGACATGTGAAGTCCGCCAACCCGCATTGGAGCAGCGTGGCGGATTCTTCCTAGCTCCAAAACCCTCTCAGAAATGAGAGGAGGCCCGTGCTCAGTAGTGGGACATTTATAGGCTGAAACTTTACTTTTTTTTATTATGAGAAAGTTACATAAGGGAGCTATATCACCACTGTCCCCCACTAGGTATTCTAGCGTCTAGATATAAATACGCGAGACCGGCCCCGCTTTGTCATATCAATGAAACTGCGGGCGATTCATGAATTACCCGAGTGCGCGCGCAAAACAACGAATGTCGCTCCAAGGGCGTTTGACACGCGCCAGTCGTTTCCCGTATGAGTTTTGGGAAGATTCTAGTCGGTTGTGAACCGTGGCAGTAATAGAATATTTTATTCGTGTATATTTATGAAATCCAAACAACTGATATTATTATAATAGAGTTAAGAGAATTATACCTTTATTAGTTAATGCTTTACTTGTTGCTGTTTTGCTGGTAGTAGGATTCCTATACAGGAAATCCGTCCAGGTAGGTACCACCCCATACCAGTTATTCTGCCTTGAAGCAGTAGTGTGATTTTGATTGACACTACAAAATCTCCTGCGCAGTTGATCGTTTCCGACAGTATTCGGAAGTGGTAGCCGTCGTCGAAAATCGGCCAGGGTTACATCGTCATAGAACTTTGTAGACCTTTGTGACCCACCTCTAGACTTATTTACTTCCATTACAGCCTCTTACCAGAACCCAAAAATTTTGCTAACGAATTCGCTTCCACAAACACCACGAGACAGAACTACATAACAACGACAAAATATTTCTACAGGTTGGTAATACAAAATAATTTCAAGATCCACCTACGTTAGAGACTTTGGAACAAAGCCAATATTTTATGAAGAGAAACGCTGCGTCAATGAAGAGTGTGAAAGATCACAATGTTAAGTATATCGAAACAATATAAGAAGCAACATGGATTCGACCGAAATACATCGAAAAAGGGAAAGTATCGAAAGTCGAAGAAATCCCCTTGGCATATATCCAACAAAGTGCGAAAATGCCCACGAATAGAATGAATAAATCCATTCAAAAAATGCGTCGAGATAGAATTATTGAAAGACGACACGTTACTCCGTTCAATATCGTACTTAATGAGCCAGCGAATAGAGTAGTAAATTGAAAATACGTGATCACATCAGTAACAAATGAATGTATGCGAGGAAAAATGAAATTTATTTTTTCGGCGATACAGTTCATAATGGATGGATTCACTGAGGGGTCTCATTTTACGAAGTGGATCGATTTCTACATGGGTCAAGTTCGTGAAGGCAAAACAAATTGCTTTATTGTGTAACGTTAGTCTGAAAATAAGTTTTAGTTCGAAATGGGCGTTCACTTTTGTGTTGTCACAGTAAATATATGAAAGTCGTATACAAACTAGGTCCATTAGTTGAGTTAATTTTTAAAAACAAAAAGATTTGAACTGTTATTTTTAATTATTAATTAAAACATTTATTTGGCTTCTATAATGATGAAATAATCGAATGAATGAACTAGTTTACAAATAAAATTAGGTAAAAATGTCGACACTTAAGAGGTATTTATTATTCGTTATTACATATTACGTCGTTTGGTGGCGGCTCGTTAAAAGAATACTACCACTCCATCACATCCAATGGATCTCGTAAAAGGCGAGTAAGGAATTAAACTGCACTGTGCACCCAACAGCGCATGGTGGCGATGGGCTCACCACCTATCACACAAAGTGCATTATATTGTTTTGGTGAAACGTGGATTGTGGCAGTCATCTGTTTTTGCAGTGAGTGCCCAGTCTCTGACTACCCCTTATGGGATACAGTCGTGATCTTATGTATGTATGCTATTAAAAATACATATGCCACTTTGTCCTAAAGATTATGATCGATTACTACTGTTAGAATGTATTGTTCTCTTAGGGCAGGTGGCATACGACCACGGCTATCCTCTGAACATCACTATGAATATGTACTAAATACATTAAAATATATAATTGTAAGTTGTTTAAGTAAAAGACGATTATTTTATACATAACAATTACACATGACAATTTTTTTTTATTTCATAAAAGTGACGGAACGAGCAAAACGTTCACCTGATGGTAAGTGCAACGTCTGCCCATAACAAATGCTGTGTCACCCAGAAAATTACTGTGTGACAACACACTGCGCCCGTCACCCTGAGTCATCAGTTCTTAAGTCTCATATGCCCAGTGATTACGCTAGCCTCACAGTGCCCTTCAAGCCGAAACACAGTAATGCTTGCACACTACTGCTTCACGGCAAAATAACTGGCCCTGGGGTGGTACCTACCTAGATGGATTCCTGCATAGGAATCCTACCACCAGTAAAACGCGACTTCCGCTTAAATAATTGTAGGCCTGTGTGGGTGCGTTCGTTTCAAACGTTTGTACGTAGTTTCTCTACTGCTTATATATTTACTGTGGTATTGTTCTGCATTCACGGTAGATTAAGTGTCAGCAAGATATATCGTAACCAAAGAAGATTGGCCAGTTTCATACCAGCTACTTGACCTAATCGTAAAGTGTCGCGACCATAAATGACTTATAGCTTGATCGATTGTTCATAATGCAGCTGATCATACTATTATCTAATTGGCTGATCATAATATTATATAATAATATTTTATTTTTTCAAGTCCGATATAAATATAAATTCATGTTTTGTTTTGAGAATGCAATACGACACCGGCGCCATTTTCAAACTTTAATTTTGGCTATATGCCATTTTTCCCAGAAAACTTACATCAATACTTTATATTATAAATGGGAAAGTTACTTTCTCTGTCCCTCTGTCTGTTTGTTACCTTTTCACGGTTCAACCGCTGATTCGATCTTAACGAATCTTAGCTTGCGCCCTGGAGACGGACATGGGATTTTTATCCGGAAAAATCAAACAGTTACGGAATATTTAAAAAACGCGGACGAAGTCGAGGGCATCAGCTAGTACTTTATACGGCTTAATACTATTTTTAAGCCAGCCTAGTGTCAGTGTCTTGAAGTAGGTATTGATCGTGTGTGCTGTAAAGCACTCGAAATGTCCGGTGATAAATAGTTTAAAAATTAAACGCGATGAAATCCGTAAAATTAGTTTTATTAGAGGTAGTAGACATGACAGCTTACGAACGGGCCTCGGCTGTCACGTCCACAGATTGTGAAAACAGGTCGGTCACATGGTCATCCTCTAGTGTATCGGACCACAGATAAAACAGCATTACCTTTTCGTTGTGTACTTTTTAGTCAACATACCATTGAGTAAATTTACTTTAATAGAGACCTTAGAGGACTACGAGCTTTGATGTCTGCTATCGGTTTCGTTACATTTTTACAACATGTTCATTTGACAGAAAACGACCATGAAGGTCAAAAAAAAATTATGGAAAAAAAAAATTACGCTAGCTAACAGTGCCCTTCAAATCGAAACACAGTAATGTTTGCACACTACTGCTTCACGGTAGAATAACTGGCCCTGGGGTGGTACGAGTACCTACCTAGACTGAATCCTGCAAGGAATCCTACCGCCAGTAGAACAGTAATAGCGTCAAGTTGTATGGTGTCTCTATGTCGCTGCATCCGATCCATCCCCCGGTTTTTTCGCAGAAGCATAACATCGGACACGGCAAAATGAGAACGAAGCGAGAATAAAGTGAGAACGTAGTGCGACCGAAGCGAGAACAGTAATCGAAAGCTATCACCGCAATCTGTAAAGATAGCATCAATGTACTTTTACGATAATAATTCGAAACAGTCGTAGGCGTTTACAACGGTATAAAACATTTCAATCCCGCATCGCCAATTGAGGAGTTATAAATCTTTATGTAACTTTTACGACATTTGCATTGCGTAGAGCAAAAATTGAAGATAATGTATGGGAACATAAATTCAGCCTTGATAGCTAAAAAAAAATCAATAAAGCAATAGCTTCATCCGATACCATGACATTGGACTTTGACCTATTAATTCGAACTTCCAGCAATGTACAAAGCAAAACAATAAAATGATTAAGTACTAGCTATGGCTATGCCCCGCGGTTTCACTCGCGAAAATAAGCCGACCACATATAAGCGTCAGGGCACCTCGCTGATCATTCTCAGTCTGGCCCTTCTAAGTAATGTTACGTACTCAGCGTGCGTGCCGTGGTAGCTCAGGGGCCGGGTGCTCGCCTTTAATTTTATAATACGCGAGTAACCTGGGTTCGATTCCCGGTGCCAGCACCTCTAAAATTGTTCTAAAATTTTAAGTGCTGATTTACCACGTGCTCGGCGGTGAAGGAAAACATCGTGAGGAAACTTGCATATCCGAGGAATAGAAATATTTCGAGGAAATGTGAAGTCCGGCAACCCGCATTGGAGCACCGTGCGGACTATTCCCCGCTCCAAACCCCTCTCAGAAATGAGAGGAGGCCTGTGCTCAGCAGTGGGACATTTATAGGCTGTTACTTTACTTTTTTTACAGCGTGCGGCTCCCTAAGGCCGTCATGAGAAGTATTACAGCCTAGAACTTTCCTCGATAAAATAGCTATCTAAGTCTAAAGCAAAACTAATTTTAAGTCGGATTAGTAGTTCCTGGGATCAACGCGTTCATATATATAAAGCTTTACCGCCAACAGCTATTCATCTATAAAAATAAACAATATTTAAGTGTCTGTTTGTAATAACAAAATAAGTTTTTTTTCTCAATGCTTATAAAAGTATATACCTACGGTACTTCTAAAAAAAATCAATTCTTAAAATGTTTGTCTGTCTGTTCGTTCCGGCTAATCTCCGAAACGGCTGGACCGATTTCGACGGGACTTTCACTGACAGATAGCTGATATTATAGCGGGTAACTAGCCTAAGTTACCCTTTTATTTTAGAAAAATAATTAGGGTTCCCCGCAAAAAATAAAATACGATTCAAACCGAAGTATATATGTACATCGATCGGGATCGGCTTTTTTACACGGGTGAAACCGCGGGGCACAGTTAGTATTTATTATAATAGTAAGAAGTAAGTTAAGATAGTAATTTTATCAGCCCGTGGGTGTAAGAACATCATCATCATCATTTCAGCCTATCATCACCATCTAATCCATTGCTGAACATAGCTTAAACATTACCACTAAATTGTGTGGCTCTCATTTAGCGGATTTTGCAATAGTTACCACGCTTGGCAGGCGGTTCGGCAATCGCTCCTGGTTTTTATTTTCCCTCTGTCGACTTTTACGACACCCACAAGATGCGATGGGGTGCTAGATTCTCTAAGCCGCCGCCACACGGATAAGAGATTGTATAAGATGTGTGACGAGAACTAGTGGGATTGCTATTCCAGTTATTCCGCCGAAGCAGTAGTGTGAAAGCATTGCTGTGTTTCGGTCTGATGGGCACAGAGGGCTTGCGTATTTACTGGGCATATGAGACTTAAGATTTGATGTCTTAGGGAGACTGGCGCAGTGACACAGCATTTGTTAAGGGCGAACGATGCAATTTCCATCTGGTGAACATTTTGCTCGTCACGTCTCTTTATCCTAAAATATATCTATGAAAACTTCAAAGATATAAAAAAACAACTAAAATACTAATTTAAATGAAACTAATTTTACGGATTTTATCGCGTTTTATTTTATTATTTATAACCCGACGTTTCGAGTGCTTTACAGCACCCATGGTCACGGGCGGACTGAGGTGACAGATGTCCCGATGTCATAGTTAACCCGGAGTACCTTCAGCTTTTAATTATTATTCCTTGTCCGATCTACGCAGAAAGAGCTTACTGTGTCTTGAAGTCTTGCAGTGGTATGCTTGGTTTTTGATTTAATTTTATTAATTATAGGATCCCAAGCTGGTGGTAATACCCAACCATCTTCTCTATTAAAATTAGGATGTTTTTTAATTTCAATAGCCTCGCGAATCATCCTTGGTAGGAATCGGTGTTCTTTTGCGAGGATTTGTGGTTTATCAAATCTGATGTAATGGTTGGGATGATCCAGAACATGGTCACAGACTGCAGACTTCCTAGAGCGACGATGCTTCACGTCAGCTATATGTTCTTTTACGCGGGTTTTAACTGATCTTTTTGTTTGCCCTATGTAAGAGAGACCACATTCACAATCCAGCTTGTATACTCCTGCATCTTGTAGAGGGATGTTACACTTGACAGATGGTAAAAACTGACTTATCTTCTTAGGCGGCTTGAAAAATGTTCTTATGGAAGCCCGCTTCAAGATATAGCCAATCTTGTCCGTGATTCCTCTGACATATGGTAGGACTGCAGGTACTCGCTCGACTGTGGCCGGCTTCACTCGGTCACTGCGACGAAGGCGCGGAACCCGAAGCTTGTTGTCTTGCAAAACTTGCTTGACATGCTGAAGCTCGGCGGCCAGGTGTTTACTGTCGCAGATCCCTTGTGCTCTCTGAAACAAAGATTTGCCCACGGTAGCTAGCTGTGAAGGATGGTGGTGAGATTCACCGTTTAAGTACCTATTTGTATGGGTCTTTTTCCTATACACCGTGTGACTCAAAGTGTTATTAGGATTTCTAATTATTAAAACATCTAGAAAAGCTAAACAGTTATTTGTCTCTAACTCCATTGTAAATTGTATTTTAGAATTTATGGAGTTAAGGTGGTCTAAAAATGCAGTGACTTTATCAGAAGGTAGTATTGTGAAAGTATCATCTACATACCGCTTGTAGAACCTTGGATTTACTGGAGAAGTACGGAGGGCTTTCTCCTCAAAGTCTTCCATGAAGATGTCAGCAACAATGGGAGATACTGGGGAGCCCATCGCCACACCATCTACTTGCCGGTAGTATTGCTCCTTCCACAATAGATAGCCAGATGTTAGGCAATGTCTGAGTAATTCTGCATGTTCTACTGGCATGTTGTTCTCTGTTAGCTTCCTAGTTACAATTGAGATGCAGTCTTCAACAGGTAGGCATGTAAATAACGACTGGACATCAAAACTGACCATAGTTTCATTGTCAGTAAGATGTAGGTCTTTTATCTCACTGACTAAATGATAGGAATCCTTTGTGTGTGCTCTTGTGTGTCCTCTAAGTGGGGAGAGTATTTTAGCCACATGTTGAGCCAATCTGTAAATTGGTGAATCGATTTGACTCACTATTGGCCGTAGCGGAGCATTGAGTTTGTGTATTTTGGGTAACCCATACAACTTCGGTGGTTTGGCACAAGAAGGTACTATCGAATTTACGTCTAGATTTAATTTCTCGGCGTGTTTCTTTATTAGATCGCTAGTTATTTTAAGCGTGTTAGTCGTTGGGTCTGTTTTGACCTTTTTATAGGTGTTTACGTCCGCCAAAAGTTCTTGCATTTTGAAATTATAATCCGACGTATCCATTACTACCGTAGCATTTCCTTTATCTGCGCGGAGAATCGTGAGTTCGGGTCTGTTTCGTAAGTTATTTAACGCTTTTAATTGGTCTTTGGGAAGATTCAGTTTCGGCACAGAACTTCGACGTAACATAGACGAAATGTCTTGACGTATAGCCTCCAAATCTTCTTTACCGATATTATTTTTAAACAGACAATCCTCAACACTACAAATAATTTCTTCATACGGTATTCTTCGCGGTGTTATTGCGAAATTCATTCCCTTCGATAATACTTGTAAAGTTGATTCATCCAGTGTTTGTTTTGACAGATTATAGACCGCGCGTAATCTATGATCTTTGTCTTTACTCAACGGCCGCGTTCCGTTCATTCGTTGAGATTGAAGTTTGACATTTAATTTGGTCGTTAACTTTTGATATTTTTGTATATGTTTATTTTTGCATTCATTATATTTAGTTGTTTCGCGCTTATTTAAGGTTTCGATGCAATTATTAAAATCAAATGTCGTTAAAATTGTTTTTAGTTCACTGGATGAATTGTCTATGGCGGTATTTATTCTATGCAGATCGGTACGGTTATGCTGAATCACCGTTCGTAACAACTTTTTACTTGCCTGATTTAAGATCTTAGCGCTTCCTCGAATGTCCTTTTTAGCTGATATTTTGACACACGTAGGAATGAGATTATGGTCTCTGCATCTCTTCAAGAAATTTAAAGATGTTATAAATCTTGCGCGCTTGGTCTTGAGATCTTCTAACTGGCGAATTTTGTTTGCGATTTCCAGTCCGTACTGGTTCACATAATGATTTCTTATATTTACGCGAACACTACACATTTAAATGAAACTAATTTTACGGATTTTATCGCGTTTTATTTTATTATTTATAACCCGACGTTTCGAGTGCTTTACAGCACCCATGGTCACGGGCGGACTGAGGTGACAGATGTCCCGATGTCATAGTTAACCCGGAGTACCTTCAGCTTTTAATTATTATTCCTTGTCCGATCTACGCAGAAAGAGCTTACTGTGTCTTGAAGTCTTGCAGTGGTATGCTTGGTTTTTGATTTAATTTTATTAATTATAGGATCCCAAGCTGGTGGTAATACCCAACCATCTTCTCTATTAAAATTAGGATGTTTTTTAATTTCAATAGCCTCGCGAATCATCCTTGGTAGGAATCGGTGTTCTTTTGCGAGGATTTGTGGTTTATCAAATCTGATGTAATGGTTGGGATGATCCAGAACATGGTCACAGACTGCAGACTTCCTAGAGCGACGATGCTTCACGTCAGCTATATGTTCTTTTACGCGGGTTTTAACTGATCTTCTTTTATCTGATCTGTTATAAATAATAAAATAAAACGCGATAAAATCCGTAAAATTAGTTTCATTTAAATGTGTAGTGTTCGCGTAAATATAAGAAATCATTATAAAATACTAATTTTAAACAACTACGAATTTTCAAATTACCACACCTGCCACGCCTCCGAGATGTTTATAACCGCAATATTAATATTTTGAAATTATGAATAAAGATACTGCTACCCCATCTTCTTGTATTTTTTGACAGCCGAATTTAAATAAAATCATACGGACCTTGGCAAAAATAAGAAGACCGGAAAAAAGCTTTACCTGAAACGAAATGTTTATAATTAGTTTTATATTATGAATCTGAACAGATTATAACCCATAATAATAATCATCGTTTCAATTTTATTACCACTCCACTGCTGAACATAGACGTCCCCTATAGATCACCACAAAACGGTCCTGGAGGTCTATTTTGTAACTCTGGTAGGTTTCATGATCGGGTTTTTTTTGGGGTATGAAGCTCATTCATTGGTTAAAAGGACCAAATGAAACCGATCCCGAAACCAACCAGAGTTACACAGTAGACACCCTGAGCCTTCATACATCGACTTTCCGCAAAACCGTGCAAAACGTCGCTCCATGTAGTGTTGGTTCTCCAACGTTAAGTTGGGAAATGTTTGTCTCTTGGGTTATGTATGTCATCTGTTTTTTTTTTCCAAACAATGAAATTCCTCATAAAACAAAATCGGTGGAAGAAAACTCTCAAATGATATGCCGCAAACTTATAAATCCATACGCTATGGTAGATTGACTTGGGTAGTTAGGTACTGATATTTCCCACGAATTGGAAATATTCATCGAAAGTACTAAAAAGTTACTCTGTTTTAACATTACTCATATTTCTTTTATTTTTAGAAAAATAAAATTATTTCACCAATTTATTATATTAAATTCAGGAGAATTAATTTCACTTTCGCCGTGTGGGGGTTTAAGAGTATGTAGATACTCCATCTTACCCCGTGGGTGCCGTAAAAGTCAACAGAGGGAAAATGAAAACCAGGAGGTAGGCAGCAGCATCTTCCTGGAACATTTGAATAAATAAATTGAGGTTGCCAGCCCGCCTGCCAAGCGTGGCAAAATCCCCCCAAAATGAGAGCTACATACTTTTGTGGCAATGTATGGGAGAGGCCTACGCTCAGTAGTGGACTATGATAGGTTGTAATGATGATGATGATGAATTTCACTAAACGTTAATGTCCTCATCAATATCATTTTATTATCCGTTGTGACAACGTAAATACAGATGTAATCATCCTCCCGTATGCAATGGAGAAGCTAAGCAATATGCTCGGAGAAACGTTCCGACGCAGTGTTAAAGAAGTAGGGACATTTACAGTGCAGGTATAAAACCGTAATATTAAAAAAATTCAGTTACTAGTGTGGCTCGAATATTATTTTTGGCTGAGATTAGATAGACGAGACCTTGCGGAAGTAGTTATGTACATACTTGCTGTCTAGCCCCGGTTTCGCACGGAAGTTTGTTTTTAGTAAAGTTTTTATAGAGAAAAACATCATCATCGTTCACAAATTTATAAGAAAATTTTCGTAAAATCCGTTTTTAATGGTTGACGCGAAAGGAATTTGTATCCCAAATTTCAAGTCAATAGGTCTTATAGTTTTAAAGACATCGTTATGAATCAGTGATAAAACGCTTGTATATACCTATACCCTAGATTACGGATTTCTAAACTAATTTGGGAAAGATACCCCTTTTCAAAAATGAACTGATACCTCAGACCCCAATAGCAAAATTAATTTAAGAAACCTATCCCTAGTTATTTTCCTATTGAAACAAAATACTTACCAATCTAAAAACTTTGATGTTGGTTAAGTGAGTAAACTTGACATCATTTTCTAACAAAATTTAACAAAATAAATAGACATAAAATTCCGTAAATATAAATTAATAATTATTAACACAAATTACCTACGTAAAAAGTTTTATAAAAGTACAACAGTGTTACTTCCTCCTAAAATGTTAGTCATTCTTATAACAAATTGGTACACGTAACACAACATATACAGGATCTTGAAAGTTTCAAAAAGGAACTTGTGTTAATTAATATCGATTTTTAGACCTCGTCGACCCAAAATCAGTTTTCGTTTATCGTCCGTCGTATGTCGACCCCTGGGAAACCGATTTCGACCACTTTGAATCCCTGCCCTAGATTATATACAAAGTATTTTTTAAGGTAATGTGGGCAGAAATCCCTAGGTGCCTACAACCCTCGAGGCGATCCTCCTTGTTCGCCAGAAATTAAAAACACGCAAAAGTAAATATTTTCATTTGCGTTGAAATTATTGTTGTACGGCTCCCCAGGCGTCTGTGACCCCTAGATTAAGAAACCCTGATTGTAGCGCTGAGAAGACTTTTTCATTATGATTTCTTTTCTATTCTAAAAGAGGAATATATGATTTTTATCAAGAGAATGTTAGGAATACCACGATATTAAAGATATGTTTAAAAGTTGATTTTGAAGGTACGAGTAGCATTCGATCACGGCTTCTATGCTTCCATACTATTATAAATGCGTCTGTTTCTGACCTTTTCACGGTTCAACCACTGAAATAATCTTGACGAAATTTCGCACAGGGATATGCAAGCTATATACAGATGGTGACGGACATAGGATACTTTTTAAACCGAAAAATTAAATAGTTCCCACAGGATATCTAAAAAACCTATATCCACATAGACGAAGTCGAGGGCATCGTGAATAATGTTTGAGAAATCAGTCGTCAAAGGTTCGCCCACTAGACTATAGCGATTGCACTAAATTAATCGTGCTAAAATAAGCAAACTTATCTAAAGTATACCTTGATAATGAAAAAAGATTAAGTATTTTTATTAACATTGCCCAGAATAAGTTTTTAAGAACCGTTTTAGCTGAAGTGATAGCAATATTTCATAGAACGCGTGTAGTATAAAAAGTTGTAAAAGTAAAGTAACGTCATATAGATGTGCCACTGCTGAGCACATGCCTCCTCTCGTTACTGAGGGTTTTGGGGCTGGGAAGAGTACGCCACGCTACTCCCATGCAAAAAAAAATGTATATACATTTTCAACACTATCAGAATATTACTCAGTGATCAAGTAATTTAGGAAACAGCGTGATATGGGAACGTTGCGGTGTGGTAGAAGATGTAGTGATAAAGATAGAGAAAGGGATGCTTAGATGGTTTGGACACGTAGAGAGGATGGATGAAAGAAGATTGACGAATCAGATTTATGAGGCGAGTGTGAATGGGCAAACTGGTAAGGGTCGACGTAGACGAACGTATCACGATCAGATCGAATTCGTTTTGAGGAAAGGCCACGTCAAAAGTATCCACGACCGACGAACTTGTATGAAAACACTAATGAAAGTAAAAGAAGAATGATTTGTGTCAGGATCGTAGCAAGTGAAAAGATGTGGTCACTGCCTATATCCCAATGGGAAAAAGGCGTGACTCTATGTGTGTATGTAATTTAGGGAAAGTGTTACCACTGAGGATGCTAGTGGTGATGATTTATAAAAAAATGTAACGTTACGTCTCCACGAAATGCTGATGGGAGTATGTTTACAGGGTGGTAAGATCAATGTAGAAAGACGAAACGATTATTGCATTGTCATCGGTCTTTCACAGGTGTGCAAAATTTGAATTAAATCGGATCGTTAAAAGTAGGAGAAAATCGAGCCCTAAGGAGTTGGTTACAAACATACAAGTGAAGCTAATATAAAGCGTGTAAAATTGTTTTATTCGTTGCTACGCTCAATACAACAACATAGATTAAAAAAATCAATTAAGAATAAGAAATTTTATAACTTGTATTTGATTGCAGCAAAAGTTTGAAGTATCCTACGTATATAATAGACTTCTCGAGCAAGATTAAACTTCCGCCACAAAGGGGTGCTGGGGTTTCCATGATTCGGGAGCAATATCTGAAAGCTCTGTTACCGTTTCAATTATAAAGTAAATGAATAAAAGGAAATGAAAGGAATCCGTCTCGTTATATTATGCTTTCGAAACTTCAGCGAGTTAATCCCTTCTCCGGCTTATCGCAGTTTCAAAAGTAGTGCATTTCAGTATCGCAAAGAATTATCAGCCTTATTATTAAGTAGGTATTAGTTAGGGTCCCAGCGAAGGCTCAGTGTTTTCCGGTTCATTGGTCGCTCGAAATGCACAATTTGACATTTAACCGATCACGAAGCGGCCGACATTTTGTTTTGTGCGTCGCTAACTGGTTTAATGAGCATGGGAATCGATTGAAAGTTCCGTTTCGATGGTCTTCTAGATTCTTGTAAGGATAACAAGTTGCTCAGTAATTTTGCAAGTCCATTTATAGCTAATGTTTGTTGCATCATTGTGAAGACGTTGAGTGTTTATTTAACGACATTCCAATTTTGATGATGAGTCCGGTCCTTCAAATTTGACAATACGAAAGTGACCTGGGTTCGATGCCCGCTGCGATAGCACCACACATTTTGTTAATTACAATGTTCCGTTTCGATGTTCTTCTAGATTCTTGTAAAGATAAGTTGATTCGTAATTTTGCAAGTTTAATTAATAGCTTACTAGTTCATGCCCGCGACCTTCGTCCGCGTGGATATCAGTTTTTTTTAAATAGCCCGTGGTAAATACATGACTTTCCGAAATAAAGAGAATCCTCTGTTCATCTCCAGGACGCAAGCTATCTCTGTCCCCAATGTAGTCAAGATAAGTTCAGCAGTTGAGCAGTCAAAAGGTAACAAACAGACAGGGACAGAGAGAGTTACTTTCGCTTTTATAACATTAGTATGGATGTTCATTGCATCAATGGAAGATGTTGAGTACTTTGTTTGTGACATTCAAATGTCGATGAAGAGGCCGGTCCTTAAATTTTCACAACACGCAAGTGTTCACCTGGGTTCGATGCCCGCTGCCACAGTAATGTATAAAGAATCTGAATACATCGTATAGAACAAAACCTCTGGCAAGCGTCTTGCCTTTTGTATGACCGCGATAATCTCGGGAACGAACGAATTTGCATCTCTCCAGGAAGATTTATGTGTAGTAAAATTGCTCTAGCTCTTACAGGACCTGAGCCTTAACTGTATTATAGGTGAATCAAGTCGGGATAAAGTATGCCAACACTATTAAATGCTATTCTTGTAAAAGCAACCCGAGCGAAGTTGTGGGTAGCTAGTAGAATATGATTGTGCGAAATAGAATTCGCAACGATGATATGTGCAGAAGAAATGAAGAAATCTGAAACAACCTAGAGGATCAGCAAGCGGAAGCGGCAGTGGGCCGGTCACAGTCCGTAAAACCGATAACCATCGGGAATGATGTACTCTTCGTAGTAGATTCGGCCTTTGAGCGCAACTGCGCAGGAGATATTATAGTGCCACAAGTGTACACGCAAACACTAGTCACTGCACTGCATATAAGTCACACTAAGAGTAATATGCTGTGTCAGAGACAAGAATACCATCATAATTAAACTTTTAGATCCGACTCAGATCCGAACCCAGAATCTACGACTAACCTTTCGCATACTCTGACCACGCGGTTACTGGGTTCATCCGTCCGCGGACGTCTGTCAGGAAAGGAAGGTTCTCGAGAAATAAACTCCTGTGTGTGAGCGCTGGATAGAGACAACCCGTCAAAGAAAATAAGTCCCCTAACAAATGAAATAAAGTATGACAGTCACCTAAAGTAACAGCTTTTAAATGTCCCACTGCTGAGCACTGGCCTCCTCTCTTATCTTTGTTCTAATGCGAGTTAACGAATTTTACATTTCATTTCTCAGACATGAAGATTTCTTCACGATGTTTTCCATCAGCGCTGAGCACGTGGTAAATCAGCACTACAATTTGCAGAACAATTTTGGTGCCTCTACCAGGGATCGAAGTCAGGTCGCTCGTGTACTATGAAATTTGAGGCAAGCGCCCGGCCCTTCATCTACCACGGCTCTGTCTATTAGGTACCTATTTTATTACGCGCATCCCTAATCATTACGCGAGTCACCCAAAAATGTTGACGACATCACACATTACGAAAAGTTAAATAAAGGTGGTGTCCCATACGTCGTTTAACGTCATTAACTTCGAAACTTTAACAGTTTTCAACTATGGCGTCTCGGTTCTTTAAACAGGGGTCGAAAGGTTGTCAGTTGGCGGTCGAATTCTCGGTCCGCGTACATAAGAAATGGACCATGTAATATGCCTAGTACTAAATGTCTAATTAATATATGAAGCCAGTACCACAAAGCTAAAACTCTGAAGTTATACTATACGTTGATGGTAGTAACATCTAATATATAAACTAAACTAATCTAATAGATAAACTAAACTAAAGCATAATAAATAAATAACATACATAGTGTTACGCCTCTTTCCCAATTGGGGTAGGCAGAGACCACATCTTTAAACTTGCTACGATCCTGTCACATCTATCGCTTCTTCTACTTTCATTAGTGTTTTCATGCAAGCATGACGGTTGCGGGTACTTTTGACGTGGCCTTTTCGTTAAAACGACTTAGATCTGATCATGATACGTTCGCATGTGTCGACCTTACCGACATGCCCATTCACACACGCCTCATAAATATGTTTCAAAAATGAATGATTTTTTTTAATATAAATCAAACTAGCAGTTCATGATAAACCGTCTTCGCCACCGCGGACGTGTTTTATGGTGAAGCATTTAACCATTACCTGATGGTAGGATTCCTATGTAGTAATCCTTCTAGGTAGGTATCTCCCGAAGCTAGTTATTCTGTCGTTAAGCAGTAGTGCGCAAAAATGACTATTTCTGTCTGAAGTCTAGTTCTAGTTCTGGTCTGAAGGACACTCAGAGCTAGTGTAATTACTGAGCACCTACCGAGTGACACGACCTAACTGATGTTCCGAGTTCGTCCTATATTTGCTATAAACCTTACACTTCGGCCAAAACTTCGGCCCATGGCTGAAGCCGAAGGTGTTTTTTTTGTCAAAAGTGGCCAAAGCTTCGGTCGGACATAAAATACATAACATTAAACACCCGGATAGGTGGCGATAGTTGTCCGGTAAGTAGAATAGCACCTAGCACCAACATCTCTGTCCTATCGAGGTGACTTAAGAGGCGACAAAGATATTGTATAGACAGCCTTATTTCGTGCAGAATAATACCATAATATGTGAGATTTTTTTTGACTCGTACCAAAGTGGCAGCGACGTAGTTACTTCACTTCTCGTTGCCCGCAGGGGCGGTTCTACGGGTGTTTTTTCTGTCTACCCCTTATATGGAAAAATACGTGAATGTATGTTTGTATATTACTGTCGATATTTTTACAATATACAAAAACTATCGAAAGTGTAATTTTTTTTTATAACCTGGAAACAAGGTAATCATATGTAAATTCAGTCAGAATAGTTAATAATTATAAACAGAACTTGTGTTATTAATTATAAAATATTACACGGAAGAAACTTATTGGAACTTCAGCGAATGCATCTCGAGATAAAGTTGCCGTTATTTATAGCTTTAAGAACTTCATTTCCTTTGCAGGAAATACGGTTATCGCTATAGGACGCGTGCTGATATGTAATGAAAATGCATTACCTGGCAAGTTGGATTACCTAGTTTCTAAGATCTTGTAGTTGCCTACTAAAATTACTACGAAATATACATACATACATACATAAGATCACGACTGTATCCCATAAGGGGTAGTCAGAGACTGGGTACTCACTGCAAAAACAGATGACTGCCACAATCCACGTTTCACCAAAACAATATAATGCACTTGGTGTGATAGGAGGTGAGCCCATCGCCACCATGCGCTGCTGGGTGCACAGCTGCAGTTTAATTCCTTACTCGCCTTTTACGAGATCCAGTGGATGAGATGGAGTGGTAGTATTCTTTTAACGAGCCGCGACCACGGCTAAGTACGAAATATACTACTTCATTTTAATTAATTACACTACCAAGTGAAATATTACGTTAAATATTCTTTTATAGCATAAATTGCGACGACGAGCTAATTTCTGTGTTCTGATACCCGACCAACAAGAGGAGGCTCTCAGCAACCCAAAGAGCCTTGAAATCTCTGCTTGGATCGCTTTTGATAAGGGCTATTGTCTTGTTTAAAAGTAAAATAAACCGTTTGTAAGGGCATTCGTCTCGTCGGGAATCTAACGCTTTTTTATATATAGGAGAAAATGAGAAGACGAGCAAAAAGTTCACCTGATTGTTAGTACTCATAAGAAACGTTATGTCATCCATAACATTTCGGAACCGCGCTCGTTACCCTGAGATATCAGTTCTTAAGTCTCATATGCCTAATAATTGCACTAGATCTCAGTTCCCCTTAAGTCTGAAACACAGTAATGTTTGCACCGTACTGCTTCCCGGCAGAATAAATGGTTCTGCGGTTGAACTGCTGTAGAATAGTTAAGACGGATTCCTGCATAGAAATCCTACTGTCGGTTAAATATATGTTATACTAGTATCATCGTCATATAGTAGTCATCATCGTCATCATCATAATTGTAGCCATATCACCAGTCTACTGCTGAGCACATACATAGCTCTTATTTTGGGAGGATTTTGCCATAGTTGCCACGCTTGGAAGGCGCGTTTGGCAACCGGCAGTTTCTTTATTCAGATGTTCCAGGAAGATGCTGCTGCCTATCTCCTGTTTACTATTTTACCTCTGTTGACTTTTACGACTTTACGAGATGGGGTGGTAGATTTTCTTAAGCCGCTACCACACTACAAAAATAAATTAAGTGGTATTCGTGCGCTTCAAATAAGCATTCAGTTATTTCCGTACGGTCTTAAGAAGAAAGAGAATAATTTAATAATCTTTATCATGTACTTCGAGGATTTGTATAGGACAGGTCGTAAAAAAGATGTCTGCAGTTCACTCGCGGTGCAACACAATATTATCCTGTGGGTGTTGCTAATGGAAGATAATGACGAGACAAGCAAATCCTTAGATAGATAGATAACTCGTTTATTTGGATACTACAACACTTACACAATTTACATAAAAAATTACATTACAAGAAAGACAGCTAAAGCACGAAAAAATACGGAATTACATAATAAAAAATAACAATAAAAAGAAAAATTGTGTAAAAAAAAGAAACAAAGACCGTAAACAACGTGTGTGCTGCAGTGACACAAAAAGGCCTTAGCTCAGTGCATCTTTGCTCAAGGAGCAAACACTGATTTTCAGCTATTACCTTCGCCTGATGGTAAGTAGAAAATTAAAATAAAATAAAATTAGCGACATCATCCCACTCCCACAAATTCACTAGCAAACTGTGTAGCATCGCACTGCGCTCGTCTGAATACCAAGAAAATTCCATTGCCGCCGTTTAATGGCAGAATACTTATCTCAACTTTGCCAGACCTTAAATTATCCAGACAGCTGTAGTGTCTTATTGCGAAATGTGCCAATCCGCCCGTCAAGCGTTGCGATTACGGCAAATCCCGGCATGGGCCTATCTCCAGCAGTGGACTTTTTACAGGGTGATGAATAACAACAATATATACTAACTACGATAAAAAATGTATTATGTAGAAAGATATATACGTATTTGTAGAAAATGTATGTTAACAATGGCTTTAAAATTACTAACATCGCAGAAACAAACAAAGTGAGCCTATATGACTGCACTGTCTCTAGGAGACAAACTCCTGTCTGATATTCGCCTCGTTAACGACCCCATTCAGCGCCCGTTTTGCACATCCATATTCAAAGCATTCACAGATGTAATGTATAAGATCTAGAAAAAAAAAGCAAATTGCACACATTACTGAAGTTTGAAGTAGAACTTGATCACTAGAAAAAGTTGAAACAGAAACGTGTACTAGGAAATCAGAAAGCCAAGCAATAGTGAGCAAACAAAAAGCGTACAAAATGACTATCACCGGCGGACCATACGTCGCTCGGCATCCGCCGCACTTAACGACCCTATTCAGTGGCCGCTTTGTACGCCCGTAACGTCACAACATAACGGAATATACCAGCATCCAGCAGTATTTTTAATTAAAAATGTATTAACAAATTTAATTAAATTCCTACATAAAACAGTAAGGCCGTGAGTCAAAAAATTCTTACTCCCTATTGCGTTACCACAAGCAGTTTAGTGACAGCATTGCATATTATGGTGTTATTCTGCACGAATTAATGCTGTCCGTACAATACCTTAGTCGCCTCTTCCGACACCTCTGTAGGAAAGAGGTAGGTCTCTTCTTCTATGTCGGACACCGATCTGCTATCGCCGATCACCTAACTTGCATGTCCGAGGAATAAAAATATATCGAAAACATGTGAAGTCTGCCAACCCCCGCATTGGTGCAGCGGGCAGACACCCCCCACCCCCTCCCTCCTCCAAAACCCTCTCAAGAAAACAGAGGAGGAATGTGCTTAGCAGTGGGACATTTAATGGCTAACAGCCTATAATTGTCCCACTGCTTTACTTTTTACAGTATACGACAAAATGTTAAACAAAACTGCACTTTTATATAAATAACATCGCTTCACTAGTAAAAACTATTAAAAACGTTCAATCATTTCTTAAGTGAATGGTTACAGAATGTTTTTATTTTATGTAAATATAATTAAAAGGTTTCTTACTACTGTAGTTTCTAAAAACATGTGAAAAACGCGTTTTTTTAAATAAAATGCTGCCACTGCACTAAGAATTATCTTGTATCGTTTATTCTTTTGCTTTTTACACACATAAATTTCACATGCACAACACAACCAAGCCCGAAAACCGGATTTTTTTTGTCACACAAATATTGTATTCGGCATGTATTCGAACCCAAGACTTGTCAAGAGGTCGAGGATGTAGACCTCTACCAAATTCTGAGGATTTTGCATGATCGCCACAATCGTTAGGTGGATTGGCGATGGGAGTACCAGACTCTTCGCATCTTAGTCTATTGAACATTAGGGGGTTATCCTTGAATCACGTGAGGTTCGAACAGGGGACGAAGGGCCCAGAAAAAAATCAGATTAAGAAATCAGAGTAATAAAATCAGAACCACCCACCACGTCGCGTTGCGCAAGGGGGCGTAAAGTGGTCTACGTGTGTGGCCTCTGCTTATCCCTTTACATTGGAAAAAGGCGTGACAATATGTATGTATGTAAGGGAAGAAAAATAAATGAAGATACTTTGTTTAAAAATTGATTGTAACTAACTACTTTATGAATAAATGTTGTCACTGAAATAAAACATCACGGAAGCCTTCGCAATGTTGGCTTCCATGTCACCACAGCAAAACCCCCTCCTAAGCCCCGTTTTAGAATTAGCGCAAACAGAATTCCAAATATGAGAGCGGAGAGACTAGACTTATCAATTATGGGACATTAAGACTCCGTGTTACAATCCGCTTGCCAAACGTCCATTTTAAAATTTGCATGATCTTAGCAAATTAATTTTCTTACCTTTATTATAATGGATTTCAGCAAAGTAACGCCTTCTAATAACTATAAAAAAAACAATAATTGAGGTTTTTGTAGACTTTGTGTAGACTTTGTTCCGTGTGGTGGCGGCGTTTGAGAATGTCATACCACATTTCATCTCGTGGGTGTTGTAAGAGTGGACAAGAAAAGTAGAAAAGTCCCTTATTTTCTGTCGGTAAGAGTCCTCACGTTAGTTTTGCATCATCATAATCATTATTTCAGCCTGCCTTTGTCCACTGTTGAACGAAGGCCTCACCCATAGATTGCCACAAAACACGGTCCCAAGCCACCTGCATCCATCGACTTCCCGCGAAACCGTGCAGGGGGACTACTGTGTAACTCTGGTCGGTTCGCTGTCGGTTTCATTTGATCCAATAAACCGCTGAATGAGCTTAATTTTGGCGTATGAAGCTCATTCATTGGTTAATGGGATCAAATGAAAACGATTACGAAACCAACAAGTTATACATTAGACCACCTGGCCGTCGCTCCATCTAGTGGGTGCTAGCCCTACACTGCGCTTTCCTTTACGAAGTTGCCACTTCAGAACCTTTGTTCCCCTAGGGTTATCGGTCCTACGAGCTATATAGCCGGCCCATTGCCATTTCAGCTTGCTAATTATCAGGGATATATCGGTTACTCCAGTGCTACTGTGGTTATTCTCGTCAAGGATTCTATCCTGCAGCGAAACCCCGAGCATAGCCTTTCCATAGATTCCATTCGGCCTTCGCTTTTCTACGTCGTTAATATTATTATTATGAGCATTATGAAAGGAGAATTATTAGCAGTTTCTACTGCCAATGGAGTATTAAAGGATATACTTTAAAATAAATAACCACTTTTATTGCTACACATTAATCGATTATAGAGAGTTGGAATCGCATCCGTTTTTGAAGAGCTTCGGGCAAGAACGTGTTTACGACTGGTTTTATTGCTTTGCAAATGGCAGTCGATGTTGAATAATTACTTACATTCGAAATGTACTTTGCTTTTGTATATAACAACTATTGCGTAGGTTTTTTTAAATGTAATTAAAGATGACAAGCTATTGCGCAGACCTAATCCCTGTTTGTGTCAATGTTTCAGTCCATGGTTATAATGTAGGCGTCATTTCTGAGCACGGAACGAATCTCCGATTGCCAGGTATTGGGTCTCCGTTTCTTCAACAAAGGTAAATAAAGGTAAACTAACATTCTATAAATGTCCCACTGCTGAGGCAAAGGCCTCTCATTCAAGGCCGCCACGCTGCTTCAATGCGAGTGGCTTACTTCACATATTCGCGAAATATTTTTACGATGTTTTCCGTAACTACTACTCACGTGGTAAACTAGTATTAAAATTGCAGAATAACTTTTGAGGCGCCGGCACCGGGGATGAAACTCAGGTCACTCGCGTACTATGAAATGTAAGGCGAACGCCCGGCCCCTGAGCAACCTACGCTATATCAGCATTATTCTGTGTCTTTAAACTGTGGTAGAGGGATCTTCCCCATTCACAGGTATGGTTGACATGCAACTGTTAAAGGGAGACGAGGCTTAACCGGATGAACGACTTTTTCGTCTCGATGTTTAGTATTTTTTCAATGGAAGAAACTGACGAGTGCAGTAAAACATACAGCTGGTGGTAAGTACAACGACTGCCCATAACAAATGGTTTATTACCCAGAACATTTCTGTGCCCTACTTGTCACCCAACATCAGTTCATAAGTACCATTTGCCCATTACATTAACTATGAGTGCACTTCACACCGAAACGGTAATGTTCGCACAATACAGTTTGGCCGCAGAACAACTGGCACACTGGCAGCTGGTGCCTACCTAGGTGCAATCCTGCAAAGGAATCCTACCACCGCAAAAAGAATAAATTAATTCCATAGAATGAACAAAAATTGCCACTGTTATAAGCTTGACATTGTAATATGTTTCGCGAAGACGACAATTTCTGTTCGCAATTTATCGTTGGGTAGAGCAGGTGTCACAACCTGAAAAAGTAGTACGCTTTCTAATTAGATAGAGGATCATTTAGTTGAGCTTGTTAACCTCGAGGCTAACCGCCATTTGGCGTTCGTCACAAAGAAAGGAAATATTAATTTAGCGACAGGTGACGCTGACGAGGGGTCGAAACGTGCAAAGAACACCTTTCGAGCAACCTTAGTAACGCTAATAATTTCATCGGTTACCTATCGTTACGGTATTAATAAATTATTTGTGTGTCTGTTTATTACAGGTAGCCAGAGCTCCATTTTAATAGCATAATAACAAAATATATTTACTCAATTCCACAATTATTGTAAGACCTTCTCAAGTGTATTTTGTTACTAACTACTTCATTCCTTGTTAACTTTATGTTAAATAGATTTAGTACTGTTTATGTTTAAATATTTCGGATAGATAGAAAAAGTTTTTTAAAGTCATTCTGTAATCAAATAAGAATTTGTAAATTAATAGTACAACAGGAAAAGTGTATTTGAAAATCTCTGATTCTATTTTATTTTAGAATGTTTGATTAAGCATTCGAACTAATAAAAATACTTGTATTTAATAAACTAAAAGTCAAGTAGTATTATTATAAACAGTAATAGTCTTCCATAATTTAGCAGATTAATTGTTGTAAACCATATTCTTTGTTGAAGATTATTTTGTCATTGGATTCTGTTGTGAATAAAGAAAGATATATTTGCAAGTATCCGTACCTAATTCTGTTTTAATTAAACAAGGCAAGCAGTGTTGTGAGACATTATATTACCACTTGAGGTTGAGATGTGCGGCTAACGAAATACTTGGCAGGATTTGATCTTTCTCTTGACATTGACATGACATTCATTATAATGTCAACGAAAGTATTCTTAATAGGCTTCACTAACAGGATTTATTTGCCACATGCCATCTTCGATTTGGGTCCACACAGGCTTGCAGTCATAATGATGACTCTAGGTAGGTACCACCCCAGTGCCAGTTATTGTGCCGTGAAGCAGTGGTGTGCAAGCATTGCTGTATTTCGGTTTGAAGGGCATTGTGCACTGGGCACTTAACATATAAGTGTACTTTTGCTTTTATCTACGAATGCCTTCAACCTGTGTTTTATATTAATTTATGTATATCCTACTCTCCTCCCTTCTTTGTGTATTAATTACAACATATCCGATTACAATGGTCGTCTGGAATAAATCGCTTTCAGAGCGACACGACAGCCTATTTTACATACTTTTAGATTTTTTTTGTATATTTTGTGCTTAGTCTTGTATTTGGTGTACAATAAATAATATATTGATACAAGAATATCGGATACAACAAGCAGTTCGCAACAATTACGAAATATAACATATCGTTATCGGTCGAAACTAACTAGAAGTCCAACATCATAATCATATAATCATCAGCGTATATTTCAGTCTTGCAATTTAATTTTTATAAGCAAGGGTTAAAAAAAAGTTTTAATGGTAAGTGGTCGTGGCTCAGTAATGCTTGACGGCAAAATAACTGGCACTGCGGTGGTACCTTTATAGCCTGATTTCTGCATAGAAATTCTACTACTACCATCGGTCAAAAGTGGGCGGATTATACCTAATATTAAGCCATGACTTTCTATTAGACGGATCTTGTAAAATGTGATGTCGACTAACCTTTAGATATTGATTTATCAACGTGCAAAACAGTGTCACTACACGATAAGATGTACAGAAAGATCCATTTGAAAACGATATTACCGTTCAATTTATCGTATATTGACATTATAATGCACCGAGAAAATCTGCCTTGAAAACTATTACAGACTTTAGAACAGGTAATTACCATTGAAAATCCGTATGAATAGCAATATTGGATAAAAATTTGTTCCGATATCGACAAAAATTACGATATGAATTAGTGGTGTAGGGTTATCAAACATAAATTATCGCCTGTTATCGATAGTAGTATGTACATTTCACTGCACACATACTGTGAAAATTCCTGAAGAATGTTGTTTGAATAAACTATCTAAAAATTACAAATTGTACAATGACACTGCAGCATACTGCTCAATCGCATGCCTTTTTGTTTCTGCAGTCCAACAATACTCGTATGTTAACATCAAAATAAATTACTTTATTGAAGAGTGCAACGTCTTCCCATAACAAATTCACACTGCGCTTGTCGCCCTGAAACATCAGTTCTTAAGCTTTCATCGTCACCGTTTCAGCCTATCACACGTCCACTGCTGAACATAGGCCTCCCCCATAGAAAGCTACAAAAGTTTGTAGCTCTCCTTTTCGAGGGATTTCCCATAGTCGCCACGCTTGGCATGGCGGATTGGCAACCGCAGTTTATTTATTCAGATGTTCCAGGAAGATGCTGCTGCCCATCTCCTGATTATCATTTTCCCTCTGTCGACTTTTACGACTCCCACGGGATGAGATGGGGTGGTAGATTCTCCTAGGCCACCACCACACGGAGTGGTATCCCGAATGCCAAGTAAATCGTCCCCGGGGAGGACGATCACTCGAAGTGGTCTCGAGTCTTTGTGCTAGCACCGAGGGAGTGCTGGGGCAGTGAGAACTGCCCCCGGGTCGGACTAAAATTTTAGCGAAGCGATGGAGGGGTCACGGATGCTTTCCGAACGCAGATCCCGTGATCCCTCCTAAGCGTTGATGGAGACCACCGTAGGGTTTTAGTCGGTAAGAGTCTGACATAACCCGGCTGCCCCCCCGGCCAGTCGGTATCCCACGCCGCGGTTCCTGGCCTCGAATCCCAGCCAGAGCCAACATTTGTGCAAAAACACAAATTGTTGGTTTTCGGGTCTGATTGTGGTGTGCATGAAATTAATGTCTGTAAAACAAACCCATGATACAGAAGAAATCCTACTGGGGATTGCATTTACTTCATAAAAAAAAGAAACTATTCAATTATCTTAAAATGTAACATAATTAAAAAAATATAGTAACTGTCTTTTCAATTCCGGAACTGCATATAGCAACTCATTATGAAGACTAACAAATGCACTCTACCCCAGACTACAGAATTCATCTACACATACATACAGTCACGTATTTTTCCCATTTGGGTAGGCAGAGACCACATCTTTCCACTTGCTACGTTTCTGACACACATCTTTCACTTATTCTATTTTCATTAGTTTGTTTCATTGTTTCAGAAGTCACATTTTACCATCTGTCAAGTGTAACATCCCTCTACAAGATGCAGGAGTTTACTAGCTGGATTGTGAATTTGGTCTCTTTTACATAGAGCAAACAAAAAGATCACTAAAAACCTGCGTAAAAGAACATATAGCTGATGTGAAGCATCGTCGCTGCAGCAAGTCTGCAGTCTGTGACCATGTTCTGGATCATCCCAACCATTACATCAGATTTGATAAACCACAAATCCTCGCAAAAGAACACCGGTTCCTACCAAGGATGATTCTCGAGGCTATTAAAATTAAAAATCCTAATTTTAATAGAGATTGGGATCCTATAATTAATCAAATTAAATCAAAAAGCGTACTACTGCAAGACTTCAAGTCTCAGCTCCTTCTGCGTAGATCGGACCAAAAATAATATGACATCAGGACATCTGTCACCTTAGTCCTCCCGTGACCATGGGTGCTGTAAAGCGCTCGAAACGTCCGGGATATAAATAGTAAAATTAAACGCGATAATATCCTTAAAATTAGTATAGTGTTCGCGTAAATATAAGAAATCATTATGTAAACTGGCGGTTGCCAAGCCTAGCCTGCGTGCCTAGCGTGGCAACTATGGCAAAATCCCCCCAAAATGAGAGCTACAAACTTTTCTGGCAATCTACGGGGGATGTCTATGTTCAGCAGTGAACTAGTGATAGGCTGTAATGATGACGTCTACTTCTACGCAATAGCCCCATTCACAAAACTAGACTAGTTTAATACAACAGATAAAACTCTCGTTTCATTAATGAATGAATAAGGAAAACAACTTAATAACTAATTTCGACAAACGCCACGGATAAGATACCGTAAACTTGGACGGTGGGGTTAATCCGTATTACCATTAGTTATTGTTACAATGCCGCTTAACGTTTGCTGTAAGTTGACAGGAAACGGAGACGTGATTGGAATTATTTTGAATATTAAGAGGTGAAATGGTGTATTATAATGTAGTCGATCATTAAAATAGGTTGGTACATAGGTACGTGGCCACCCCAGAGCCAGTTATTCTGCCGTGAAACAGTCGTGTGGAAGCATTACTGTGTTTCGGTTTGGAGGGCACTGAGAGCTAGCATAATCACTGGGCATATGAGACTTAAGAACTGATGTCTTGCGGTGACGGGCGCAGTGTGTTGTCACACAGAAATGTTCTTAGTGACACAGCATTTGTTATGGGCTCATTTCGTCACTTTATGCAATAAAAAAAATTAAACAAGGATTTTATAATGTAATAGTCTAAAAATGTCCCAATGCAAATGCAGACGGGTAGGCAGAGGCCGCACTGGTAGCCCCCGCGGGAAATGAGATGTAATGGCTTACCGCGTTGCCGCCATTTTGGTATACGAGTCAAAAAGTTCTTACTCTCCGTTGCGTGCCCATGAGCAGAATAATGACGGCATTGCATATGCCGCACGAATAAAGGCTGTCCGTAGCGTAACTCAGTCGCCTCTTACGACACCTGGGTAGCAAAGAGGTAAGTGCTATTCTACTCTATCGGCTTCTCACTTTACACTTTGCATGTAGTCAAAATGTGTTTTATGTCTAAAACTTGGCGGTTTCTTCACGACTATTTACTTTTGATCATTAAAATAGGTTGGTACATAGGTACGTGGCCACCCCAGGGCCAGTTATTCTACCATGATGCAGTAGTGTGCAAACATTACTATGTTTCGGTTTGGAGGACACTAAAGAGCTAGCTGTCATTGAGCATATGAGATTCAAGAACTGAAGTCTCAGGGTGACGAACGCAGTGTGGTGTGACACAGAAATGTTATAGGTGCAACGTCTGCCTATAACAAATGCTGTGTTTGTTATGGGCAGACGTTGCACTTACTATCAGGTGAACGTTTTCTTCCTTTCGTCACTTTTTTATACAACAAAAATATTATTATTATTTAATCAAAAACCGTATTGAACGCTTCTGCTCCAAACATTGTTTTATAATTCTCTCATGGATACAATCATCAGAACTTGACCAAAATTATATGGAACTACCCTTATTATTTCCCCTTTGTAATGAAATCGGTCAATAAACAAACAAATTATGCCCGAACATAAATAATAAAAATATACGAATTGAGAACCTCCTTCTTTTTTGAAAGTCGGTTAAAAAGCGAAGAAATTTAAGCTTTATAATGCTCTCGCCTTCATGAAGACGATACACGGCCGCATCTACAGCTGAGTGCTCGGGCTAATGGGCGTCATTAACTCGACACCGAGGCTATGGTCACGCTTCATATATCACGCACTCACGATCGCATTCCTTTTGAGCTTAGATAAGCCTAAATTCCCATATAATGAAGCTCATAAAAGGAAAACCAGCAAATTATCACGCTGACTGTCCGTGCGTTCCATGCTGAAGCATTAGTCAATGTTAACTATGAGGTTTCCTGGGGTGGACGCGTAAGTAGTTTGAATGGCACTGTGAGCTAGCAGTATCACTGGGCATATGAGACTAAAGAACTTATGTCTCAGGGAGACGGGCGCAGTGTAGTGTCACTACAGAAATGTTATGGGTGACATAGCATTTGTTATGGGTAAACGTTGCACTTTACATCAGGTGAACGTTTTGCTCGTTTCGTCGCTCTGTCCAATAAAATAATTAATAAAAAAAAGATAGATCTATGATTTTCTGGGGTCGTACCCATAATAATATTATAAACGTGAAAGTCACTCTCTCTGTCTCTCTGTTGTTTGTCACTGACATAGACGAAATTCAGCACAGAGATAGTATGCATCTTGTAGACGGACGGACATAAGGACACTTTTTAATCCGGAAAATCGAAGAGTTCCCACGGTATTTTCAAATAACCTAAATCCACGCGTACGTAGTCACGCTGTCAACAATGCAGGAATCCGTCTAGGTAGGTACCCCCAGGGCCAGTTATTCTGCCGTGAAGCAGTAGTGTGCAAACACTACTGTGTTTTGGTTTGAAGGGCACTGTGAGCTAGTGTAATCACTGGGAATATGAGACTTAAGAACTTATACCTCACGGTGATTTGCGCAATGTAGTGTCACACCGAAATGTTCTGGGTGACACCGTATTTGTTATGGGCAGACGTTCACCTGATGGTAAGTGCAACGTTTTGCTCGTTTCAGACGTTTTCCAATAAAAAAAGGAAGCTAAAATTTAAACATAATAGGTGTTAATACACTAAATTCAATTAAAAAATTAATGAATTACGGTCGGCGTGGAAAGTAGTGTGTAGAACCGCACTGCGCTCGTCACCATGCGATTTTAAGAACCACACCGGACCGCACCACGAGCTACACAGAAATGTACCGAGTGGCGCAATTGAACTATTGCTATTTTGCTAGTTTCGTATCATTCTTAAGAAAATAGAGATTCAATATAGTGCATTGAATCTCGAAAGTTATGAAAACAATAGAATAGTGTAGCAAAACATACATTACGACGCGGACAATGGCAGGATATTATGTAGCGAATTCCAGAGCCATTTTTTTTTTGCGTAGAAGGAAAACAAAATGTATTGTCTTTCAGCTCGCGTGGGTTGATGTTTGAATGTGAATCAAGACATAGGTTTATTAACCTCAATTATTTCATGAGGTACATTTGAATTCAAAAAATGTATGTTAAGAGATTGTACAACAGTCTTTCGTTTAAATTTACACTACATATCGTTGACACGCTTGCCAACCGCAATTTATTTAATCATATGTTCCAGGAAGATGCTGCTGCCCATCTCTTTGTATTCATTTTCCCTCGGTCAACTTTTACGACACCTACGGCATTAGATGGTAGTAGGTGGTAAATTCTCTTAAGCCGCCACCACACGGGGTTGGTCTATTAGTTTAATTATAAACTCATCAATCCGTTCAATAGAAGTTTCGGACCATTCCGCGGAAGGCATCCTGAAGTCCATGGACAGTGAACAAAGAAAATTTCCGCCAGGTACGAGCCAAACCCTATCCCAGTGAGGTTAACTACGAATTTTCTGAGGAATGAACCCATTGCTAATACCAACATACGAGTACATACAGTCGCACCCTTTTCCCATATAAGAGTTAGGCAGAGGTCACCCACGTAGCTCACTTTTCGCCCTCGCGGGAAACGGGACTTGACGGGTGGCGAACCACGTCGCCGCCATTTTGGTACGAGTCAAAAAATTCTTACTCCCCCCTTGCGTTCCCACTGCGTATACTGAGAGCATTGCATATAATGGTATTATACTGCAAAATAAACGCTGTCCGTACAATACCTTAGTCGCCACTTACGACTCCTCGTTAGGAAAGAGGTAGGTAGGGTGCTATTCTACTCAACCGGACACCTATTGGCTAATTATCAAGCTGTTTGCTAAATCGGCTCAAGGAGCTGTTGTCTCAAATAAACTCGTATTCCAATTCCACACAAATACGACGTAGTGTTACGGAAATCAACCCGTTGAGAACAAAACAATGCCGTGATTGTTTTAGAAACTATATTACAGTATTGCATGGCAAGTTACTACACGAATGGAAAAATATGGAAGAAATTAACTACGCAATGAGAAATGAAAATACAAGAAAAAATATTACAATGCGAACAACTGTTACAAATGTTTCTATACATAAAAATAAATAGCGATGAGAGGTGCGAGGGTGACAAAGATACAGCATTTCTTACTGTTCTTCTTGGAATATATGTCATTGTGCAGTACGGTGAATCTGTCACCTTGCCTCATACCTTGGTGGCTTTGAATAGGAAACAGTATAACATTTTTTTTTATGTATAGGAGTAGGTGACGAGACGAGGAAAACGTTTACTGATAGTAAGAGCAACATCTGCCCATAACAAATGCTGCGTCAGCTGGAACATTTCTGTGTGGCACCTACACAACTAACGAGCGTGGTGGTGGTGGTGTGTGATTTCAATGCGGGAGTCCGTCTAAGTAGGTACCACCACAGTATCTGTTTTCTGTCAAAACAGCATTGAGCAAGCACCACTGTCAGTCTAAATTGCATTGAGTAACGTGTTTATTTATGAGGATAAAGCTACTAGACAAGCAAATCGTTCGCCATATGGTAAGAGCTGCCTGTAACATTTTTTTTATTGGATAAAGTGATGAAACAAACAAAATGTTCACCTGATGGTAAGTGCAACATCCACCCATAATGCTGTGTCACCCACAAAATTTCTGTGTGACACCACACTGTGCCCATCATCCTGAGACATAAGTTCTTAAGTCTCATATGCCCAGTGATTACGCTAGCTCACAGTGCCCTTCAAACCGAAAAACAGTAATGTTTGCACACTACTGCTTCACGGCAGAATAACTGGCCCTGGGATGGTACCTACCTAGACGTATTCCTGTAGAGGAATCCTACCACCAGTGTGTGACCCCACGCTGAGTTTGTCACTCGTAACATAATCAGTTCTTACACATACATATGCTCAGCAATTGCCTATCTATCAGTGCCATTACTGTTTGCCAGTAGAATAACTAGTCTAGAAGGCATTTCTGCATTTCTGTCGTAACACCAGTATTGCCTTTGTGTTTGTAACATGTTGTTTTATAGTTTGCAAGAGACCTGGAGGTCTATTGTGTAACTCTGGTAGGTTTAGGATTGGTGAATATTTGATCCTGATTAATCAATGAATGAGGTCCAAACACCTAAATAAACCCATCACACAAGAGAGTAACTGCAATAGTCCTCTTGGGATTCAATACCTGGTGACGGAACCTCTGAAATTGTTCTGCAATTTTAAGTGCTGATTTACCACATGCTCAGCAGTGAGAAAACCTGCATTGCTGTTGAATACAAATAGTTAGGACATGTGAAGTCCGCCAACCCTACATAGGAGCAACATTACCAACTCCTCTCAATACTAAATCCCTCTCAGATGAGATTTAGGGAGGCCTGTGCTGAACCGTGGGACCTTTATAAGGCTGTTACTTTAGTTTACTTTTTATAACTCATTATCATTTACATCTATGAATAGTATATGTGTCCAATAAATAACTGAATACCACTCAAATAGAACTACATTTCTATTCTTACACCAAACAATAACAGAATTCATTCAATCAATTTATAGAATATAAATAATTGGAATATGATTATATTATGCAATATGAGAGAAATACTGATTACTGTGACAAGAGATAATTACAGTTTTTGAGTAGAATATTAATAATTTTATACTTCGTGTAATTTTCTGGAGCACCTTCAGCATCTTGGTTTCATTTAATTATTGACATAGTTAATTCTAATCTAATCTAATAATTTCTTTTCAGGAAAAGCTCTTGTAATTTATTTTGGCACCTGCCTTTATGACTTTTTTGATGTTATAAAAATGATTACCCACACTCAGATAACACCTGTATAAATTTCACATGACAACCAGAACACAACCAGACCTGAAACCAACTATTTGTGTTTTTTGGGTCTGTTTTTTGGTTTAAACATCTCAACAATACAGGCTCCATTATTATAACACTACCTAAGACTGGTCTGGACAAGTAGCAAGACCTTGCAATGGTTTTGCTACTTGTCCAGTTCACTGTGGAATACAGGCCTGGCCAAGACAAGAGTCAAGTGTAGGAAGGTCTACTTTTCATCATCATCGTCACATCAGTCTATCCACTGCTGAACATAGGTCTACCCCATAGCTGTCCACAAAAGTTAGTAGCTCTCATTTTGGGAGGATTTTGCCACAGTTGCCACCATGCTTGGCAAGCAGTTAGGCAACTGCAGATTATTCCAGGAAGATGCTGCTGCCCATCTTATAGTTTTAAATTTCCCTCTGTCGGCTTTTACAACTCCCACCAGATGAGATGGGGTGGTAGATTCTCTCAAGCCGCCACCAATTGGCGTAACTTTTATCTACCTTCCTGCATTAATTGACTTCTGGATATATTGGGCAGTTGCTTTTTTTATAGCTGAAAGTGACAAAACAAGCAAACCATTCACTTGATGATAAGTGCAATGTCTGCCCATAACAAATGAAGAATGTTTCTGTGTGAAACCACACTGCACTCACATCATCATGCATCACCCTTATACATAAGTTTGTGTGTCTCAAATGACCAGCAATTAAACAAGCTCTCAGTGACCTTCAAACAGAAACAAAGTAATGTTAGCACAGTTCTGCTTCATGACAGAATAACTGGCCCTGTGATGGTACCTACCAAGTTTGCAGGTTTGATTCCCACATAGAACAAATATATGTGTTGTAACACATAGAGATAGTTGTTTCGGATGTTGTAAATGTGCAATGAATTTCCCACGAAACAAAAAATTAGTGCATAGCAAGGATTTTTAAAAAGAATATGGGCTTGATAAGCTAATTATTAAGTAAATTCGGTATGTAACTGTTTGCTGGACACAAATATAATATTAGCATATTGGTAGTTATGACCTACTAAGTGAATGTATCTTATTCTGGAGCAAGCTTTACTAATAATACTCCACTTCAGGATCAAAAGATTTAATATAAAGGTACAGGAATTTGTTATTAAAAAAAATACAGCTTTCAAATGTAACCAATAGAATATCATGATCATCATTGTCCTGTTGTAGTCCAAGGCTGGGCATTGCTCTTGCGCTAGGTGCAATTGCATGCTTAAATTGAAAAAACTTACCTGTTACCAAAATTCGTTCTCCAGAACTCGGCAGCATCACTCTTCGTTATACGAAACTGGTCACCAGCGAATGTTCCATTCGGAAACATCGCCTTTAGCTCACTCAGCATATGACTGAAAACGAGGCTAAGCTTCGTCAAATTGCGTCTATAATGCGAGTTCTCGTCAAACATTTTCTCTTTGCCTTCTTTAAACAACTTAATAGCTTGCTTACACTTCCTTATTAAATTAATAATAAACATATTGAAATGCTCATTGTTATTCAACTCCTGCATATTATCCTCATATTTTGAGTAAATAATGCGCAACCGCTGATATGTATCCGGCAAAATATCAAGAATAAACGGGGGACTGTTTTTCAAGTTCATTTTGTGATGTTGACACAGTTTCACAACTTTATCCATCAATTTCCAAGTCTTGTCGAGGGTTCTTTTGTCGGTTGCGAGTTTAGTTGGACACACAGCATCCGAAAAAGCACCGTGTAACTTCGAAAATATTGAGGAAATATTTTTCTGTTGTGATTTGTGACGGGGGGCCGCCATATTGAAGAGTCCGATGACATACAAATGAAAATAACAATTTTTAACAAAACACTGAACTTAAAACACTTTTATCACTTTGTAATTAGATAGTCCAACACGTGTTTTTTCATTATCACATTAGAGCACCACATTTACGACACAGATATATTAAACCAAGCGACGAGCGAACGCTCATTGACACATCTCCGACGCGTATGACAATAACGTTTGACAAATGACAGAATCGTGAACTGAGTTTTGAGGTTGCTTTAATGTTGCTATTATTACTAGACATGTTCTATTTTCTACCATAGCAGAATTAGTATCTTTTAACAAAAAGACAATTATACATTTAACAGGGCTACTCCTTTTAATTATTGCCTAAACATCAAAAAAATATCAAAAAGGGGTTATATTTCCTTATAATTTACGTATACAATCTACTCCTTTTTACAAAAATCCTTACTTAATTTAAAAACAAACTTTACTAGCATTTTATCAAAAAAAGGCAGTTTTCTATGGGTACAAAAGAATCACGCCTATTAGAAGCCGTATGCATCATAGTTTGTTCAATTACGTAAAAATCAGTGGGGTGGGGGAATGCTGAGAGTGCTCTGATTTGCTAGCCATATAATATGAATAGTTAGTTAAAATGTCGTTTTAACAAACAGTTTTTTGTGTTAATAACTAGGCCTTTTTGAGTTTTGTTTTAATTTAAGATTTCTACATTACTTAAAACTTTCAGTTATATACTAAATTAATTCTTTATATAAAACTTGCATTATATATGGATCAAATTGAGAATTACGCTTGTTCAAGCCACTTAGAATTTTTAACGTGTATTATCCAAATGTCCAAAATCTTACCGCAAGGTTCAATTCTGTTATTTATTTACATTTATGACATACCTTACAAAACTAATAGTAGACAACTATGCCGTGATATGGTATTACATATTTTTCAAAATAAAATGTCCATATTTATAATATGAAGAGGCGAATAATGCTATTTTAAAAGTAGTAGACTGATTTAACGGTAACAATTTGCTAATAAACTTTAAATAAAACAAACGTGTATTAAATTTACAACACCAAATGTAAAGAATTATAATTATGTAAATGACTTTGTTCATTGGGGGATTGTTTTCTTGGAATAACTCTTGATGTGAACTTTCAATGGGGGTCCCATACATCTCAACTAGTAAGACTCTGCTCAAGTAGAGCAGCTGCAGCTTATGCAGTGCAAATAATAAGGAACTTGACTAATGTTGAAATTGCTAGATAAGTTTTTTAATATAGTTAATAGAATCAGGCGTTATTTTGCGGAAATCCATTATGGTAAAGGAGACTAAAGTTAATTTGCTAAGATCCGGATATAAAATGTAAAATGGTGTGTATTGCCTAGTTTAGAAAAGCACCGCCCGCCCTCCCTGAACAGCGTCCACAAGGAAACCAATACCGCCACTGGGAGCCGCCACTAGATACCCTCCGCCACTACAACGCTACCACTAGGTACAACTTTTTGTAGTTGTACACTAGGGTACAACTACAAAACTACTATGACATATTATAACTATTATGAGGTACAAAAGTACTATGATATCAGGACATCTCAGTCCTCCCGTGACCATGCGTGCTGTAAAACACTCGAAACGACGGGTTATAAATAGTCAAATTAAACAGTATAAATGTATTTATAGTTTTATATGAGTTTTATCAAAAGTAGCTGTACAAATAAAAATTAAAATAAAAAAATTACACTATATATTATAAAATATTGAAAACCTGTCAAAGTTGAAAAAAAAATACAAAAATTGCTTATATTTCGTTTCAGAATACTGTCATCAGGCCTCAACGTAACGGATTTTATTGATTTCAGAGCCATCTTTTGTAAATAAAGCACATTTCCAAGGTTTCATTTGTAGTCATTCATGCAATGACACCCATAGCAATTCGGTAAACTGAGTGTTGAGAATGTTTACTAGATGGCGTTATATTATATATAATAAAACTTTCCATTTCCTTCAGTTATTTTATTACTTTAATCATAACGTAGCGATGAATTTAACAACGCTTAAAAAAAGAATATCAAATTTTCTCATTTTATTTTCTACTTTTTGTATAGTCAACAATAACAAATAACAAACAATTTAACATTCAACATTTGGAGTGTTTCCATTTCGGTATACTACTTTTACTCTTCTTCGTCTTCTGAAGCTTCGGTTGTGGTGGTAGTTCGTCTTTTGTGTTTACGTCTTCTGCTGTGCCTTTTTCCTTTTTGGTTCTTTCTAAAAATAATGACAATAACTATTATTACAAAATTTAATTTACATTAATTTCGTAAAGGTTGTTTCGTTGTATCAGCAATAATGTAAATAAGCTGGTTAGGGTCACACACACAGTCCAGTAGTAGTATACATGCAAACTGTGTTTCGGAGCTGAAGGGCATTGATAGCTAGTGTAATTACTGAGCATAGGAGACTTAATAGCTGATGACTTAGACTCAGGGTGACGAGCGCAATGTGATGCCACAAAACAATGTTCTGGGAGACACAGCATTTGTCATGGGTCGACGTTGAACTTACTATCAGGTCAACGATTTGCTCGTTCCGTCACTATCTTCAATAAAAATATATATAGGTTGCCAACCCGCCTGTCAAGCGTGGTAACTATGGCGAAACCCCCCTAAAATGTGAGCGACAAAATTTTGTGGCTTTTTATGGGGAAGACCTATTTTTAGCAGTGGACTAGTGATAGTCTGAATAGAGCATGATGATGATATAATCGAATCCGAAAACCAATAATGGTTGTTATTCACTAAGAACGGCTTCAGTTGAGATATGAATCCCGGTACGCTGTTCTTCTTCGTTTCTTCGTTTTCGTTTCTTCGTTTCTTCGTTAATATAAACAAGACGAATGTAGATGGGTAATATGTGAATATTCGTATATAAGAGCAATTGGTGTAAAAACTTTAATTATAGAACAGTACACAATTACTTGATTAAAATCTATAAAATTAAACATTAATCGGCACGGAACAGCTGTAGCTGAATGAAATTTATAAAACAAATACTTGTACCTTATATTATACAGAAGGCTACAGGCTCTACATGACTTAACTATTTATATATATTATATACAAACGTAATTACAGTCATGGCTTATTCCCATATAAGGGGTAGGCAGAGGTCACTCACCACGACGCCGCCATTTTGGTACGAGTCAAAATATTCTCACTCCCCATTGCGTTCCCACGAGCAGTATAGTGACAGCAGTAAATACTATGGGGTTATACTTCACGAATAAAGACTGTCCGTACAATACCTTAGTCGCTTCTTACGACACTTCGGTAGGAAAGAGATGCTATTCTACTCTGTCAGACACTATCGGCGAATATGCTGTTCAAATATTTTTATAGACAAGGTGTTGTTTAAATAGTATACCAAGCGGTACATGTTAAAGTTTTAGCGATGCAACAAACTGAAATTTTACTAGTGGTAGGATTCCTAATGCGGGAATCCTTTTAGGTATGTACCACCGTAGGGCCAATTATTCAGCCGAGAAGCAGTAGTGTTTTTCTTTATAGGGGAGCTCACCTGATGGTAAGTGATCACCACCGCCCATGAAATCCGCATGAATATCCAGCAATACCAGAGGAATTCCGTATGCGTTGCCGACCTTCTCAAAGTGGATCGAGCTGTTCGGAAAGAACTTGGTCGTTGATGATTCGAGCCGCTCTTCGTTGGACTCGGTCAAATGGAAGGAGGCTGGCACTGCAGTGCCCCCAGAGATGAGAACAGTGTTCCATGTGAGGCTAATCTTGGGCCTTGTAAAGTTGCAAGCGATGGGCCGGCGTGAAATACTGTCCCACTCTACTGAGCACGCCAAGCTTTTTGGAAGTCCTGAAAGAGAAGGCCTAAATTGTGGCCTTCCCTTTCAGGTGACCTGCCGAACTGAACCTTACTCGATATGTCAACGCCAATGATTCCGATAGTAGCCGAGGCAACGAGGGGAGTATTATCAAAGCGTGGGGATACGACGAACGGTTTCTTTTTAGCGGTGAACGCGCAAACCTATGTCTTCTTAGGGTTGAATTGTACTAAATTTAGTCGGACCCTAAATCTGGATTTCAGACACACGTTTGTTCCGGCACTCGTCGACGTGTTCCCGAGAAATATAAGGCATCACCAGTACAGTCATTCGCATTGTAATGAAAGTTACTAATTAGTAACATGTCATTGATATGCAGAAGAAACAGAGTTAGTAATAGCACGCAGCCTTGTGGAACACCAGCATTCACAGGCTTGGAGTCCGAGCTTGCACCGTCGACTACGACCTTGATGCTCCAGCCTGTTAGACAACTGGTAACCCAATTGCATAATTTCTCTAGGAAAGCAGCTTCGAGAGAAGCGCTTCATAGCCCGACCAAAGCCCTTCGCTATATCCAAACTAACTGCCCCTGCTCTTGATAGCCTCCGCCCATCGATGAGTGAGGTACACTAAAAGATCTCGAGGCCGAACGACAACGTTGGAAACCGTACTGGCGATCCATTACCCCACTGAGGTCCATTAGCCCAGGCCCGGTAACATTCCTGCTTTTGGCGTGAAGCCATTTTCACAACCAAACCTAGTTTGTGCAAACAGTACAGAACTGTTTCGGGTTGAGTGGCACTGAGAACTAGTGGAATTACTGGGTATATGGGACTTAAGAAGTGATGTCACAGGGACGCACTGTGGTGCCACACAAAAATATTCTGACACATACAATCAGATGTTTTTGACGTCACGGCACTTTATCCGATAAAGTAAAAAAAGTAATCGAAAAACTTTTGATGCTTTGTATATTTTGGAAGGTACAGGTGTATTTTGGTAGATTAATTTAGTATGAAACGGTTTTTATTGATTATGTATTTAACACTATAGTAAAAGTTACTTGTATTGATGAGTATTTTCACACCTTTTGGCTTATTACCCTACTTACCTTGTTGTTGTTGTAATAGTGCAGCTAAAAATTCGGCGACAATAAAGTAAATTAAACTTTTAACTCATCTCGTTCCATGGGTGTCGGGAGGGGACTAAACAAAATAAATCAGAGCAGTGATAGAGAACACCATTAATCCTGTAGCAAGTGAGCTGGACTATGAGCCTGATAAATGTTTGTTATTTTAGAAAATGCGACTAGAAATTTAAACTGATTAGAAAGCTACATTCTATACTATGCAAAAAAAAAACAACTTTTAGGAACACAAGTAAGAGAACAAATTTTTATTGCAATTAATTAAAGACGTTTTATTAACAGGTGTTAGAACAGATCACAAAATAGTTGAGAAATGATATCTACTTCTCATAAGCGATGCAAGGATTCTTCTCAAAAGCGTTGAATTTCAATAAAGCCCCTTTCACACCAATTAGCACATTGTCAGCAGCGTCCATTCCGAATGAGTTCACCCCGCTTACGCTGAAAGAGCCCAAATGTCTAGCACTCGCATTGTCCGGATCAATGACGTATAGATTACTATTCTCATCCATGGCATAAACATCATCAGATCGACTTACAAAAATACCTGTCATTTTATCACTTGGTAATCCCTTTATCTTAATCGGAATACTGTATCCATTCTTTAAGATATACGACGTTTTAGTGGCAACAAAGTAAATATTGTTCCTCGTGTCTAAGGTCAGACCATGTCCGTTGGGAATGGCGGGAAACGTTTCTTGTTTTTGACCATCACTCGTAATTTTATGAACGCGGTTTTGCGGCCATGTTGCTACATACATAGTATTACCATCGCTAGTCACAGCAATGTACATTACGTCCTCGCCTAACGCTGTGTAAAGTTCTATAGAGCCGTCTTCTTTGTACTTGTAAACCCCATTATCTGTTGCCAGGTATACAATATCGTTTAAATTGTCTACGCACGTTGATTGGCCAAGTCCAGCTACTTTTATGGTATCGGCTTCACCACTAGGACGAAGAACTTGTAAACTCATTTTCATTTCTTCACTTATCAGCGTAAAGAATACGTTTCCAGTTTTCCAATGAACACTCATGTCCGCTGGTACACCGCTAACATTCTTCTGACCATCAAGAGCATAGAAAAAGTTGTTGAAATTCAAAATATTCATGCATATTCGTTCCCTATCCTTTTGACGCAGTAGGCTCTGCCGTGTCATTACTGGATTGCCTTCTATTTTTAGTGTCATCGACATTAAAAACAGAATCGGGATTAATTCCATCTGAAAGTAAAAATAATAATACAATATCCCCCATAATTAGAATGGCTGTGTTAATTTTACACTTTTTGAAGGTAACAGTCAGTCCGAAGCAAATGGATTTTTACAATAAAACTATTACTAATTTGACTATTTTTTATTCATTATCATTTCTTACTAAGTACAATACAGTGTTATGTCAATTATTTTCTAGAACCTGAAATACGTTTTCAAGTTAGTAAAAGATATTTAAATTCATTCCATTACTTTATCGTGTTGTTATGTAGCTATTAAAAATAATAGAATTAAAATAAAATCATAACCAATCTAACTTTTTTTTACCTATTTAGATTATAGATTTGGTCGGAAAATTGTGTCCAAGCTTAGTGCTATTTAAAATCTGCTTAAACTAAAGAGTTTTTTGGTGAGCACAGAAACTCTAGTATAATGTATTTATGAAAGAGAAAAGTGTTACCATCACGAATACATAAATAACAAGACAGTTATGCGTATTATAAAACTAGGACCGTCGTAGTACTTTTCTAGATATTTGTCAATTGCTTTGTTTACAGTCGTCGCAAGTGTTTAGACCAGTTTACTTTTTCGACAAGTTTTTGGCGAGGTGGTGAGTACAAGTAAAGTGGTCAGATGGCCGTTTACAATACAGTCAGTCAAGAGTCATTTTACTGTCGAAATGGGGCAGCAACGTAGCGAAATCAGTGTGATTATTCGCAAAATACTTGCAAATATTGTGGAGCAAATAAAAGAAGTCGTTTTATTTAAACTAAATTAACCATTTCATAAAATGAGCTTTTATTATATACTATAACAAACTTCACTGTAGCTTCTACAGACCATCTCGCCGTTATGTATGCCTCATCATCATCTTCATCATTGCCTCAAAAGTTTGTAGCTCTCATTTTAGGGGTATTTTGCCATAGTAGCCACGCTTGGCAGGCAGGTTGGCAACCACAGTTTATTTATTCAGACGTTCCAGGAAGATGCTGCTGCCTATCTTCTGGTTTCAATTTTACCTCTGTCGACTTTTTCGACACCCACGGGTTGAGTTGGAGTGGTAGATTCTATTAAGCTGCCACCACACGGCCTATTTCAAAACAAGTCTGTGTAAAACATATAGACGCGTCAGCTCATCCGTTCTTCGCACATATATACTTTTTTATTGAGTGTGTACACGACGTCAGTGGCGAGTCAACCGCCGCTCGGGCGCCACACCGGGCGCAAGAGGTATTACTTGCCGAATAAATAGAAAGAGATTCTGTTCGGATCCTCTGAAAAGTCAGCTTGCAAGCCAGATTGACTCGCCACTGTCCGATCGGTTAACACTGTTCTTACCAACTGTACTTGTCAACTTCGCTAAAAACTCGACCAATGTAAACAGTGCATAAGTAATGAACCGAGCAAGTCGTTTCGCCGATGATAAGTGTGTTATCTCTCAGAATTTTGCACTGGAAAGTCGAGGACAGCAACGCACTGCGCTCGTCACCGCGAGACGTTGGTTTTTAAGTTAACTACTTAACGGCAGCGTAACTGGCTACACATAATTAAAGATAGTACTGGGCTTAAGAATAAACTAGCTGTGTCCTGCGGCTTCACCCGCTTAAAATAAGCCGACCACATGACTGCCGTTCGACATGGTACCTCGCTGGTCGCAGTATTCACAGTTCAGCCTTACTAGGTAATGTTCGGTTTTCAGCGTGCGGCTACTTAGGAGTTTTTTTTACAGTCCCAGAAAGCTCAATAAACACTGCTATATAATGCAAAAATAATTTTTCAAATCGGATTAGTACTAACTGAGACTAACACGTTCAAACAAAGAAACTATATCTTTATTATTGTTGTAAGAAGAAGAGACCAGTACAACGCCCACCTGATGGCAAGTGCAACGTTTACCCATAAAAAATGCTGTGTCGTCCAGAACATTTATGTGTGATACCACACTGCGCCCTTCACGTTGGGACATCAGTTCTTAAATCTCATATGCCCAGTGTTGGTATGATCACACTAGCTGCATAGGAATCCTATCACCAGTTAGGTTTAGACTTACAGTTTAAATGTCTGTTGGTGCCGTGTCATCATCATCATCATGTCAGAGGCCTCTCACACAGATTGCCACAAAATTTACTAGCTCTCTTTGCAGGCAGTTAGGCAACGGCAGTTTATTTATTCAGATGTTCCAAGAAGATGCGGCTCTCTCTTCTGGTTGTGGGCTTTTTACCACTCCAACTCATCCGGTGAGTGGAAGCCACAAACTTACGTAGTTTTGTGGAAATCTCCCATAATTTGAATTGGAGGCCTATGTTCTGCAGTAAGACTAGTGATAGGCTGAAATGAAGATGATGATGATGGGTCTTGTATATACACAGTATGACTCAAACTGTGTTAGGATTCCGAATTATTAATACATCTAGAAAAACGTTCCGATTTTTAACCTGTAATACCAAGGTAGGTACTACAAGTGGTATGTAGACAACACTCACTATGTTTTCACCAGTTGAAATAAAAGACGCACAGTTTCATTATACAACATCAAATAACTATTTTAGAGTTTTAGATTGTACCGCGTATTGAGACAATTAAATATAATTAATGCAACATTGAGTCATAGAAATACTAGTAAGAAAGAAACCTATAACTGGTTTCTTTACTAACATTAGCTATTTATATATTTCTTTATTAACATTAACTAACAAATGAGGCTCCTTAAAGACAGAATCTAGTAAATATAATTAAAATATGACATTGTAGCGAAAAAAAGTACTGAACGATTATTAAAACTTAAAAAATTATGTTTAATGTTAAAAATAAACGTTTTCCTAAACATCTGCGAAATGAATTTGATGTAAAAGAATCTAAAGAAACGTACGTACCTTTTGATTTATCACTTGAAATAAATTTGAAAACTTCAATTAATAATTACCTACACATAACCGTCCACACTCGGTATAGCCGATGAACTATCAGTCGTATTATCACAGTGCTCCATATATATCAAGAATGTTTATTATATTTAAAAACATTCGTTTTAATTGTTTGTTGACACATCGCAATCTGGTGACTCTGAGTTGCATATTATAAACAATAAATGTTTCTGGTCATTTGATTAAGTATTAAAATATGTTGAATACTTAATAATGTATTATAATTTGTGAAGTTTTTTAAACTTTTTATTACTTTGTTCATTTGTTTAGGTATATTTTGAAACAATATGATGTTGCGATTTTGTTGGCATATACTTTACAATTCATTCTATCGAAACTGTTTTTGATAAATATGAAAAATTATCAGTGATGACGTAAGAGATATAGAATGGGATGGCCTGTCCGTTTTACGAATACGCAAGACTGGACTAAGAGCAATGCTAGGGAAATTCTCATGGCGTCCGACAGATGGTGGAATAACCAAATAAAGAACTGTGGTGACGGGTGAGGAGCGCACAGAGTAATGTTCTGAGTGACACAGCATTTGTTATGGGCAGCCGTTGCACTTCTTGCTCGTTTCGTCAGTTTAACCAATAAAAAAAGTAAAGTTCTCTTATTTTTAAGAAGGCTTTATATGTATGTCCAAAACTATGTTTTAATTATTATTATTATTATTTTAGAAACAACATGAAGTAACAATATGAAGAAGAAAAGGTGAAGTTTCAGCCTATAAATGTCCCACTGCTGAGCACAGGCCTCATCTCATTTCTGTTTTCCTTTGCCGCTGAGCACGTGGTAAATCTACACTTAAAATAACAAATTTAGAGATGGCGGCACCAGGGATCGAACTCGAGTCACTCGCGCATTATGCAATTTAAGGCAAGTAACCAGCCTCTGCTCTGCTACCACAGCTCGTTTTAAATTTGCTTCAACCAAAAATATACTTGCTAGAAAGTAGCAATGCTCCAAGTCGGTGAGCAAGTCTTAAGGTTAGGAAAAAGGGAGAGGAGGGAGGAAACTCACTTGTTGATTAAAATTTACTAGTGGTGGTGGTAATAGTTAAATAGTCTCTGTCTCGTAGTGTAGGTGTTGCAAAAGTTGCTTAATGCAAATACCAGCAAAATCTCACGGTCCCCGATACGTGGTGACGACGAATTTTCGTATAGCAGGCGTGAAAAGAATAGAATAGAATAGAATATAGAGTAAGAAACCCAGCGGGATTTATTTGTTTTCAAAAGGGACCCTTTTGACAACACTCTCAAGATTAACTATTAACATTAATTTTACATTACATTATTAACATTAATTTTACATTACATTATTAACATTAAACTACTGGTAGTATTCCTATGCAAGAATCTAGGTACCACCGCAGTGCCAGTTATTCTGACGTAAAGCTGTGATGTAGGGTAATGGTAGCTAGGTGCAATTGGAATCACTGGGCATATGGGACTTAAGAACTGATTTCTCAGGGTGACGAGCGCAGTAGGGTTCCACACAGAAATTTTCTGAGTGACACAGCATTTGTTATGAGCAGATGTTGCTCTTACCATCAGTCATCACTTGTTCGTCTTGTCATCTTCTTCTATAAAAAGAAAATGGAAAAACATGAAAGCTCACACTAGTACACTAGCATTTTATATTTCTTCACTTTTGTTAAAACATTTTATTAAGAACATTTAAGTTCAGTAAAAGTAAAGTTCTTTGAACTTGGACCTTCGAGAAGGTTTGTAGTGCCAAAGATGTGTTCACTTTAATAAGTTGGCATTCGACGAAAACACGATCAAGCCTTCTTAACGACTAAACTTTCGAAATATGCACATATTATCCGCTTTTCCTTAAGAATGAAGATTTTTTCAAACCCTCCAAAGAACCTTAGTTCTTAGTATCACGGAACAGTATTTTAATCTTGTGGGTGCTTCAAATAAACTTCTCTTTCTTTCTAATCATGCTATCCTGACTTTGGATTATTGCTAGAATAGATCTTTTCGTCCAGGGAGTACTTGACCTAATTGCCATGTCCAGCAAATCACGTTAACGTTAAACTCAATGACGTTAAACATGAAAAAATATATATTAATTATGGTCATCGTATGTGTATATCTGTGTATGTATGCATAAGTATATGTAATTATGTATATCATTAAATTTATTTAAATTTATCTTATGCTCTTAATTTGTTAACGTATAAATAACTATTTAGTAAACCACATAGCTGCAGCTTAATTTGACACCCGTGGTGCACTTAGGTTCCACATGAAAACCAGCGTCAGGCTTTACAGTCTGACATTAAGCTGATCTAGAGACCTATTGGTTCAGTCGTGAGACACGCACATTGCACTGCTATTTTTTTTTCTGTTTTTTTCCTTTCATTTCTTACGCTTACTTTTTGATTGATGTCTTTTATGATTGTATTTTCTTTAATAGTATGTGTTCCTTTTGTGTATGAGTTTTCTTGTTGCGCGTGAGCGTTGTCTTGTTGTGCTGTGCTAATAAATGCTTTTCTTTCTTTATTTCTTTCTTTCAAATACGCTATAGTATCGTGGTTCGCTTCCCGAACACATCTCGTTTTCCGAGAGGGCAAATTGATTAGGGCTCTGCCTACCGCAATGGGAAAGAAGCGTGAATGTATATATGTAGAAGTTTTCAGGCCTAATAAGAAAAATACCTCAGCGATCGATCTACATTTGGCAAAGTTTCAATTCAGATTCCGTTGTGAGATCTGATGGGAATTTCTTAGTTTATACAGTACAGAGTTCCCATCGAGGGTTAGGGAAACCACCTTTTCCACCCAAGTACCATCCATCTCGTGATATAAGGTGGACTGCGAGATAAGCCAGAAAAATCTTGTCATCTTCTCTTTAATATGGTTGAGGAGGGCAATGGCTGCCACATGCGTTATTCTCGTGAACAGGTGCTGTTTGCGAGGACTGATCTATTTAAGTTTGCAATACACGCATATATACGCATTATTGAATCAGTTTTTTGTCTTGGAGCGTACTCCGATTGTCGATGAGACTATTTTTTGTAAATTTATACATATATACTCGTGAAAGCTGTTAGTTAGGTTAGTGAAAAATGTTTTATGATAAAGATAAAAAAAAATCCAAAATTAAAAAAGTGTGCAGTTCACAGGCGGTAGAAGTGAAACCTACAGAAAACGAAACTTCGAGAGAATGAGACGAATGCAGGGTATCAGGAGTAGTATAATTGTAGGGTTTATTCATTATATTTTTAGTTGTATATATTACCAAGTTTAAGAGTTTTCTAAAATTTTATTCTACTTTTTACATTATACAACCTCCAAGTTTGCAATGTCAACAAATGAGACGACTGGCTATGGTAACTAAAGTATTAAATAAATGCTTTGGATTTTATCAATATATTCTTAAAATACAATGAAAATTACTGTTTTTGATTTTGTTGAAATATAAATATAATAGGAAAATGTATAGTATAATCTATCTCATTCTCTCGCAGGCTAAATCCTATAGGTGTATGTTTGTTTCTTTTTAATGTCAATTTTTCGTTTTATAGAGTTTCAAATCACAACGACTCGTCTAATTATATAATCTATTCGCGTCCGATGTAACGCTAATGCTATAAGATAGATATAATAGGCTTATAAGTTACCATTTGACGAAAACACGGTCAAGCCTTCCTGCCGACTAAAATTTCGAAATATGCACATATTACCCGTCTTTCCTTCAGAATGTAGATTTTTTTAAGTGTCAAAAGAATCATGCTATCCTGACTTTGAATGCAGTGTTTGAGGCACGGGGACAATCGCAACAATCAAATTTGTGTTGCTTGATTTGGGATTGGTGAAAATTGTGTTGGGATTCGAACCCAGGATCCAACGGCGTAGTAGACACATACTCTAACTAATAGGCCACGCGGGCGTGAACGGAGACGGTTAAAACGGAAACGGAATAAGAAACTCCTGTACATTTAAAAATAGAATACACAATGTTTTAAATAGCAGCGTTCACTGCACTATTCATTATTTATAATTTTATTTCTTTTTATGTCGTGATGTCAGAAGTTTGCGCCATTTATATTTCCAGTTTCACAGCTAGTTTATTTCGAAGAGAAATATAATTACTCCGCCAAGTGTGCGGTATAAATGTCTCCCTAAAAATAGTTTTTCTCGTTCTTTGAAAATAAGGGAAAACTGAGCTCTCAGACTAAAATGGTATTCGTACCAAAGATATAAATTAAATTGTTTCAACATCCATATCACCATTTCAGTCTCACTTGTCTCAAACTACCCGTGGCTAAGCTAGGATGCAGTGTCAGAGAAACAGTGACAATCACAACACAATCAGACCCGATAACCATCAATTTGTGCTTTTGGACAAAATTTGGCTCCGTATGGGATTCAAACCCAGGATTCCCGGGATAGTAATCAAGTATTGTCACTATACTGCCCGTGGGAATGCAATAGGGAGTAGGAATTTTTTGACTTTATCAAAATGGCGGCGACGTGGTTTGCCAAATCACGGCTTTCTACTACTAAGCGTCTTTGATCTAAGCCGCGGACGAACGACAGACGGACATGGCGAAACTATAAGGCTTCCTCGTTGACTACGGAACCCTGAAAAACGAACATATTATATAGTACCTTATTAGTTGGCAAGAAATAAAATTTATCTAAGCTTTTACATCCAAAATGCCGCACTTTGTGTTAAAAAAAACTAGAATTCATTTAAAATATAAAAGTTGCATTTCAAATGAAATTAACTTTCGCGACATTTCAAAAGTTAAAAACATTCAGAGCGGACATGTCGCGCCACAGTGCTAAGAGTATGGAAACAGCGAGCTCTTAAACGAATGCCTTAACGGCTTAAGCGCTTTAACAGCTTCGCGGAGCGTGAGAAATTCGACACATACTCGTAAAATATTCAAGACTTTAATGACATTTTCTTTAGTTTTTACGAATTTTATGAAATATTATTTTTAAATTAATAGATATTACTATTTGTTATAAAGCAGCTCCTATCATACAAATATACAAAATAGAAATACCTGTTCAGTCTGTCTGTACGTAGATTTTACTCGAAAACTACTAAAGACAAATTTTACATATGTTATAGATAATATATTAATAAAATAGTTAAAAGAATTAAGCGTTACTTTGGTGGTAGTTGAACCACCACTTCCCCCCAAGAACAATTCACCTCGTGATACTAGGACGACTACGGAAAGAAATACGGAATAAAGTGACTAAAACAAGCAAAACGTTCACCTGATGGTAAGTGCAACGTCTGCCCAAAACAAATGCTGTTTCACCGAGAACATTTCGGTGTTACACCACACTGCGCCCGTCACCCTGAGATATCAGTTGTTAAGTCTCATATGCCCAGTGATTTCACTAGCTCTCAGTGCCCTTTACCATCATACCGCCCCCGCCGTCGGCGTGGGCGTATCAGACAAAGTTATTCGCGATACCGCCGCATCTCAGGCCGGTTCTCCCCTAGCAGTAGTGTCATAAACAGAAGCGTCGCTGGAGTTTCTTGCGCCATTTCTTCTCCAGCGGAAACGCATTCCGAATTGGTGGTAAACTTATCTAATAATAATCATGGTATTAATAATTATAGTAGTAGTAATATTGCCCTCCCGATTGCAGTAACTGACCGAGCCCAGACCGGCCCCCTTGGGCACCCTCGAGTCTGTTACTCTCGCGAACAGGATGACGGTCCAAGCCCAGGTCCCCTCTCGGGGGCCCTTGCGCCAGTCATCCATAAATAAAGGTTTCGGCTAAGCGCCCTCAGCGCTATGCCACCTTTCAATCCGGCGAAGCTGTAAAAGCCTATACCGAAATACAGTAACGTTTGCACACTACTTTTATTAAACAAGCGTTACATTATAGCTGGTGTATTAAAAAAAATATTATTTTTACTTTCCTGCAAATGTACTGAGCAATACTGCATATTTATAATAAAAAAATCTCAAGAAAAAATTTCTTTCAGTTCACTTTAATTCGCCATGACATTCGTAAGACAAACAGCACGGGCTTCCGACTGCAAGACTTTTAGAGAAAAGAAATGTATTAATGTGGTGAATGTTGTTACAAATATCTCACATCTTTTTAAAAAAACTTTTAACATTTAAGTTTAGGACATTAAATTTAAATTAATATATACTACTAAATTTAAATTGTAGTGTGCTGGCAGCAAAAGAGAATTTACCACACCATCTTATCAAGTAGGTGTCGTAAAAGTTGGCTAAAGAAACTGCTACAACAATCTCATAGCCTCCCGCAGATGGAAGAAAAGCAAACTAAAATAAGTAAGATTTAAATTATCGAGATCGCAATAATTATCTGAAATCCATCCTAATATTATAAATGCGAAAGTAACTCTCTCTGTGCCTCTGTCTGTTACCTTTCCACGGCTCGTACCGTTCAACCGATCTCGACGAAATTCGGCACTTTTTTTTTTAGGAAAATCATAGACTTTTTATTTAGGAAAATCATAGAATTACCACGGTATTTTTAAAAACCGTTAAGCGCCTTTAAGCCCTTAACGCGGACGTAGTCACAGACTACAGCTAGTAGTACATAAAATGTGATTACCGCCTACATCTTTCTGCGGTGGTAACCTAGACGGATTCTTGCACAGGATTCCTACCACCGGTAAAGTGAATGCGATCAATAGATATTCCAATTGCACTAACATCTAGAATACATATCCGTCATCATCATCATTATCATAGTTTCAGCTATCATAGTTTTGCTTAACATAGGCCTACTCCATAGATTTCCACAAAAGTTTGCAGCTCTCATTTTGGGGGGATTATGGCATAGTTGCTACGCTTGGCCGGCGAGTTGCCAACCGCAGTTTATTTATTGAGATGTTCTAGAAAGATGATGCTGCCCATCTTCTGGGTTTTTTCCACCTGTCGCCTTTTACGACACACGAGATAGGGTGGTAGATTCTCTTCAGCCGCCACCACACGGCAACCACCGTAGCACTTACAAAATATTTATTTCGTATAGCGCAGATGCCCATTGCTTAGTCAATGAGTCTGAATGTAGGTCATCTGTATGCCATCTACTCGTTATTTTTTAATTTAAATTTCAGATTCTGCTCGTGTTTTGCGGTAAAGAAAAAATTTGAGCATGTCGCAGAATAAGATTATTCGGAGTCACGTGAAGTTTGCTAATCTGGAGAGCGACAACGGAGCGGACGGCGCTTTCATGCCCACTCTAAGTAAAAAAAAGACGAATGCTATTAAACGGTGTTGTTACTATAATGTCATATGCGGTAGACGGTACTGTGTAACATCAAGTGACTACTCTGTATGTAACGCAGCATAAGCTCGATATTTGGGTGCCACACGAGGTCATTGAAAGAAACCTAATGAACTGTGTACTCATTTGCGATTGTTTATTGAGATGTAATGAAACCGAACCGTTTTTGAAGAGTATCAGTCTCTTCTCAACTGGTGATAAAAAGATGGATCGCGTAGGATAAGAACGTGCGAAAAAGGTCGTGGTCAAAGGTCGGTCAAGCTTCACAGACTGTGTAAACCCGGGTTAACTCGCAATAAGGTGATGTTGTGTGTACAACAACGCCCTTCCAATCCCGCTAGGATCCGAGCGGGATTGGAAGGGCGTTGTTCATTATGAGCCTTTACCGCCGAGCAGAACCATCGAACGATCTGACAACTGATGAGAATAAAGCAAGAAGTTGATTTTGGTGAGGTTGACTTGGGTGAGGTCTTTAATCACGGCAACGAACACATATTTAACCACTCAGCAAAAATAATGAGAGTTTGGCTGGGAGGTGTTAATATATCCGCCATATAGCCCTGACCTTGCTCTTTCAGATTCCACCAGTTTCGGTATCTTCAGAATTCTTAAGGTTAACATCAAGAGAGAACTGCCAAAAATACTCGTCGCATTTTTTTGCTCAGAAGTCCCAAAATTTCTACAGCAACGAGATCATGTCATAAATAACACCTTCAAGATGACAAAAAGTCATCAAACAAATTGGCACAAATATACTGTAATATAAATGTAAATAAACTTTGAAAAAAAATAACATGCGTTTTCATATAAAATGCGAAGAAAATTTTATCCTAACCTATTATTAACTATGCTAACCTAATAATATGGCGAAAAAAATAATATATTTTAATAACACAGGAAATTACATTACATGCTTTACTTACATTATAACACATAATAACTAGGACAACTAGCACAAGTACATAACATAACTAGGACAAGTTATTTGAAATAACTACAAGTATTTGAGTATTTTGCTGTTGTGCTTAATACATAATTTTATTTAACAAACGATCCAAATTTATAAAATACAACACTTTTTAGTAAAAAGAAAATCTTCGTAACCAATTCAAGAATTCCAGAGATTTAAGGTAACAAAAAAAACAGACGAATCGACAATCTCTACTTTTTTCAAGTCGGTTGAAAATATACATAAATGTACATATTTACTAAAATTTAGCAACTTCTATGGTATTTTTTCTACATTAATATTTTCCTGGCATTACTTTATACGTAACAGCACCGGTTTCAAATTTCAATGTAGGTTAAAATAAGCTTAAAAAATTCTCGCAGTTCATGAAGGTTTTCTTTTTGTTTCGGTTGTCTCCGATTACATCGGTCAAAGAAAAACTTTTAAGGTATTTGCCGTAAAACGATCCTGTCTTCGGAATATGATACAAATAAATACTTTAAGATCGTGTGGATTGTATTTGATTTATTTATATTGTAAATGTAAGTTACGGTTTCTTAATGACCGCGTGACCTAGTAGAGTAGGTTCAGAGTACCTGAACCTGAACCTGATACCTGATACACCGCAGGGTTTGGGTTCGAATTCTAGCCGGAATCAGCATTTGTGCAAAAACTGTAACTATTACTTTTGCACTGAACTGAGCCCTTCTCTTGTTTGTGAGACGGTTTGGAGACGGGAAAAGTCCGCCACGCTGTTCCAATGCGGCTTGGCGGACTTCACATATCCTCGAAGTATTTTTAATTTTTCGTTCACCGCTTAGCAAGTGGTAAATCGGCACTTAAAATTGCACAACAATCTTAGAGACGCCGGCAAAGGGATCTAACTCAGGTCAATCGGGTACTATGAAATATAAGACGAGCGCCTGGCCCCTGAGCTGCAACGGCTTCACGAGCCGTTCTGCTTCTCTAGATTTTCGGGTCCACATCGATTCTCTTAAGCCGCCAGAACACGGCCGTGTGGTGGCGGCTTAAGATTATCTACCACCTCATCTCATCCCGTGGGTGTCGTAAAAGTCGACAGAGGGAAAATCAAAACTAGTAGACGGGCAGCAGCATCTTCCTAGCACACCCGAATAAATAAACTGCATTTGCCAACCTACCCGTCGAGCGTGACAACTACGGCACTATGGCAAAATCTACTCAAAATGCTACTAATTACAGCTACTAACTGTTGTCGCAATATATGAGGGAGGCCTATGTTCAGCAGTAGACTAGTGATAGGCTGAAATGAAAAAAGATCGTGCAACACGTTCATAGATAGCGTACTCATTATTAGATAGTATTAATATATCCGCCTTCCGTGTCCACACAGTTCCGAACCAAGTTCGCGCATCGTAATTAAGGGCTATTAAAGTCCATAGCTGTCCGGCAGAGTAGAATAGCACCTACCGCCTCTTTCCTACCGAGGAGTCGTAAGAGGCGGTCAAGGTATTGTATGGACAGCCTTTATTCGTGCAGAATAACACCATTATATAAAATGTTGTCACTATAATGCGCGTGAGAACTAAATGGAGAGTAAGAGTTTTTTGACTCGTACCAAAATGTTAGCGACGTGGTTTGCCACCCGTGACGTCTCGTTTTTGCGAGGGCGAAAAGTCGACTACGTGAGTGGCCTCTGCATTTCGAAACGAGACGTGACGGGTGGCGAACGCCGTCGCCGCCATTTTGGTACTTCGGTCATAAATTGGTGATTCGAGTTTACTTCATCATAATTGTTTCTATCCGTCTGCAGCTGGTTATTGACCTAAACTAAACTAGTGGATATACGGCAGATTTGCGACTGTAGTATCAGATGTTTCGCAATGTAGAAGCTGTTACCATACTCACTTGTGTCTGTATTTTAGGTATATGATACAATAATTGTATGCTCGGTGTTTAATAAAGTCCTTAAGGACGTTAACGTTTATATCCGCAACAAATCTAAAACAATGGACATAGCATAGACAACCGCAGTGTAGGTAAGGAGACCTTCCACTGAATGGAGCGACGACTTGCACAGTTTAGGGAGAGGCTTAGGACCGTGTTTTGTGGAAATCCTTGTGATGGGCTGAAATTATAATAATGATACGAGTATCTGAGACAGGTGTTCAGCAATCTATGGAAGACCACGAAATCTTGAGTGTATTTCCCGTACACACTCACGACTATTACGTGACAAGATGGGATGATGGATTCCCTAATGGAGACACGAAGAAAACTCACAAGTATGATTATATACTTTATTTAATTTGCTACGGAGTCGAATTTGAAATATAGTTAATAAACGCAAAGAATTCGCCAAAAAAAATATCTTATCAGAAAACACGATATTAAAAAATATGCCTGCCTGGTTTAACATTGAAAAAGGTGTTACACGTAGATGTGTAGCTACGCCGAGCATGTTTAACCTATTCATAGGTTGCTTGAAAGATTTGAAAGAGAGTGCGTTTGGATTAAGAATTAATGATCTGACCATCAAATGCCTCCTATAATCCGATAATCAGGTTATATTAGCATCATCAGAGGAGGAGTTACAGGCAAGGGTTAACATTATGCATGGTGCTCTACAAAGGAAAGGCATGAAAATTAATGTAGATAGGACGAAAGTAATGGTTTTTGAAAGAGAACAAAGTATGACGGATTTCAGAGTTCTGATTGAAAGAGAAACAGTGGAACAAGTCAAAGAGTTTGTATACTTGGGTTCAAAATTTACGAGAGACGGAAAGTATGACAGTGATATTGAGCGAAGAGTGTTGGCAAGATGTTAAGTATATGGGATTCTGCATAACTTTATGTGTAGCCAGAACGTATCTAAAAAGGTACAACTGGCTGAACATAGATGAGTACTGATCCCCACACTTATGTACGTTAGTGAATGTTGGTCTGGCAGAAGAAGCTAGAAAATAAGAATAATATTGTGGAAATGAAAAGTTTGAGAAGTATAGCAGGAGTAACTTTGATGGACAAAGTGAGTAACAGCGTAATAAGAGAACGTTGCGGCGTGGAAGAAGATGTAGTGACAAAGATAGACAAAGGAATGCTTAGATGGTTTGGACACGTAGAGAAGATGGATAAAAGAAGATTGAAGAAACAGATTTATGAGGCGAATGTGAAACGGTAAGCTGGTAAGAGTTCACTGCGAACGAACGAACTGTACATTTTTAAGTTAACCGTATGTATAGATTATTATTATTATTTACTTATTTATTTACCACCTTTTGATGTTAAGTAGGCTTGAAAAGGTTTTCGTCTAAGGCCAAATACTGCTAACCTATTCGTGGAATCTAAGTTTAAAGAACTTTACGGAAAAGTTAAAAGTTGTTAACTAAATATGTAAATATAAATGTTAGAAAAGAAAATACAATTGACCTGGATAGCTGCAAATATATATGCATACATACAACCAGCGCGCATTTTTCCCATATAAGCAGTAAGCGGGTGGCGTGCCACCTCGCCGCCAAATTGGTACGAGTCAAAATATTCTTACTCCCCATAGAGTTTCCACGACCAGTATAGTGACTACATTGCGTAATATGGTGTGAATCAGTACGACTAAAGTCTGTCCGTACAATACCTTAGTCGCCTCTTACGACATCCCGGTATGAAAGAGGTAGTGCTATTCTACTCTTCCGGACACCTATCGGCTAAATCCATTATATATATGTAGTCTATAGTAATTCAGTCAGTGTATGTTTATTTATGGTTTGACCCCAACTCAATCAAATCTCAATCAAAGCCAACATTTTCAGGTCTCTTTATTTTGTCATTGTCCAGGTGTCTCTGACTTGAGTGTGAGTGAGGTGTGTCTGAGCATACTGTAAACGGGCAAAACATTCACCTGATGGTAAATAACATAATAAATAAAATAAGCAGAAATTTTCTGTGTGACACGACACTACACCCGTCGCCTTGAGACACCAGTTCTTAAGTCGCATATTTATTTATTTATTTTATTATATATATTGCACTAGTTCTCAGTGCCCTTCAAACCAAAATACAGTATGTTTGCATACTACTGCTTTACGGCGGAATAACTGCCCTGGGTGGTACCTACCTTGTCGGATTCCTACAGAGGAATCCGACCAGCATGTACACTTATGACACTATAATCCCAAAGTTGTTAGCCGAAAATCTGCCTAGAGAACGTCATCAACATGTCCTGCGCGGATCACAACCTTTCGTGGTTATTTTATTTTCTTATGATGCAACTTAATACAATAGAGTATTTTTTTACTCTAGAAGACTATTACGTTTGAAAAAGCTAAAACAAATAAGCCTCAAAAAAGCTCGGCTGCTCAGTAGAGCGGACAGTATTTCATGCCGGACCACCGCTTGCACAAGTTCGGCCACCCCAGTGCCAGCTTTTTGATGACCGCATCCAGCGAAGAGCGGCCCGAATCCTCGACGACCGGGTTCTTTCTGATCTGCTTGATCCACTGGCCTTGCGTAGAGAGGTTGCGTTTCTTTGCGTTTTTATAGTATATACTTTGAGGAGTGTTCAGAGGAATTGTTCAGAATCATACCAGCCGCTGAGTTTGACCATCGTACATCGCAGTACAGCACCATATTCTATTCACATTACCTTGACGGTTGGTATTCCACCACTATGCGCTTTTCGCGGAATTTTCTGCCACGCACGACCACTTGCTGCCGCCATTGGTTTATCCGGACCGATACGACTTAGGGACCTTCAAAAAAAGAGCCTATTTCTTTCTCAAAGGCCGTCTACGCACCCGCGATTCTTCTGGTGTCGCTTAACATCAGGTGAACCGCTTGCTCGTTTGCCCCCTATTCTATAAAAAAAGGATATTTTTACTTATTGTGCGTTTATATAGTAGAAAATTGCAAGTGTATTTTTAAGCAAAGAGATATTTCTCATAACAGAAACAACTTTATTTTATTTAAAAATGAACTCGCTTTGCCATTTGAAATAAAAACATGGACGCTACGCAAGTTAGATGGATGGAAATATTTATATAGCGACCGAGCAAGCAGTCAATCTGACTGTGTTTAGTGAAGATTGTTTCTGTGTTAAGGAAACAATATGTCATTAATAATACAATGCTCAATTAATAAGAAGTTAACAAATTACCTAAATATTACTTATATCGAGGACATGTGAAGTCACACCAACCCGCATTGGAGCAGCGTGGAGGACATTTCCCAGCTCCAAAGCTCTCTCGAAAATGAGAGGAGGCCTGTACTCAGAAGTGGGACATTTATAGACACTTACTTTTTCGCTATAGTTGGGATTCGGACCTGGAACTCTGAACTCAGCTGGCCGGTACGATGTCAGCTGAGTCATTAGATCGGTTTTTTAAATTAATAAGAGATTAATAAGATCTATTTATTTAAGTTTCATTGTCTACTGGCATTCTCTGCCTGTGCAAAATTAAAACGAGAAATTTATTAGTAGAACCTTAAAAGCTAATAAGAAATATAAATACAATTAGATAAAATACTCAAAATACATATTAAATAAATACACAGGAAAATATTATTATGATAAATATACAATGACACACAAATAGCACATATATATATATATAAACTAAAATACGTACACACATACATATCGAAATCATCATAAATACACGTGATTACAGGTAATAGTTCGATAAGAATTTGTAAAAAGAATCAACAAACTATTTTATCCGCAAACATCTTTAGAATGGAGCATGTCCCGTACGAACATCTTAAAGCAAATCTTATTTTCTAATTTTCTAATGTCATCGGGCAAGGAGTTCCAGAGAAGTGCAGCCTGAATGATAAAGGAGTTACCAAAGAAACTAGAGAAAGTATTGTGGAAGTGTTATCTTATAATTTGAAGCGGGACGAAGAACTCTTTCATGAGATGAAGAAGAGAACAAAGAGAATTCTAGAGTCGCGCCTCTGTTTGACATTCAACGCGAGAGTGATATTCAGAAATATGGCCATATTTGCGAGTACCAAAACAAACCGGATAAGATGCTATATGCGTTGACGTTTCCCGTGTGGTGTCTGTGTGGTGTCGCAAGAGTCGACTGAGGGATATACCTGATTAATCTCATGGCTTCCGACAGGCGGAATAAGTATCTCAAAAAATACCAGACTCAAAATACACAGACCCGTGACGGGCAGCAGCGTCTGAGATACTGCTACCAAGCGTGGTGATTATGGCAAATCCTCCTAACTCGGGATAGGTCTTTGCCCAGCAGTGGACTATTATCAGGCTGATGATGATGATGAAGAAGAAGATTACTTTGTATTTTTTTACTACGGAACGATAGTTATAAAATGTTGCAAATGCATATTTTTCAAACTCGGGAATATTATAGGACGGTTACTGTAGCTCTTTTTTAATTAAAACTAGTAAATTGAATATTCCCCGTTCACTGTAGTTCCATGTTTCATAATGCTCTATTCATAGAGCAAAGTTGACCGAGACACCATTTTCCCTAACCCTCGTCATGCAATGTATTGAATGAAAATGTGTCATTGAAAATTTTACATATTTTTATAATTTGTTTTAAACTTTTTATGAATAAGTACAGTCCTTTCATATTTGTCCTCGCACGAGTATATATAAATGCTGTTATAGAATATTTTTCATTTCATTCATGATACTATTTACTGGTGGAAGGGTTTCTATGTAGGAGTCTGTCTATCTCTATCTAGTAGTGTGAAAGCATTGCGTCTTTTTAGTTCGAATCGAACTATAGCCAGTGAAGTTACTTGGCATTTGAGACTAAATAACTGTTTATTTTATTTTATGGAAGAAAGTGATGAGACGAGTAAATCGAACACCTGATTGTAAGACTGTACCTAATAAACCTGCTCTTCACCCTGAGACATCAGGTCTTAAGTCGCGCTTGCCCAGTAATGTGCAGTGCACTAGCTAATAGTGCTCTTCAGATCTAAACTTAGGAATGTTTGCACACTGCTGCTTGATGGCAGAATACCGGGCACAGCCGTTATACCTACCTAGACGGATTCCTGCATAGGAATTGTACCACCAAAAATATATATATGTACTGTTAATAACCCGATAGTAACTTTTGTTTTTTATAATATAATAGACATTATTATATTCTTGATAGAAAGAAAGAAAGAGAAAGTAATAATTATTTAATCAAAAAACCGACTTCAACCCAGCAGCTCCTAACAGAGTTTCATGATTTTCTCATGGATCCCAGCATCACAACTTGAGCAAAATTATATGGGACCACCCTTACGATATCCCTTTTTTAATAAGACAATATTAAAATCGGTTCATAAACAAAGTAGTTATACCTGACCCGAAGACACATAAACAATATATTATAGAAGACGAATTGAGAGCTTCTTCCTTTTTTTGAGATCGGTTAAAAATAGCTCAATACGCAACTTATAATAATATAACAAGTTATAAAATTTATTCAGTGATATCCAATTACTGCGATAATTTTTTAATAAAGAAAAAATCTACAGAAAAGAAATATTTAGTTGCCCAATCAATGCTTTTATGCGGAACGTGAAGCAGGTTTTGCGGGACGATGTTTAGTTGATTTTAGCCATAGTAATGTTTAAGCAATTTTCTTTTTTCTTTAATGTTTTTTTTTCTATTCTTTAACTGTGCCTAAGTGCATTGTGTAGCATGCTTCAATTAATTTAAACAGCTCTTTCTTTCTTTTTGCATAAGTAATTTACTCAATCAGTAGAAGTAGCAGTTGCGATGTTGTATCACCAAGTCTTGGAATATTGAATATTGATATATTCCGATAAATTTTTCAGCTGGTTACGTCTTAAGGAAATGTCAAAATTATTGGCAACCAATCAGCTTGCGTAAAAAAGCTCATTAAAGTGAAAAATGCGAAAGGCGTATGTCAGGATCGTAGCAAGTGGAAAAATGTGGTCTCTGCCAACCCCAATAAGAAAGAGGTGTGACTCAATTTATGCACGTTAGTAGTTAAGTTACCAATCATAATTAATAAACCATATATGGCGGTGTAGAGCGACCCCTCACTAGATACCTGCACGCTTGCGATGAATGCAGGTGGCTCAGGATCGTGTTTTGTGGCAATCTTCGGGGGAGGCCTATGTTCAGCAGTGGACTATGATAGTATGATTATGATGATGATGATATGGCGATTCAGTTTATGAGCTTCCACGCCAGTACTTTTAGTATATATTTTTAATATTGTCAAGTTTAATTTAATATTTTTAATCTAATTAATATTTAAATGAAACTAATTTCACGGATTTTATCGCGTTTAATTTTTACTATTTATAACCCGACGTTTTGAGTGCTTTGCAGCACCCATGGTCACGGGAGGACTGAGGTGACAGATGTCCTGATGTCATTGTTAACCCGGGGTTTATAAGAAATCGTAATTAATATTGTTAAGCATGCATACAATCACGCCTTTATTCCATATAAGAAGTAGGCAGAGATAACACACGTAGCCCACTTTTCATCCCCGTGGGAAACGAGAAGTGACGGGCGAAAAACATTACCGCTATTTTAGTAGGAGTAAAAAAAACCCTTTCTTCCCATGTGCAGTAAAGTGACAGCATTGCATATTAACTATGGCGTTATTCTGCACGGACAAAGGCTGTCCGTACAAAACCTTAGTCGCCTCTTCCGACACCTTCTTAGGAAAGAGGCAGATGCTATTCTACTTTGCCGGACACCGATCGCCTTTCCCTAAACATCTATCTTTACGTAAGCGTTATGTTTAATAGTCATGAACTATTTACTTTACGTATTTGGAATTATCAATTAACAAAGTTTTACGGCACTGCAATCAGTGTTTAACAGGGCCCTCACTGCACTTGGCTCTATTAACAACGTTAATAATGAAAACGCTCATGAAAGTGTGTACGGGTCGTCAGGGTAAGCAGATACCACATTTTTCCACTTTAAAGTTGTGGTCTCTGCCTACCCCAATGGGAAAGATGCTTCACTGTATGTATGTAAGGTTACCAAAGCATGCGCGTCCAGGTGAGGTTAATGTTTCAAGAAAAAGTTACTCACATAATGGAGTTATACGTGCTTTAGTAGCTCAAAAAGCGAAATTCATTTTAACATTGTCAGTATTACGACACTCTGCATTTAACCGTGAGCTTGTTAAAAAGGAAAGAGTTTTTACACTCAACCAACTTCATAGCTTTATTCCCCGCATCGCTCTCATTTGCACAATCGTTTCACGGAGATTTCAATGGAACTCCGGTCATGGCTCTCTCCATAATCAGCTTTCATGCAAACGTCGACGCTTCGGGGACAATCAATTTATTTATCAATATTGTGTTTTAAACATGTCACAGTGCGCTCGTATGTCATTAATATTAATTACGTAAGCATCGATCGTAATAAGCAAAAACAAGGATCATTGGTCAGCGTATTTATCTACTGAACCGATCTTGAGTTCGTATTCCATTACCAGTTTTCAAGTTTGCATGTATCAACACTTACCCTTCCTTCGAACTTTTCGCACGACCGTTATATTGAAAATGGAAAAGTTAAGACGAGTAAGCTAATAATTACGTCACAATATATTATCCTGTGAAGATTATATCCTCCTTGTTATGCAGAAGATGTCGCAATCAAAAGTAGTCACGCTTACGAAATTAATTGATTAATATACTCGTATATCCATTACAGTGAGATATTTATTAGAACTAGTGTTCGTCCTGTGGTCTACATTCGACCTTAACACTATTTCTACCACCATTTTGTGTACCTATTTCGACAAAAAGGTATTTTTTGACACCGTTCATTTTGAATTGAATTGTGCCAGAAGATCTAATCTTTAACATCGCAGCCGTAACGCAATAAGACTTCGTAATATTGAGAATCAATCCACTGCATGTGAAAATTACAAAACTCCACGGTGAACGCGCCTTCAATGTTTTAGAAAGAAGTGGCGTATACGGAACAATCCAAGTGTTATCGACCAAAAAAATGTTTCTCTCTACATTCGTTGTGATAGTTCTTCCGTTATCACATGCATAATCGAAAGCAAGTGTTCCAAGCGTTATCCGCGAAAACGACGAAGACTATCACTGGCAACGATGGTTATCCAATGTATCGTCGTCGATATAACTGCAGAGAATCTTTAACCGCTAGTAAATCGTTAATATAATTGAAGTGGAAAACCAAAAAAGAAATTTACAAAATCCGATCGTAAAGTTTCATACTTGAAGTATAATTGAGGAATCAAACTCATCATCAATATATATACATTTTAGCCTTTTCGCTTTTTTTCCACAAAAACTTTAACTATGCCAAATCTCACACTCCTTCGTGCGCGCAATGTACGAGTACATAAAAAAGGGTACAAAATTTAGAAGATAGAAGATTAGGAGTAAGATGTCGTCAGAACTTACTATGTAAATGTCGTAGGTTTTTCGCGGGTCCTGGGTTTTAGTTTCAGCCTGAGCTAACATTTGTACAAAAACACAAATCGTTGTTTTCTGGTCTGATTGTGATTTACATATGAAATGTATGTCTGCAAAACACTTACAATACAGGGGAAATCCTAGAGTGTAATAATAAAGAAAGATGATGGCAACATCTACTTGTTATCTAGATAGCATAATCATAAGTACTTACTCTTGTAAGAGTGTTTTGTTAGGAGTTAGATATGGGACGGATGGGAGGATTCCTACATGTAGATCTGTCTAGGTAGGTACCAGCCTATGGTCTGATATTCTACCGTAAAGCAGTAGTGTGCACACACTACTCTTACGGTTTGAAGGGTACTGAGAGCTAGTGTAATTACTGGGCATATGAAACTTAAGAACTGATGTCTCTGGATGACTGGCGCAGTGTGGTGCCACTCAGAAATGTTTTCGATAGACGAATAACTAGACTCATATCTTTGATGCACTCATACGTAGCACCTTACCTTTATAATCAGACCTGGCATGTATGCAATCCGCAGGAGAACAAAATTAGTCGACATAGCCCTACGGAGCGAGCTTTTTTTTTATTTCATATAAGTGACGGAACGAGCAAAACGTTCACCTGATGGTAAGTGTAACGTCTGCCCATAACAAATGCTGTGTCACCCAGAAAATTACTGTTTGACACCACAATGCGCCCGTCACCCTGAGACATCAGTTCTCTTATGTTCATCAAGTCTCATATGCCCAGTGATTACGCTAGCTCACAGTGCCCTTCAAACCGAAACACAGTAATGTTAGCATACTACTGCTTCACGGCAGAATAACTGGCACTGCAGTACCTAGGTAGGTACCTACTGAAGATGATAATGTTTGAGATAATTATTCCGACATCTCCTCTAGTCGACTTTTACAATTTTTTTATGGACAAACACCCCGATCCATAACAACTGCCTGTAGGTCATACAATTTGTCGCGTGCATGAAATCGAAGCCAGCACCCAAGGCGCAGTAGCTAATCGCTTAGACTCTACGCCCACCGAGCCGACTCTGTTACGCCACCACGCCACAGTTATGAAACTGAATTAAGCCAAATACTGATTAAACTATGTTGATTTTGTTCCGACTCTTTATTTCTGACCATTTCCTTTAGTGAATACGTTATTACTTCCGATACGTTACTACTACGACCGCGTGGCCTAGTGGTAAGAGTACCTATCTTCTACGCCGCGGGTCCTGGGTTCAAATCCCAGCCGGAGCCAAATTTGTGCTAAATCTCAAATTGTTGGTTTTCGAGTCTGGTTGTGTTGTGATTGTCCCCGTGTTTCTGACACTGCATCCTAGCCTACTTCCGATCTTATCGCATCAGCGTTACATCGGGTGCGGGTAGGTTAGGACGAGTGAGTGCCTCTGTGTTTGCGCGTACACTTGTAGCACTATAATATCACCTGCGCAATTGATAGCTCTCGATAATATTCGGAAGTTGTCGGCGTGGTTGAAATCGGCCAGGAGAACATCATTACTTCTCTTGCACTTCAATTGTCTAAAAACATTTGTACAGTGCTTTTAAGAGCATATGTTGTGCGTATTTATAACTGACTTCAAACAAGGAGGAGGTTCTCAATTCGTCTGTATACACCATCTATACAAATAAATAAATAAAATTAAAGTGTCTGTTTGTAATATAAAATTGCAGCTTTTTACTCAATGATTATGAAAGTATGTACATTATAAGAAAAAACAATTTTTTTAAAATTCGTCTGTCTGTCTGTTTGTTCCAGCTAATCTCCGAAACGGCTGGAATCATTTTGACGGGATTTTCACTGACAGATAGCTGATATTGTAGCGGGTAACTTAGACTACTTTAATTTGAGAAAAATAATTATGAATCCCAACAAAAAAATTTAAACCCTAAAATCCAATTCAAATAGGAGAGTACATATATATATCATCGATCGGGGTCAGCTTTTTTTACGCAGGTGAACACAGCTAATATAATAATAAAAACATTAATTTCAAGTACCAGGACTTTTAAAATTGCAATTAAGAATTTTAGTGGTGCCGGCACCGGGAATCGAACCCAGGTCACTCGCGTACTATGAAATTTAAAGCGAGCGCCTAGCCCCTGTGCACGGCGGCGAAGGAATACATTGTGAGGAAACATGCATGTCTGAGAAATAAAAAATATTTCGAAGACATGTGCAGTCCGCCAACCCGCATAGGAGCAGCGTGGCGGATTCTTCCTAGCTCCAAAACCCTCTTAGAAATGAGAGAAGGCCTGTGCTCAGCGGTGGGACATTCATAGGCTGAAACTTTACTTTACTTTTACTTTACTTTTACCAGGACTCATATTTTGTTAGTAGACAATTACCGCTTAATAACTAATGTTAGTAATGACCATTCACATTTATTTGTTTGTTGTTATATGTACCTTAGTGCAATGTATGTTTTTATGTATGTTCGTAAAAAACTTGTTTGTTTATGATTTTTGCTAGAAAATTCATGGTCGAAAAGGTTTTTTGGTCAAGTTCTGATCATGGAATCCATGAGATAATCACAATACGCTTAAATTCTCATAAGCAGGTTTGCAGCTGTTGCGTGGTAGATTTTTTGATTAAACAATTATACATACAACGGAGCCGTGGTAGCTCAGTGGCCAGGCGGTCGCCTTAAATTTCATAGTACGTGAGTGACCTGAGTTTACCACCTCTAAAATTGCTCCGCAATTTTAAGTGCTCGTTTATCACATGCTCAGTGGTGAAGAAAAACATCGTGAGGAAACTTGCATGTCTGAGGATTAGAAGTATTCTGAGGACATGTGAAGTCCGTCAACTCGCATAGGAGCAGCGTGGCGGACTCTTCTAAGCTCCAAAGCCCTCTTAAAAATAAGAGGAGGCCTGTGCTCAGCAGTTTATAGGCTGTTACTTTACTTTTATACATAAAACTGCCACTGAAAGTGTTTAATAAGTTTTAAAAATAACATCCGCGTTGTGGTTGCAATTTAGTTTCTAAGAAGCTATAGCTAGGGCCTTTGTAACAATATCATCGTATTCACGTCTGGCTGCAACACACAAGACACTGCTTTCATTGTGAAAGGGTATTAAGCTTATTACGCCACGTAGCGCTCCTGCTAGTAGATTTAACATAACTTTAATTATTATTACATTTATTTTCAAGCAATTATCGCCATACTCTTGTATTTCTCCTGTTGGAATATTATAAAACCGGGCGTTAGAGACATACATTACACATGCACAAACAACAACGACACATGTTATCGTCGAGTATACCGTAATGTCTCGAAAGAAAGAAAGAGAGAAACAAATTATTGCAATTTACACCAAAAATTACACCAATTTACACCAAAGGCACAAATACGATAAAATAGGTAAGAAACAAACATACAAGTTTTTACAACACGTGACTGGTCACACTGTCATGTTTGTCGAGACACATGGGCAAACGGGTCCCACTCAGCTTAATGCCGCAGAAACTACAGCGCTTCTTTTCAGTGAGTCTTCAACCAGTGCGTGTTGCAACAGACGACATACGGAACTGAGACGTGGTCCTTCATTGCAGTTTGCACGAGGAAGCTCAAAGTCGCTCAACGAGTAATGGAAGCTCTATCATCGGTGTTTCTCTGGACCGGCCAAATACCTCGGAGAATCGATAACCGTTGGTTAGGAATGTCTCGTGAAAACAGAACATGTCTATAAACGCAAACATAACACGGGTTTAATCCTATTGCGGGCTATAATATATCTTAATAAAGATGCTATGTGAATACTAATACCGATAACCGTTAAGGTAGAAAGGTTCTAGAGTAGTAATATAGGTTTGTATGGTTTTGGGAAGTAGATGGATGCAGGTGGCTCTGGACCGTGTTGTGTGACATTCTATCCGGGAGGCCTATGTTCAGCAGTGGACTTGTGATGGGCTGAAATTATGGCAATGACGAAAGAATGGTAGCAGGATTCCTACAGCAAACCTCCAAGTTAGGTACAGCCTGAGTGCCAGTTATTCTGCAGTGAAGCAGTAGTGAGCAAACATTACTGTGTTTCGGTTTAAAAGGCACTGAAATCTAGCGTAATCACTGGGCATATGAGACTTAAGAACTGATCTCTCAGGGTAACGGGCGCAGTGTGGTGTCACACAGAAGTGTTCTAGGTGACACAGCATTTGTTATGGGCAGATGTTGTACTTACCAGGTGAAGGTCTTGCTCGCTGCGTCACTTTTTCCAATAAAAAAAATTAACCAGCCGTCAACTGTGGTGTGCAAACCTCACCTTGTTACAGTTTTAAGTGACTGAGAGCTAGCGTAATTACAGGGTATATTAGACTTAAAAACCGATGTCTCATAGTCACGAGCGCAGTGCGGCTAAGAAACGGCGTTCTGGTTGACATAACAACTGTTATGAGCAGGTGTGGCTCTTATCATCACGTGATCGACTTGCGTGTAATGACTCTGACTTCCATAAATTCTCACCACTCGAAATGATCTGCAAAAAAAATGATCATAAAGGTTTTTTCTCAGTGTTTATTACATGGTAGTACTACTGTTATTTTGAAAATAATGTAAACAACATTATTTATATTAATTTATTGTAGTGATACAGGAAGGAAGTTTAGTATAGTAAACTAAGTCCGTTCACGTATTACGACTAGGATTAGGTGTATGGGTTTTTTATGCGTGCCATAGCCGCGCTTTAGGTACGTAACTGTAGGCGGTATCACGTAACTGGGTCGGCTCAATCGGGGAAGGACTGCGCTCTCAAAGTATACGAGCGTAAAGTAACAGCACAATTGTTGTGTTTCGTATGGTGAGTGAAGTGAACCGGAAATCCAATTACATTGAACGAAACATCGCAGTCTTTAGGGGTGACAGTGCATATATATGATTTCTGGATTCAACAAGAATGTAGTTGCCCATTTTGTCTATCTGGTGGCTGCGTATTCGTTAATCATAATTAAATATAAAGTTACAGTTTCTTTTTTTTTTATGTTAGAGGAGGCAAACGAGGAAGCGGCTCACCTGATGGTAAGTGATCACTGCCGCCCATGAACATCTACAATACCCGAGGAATAGCAAGTGCGTTGCCGGCCTTTGAGGAAGGAATAGGCTCTTTTCTTGAAGGCCCCTAAGTCGTATCGATCCGGAAAAACCGCTGGCGGCAGCAGATTCCATATGGTGGTTGTGCGGGGCAGAAAATTGCGCGAAAAACGCACTGTGCTGGAATGCCAACCATCAAGGTGGTGACGATGGAATTTCGCGCTATGCCGCAATGTGCGATGGTGAAAATCAGCGGCTGGAATTAATCCAAACAATTCTTCGGAACACTCCCCATGGTAGATCTTATAAAAAATGCAAAGGGATGCAACATCTCTTCGCAAAGCCAGTGGATCAAGCCGATCAGATAGAACATGGTCGTCGACGATTCGAGCCGCTCTCCGTTGAATGCGGAAAAAGTTAAAGTTAAAGTCCTACTGTTGGGCATAAACCTTTTCTTACTTTTAAGAGGGATTTGGAGTCGAGGTCGCTACTACCACGCTTATACGGGTTGGCGGACTTCACATGTCCTCTAAATACATTAATTTATAAGACATGCGGCTTTCCCCACGATATTTAGTTCAACGCCGAGCTCTTGGTATTTTTGCTCGTAAATAGAAATTAACAATTTTAAAGGTGCAGGTACCGCGGACCAAGGTCATTCACAGACTTTTGTATTTTAAATTGAACGTGCAGTCCTTTAGCTGCCGCACCTAATATAGCAGTATTGACTAAAACATGTAAACAACTGTTTGAAGTTATTTTAGTATGGTACTGTGTATCTTGGGTTTTATGCATATCAATGCGCACTGGTATGGCACATTGGGTACAAAAGACGTGCACTTTATCTAACACTGCTGATGTTTAATAATATTTATTAATCAGTGGTAAGCAAATATTACTGTATTTCGGTCTGAATGGCGTTATCAGATATTTCAATAAGGACTCGACGAACTGATGTCTCAGGTGGCGGTGGCGGTATGGTTTCACACAGAAATGTTCTACTCAGCATTTGTTATGGACAGACTTCGCACATACTCGTCACTCCTATAAAAAAAAAAAATCCTTCACTATTTGAAAAGAAATCATACATATTAAAACTAGTTTCCAAAAGAGCGCTTGACCGTCTTTTAGTTGTAAGTTGTTAAATTAAAAACAACTTCTGAACTATATGCCTTTTTGTAGAGTTAAAGTTTCGTGAATGTTGGAAGAGGTTTTATATTTCCAACAGAAAAAGGTTCAAGCGAACAAACTGGATTAACTAAAGGTTCTGAATGGATACCTGAGCCATCGTAACATATATTATATATCATAATAGGCGAATGACCTGAATTCGATCCCTAGAATATAAGTGCTAATTAAAAACGTGAAACGTGCAAGAAAACCTCGTAAGTAAGGTTCTGGTCGATTTCAGACTTCCCAATACTATCGAAAGTTATCAACTGAAAAGGAGATATTATAGTACCACAAGTAGACCCGCAAACACAGGGGCACTCACTCGTCCCGACCTACCCGTGTCCAGAGTAACGCCCAAGCAATAACATCGCAGGTAGGCTAGGATGCAGTGTCAGAGACACACAGACAATCATAACACAAAACATTGCTGGGTTTCGGTTTGAAGGGCACTGAGACCTAGTTTAATCACTGGGCATATGAGACTTAACAACTGGTGTCTCAGGGAGACGGGCGCAGTGTGGTGCCAGGCAGAAATATTCTGGGTGACATAACATTTGTTATGGGCAGTCGTTGCACTTACCATCAGGTGAACGTTTTGCTCGTCTCGTCTCTTTACCCAATAAAAAAAACCAGACCCGAAAACAAACAAGTTGTGTTTTTGCACAAATATTATGGATACTTTAATTAACGAGACGACCAGTGACGGGTGGCAGCGTGGTTCGCCACCACGCTAAGCTAGTCTAAACTATAAATATGTATGTTTAATTATTTTATTGTTGGATAAAAGTGATCATATAATGCTTCGAGTATAAATCGGAGAAGAATTATTGTAGTGGACAATCTTTTATCAGGTAACCTATATATACCTTATAAAGTACAGAATAAGATTATAGAGGTAGGTTATTATTATTAACGACGAAATAAATTGCTTTATAAAGTAAGTCACAAAGCCTGAGAACCGTTCGCCTGCGTTTCTTTTGAAATATGAACTAATTTTACGTCTTGATCTTGTATGTTACCAAAATTAATATACTTTGATTGTTTTTAATACAAAATATTATAAATAAATAAAAACTCTTATAAATTTCCATTTTTTAAATATTCTTTAGGACTTTTCTGCATTAAAAATAGCTTTATTTAAATAGAAATATATAGTTTTTAAAACCTCTTGTTCTTTTTTATTCTTTTATAAAATATAGTGAAAAATACATTGGAGTTTAAATGATACCTATATATTTAAATGATATTCAGTTTTCTAAATCAAATTAGACATGACCGCGATCGTTGTTACATCGTAAGTAAGCGCGACAAATTTGCTGCCGCCAGCAAAAGCCCTGATCGGTACGAGTTAACTTCCTGCATAAGAATCCTACCAATAACTCTGAACTTGCAAACCCTCTGGCTATCAAACATGTAATGTAACATGATGTTGTAAAAAAAATGTAACTTTGTGTGTAATGCATAACTGACATTGTGTAATATAGCAAAAAAAACGTCCATATACTTTCTTGACGGTTCTTCTTGAGGTTTTTCGAACGAAAGGTCTACAATCTTCAATCTACATCATTATGACATTCATAAGTGTGATTCCGTGTGGTGGTGGCTTAACAGAATCTACTACCCCATCTCATACCGTAGATGTATTAAAAGTTGAAATGGTAAATTTCCCCCAAAATGAGTTTGTGGCAATCTATAGGGAAGGCATATGCTCAGCAGTGGACCAGTCGTCGCCGTTTCAGGCCTATCACACGTCCACTGCTGAACATAGGCCTCCCCCACAGCTAGCCACAAAAGTTAGTAGCTCTCATTTAGGGGGGATTTTGCCATAGTTGGCACGCCGGCGGGTTCGCAACCGTAGTTTATTTATTCAGATGTTCCAGGAAGATGCTGCTGCCCATCTCTCCTTGTTTTCATTTTCCCTCTGTCGACTTATACGACACCCATGGGATGTGATGGGGTGGTAGATTCTCTTAGGCCGCCACCACATTCTCTTAATATCATAATGATGTAGATTGAAGACTAGTGATAGGCTGAAATGATGATGACATTTGAACAATTTGAATAAATAAAATTGTACTTTAACTTCGATTATTTGATACTTCTTGAAATAATTGATTATGTCATAGCACAATCAATGTACAGGTTTTATATTTATAATACGCCTCTGTTGCTGCAGATGGTGTATGTCCTTACTGTAAAATCGAAAGATTACCGTGACCCAAACTGACCAGGAAGACACAAACATAGACCTCGTAACAGTTTTGTAGCAATCTTTCACGTCTTTCATCGCTGTGGCGCCAAATAGACGCAATCTCGTTCGAAATATTAATGTGGATTATATTTTTTTTTAACTTGGCACCGACTACACAAGTGCCTTGTAGCATTAAGTCGGCCTTTTTAAATTTATTTCTGGCGGTGTCAAATAGAAATGTTCTGGGTGACACAGAATTTGTTATGGGCAGACGTTGCACTTACCATCAGGTGAAGTTCTGCTAGTTTCGTCACTTTATCCAATATAAGCCGCGTCCGATGTTACGCTCATGCGATAAAATCGTAAGAGAAGCTAGGATGCAGTGTCTCAGATACGGGAACAATCACAAAACAGATAAATCCGAAAATCAACAATCAGTGTTTTTGCACACGTTGGCTCCGGCTAGGATTCGAACTCAAACCCATCGTGAAGTAGTTAGGTAGGTTTAACCACTAGGCTAAGCGGAGGGTAAAGTAAACCAATTACTGTCATTAAACTAGTCATATCTATGTTATTATCAACGTTGCGTTCTTAAAAACTTGTAGAATTTGCGTAGGTGGTACAGTACTAACGGCCTCTACTGGTTCCTATGACTCTCGATTGTTACAAAATAATAGAGTGCTTGAGGCTATATGCTAAGTTGGCCAATCGTGGAATGCAAAATCTGTGAGCTTATGGAATGAAGTTGCATTTTTCAAAAAATGTAAAAACTATTACATACAGTAACGTAGCGAACTAAGGGCAGTAAAAATTGATAAAATATAAAGAAATTTCAAGTCTAATATTATATAAATATATACTAGCTGGATTAGTAAGTTGAAGTGACAAAGGACCAGCCATATAACTCGTAGAAATAATAACCGTTGTGGAAGAGTTTCTTGAGTGGCGGCCTGGCAAGCCGAGTACTAGGCCTGTACTGGCCTTTTGAGGATAGTCGATGGATCCAGTTGGCTCGAGACCATGTTTTGTGGCAATCTATGAGTGAGGCTTATGTGCAGCAGTGGATTGGTGTGGGCTCAAATGATGATTATGATACTAGCCTGGCCCGGCAGACGTTTTTCTGCTTTTTAGAGTAGGTGCAGCGATGAGTTTTATTTCTGTAATGACATTTAAATATGAAACTTTAAGTTTATTACAATCCTAATAAATGTTGCTTGATGATCCGTCACACGAAGTGACTGTGTCGACTATAGTGACATTTTTTTCATTAGCCTGTAACTGGACTTAGGCATGGAGTCCAGTCGAACGTACACAGTACCAGACAGTATTATAATTTTTATTATTCTGGCACTGCGAACAAGATCTATCGCACTTTAGATGCAGCTGCTAGTCACGGGTCTGTGTTTTTTCGGTTAGAATTTTTAGAAATAGTAATGTATTATATATTAATACGTAAAGAGATATCTTTATAACCCTTTTTAAGAATATTACGCTTACGAAAGAATGTGAGATTTGGCACAGTTGAAGTTTGTATGGAGAATAAACGAGAAAGCTAAAATTTATATATTATATTTGGTATAAATAATTTATTTTGTATATAAATAAATTCCGATGCGTGGTGGCGGCTTAAGAGAATCTACCACCCCATTTTATCCCGTGGGTGTCGTAAAAGTCGACTGAGGGAAAATCTAAGCCAGGGTATGGGCAGCAGCATCTTCCTGGAAAATCTTAATAAGTAAATTGCGGTTGCCAAACCGCCTGTCAAGCGTGGCAACCATAGCAAAATCACTCCAAAATGAGAGCTACAAACTTTTTTGCAATCTAAGGGGGGGGGGGCATGTTCAATAGTGGACTAGTGATAGGCTGAAATGATGATGACGATGATGATAAATACATTAAAATGAATAAAATAAAACATTTAAGTTAACGTTCATACTGTCAATGTCAAAGACATAATAGTCTCAGGTCAAATAATCGCACAGAGTAGAGATTATTTGAGATGCCAACAAATAATAACTAAACCATAATAAGGTGATTATTAAAAAAAATATGAATTACGCTCAAATTTTCACCACAGGGCGATCACTACATATAAAAACGTGTAGAATTTACATTCGCTTTACGAGGTAAAATTACACGGACAAAGTACTTTTTTTCGTAGCGCTTTGTCCGCTGATTTCCATCGCAGTGTCTTCCTGTCGAAGCGTGTTCGAAATTCATACGCGGCATATTTAATAACACTCAATACGATAATGATTGTGCAGCGAACGCTGATTACGAAACGTTTTGGCTGCTTTATTTAATTTCAGTTTTGCCGCGCGTTAACTGATTTAAATTTCAGTTGACGTAAGCGGCTGGGTAAAGTGAATTAATTGCAAGCGGTTCCGATTTACATTAATTAAATTTCCCGTGACGTTCAGTGAATTAAAATCTTTTATCCTACGTTCTTTTGTCCAAGACTTTACCAGGAAATTATGTTGGTCCTTCGGTACCGGATCGGAAGATTTACCAGAAATGAGATTCTATACACACATTTCATTATTATTTTTAAACAATAGAAGTCAAACGTTTGAATCATTTGATGAAACCCTCACTTAGAGATCTGTAGAATTAGAGGAGTATCTGATCAACTTTTAAATATAACGTTGGTCCGTCTAGGTAGGTACCACCCCAGGGCCTGTTATTCTGCCGTGAAGCAGTAGTGTGTAAACATTACCGTGTTTCGCTTTGAAGGGCACTGAGAGCTAGTGTAATCATTGGGCATATGAGACTTAAGACTTTATGTCTCAGGGTGACGGGCGCAGTGTGGTATCACACAGAATTGTTCTGGAGACACAACATTTGTTATGGACAGGCGTTGCACTCACCATCAGGTGATTGTTTTGCTCGTTTCTCCACTATCTCCAATAAAAACCCGCTGATAGAATAGTATTCTATAGTGTTACTGTTCGCATAAAATATATCGTAACATAAATCGCGCTGCAGTAAACAGTCAATCGAGGGGTAGGTGGCCATCAATTAACCAACTTTTTCATACACTGCGGGTGCTGGGTTTGAATCGAAGTCGGAGCAAACATTTGTGCAAAAACACAAGTTATTAGTTTTTGGGTCTGATTGCGTTGCGGTTTCCTCGTCGCTAACACTGCATACCAACCTACCTCTGATCTTGACACATGAGGTTCACATCGGGCGCGGGTAGGTTAGCTTATTGACTATAATATCTCCCGCGCCGTTGATACCTTCCAACAATACTCTGGTCGAAAATTGGCCTGGAAGAATTATCATACTTCGAATGGTGTTAACCGACGATTAAGCGGTCAGGTATGCTGACTTCTTAGTACAGCGATGGTACAACTTAAAGTAAAGTTGAAAAAGTATTTTAGTCATGGTTCATTTCGGTGAAAAGCTAGTGAAGTAACTAACAGTAATAAATAACCCACTACTTTGAGCAGGTGTTCTCTTGTATCTGAGAGGGTTTTGAAGACGGGAGTGGTCCGCAATACTGCTCCAACGCGGGTAGGCCGACTACACATGTCATCAAAATACTTTTATTTCTCAGATATGCGGGTTTCGTCACGAAGTTCATCGTGGTTAATCAGCAATTAATTAACAATTTTCGAGGCTCCGGTACCGGGGATCGAACCCAGGTCACTAGCGACCTATTAAACTAAATATATATAATTTCGGTGATGTAATTGCTGTTAGCCTTTTTTGGCTTTTACAGCTTCATCGGATACTGTGCTCACGGGCCAGGGGCCCGCGTGCCAGGGGCCCGCGTGCCAGGTTTGGTTTGACCCAAACATAAATAAACTCCTACAAAAACCTCGAAATTCGGACTGTATCGCGTTCGCTGCGTGCTTGCGCGATTTAGAATATCTCAATACGATTTTAAGTCGTCTAATGACCGTCCGAGGGAGGCTGCGGGCCTCCATTCGGACTGTCGACTTGTGTGTCGGTAACTCTGGGCGGTGAGAACCGCCCTGGAACACGGGTGTATCGTGTGTACGCGGTGTGATTGTCGACTGCTGCGCGCCGCTCTCTACGGCGGTCGCGCGTCGTGGTGCGTGTTATATTAAAGCTATTAACTGTGTGTACAGTGTAGCCTGGATCGTGACTGACCGTATCGTGGTCAGGGAGTGCTGAGACATCCGTGTCGTCTAGCACGTTCCGCGGGCGACGTTTGCGTTCGGTCGCGTTTCTATCTGGTCGGTAATTTGCTGCTTTAACCACCAGTGGGTTTGGATGAACCGCGGCTTTTTCGAAAAACCGCCGTGATAATGCTCTGAAGTGTTCAGGGATTAAGGGCATTTCACAGTCGCTGTGAACATTAAACTAAAGGCGAGCGAGCAGAGCCCAATTAAATCCCACAGTTCACATGGACAACACAACCAGACCCAAAAAACAACGTTTTCTGTTTTTGTACAAATATGAGCCGTGGTAGCTCAGGGGCTAGGCGCTCGCTTTAAATTTCATAGTAAGTGAGTGACCTGGGTTCGATTCCCGGTGCCGGCACCACTAAAATTGTTAATTGCAATTTTAAGTGCTGATTTACCACGTGCTCGGCGGTGAAGGAAAACATCGTGAGGAAACCTGCATGTCTGAGGAATAAAAAATATTTCGAAGACATGTGAAATCCGCCAACCCGCATTGGAGCAGCGTGGCGGATTCTTCCTAGCTCCAAAACCCTCTCAGAAATGAGAGGAGGCCTGTGCTCAGTAGTGGGACATTTATAGGCTGAAACTTTACTTTACTTTTACAAATATAGGCTCCGGCTGGTATTCGAACCGGGGACCCGCGGCGTAGAAGTTAGTTACTCAGAAATATTCGTCGAAATAACTTAAAATAATTTTATATAATTGAATGCGGCAGAAAATACAGTTTTAAGTTTATTACTGAGCATTGCCTTTTAACACATTAATTGAATACTGCATAGTATAAAACGGATCACTTGGTATACGAAGCAGTCAATTTCAAAAATAATTAATTTAATCAATTATGATTCAAAGAGAATGACTGAGTTTTACGTGAAATCTCATTACCGTTTCACGAGAATACTTTTGAAATTGTATTGCGTTGTCGTACATGTTGCAATGGATATTTATATCTCTAGCGAAATGATTGTGTTCTTTAGTGTTTTTTGCCTCTATTTTTAATTTTAGTCATAGTGAAAAGTTCTTTCTTCCATTTAGGCTTATCTAAAGCTTTTTTGAACGTTGAAATCTACTTCGTTTTGAAAAACCTTTGAGACGAATCGGCTTGAAACTGGGGCACTTTATTACAATACCATACTACATAATTTCGTATATAAATTACATTACTTTAGTGCAACGTTATCTTTGGTAGAGGATTTGCAACTGCAGAGTAAGAGGTATTTTCCACACACATTTGTCCTCTATATAATGATCTATTTGACTTTATCTTTCTTCTTAACAAGATTTTTTAGATCTTTGTATGTCACTTTACTAACACTTTTAGGAATTTTCAAATAAAATCTTATAGATCTACGAAGAAAAGACTTTCCTCCTCACCAACGTTAACATGGAGCTTTCAACTTTTTTATTATTAGCTTGACTTGTAATCATGATTGTAATAGAATTTATTTTCCAATTAAATTTGAAAAAAATAACGTGTGTTATAGCGACCGATGGCAATGCAATAAAATCATGAGCTCATTGCTTCGCAAGCGTATTTTTTTAGTTTTAGTTTTTTTCTATTGCAATTTTATTTCAGACATAAAGGTTTGCTCGCGATGTTTTCTTCACCACCGAGTACGGTACATTAGCACTTGCAATTATCAATTTTATTGATATCGCCAATGGGTTCGAATTCGGGCAACTATGTAATTTAAGGGGAGCTTCCGGCACCTAGGTTCCTGCCCTGCTGAGGGATTTTAAAATTTACAAATTAGACAATGGATTGTGGACATTATTACAGCACATGTATTCATTAGGGGAATTATAGCAACACCTTAATTTTAGTTTACCTACGACGACCGTGTATCCTAATGCTTAGAGTAACAGACCTCTACGCCGCGGGTCCAGGGTTCAAATCCCAAACAAAATTTATGAAAAAAAATTTAGTTTCTGGGTATAGTTTCGTCGTGATTGTCCACATGTCTCTCTCATGTCTCTCTGACACTGCATACTAGCCTACTTCGGATCTTATCGCATGAGCGTAACATCGCGCATGTTAGGACGAGTGAGTACCTGAGTGTTTGTGCGTATACTTGTAGCACTATAATATCTCCTGCGCAGTTGTTAGCATGACAGTGACAGTTTTCTAAAGTTGTCGGCGTGGTCGAAAATCGACCAGTAGTTTGTTTGGAGAACATCAGTGTCCAGTGCAAAGGTTTATGCATTGTGTTAAATGAACTAATACTTATAAAACGGGAAAGACAAAGGTATGAGAATAATAATGCCTAGATAAACATTTTTTTTAAATTAAACTGAGCGAGAAATTGCTAGTTGAACTTTTTCCCATCTCTCCTCTGTCTTTGAGCACGAACTACCAATTTAGTGCAGTTGCTTAACAACCGGACATTCTGTATGCACGAAACCTTTCATTTTGGTACGGTAGACTCGAATTTTTTACCGCTTTACTGTTTTTCAACTGCCCCGCAATTACATATGTGGACGAAAGGTTGGCTAAAAATTATGGCATCGACTTCGAAAAAATTTGTAAAAAGATTGGAGACAACAATCACACGAGTAATACAACATGTCATAAAATTGATGTGTCTGTTTGTAATAACAAAATAAAAGCTTTTTTCTCAATTCTTATGAAAGTATATACAGTTAGGATCGGACGAGTGAATCTGCTATCTTCTGTCTACTGCGCAGTTAAAGTCTTCCGATAGTTAGTTTAGATTAGTTTAGTTAAGTTCTTTTTTTTATTTGATAGACGAAACGGGCGAAACGTTCACCTGATGTAAAGTGCTACGTCTACCCATAATAAATGCTATATCACCCACAACATTTCTGTGTGACACTACACTGCGCCCAATTGATTACGCCAGCTCATAGTGCCCTTCAAACCGAAGCAGTAATGTTTGAGCACTACTACTTCACGGCAGAATAACTGGCACTGCGGCAGATCTAGACGGATTCCAGCATAGGATTCCTAGCACCTGAAACCAAAGTTGCAATTCCGTTGTCAACTGGTGGCATATTATGTTGCCTTTCTTTCGAGAAGCTGCAAGTAAGCACTGCCCACTACCCTCTGTACGTAATTTATAAGTATTCAAAATGTATATATATTCAAATAAATATAATAATTGTTGTGTAAATGTATATGTAATATATATATTATATGTGTATGAATTATATTCCTGTATATAAAATATATGTAATATTGTATTTATTAACAGGATGCAACTGAAAATCAGGGCTTAATTACCATCCTGTCCTGATTTTCATCAAAAAGGATGCGCAAGGATAGGTATATCCTTGCGCATCCTTTTTGGAGCATTGCATCACAAACACTTTTATCTTCATTCATATCAAACTTTTTTATCTTTTATCTGTCATCTGTGTGTGTGCATGCAATAAATAAATATTGCTATCCTTCTTTCTTTCCTTCGAGTCGGAAGTGGTCGTCGTGGTACGAAATTGGTCAGGAAGACATTTTACTCTTTCTTAAAAAAACGGTGCCCAAATTAAGGATTTTTTCCTGTATCGTAGTTGAGTTTTGGTCATAAACTTTACATGATCAATACAACCAGACTCGAAGAGCAACAATTTATGTGTGCACAAATAATGGCTCCGTCTGAGAATCGTACCCGCGGCGCAGAAGTCAGGTACGCTAACCGTCAACCAGTATCGTCGAGATTATTAAGCATCAATACTACGCTATACAAACAATCAAATTTTAAAGCAAATAGGCCCGAAGGATATCCAACCATAAAAGTAAAATCATATTAGATATTACATTGCACTTAAATTATTCCCAATCTGTCTTTTTTTCATTTGATAAAGTGACGAAACGAGGAAAACGTTCACCTGATGGTAAGTCAACGTCTGCCCATAGGAAATGCTGTGTCACCAAGAACATTTCTGTGTGACACCACACTGCGCTCATCACACTGAGACAGATTCTTTTAAGTCACCAACACACGGCACAACCGCTACTACACGTCACGGTACATAATTAATACCAAAATGATGTTACAGATTTTTTTATAAATAACACAAACAAAGCCGCTTCTGTACTAGCTTAGCTAACTATCACTCACCGGCCCGTGTTTCGGCGCAGCATCCGGTGATTATATCCATCTGTACAGCGTCAACTAACGCATGTTTGATGAAACATGACTATCCAAAACTAATCAAGTTATTCGACTTCTTTTGTAGAATTGGCTGGATGGATTTGTAGTAAATTTGATATATTACTCTAGTGTTAGTTGAAGACTTTACTGGATGTGGGATTTCTTGGGTAGATTCTCTTAATCCGGTACACGGTAACGGTAATATTATAATTATTATGCGGACACTTGACAGAATAATAATAATAATATTTTATTTTCATAAAACAATGTATGTTTTGCTACGAATAAACACATCATGATACATTTCATATTTCATACATTAATTTCATACTCAAACTTATTTCGAGATCAGTTGGTATCTTGTTATGACAGCATACACACATTGATTGAATTGAATTACTTATTCTAGGATTCTCAGTACACATGAGATTGTCTAGGCATTTCCTCAGTTGACTCTTATTGCTCCCATGAGAGAAGATGGGGTGACAGACATTCTTACGCCTCCATCGCACAGCATTACTTCCGTTAGATGGCGGAATAATCATCTCATATATGAAGTAACAATCTTTAAATGTCAGTCTGCTAAGCACAGGCCTCCACTCATTTCCGGGAAGAGTCCGCCACGTTGCTCCGATGCGGGTTGGTTGACTTCACATATCCTCGAAATACTATTATTCCTCAGACATGCAGGTTTTCTCACTATAATATCAGCGATTTTGTAATATACTAAAAGACATTACTATTTTTATGCAGACCATATTCCACATACCAGATTTTTTCCTGTACCGTGGCTGCGTTTTGTATCGAACTCGCGATCTGTAGAAATCATTGCGCCAACTGAGTCGTCCATCAACCACACCCACCATTGTCACTTTACAGTCAATGAAAATATATTAAGCGGTCGCGGAGACCCCCGTCAGGAACGAACTTCCTCCCATTATTTTTTCTACTCTAAACGTGATTTGATATGTACATTTCCATTGATGTATTTTTATCACGCCGAAAATCGCAGCCCTCTTGTTTCAAAGCTCTCTAATTTGTATATTTTATCTAACATTTTTCAAACCAAAAGTGTATAGTAAGAATTTAAATGAATAAATTTTATTTAATATTTCAGGAAAAATGTTTTTTTTTAATTGTATAAAGTAATGAAACGAGCAAAACGTTCACCTGATGGTAAGTGCAACGTCTGCCCATAACAAATGCTGTGTCACCCAGAACATTTCTGTGTGACTGTGCTGTTTCAATGCTGGCTGGGCTGGTGGACTTAACATTCCATACAAAAATTATTCGTCAGACATGACACTTACGATGTTTCTCCATCACCACTGAGTTCGTGATAAATCAACACTTAAAATTGCAGAATAATTTCTGAGATGCCGGCAGCTGGCAGCCGGCATGGAACTCAGGTCACTACTGTAATATGAAATTTAAGGCAAGGGCCCTGCCTCTTAACTACAAAGGCTTTGTGAAGATACATTACTCGTAATACATTTAATAATTATATTTGTGAACTGATCAAAAAACTCAAAGAGCTGCTGTTGTGTGTTCCTGATATATTCATAAATTCTGAACGCGTGAAGTTATATAGCAATTGATCACTTTTATCCAGGACTTCTTCCGGGAGAGAAATTCTGTTTCACTGAGTTGTTCGTACTGCGAATTTAAAAATAAAAGATTTTTATGACGTAACGTTCAGGCTTCATTCGATAACAGCTATTTATTAAATAGTTGAATCGTAGTTACTATGATAGCAACGACAGTGAAACATGTCCTGCTTAGTATCTATTATCGTTTATTTTACCCAATTACGTGCATATCCCATTCCACACATGCATAAATAACACTTTTTTAAGATTAAATTGTGAATGTGTGTACACATTCACAATTAGTTCTTAATAGTATTAGTTTCAAAACTTCTTGTTTAATTGAATAATACATAATAATCGATAATTTAAGTAACATATTTTAGTGTAGCCGATAAGTGTCTGGCAGAGTAGAAAGCACCTACATATTTCTTACAGAGGTGTCGTAAGAGGCGACTAAGGAATTGTACGGACAGCCTTCATTCGTGCAGAATAACAACCATACTTTGCAATGCTGTTACTATACTGCTCGTAGGAACGCAATAGGGAGTAAGATTTTTTTTGGTCTTGTACCAAAATGGCGGCCACGCCTACTGTCACGTCTCGTGAAAAGTACTACGTGTGGCCTCTGCCTACCCCTTATATAGGCATGAATGTATGCATGTATGTATGTATCTTAGTGTCATCAGCTCTTGATACAGAGGTTCTCTAGTTTAGGAGCTAGGGATCCATTGAAGTTTCTTTGTTTAAAAAAAACGATGAACCATATTACCATTTCCCCTGTATCGTCGGTGTGTTTTACATGCGCAACACAACCAGACTTGTGGTTGTGCTCCCGGCTGGGATTCGAACCCAGGATCCGTGGCGTAGAAATCAGGTTCTTTGGATACTAGGCCACGCGGTCAAGTGTAACCAATATTTGTGTCGAATAAATACTACCACCCCATCTAATCCCGTGGGTGTCGTAAAAGTCGACAGAGAAAAAATAAGAAATGGCAGCAGCATCTTTCTGGAAACTCTGAATAAATAAACTGCGGTTGCCAACCCGCCTGACAAGCGAGGCAACTATGGCAAAATCCATGGGTGAGGCCTATGTTCAGCACTGGTCTATAGTAGGCTGAAAAAACGATAATTTTTTTTTATTGTATAAAGTGACGAAACGAGCAAAACGTTCACCTGATGGTAAGTGCAACGTCCGCCCACAACAAATCCTGTGTCACCCGGAATATTTCTGTGTGACACCACACTGCGCCCGTCACCCTGAGACATCAGTTCTTAAGTCTCAAATGCCCAGCGATTACGCTAGCTCACAGTGCCCTTCAAACCGTAACACAGTAATGCACACTACTGCTTCACGGCAGAATAACTGGCCCTGGGGTACCTACCTATTTTATTTATAATATATATCTAAGTGTTAATCCTAATAAACTTTATTAGCTGGGTTAATATACTATATTAGAATATACCGTTTATTGTGAAATATGTTTTCAATTATTTACGCTTGCGTACGTGTGGTACGCAACTGTAAATAATTAAATCCATTATTCACTGCCTCTCGAGAAGAAAGAAACAAAAATATTATAAATTATTACTTAATATTGTGAATTGCTGAACTCGCGACAGTGATGTCTGTTTTAATGTACTGCTATCTCTCTTATCCCACTCACACACATACAAATATATATATACCTTACATAAGTTGTTAATTAAATATAGTACAATAGATAATATAGATTCATTAAATTAACATAAGATATGGAAGTGCGGCGTCTCCTGGCATAGGGATTTATATGCTTAAAAGGAGACTCCAGACATTAGTCATAAGTGACTATGTTTACCTAAATAAAGATATTTTTATTTACTTATTTATAAACTAATCTCCTCGTAAACGATTTTCGAATATTTACAACTGAACAGGAAATACTCACTAGTACTAATCCGCAATTAAGCAAGGACACTGACCGCTGAGTCACGAGTTAGTCAAATTAAACTATAATATTACTGCTATAATAAAGTAGGAGAGTTTGTATGTTCGAACGTGCTAGTCTCAGGAAATATTAATCCGATTTAAAAATTTAGTTTTGCATTTCATAGTCCGTTCATCGAGAAAAGTTCTGGAAAATTACGTGCTATGGCTTTAATTAGCCGCACGATGATATCCAAACATTACCGAGAAGGGCCGAACTGTAAATGCTCAGGTCAACAAGGTACAAGGACGTCCGTTGCAATCATGCGGTCGCCTTATTTTACGCGGGTGAAACCGGCAGAGCTAGTTGTTAAATAAAACGCTAGCACATTCAGCTTCTATTTATATCGTTTTCAATCTAAAGTTATCGTAGTAAAATAACTGTTCATAAGTACTTGTATTGGTATTCGTTACACGCCGTGGCGGTAACCCTCACTTCATTTCAGCGTATATCAAAATTTACGATTTCACCGCGGCGCCGGACCGTCTACGAGCTACCTATTAATGTATGTTCACATTGTGACACTGCAATAAAATCATACCGGTACGATTTTTGTTGTACCTGCTGGTTTTTTACAACCTGTTCTAGTATTTTTTTTACTTAATTTTTGAAAGTGGTTTATGTCATTTATGTGTAGAATAGAATTATTTTTATTCACTATAGATTTTTAAACTACACTGGTTGGTGCCGTGTGGTGGCGCCCTAAGAGAATCTAGCATACCATCTCATTCCGTGGATGTCGTAAAAATCGACAGAGGGAAATTGAAAACCAGAAGATGAGTAGTAGCATCTTCCTGTAACATATGAATAAATAAACTGCGGTTGCCAACCCGCCTGCCAAGCGTGGCAACTATGGCAAAATCACCCCAAAATGCGAACTACAAACTTTTGTGGCTATCTATGGGGGAGGCCTATGTTCAGCAGTGAGCTTGTGGTAGGCGCGATAGCAGTAAAATCGATGCCTTCGAGATGTGGTGTTGGCGAAGGTTGCTCCGTATGCCTTGGATTGCCATGAGAACTAATGACTCCATACTAAAAGATCTTAACACCACACGGCTCCCCACAATCAGCCGACAAAGAGCCCTTAGCTTATTCGGACACATTATGCGATCTTTAAAACACCATCTAGAGAAGCAGATTATTTTAGGCGAAATGGACGGCAAACCTGTTCAGGGCCTACCCTGATCCTAGCGCCTAGAAGATGATCTGATACCATAAAGAAAGCTGTGGGCGGCAGCATGCACCGTGCGGTACACTCCGCTTTTGACCGCACCCAATGAAGACTGCTTGTCGCGATCCTAAGCAGTGGGGGAACGATGAAGTAGAACCAGACCAGTAAATGGCATTATAAGTTTGTGCTTGTTCCCGGTATTTACATTATAAACATCACTTTTTTCATTAAACTGATTAAAGTTCTTTGTATATAACGTTTCGATATAAATATTTAGAGGCCAAGGTATATTGAACTAATATACACTTTAAAGCGAAAATCATAAATCTAAAGATCCACTTTTGAACATAACTTCCAGCAAGTGGACTTAGCTCTGCAGCTAAGTCTATTTGCTACTTTAGATATACGGGGCCCCATCGAACTTTCGCAAGAGTTATTTCAAGAAAAACAGTCCACAAGGCTCTACTCTTTCCCGTTTATAAACAGATATTTATGATAAAGGTTCTTTAAATATCGCGTGGGGACTATTTGATTTTCCGGAAAAAAAAGTATCCTATGTCCGCCTCCACGATGCAAGCTATCCCTGTGCCAACTTTGGTCAAGATCGGTTCAGCGATTGAAGACAGTTACTTTCGCATTTATAATATTAGTATGGATTTACGTCTAATCGTTTAACATTTTTGTTGTGAATTTAATATATTTTGTTTTATTGCAATTTAAAACAAATTACTAACGTTAAATATGATGGCATGTTCTCACGAGTAGACTGTTGTAGATAACATACATACATACAGTCACGCCTTTTGCATCCCATATTTATTCTCATGTAAGGGATAGGCAGAGACCACACCCGTCGCCCTCGCGGGAAACTAGAAATGGCGAATCATGTCGGCGCCATTTTTATACGAGTCAAAAAATTCTTGAGTCCCTACGATTATGGTATTATTCTGCACAAATAAAGGCTGTCCGTACAACAACTTAGTCGCCTCTTTTTAGGACAGCTCGGTGGGAAAGAGGAAGGTACTATTGTACTGAAATAATTTAACATAAACATGATTCAGCTTCCATAACTGTGTACTTATTTTATGATGTGATTGTAAACATCATTTTATAAAAATATAAAACCTTCCTTAGTCGAGAATGTTTCAAAGAAATTGGGGTATGTCTTTGTACCTTGATTGAGCGGAGGTAGCACAGGGGCCGGGCGGTCGCATTTAAAATTTGATAGTACTCGAGTGACCAGGGTCCCATTCCCGGTGCCGGCACCACTAAATTGTTAATTGCAATTTTAAGCGCTGACTTACCACGTGCTCGACGGTGAAGGAAAACATCGCGAGGAAACCTGCGTGTCTGAGAGATAAAAATATTTCAACATCTGAAGTCCGCCAACCCGCATTGGAGCAGCCTGGCGGATACTTCCTGGCTCCGAAACCCTCTCAGAAATGAAGGGGGGCCTGTGCTCAGCAGTGGGACATTTATAGACCGTGACTTTATGTGAAGTCTTAATGATTTCAGTGGTATAAACACCACTAATATTCTTGTTAACCAATCCAACTAAGCTTAAAAACTTTTAGTAGGAGATTTTACAACAGTCGAGTGGCAGTCTTGAATATGCGATGGTCATGTTTCGCAGTCGCAGTGAATTCAAAGTCAGCTGTTTTTCTCGGCGCTATCTTTAAAGCGTTGTATTTCCGTTTCTACAAAACATAACGTCTGAATTCATGCATCATCATCATCATTATTTCAGTCTACTGCTGAACATAGGCCACCCCCGTGGCTCTCATTTTGGAGGGATTTTGGAGGAATTTTACCATAGTTGCCACGCTTGGCAGCCGGGTTGGCAACCGCCGTTTATTTATTCTGATGGTCCAGGAACATACTGCTTATCTCCTGGTTTTCATTTTCCCTCTGTCGACTTTTACGACACCAACGGGATGAGATGGGGTGGTAGATTCTCTTAAGTCACCACCACACGGCATACTACGATACGTTACTTTATACATTACGATTGTATTATGTAAAAGTGTAGTATCCAACTCGGACAACAATGCGTGTTTGAAACATAGTTGACAGTCTCCTAGTTTGAACGACGTAATGTGAATGGCAGCAAAAATACGGGAGGCAGTTAAAAGAGCTACAGAGGAACAAATATTGTTCCTGCGCCTCCCCCGCGGACCTATATTGCCCTGTTACGTATATTGTTCCCGTGGTGTGCCATATTCTTTATTTTACGAGTTTACGTGCACAGAATGACATGATAAAGTCGGAAGTAAAATGCGTTACGCTTGATGGAACACGGCGGGATGTTTCAACATTTATGGTACCGTGTTACTCGTTTCACCAATCTAATTAAAATTCACATATTAAAAAGTTTTAACTTATACTTCATACTGAGAATAAAGTGGATAATTCATTTTACGAGATACGCTGTGACCACGGCACAATTTCCGAATAACAACGGAGGCAACTACCGAGCAACGATGGAAAAATGTAGTGTACTTGCCCTGTCTTACGCCCGTTGTATCACTCGTGTGATAAAATCGGAGGCAGATTAGGATGCAGTGTCAGAGACACGGGAAACACAACTCAACGAATCAATGGTATTCGAACTCAGGACCCTGTGGGTCGCAGTAGTTATGTACATTTCTAAAAAACGATGGCCCACAGTACTATTTTCTCCTGTAGCGTCGGTGCGTTTCACAGACGTAAATTTCACATGCACAGCACAACCAGAACCGAAAAGCAACAATTTTTTGCAAAAAGACTCTGTCTGGGAATCGAATCCAGGACCTGCGGCGCAGAAGACAGGTACTTTTTAGTAGTACTGTGTCGGAAGGTGAATCATTGTCTTCTCGGTAGACTGCTGCAGGAAACCGCCGCAGTGCCATTTCTTTACTCAACTACAGGTGTGCAAACATTTCTGAGTTTCGGTTTTAACACCGTGAATTATGTCTCTTTTAAGAAGAAATGTCTGTCATACTGTGACGGATAGCTGTCTTGACTGCAATGTTTATTGGCAAACTTGGACTTACCATCAAGTTTAACTTGTCATTCGTCAATCAGTGGTGATCTCGACATTCGTCGTCGTCGTTTAAGCTTATCACAAGTCTACTGCTTAGTCCTCCCCCATAGATGACCACAAAAGTTAGTAGCACTCATTTTGGGAATTTTGCCATAGTTGCCACGCTTGGCAGTTGGGTTGACAGCCATCTCCTGGACATTAAAAAATGATATTATTCAATATTTGTCAATAAAAAAAATTAAAATGGTTTTACAAAATTGAAAATAAAACAAACATCCTTCGATATCTATGAAAAAACGTTTTCGTATTCGAATTAAGAACAAATCAATGTAGAAATGAAAATATCAACTACTTTCTAAAAGACCGGCAAAGCACCCGTAATCCCTTCGGTAGTGTGGATGTTCATGGGCGACGGTGATCACTTACCATAAAGTTTACAAAAAATATGTATTTAAATTAACCAAACTAATTTAAAGCTTTTTAATAATAAATTGTCAGATTTTTGTAATAACTAAAGTTCAATGTTTTTATTGACAAATAATTATTCCTTTTTTTTATTTCAAGATCGACCTCTCTCGTAAAAATATCAGAGGGGGTAATACCAGTTTGTGCAAGCAATCTTCTTTAAAAAATCTTTATCAAATTGATTATTAGAAAAATATGTATTTTAAATATATATTTTTCTAATAATCAATTTGATGAAGTGACGAGACGAGCAAAACGTTTACCTTACACGGCAAGTGCAACGTCTGCCCGTAACAAATGCCACTACGCCCGTGTCCCTGAGACATCAATTCATAAGTCTCATATGTCCTGTAATTACAGTAGCTCTCAGTGACCTTCAGACCGACACAGTTAAGTTTAAGGTTTTAAGCTCTACCTTTTTTAATGTGTTATATACTCGTATTTAAAAGGCGAGAGCAGCACTATCTATAGTTGATTGCCAGGTCACAATATTTAAATTGCATCTATTCGCGAGCACGTACATATGGATGCACAAGTACGCCTGCCGCGATCTGCATGCACTGTTTCCATTCTATTCGATTGATTGCACAAATTAATCGAGGAATCGATATCAAACTCCAATCGCCATTGAATGGACGCGGGACGCCTAGTGTACATTCCACTTTAAAATAGGTCATTTGAATTTCAGCCTTACGAGTTTATACGTGGTTTGTCTCCGGCTATTCACAATAATCCCCTAGGATTAAGACCCGGTGATATTACATAAGTAATACCGTTGCTAAATGTTTCCCATTCGACTTTAGATATATTCCCGCCTAGTCCGCGTTCGTGATTCGATTTGAAATCGTTCGGGTAAAAGATTACTACGTTTATGTATGCGGTTTTCATTTCTGGATTAAAGACACTATCTTTGAGGAAATTTCCTTCTCGTAAAATATTACCGGTTACGTTATAGGAATTGGTAATCAAAGGTTTGTAAAATTGTACGAAAGTATGTTAGTGGATTTTCATCATCTAGTTAATATTACCGTATTTACCTTTTTTTTCCATGTTTCACTCACCGTGTGGTGGCAGCTTCAGATAATCTACCACCCCATCTCATCTCGTGGGTGTCGTAAAAGTCGACAGAGGTTAAATGAAAACCAAGAGAGGGGCACCACCATCTTCCTGGAACATCTCAATAAATAATCTGCGGTTGCCAACCCGCCTGCCAAGCGTGGCGGACTTTGGAAAATCCCTACAATAAGAGCTACAAACTTTTGTGGCAATCTATGAGGGAGGCCTATGTTGAGCAGTGAATTAGTGATAGGATGAAATGATAATGATGATGATCATCACAGGTTTTTACAACTTGACGGCAGAATAACTGGCGATGTGGCAGTGCGACTACTCTAGACAGATTCCTGCAAAGAAATCCTACCGTCACAAATTATGGATTCCTATGCAGGAATCCGTCTAGGTAGGTACCACCCCAGGGTCAGTTATTCTGCCGTGAAGAAGTAGTGTGCAAACAATACTGTGTTTCTGTTTGAAGGGCACTGTGAGCTAGCATAATCAGTGGGCATATGAGACTTAAGAACTTATGTCTCAGGGTGATGGGCACAGTGTGGTGTCACACAGATATTTTCTGGGTGACTCAGCATTTGTTATGGGCAGACCTTATACTTACCATCAGGTGAACGTTTTGCTCGTTTCAACACTTTATCCAATAAAAAAAATGTTATTCACCAATACTTAGCCAAACAAGTGTGGTAAGTAATGGAATTTGTATAGTAGGTGAAATACCCTGCTTTTTATTTTACCTATATGCACTTTATGTTTTGATTTTTCATGATTTAGAATAACGTTAATAAAACATAAAAACGATATAATTTCGATTCGTCGTCGTCGTTTCAGCCTATCAATAGTCCACTGCTGAACATAGGCCTCCCTCATAGATTGCCACAAAAGTTTGTAGCTCTCGTTTTGGGGGGATTTTGCCATAGTTGCCACGCTTGGCAGACGGGTTGGCAACCGCAGTTTATTTATTCAGATGTTCCAGCAAGATGCTGCTGCCCATCTCCTGGTTTTCGTTTTCCCTCTGTCGACTTTTACGACACCCACGGGATGAGATGGGGTGGTAGTTTCTCTTAGGCCGCTACCACACGGCCAGGCCGCTACCACACGGTAATTTCGATTATGACGTTTATTTAATTTTTCCTTAACGACTAATCTATATTTTGTTGATGGCAATAGCTCGAATGATTCTATAAAGTATCTCGATTCAGTCAATTAAATAAAGTAAGTAGCATTAAAGTTTTACTTAATAATGTATCTCCGGTATTCTCCTGATTTAATCAATATATTTGTAGCGACATATATGTCGCCACATGAGAAGCTCAAAAAATATCTCATTCATTCCATAATTATACTATGAAAGTTTCTAAGATGTGAACTATATATACATCTAAATATTTGTTGATGGCAATAGCTCGAATGATTCTATAAAGTATCTCGATTCAGTCAATTAAAGAAAGTAAGTAGCATTAAAGTTTTACTTAATAATGTATCTCCGGTATTCTCCTGATTTAATCAATATATTTGTAGCGACATATATGTCGCCACATGAGAAGCTCAAAAAATATCTCATTCATTCCATAATTACACTATGAAAGTTTCTAAGATGTGAACTATATATACATCTAAATATTACTAGAAGGAGGAGGCTATAGTGAAGGTGGTGGCATCGTTCCTGCAGGACCGCTAGTTCGTGTTGGCAATCGAAGGAACCCTGTCGTCAGCACGAGTGGCCACAGCGGGAGCACCATAGGGGAGTTGTGTCTCACCTGTGTGCTACTCAATCTTCAATGATGATATCCCATGCAGAGAGCAGACCAAGCTCGCTATGCTATTAAGATGTTGCAGCGGACACTCCACGGCATGAAGACTTGAACCACCGACTGGAGGCTGTCAGGGAACTTCAGCAAGACGTAGGCCATCGTCCTGGGACACGCTAAGAGACTGCTACCGAACTCGGTGAGGAAACTATGGACTGGTCCTGAACGGTGAAATACCTAGGTGTTATCATCGATCGGAGACTCTCTATGCGATCCCATGTCCAAATGACAGTGGCAAAGATCAGGACGGCTCGAGCACTATTGCGACCAGTGTTGATCTCTCGCCTTCCGTCGAGGGTTTAACATTAGGGATTAACATTTATAAAACATACATCAGAAGCAAGATCACCTATGCTGCGCCGGCTTGGTACGCCCTGACGAGCGCAACTACCAAGAGAGACCTACAAACCCAAGAGCACCTCTGTCTACGTGCTGTTGTCGGCGCCCCTCGCGGAGTGCGGAACAACACCATACAAAGAGATCTCAAGATGGAAGACCTGGACACATTTGTGCGGGGGCTCGCGACGATCATGTTCGAGTGCGCAGATGCGTCTTCTCAAGCACACGTGGTTAACATCACACCACTGCACGTTCGACCTCCCGAGGGGAAACGCCTCCCGCGCGAGCTGCGCAGCCGTCCCGAGGAGGACTAAGCAGGAGAACCAGCACCGAAGCACAGTCTCCGGTGTACCACAAGATTTGCAAATCCGCCGCCTGACCGCTGGTAGGCAGGCCGGACGTTTTACATCCGGCAGTCCGTGGAGGGTGGTGCGAAGACCAGCACGCCACCAGGGTACATACACAGGGTGAGCGTCGTGGCCAGCAATGGACCAAGACACTTTAGGCCCCTGAGGCAAACCCATGGACCCGTGCGTGTTTCATTCCATGGTCACGGCGCAGAACTTCACTGAGGGGGGCAAGAAGCCCCGAACAGTTTCCCGGTGCCCCGCGAGGGGTACAAGAGAAGACCAGTGGCAGCAGAAGGAGGATACGTCTTCCCCAGACCAGACCATCGTATCTGGCCGGGTATCCTTTATCTTGGTAATATCATACGCCAAATATATTTTTAATATCTCCTCTTACTTATATAATAGACTAATATCTGATTTCCCAACCACATAGATAAATGTTTTGGGATTGTATAGTGTCAGTATAAAAGGTTTAAGTTAACGAAATGAACTGACGATACACGGTCACGTAAAAGCGACTATGTTTGGTATTTCACGCAGTCGGTCAATGAATACATCAAGCCTAATGAGGACGTAAGTCTCATAGCTAGTTAAACATTTCACTCGACTTCCACTACATATAATATACTTATAATACGCGAAAAGAAAACTTTGTACCCATTTTTAAGCATATTGCGCGCACTAAGAAGTGTGAGATTTGGTATAGTTTAAGTTTACATGGAGAAGGAGTGAAGAAAGTTAAAATATATAATATGCGTTACAAATACATGAAATTCAATAAAAAAAGTTAATGAATAATGATCGAACTTCGACCGTTAGGCGATCACCAGTTATTATTACGTAATAGCTAATGCCCGGGATGTGTTGCAATACCTCATTAAATTTATATGTTTTTCGTATAAAGAAGAATTAACTGGCACAGAATAAATAAAAGACGAATTTTGTTCATTAATTTCGCGCAAGTGCTAACAAAAACTGTAGTTTCAACTCAATCGGATGAACGATACGCGAACGCATAGAAGGCAAACAATTATCCGATACGACACGCGCGCCGCCTATTGTAAAATAGGTGTACTAATTGAGAAATTGCCAAAGTTTTAAATTACGGACAAACAAAAAACATACACTTTTATATATAACATTGTAATAAAAACACAAAACTTTCAGGTACTTATATTATTATTAAAGAAAAAGAAACCAATACTACTACTTCTTCACGCAAGACGCTATAATATCGCTGTGCTACCATATAAACAATAAGTTAGGTAAGTCATTTTGTACGCAAAGAACTAAAATAAAACAAAGCAACGTATCTCCTTCGGATCCCAATCACGCGCGCAACCCGCATATTCGGCGTAACATAAGCTCCCTTCTAGTCTTATTTCAATCGATGTCTACTTTATTTGTCTTTGCGTTTATCGATAAAACTCCCTCGTTCATCCCTTATCACTAAATTGAATTGCTATGGGACACAAAAGGTCTGAATGGAACCACCGAAACAATATAGGGTTGTACAAAATATTAAAAATATACTTCAAAAATATTATTTTAGTCTAATTATTTGTTAATTTTATAGGTCTGGGTTAAGGTTTTAACAGCTGTTTTAAAGATAAATCCTTAGAAAATTCAGGGTACTACTCCAATGCTAAGTTAATTACTAAGTATATCATAATTATCATCATCACCAGCCTGCGGTGGTCTACGGCTAGAAAGGTCCCTTCGAGATACGATACTTAGGCTGATTTTTGGCCTCATTGCGTTCAGTTGTTGACTGTTGCCTCGCGCAGAATTTCACTCCAGTTGAGGCTAGCAGTCCACAATATGCTTGTCTTTAGGCGGTCACTATAGCACGTTGGTATATTATACAAAATCAATGTCCACAGTCCGAAAAAGGTCTCATATGCCCAGCAAATACACTAGCCATCAGTGCCCTTCAGACCGAAACACTGTAATGTTTGAACTAATTCACAGCAGAATAACTGACCCTGCGGTGGTACCTACCTAGACGTTATCCTCCATTTGAAAACTGCAAGGCTGTTACTACTACCCATAAGTTCTAAAGCCTCATTGGCCCAGTGACCATCTTTACATGGCGAATAAAACAAATTATAAATTAAAGTTCTAACAAATAAGTTACTAACTTAAGTTACAATACTATGTTCATACATCACAAGTAAGTCATTTGGGTAAAAGAAATAAAAATATTATTATCATCATAATCTACACGATTTCCACTACTGTATAAAGATCTTTCCCATGTTGGATTTGCCATAATCGTTATGCTTAGCTGGCAGAATACCACATACTTCGCACCTTAGTAGCTATCGACAGTTACCGGTCCATTGCGTAGACCGGGAATTCCATAGTCCACCTTTGCGAAATTCATGGGACGAGTTTGTTTGTTGGGATGGCTTATTCTACAACTACACCGCAAGAGGATATTATGAATTAGATATACCCTTGATGGAAGAGAGAATGAATGAAAGATGATTGACGAAATAGATTTATGAGGCGAGTGTGAATTGGCAAGCCGGTAAGGGTCGACGTAGCCGAACCTATCACGACGAAGTCGTTTTAATTCCATATACCACGGACAATTCCTTAGGCCACGTCAAAAGTTGTATGAAAACACTATTTAAAGATAAAGATGTGAAAAATGAGTGTCAGGATCGTAGCAAGGGGAAGGGTGTGGTCTCTGCCTACCGCAATGGAAAAGGGGCGTGACTCTATGTATACCTTGATCGTCTGATAACTTGTTGGTTAAAAATTGCAATTAAATTCTTTAATAAGACTGTTGGTCAATATATAAAGGGGGTGCAGAATAAAAAAAAGATTGATAAGCTTGTAGATACATGCTTTATAAACATAAGAACTGGTGTCTCAGGGTGACGGACGCAGTGACGTTCACAGAAATGTTCTGGGTGATACAGCATTTGTGATGAGCACCCTGAGACGTTCAGTTGGTAAGTCTTATATGTCCAGTAATTACACTAGCTCCCACCTCCCTTCAGACCGAAACGCAGTAATGTTTGTACATTACTACTTTACGGCAGAACTGGCCCTGCGGTGATACCCAGATCTAGACGGATTCCTGCACAGGAATCCTATCACCAGTAAAAATACTTCCAACTGAGAATAACACCTACCTCTTTTCTACTGAGATGTCGTAAGAGGCGACTAAGGTATTGTACGGACAGACTTTATTCGTGCGTAATAAAGACTTTCCGTACAATACATAATAACACCAACGCAATGCTGTCCCTATGCTGCTCATTGGAACGCAATAGGGATAATTTCTTGACTTGTTCCAAAATGACCGCGACTTGGGGGCGAAAAGTGGGCTACGTGTGCGGTCTCTGGAAATGGGAAAAAGGCGTGACAGTATGTATGTATAACGCATTTATAAATTTAATAGGGGAGAGTTCGAGTGTCATTGCGTTGAAAGGATTAGTCAATTTGCTTCGTATAATTAAGCAAATTGCACGGGGTGCGCGCAGGACGTAAATATCAGTATATACATCAAACGGGGGCTCCTTTTGTTGTTTTGATGAAAAAGCTTACTATTTCATAACTTTTTAAAATATGTGGTAACCCTAGAACGAACCTGCTTATCTAGCGCATGATTAAACTCTAAAGCAACTTCTTGCAGAAAATACAGGAAAAGCTCCCACTTTTCTTACTTGCACTACTTTTTTATTCTATATTACTGTGGGTATGGTACACAAAACAAATTGTTTTATAATGCTTTATTTATATTACATAATAATTTTACATGTATTAGTAATGTTGAGAACTAATGTCTCAGGGTGACGGCTTCAGTGTGAAACATTTATAGCAAAGTAGCTACTAAATAGCCTATTATAAATTGGACGAACCAACTAAACGAAAATAGCACTAAGTTTACATTTCAATCAATCAATTCAGAATCCGACCTTTCTTTGATCACGAAAATCCGAATATTTTAAGCTAAAATCTCTACGTCATTTAACGGCGGAAAACACAATTCAGAAAATTACATTATTTGCACAGCGCCATCTTTTGGTGATACTGTATAACTTTTTTGTTATTGGATACTGTGATGAAACGAGCAAAACGTTCACCTGATGGTAAGTGCAACGTCTGCCCATAATCAGCAATGCTGTGTCACCCAGATTATTTCTGTGTGGCAATACATTTCGCCAGTCTCATATGTCCAGCTAGCTACGCTAGCTCTCAGTGCCCTTCAAACCGAAACACAGCAATATTTGCTCTATAGCGCCCATAAGTGGGTGATTTTGCCATAGTGGCCATGCTTGGCAGGCGGGTTGGCAAACACAGTTTATTCAGATGTTCCAGAAAAATGCTGGTGCCCATCTCCTGATTTTGATTTCCCCTGTGTCGACTTTTACGACACCCACGGCGTGATGATTATGAGATGAGATGGTAGATTTTTAGGCCGCCACAACACGGAAACACGGTCAATGTTTTTATTGTTCACAAATACAGAAATAAGTAAAATATGTTAATGTTAAAGTACTTACAAGAGGCGGAAATTAAAAAAAAACAACATTTAAGCGTTTTTCTTCTTAAATAGGTTAGTATACGTTTCACAAATAGTATTAATATAATTTTTTGCTAACCTTACGCCCTTACATTTTGATGCTTGGAAAATAGCGCGGAGATGGCTAGATAGACGCTATTACAATGGCTTTATTATTTACATTCTTACGTCAACCAACCAGAACACCTGCGTAATAACATCAATATTGTTACATATTTCATATGTTCTGACGAATATGGGAAGAGGCTCTGTAGTTTTTCAGACAAGAGTGCCGCTTACATTTTCTAGTATAATTTATTTGATTTAAGAAAAGGAAGGGCTCAGGAATGTTTTAGTATTACTTAAGAAATTCATGTGAAAATAAAAACGTATGGCAAAAATTATATTACCATGTATTTATTTTACATGTATTATGAGTATTTTATCTAAATGTATTTTACATTTATTAATAGCTTTTAAGGCTCTACTGATTAGTTTATTTTTAATTATACCATTAGGATACAATGGGTATGGGTGTAGGGTAAACAATAACTTCTAAATAAATAAAAAAAAGCAACTAACATATTAGATATATTTCGAAATTTTACTCTTAAGTATCTCAAGTGACTTTATTTTAGACCTACTTAGGGTTTAGTGGGCGTGAAATCTCTAGTGAAATATCTACTTATTAATAAATTATCGTCATAAATTTACTTAAAACATGCCAAAACGCAAACTGAACAACAGCCTCCATGTAAAGTGGGTATGAATTTTTTGAGAGAACCTACTGATATGGGGTATCTCTGGGACGATCTTCTTAAATGTGTAAGTAATTTAATTTTTTTATCGAGTGTAATGTATCCGATAACTATTCTACTGTAGTAGTAAGTAGTAACAGCCTTAAAATGTCCTACTGTTGAGCACAGGCCTCCACTCATTTCTGAGAGGGTTTTGGAGACGGCAACAGTCCGCCATGCTGTACCAATGCTGGTTACTCACGATGTTTTTCTTCACGGTCGAAAACGTGTTAAATCAGTACATAAAATTTCAATTAACAATTTTAGAGGTGCCGGCAACGTTAATAAAACCTAGGTCACTAGCGTACTATGAAATTTAAAGCCATCGCCTAGTCCCTGAGATACCACGGCTCTTCCACAATTCTACTGACAAGTAGAAAATTGGCCAAGTTAGTGGGCCATACTTTTTATTAAGCTTTAAGAGTTATGGAGGCATAATTGTGCGGGATTAAGCTAACTATGGAATCATAAACTGTACCTAGTTCGGCTTTTTTATTATTCTGTTACATGTTATTATTTGGGGTGCGCTGCTAAAACTATTAATGATAAATAATAATGTACTACATTTTCATAGTACTTATCATTACTCACAAAATAGTCCGCGAGGCTATCTATATTTTTAACTATTATAGTTAAGTCACAATAACCGCTTTTTGTTCAACTTATTCTATCAAAACACGATTAAAATCGAAAGATGATGACATTCATATCATGATATTAATCCTTATCCTACAAAATAGTTTCATAGTCAAGGTTGGTTATATACATGTACAGTCCTCTTTAAATTATTCGAATCGGACCTATCGTTTAGAAGTTACGACAGGTATAAAAATGCTAAAAGTAAGAAAAATGCCGCGGTGTGAGCTACCAGGGAGCGAACTACGCTCGCCTACTATACTACCTATTAGTTACTTACCTACTCTTATTTTTTTTTTGTAAACTAGAAACAATTGAGAGCGTTTCAATGTTTTAAATAAAAAAAATATTAATATTACAAACCACTAGAAATTTTAATAACATTTTTTTTATTTAAAACTTTGAAACGCTCTATAAAAATAGCTGTTTCTTTGTATATTATTATATATTTTTATAAATCTTTGTAAACAAAATAAAGATATTAAGATAATTTTGAATAGCAGTTTTTTTGATTTTTATCGATAAAAAAATCATGATAAAAAATGTATACCCGAATAATTTTTTTTTATGCCTCGTATTGAACTTGAAATTAATATTTTTATAATAAGTAACTTCGTTCCTATCTGGTGTCCCACGACACCACACGAATTTTTTTTTTGTTGAGGTCTAAAAGTATGCTGAATGTCACCAGATTGTGTGTAAAAACAGTAAAGTAGAGTTCGGTTTGAATGGCACTGATAGGGTAGTATAATTACTCTGAATATAAGACTACACAACTGATATCTCAGGATGACGAGCGCAGTGTGGTGCCACATAGAATCTTCTGAGTGACAAGCATTTGTTATTAACAGACGTTACATTCACCCTCAGGTGAACGATTTGCTCTTCTCGTCACTTTCCTCCATAAAAAAAGAGTCCGCCGCGCTCCTACAATTCAGGTTAGGGGATTTCACATGTCCTGAAAACATTTTAATTCCTCAGACATGCAGGTTTCCTCACGATGTTTTCCTTCTCTGCATAACATGTGGTAAATAAGGCACCGGCACCGGGGTTCGCAGCCAGGTTACACGCGTACTATAAAATAATAGGCTAGCGCCCGGCCGTTGTGTTTCTACGGATTTGAGTGTATGTAATAATATACTTATGCCTGAGCACTGTCTTGGCCAGTTAAAACAAGTTAGATAATTCCATACTTATTTCAAGTATGAGTACGCTTAAACTCAAGCGTCATTCGCAAGGGTAGCAATATGACCTGACACTGGCCGCTATATAACGATATAAAAAATAAAAATATTTAAAAAAGTTGCAGTTGGCGGGAATCAATGCAAGAATTGAAAACGGGCAGTGCCCGCGCTTTACGGAGTGAATTTCGTATAATTTTATTTTATTATTATAAATAACTAATTATTGTGCTTTATATACTGTTTGTTCCTGCATTTCTTGTGCATTGTAATTGTTTAGACTGCAATCGGTGTGCTTTTATGTTATGACCGGTGATAAGTTTCGGACTCCGATGAATGTGTCTGGATGCCGTAAAATATCCCAGGCAGAGCTGCCTGCCCTTGCTAGAACATACATACGCTATAGAACAAGTGAGCGAGCTTTGCTTATTATTGTTTTGGTAGGGAAGATTTCAGCTACCGTAGGTCAACACCCCCGGGCGATTGCATTTCTCAAAAAGTGTTAATTACAAAAGACACTAGGTTATATTTTGAGTTGTCTTAAATGTTTGTGTCAATACAGAGGCACACTTTAAGCGTCTTCGTTGATATTCAATGGAAAGTCGTAGCTATATGATCGGACCAACATTTGAATGTCGAATCCCAAAAGCCTGTGTTTCATAAATCCGATATTCATCCATTACGTAAATTTTTTTTCCAACAGAGATCACGAAAGTGGACACGTATGTATTTTTTAATATTAAAAGTATGAAAAGACCAAAATATATTTAGCTAAAAATAACATACGAAATTAAATTTTTTCTACAGCTGCTTAAAATTTATGAACAAAATGTAACCCAGAAAATATTACATTTGTTTCAGTTGTTATTGATAAAATGATGAATTGTATTGAACAACAGAATAAAGATAAAAATAACGAAATGATTAATTCACATTTAAATACAGCCCATAGACCAATTTTGTTTCAGCGGCATTATGGTTGGATTTTTTTTAACAAAGAAAGTGACGAGACGAGCAAATCGTTCACCTGATCGTAAGTGTCACGACCCATAACAAATGCTGTGTCATCCAGAATACTTGTGGCACGATACTGCGCCCGTCACCGTCAGTTCTTTCGTCTCATGTGCCCAGTAATTACACTAGCTCACAGTTACTTTCTAACCGAAACACAGTAATGTTTGCACACTACTACTTCATGGTAGATTACAGATCTTATAAATCTATAATAATAATAACAAAGTTTGGTAAATTACCTATATATGCAAATGGTAGATTATATGTTACGAAATGCTTATATATAATACAGTACAATTACTATTAATGTTACTGTTGTAGGTGCCGCAAAGGTCGTCGACATCATAGTCTAAACGATTGTTGATGATAAATAAATTAATTTTCCACGCTGAACATTGGATGTGCGATCCTTTATTCTTTAACGTGGTGAAAATTAAAATTTTGGTTGTAATCACTGTTAATAATTAATCATTCCGACTGCGATAAAAGACAATAATGTAAATACGTAAACAGAGTAACAGTTTTAAATTAATTTCAGTATGTTTCAAAGCTGATTACAAATACTGGCAACTTTTTGCGCCAAAGATCATTTGAAATTTCGTTTCTCGCAAATTGAAAATTCTTCTTGCTCTGCCTTTAGACTTGTAGCTCAAATATTTTAATGAAACGTTAAGTTCAGTGTTTGTTTCAAATTTGTATAATTTCGTTTCCTCGAATGACTTCATCTTTAATATTTTCTTTCCAAGGAATTCTTAATATCGAAATATTCTGGTAAGCATTACAACCGAAACCATTTGGATATTTCATTTGGACCGCATATTCGCCTCGTATATTTTTTAAAAAAAGCTTGGGCTGCTTTTTAAGATATCATCGAAATGATAATCCTTTTTCTCATATCCTTCAATCAAATATTTATAACTATTTTTTATTTTTATTTAAATTAAAATATTAATAAATTAAATATTCAAATATTAACACCATGCACCCGACGCTTTTTTAAAATAAAACATTTTTTTCTTATTTACACCATTATTCATTTTTATTTATTAGAATTCTTTACACTATTCTTAATTCAAATTTATTAAAATTTATTTGCAATTTTTTAGTTTAGTTTTCTATATAAAGCGTGTTTTTTAGTTTTTTCAAACTATTATTTATTTTCTACTTTTTAGTTTGGTTTATTTATAAAAGCGTGTTTTTTAATGTATTATTTATTTTGTTACAAACTAATTTAAGACCATGACCTCTTTAAAACATACATAATACATATTACCGCCATGTATTGAGTAATTTAGTTGAATTTCCTATAAAAGCGTGTTTTTTTAGTTTTTTTAAACTATTATTTATTTTGTTACAAACTAATTTACGACGATGGCCTTTATGACAGGAATATATTAGCGCCATCTATTGAGTAATTTAGTTGGATCTTCTATAAAAGCGTGTTTTTTTAGTTTTTTAAACTATTATTTTTTATTTTTTAGTCGAATTATTGCATTGCCATCGGTCTTTGACAGGTGTGCAAAATTTGAATTAAATCGGATCGTTCAAAGTAGTTCAAATATTATGTGTGTGTATTTATAGGGGAAGGCTATTAGCCTGACGCTGAGAATCGAACATTACCGAGAAGAACCAAACTAGAAAAGCTCAGGTCGACGAGACACCATGCCGTACGGCACAGTGCCATCGCGAGGCTCAGCTGCTTATTTTACAAAAATACTAAAACTTTTATCGCAACTTTAAAATCTTAAAACAAAATGATACCCGTTTTCACTAACAATGTTTAATTTAGATCCTTAAAAGATCTTAAGGCTCCATTATCTAAATTTCGTTTTCACGAATATTTAAGTGTCACTTAAGCTTTAAGTTTTAGGAGACCTTGTAGCTCAATAAACTTAACGAAAAAATTTATTCTTTAAGTGTAATGTTCTGGGTGACACAGCATTTGTTATGGTCAAACTTTGCACTTACCATCAGGTGAACAGTTTGCTCGTTTTGTCACTTATTCCAATAAAAAAATGCCACTTATATATCTTCTGCGCAGTTGATGACTTTCGACAGTATTCGTTAGTTGTCATTCATCACATCTAATGGAAAAACAATGTTTCAGATCAGATTATTATTTCTTGTTATACAAACACTGCAGCTTTATTATAGTAGTAAGTACTGGTGGTAAAATTCCTATGCAGGAATCCGTCTAGGTACCACCCCTGGCCAGTTATCCTGACGTGAAGCAGTAGTGTGAGAGCAAATGTAAAATAGCTGGATCAACATTTTACTAATTTATTTCTTTTATTGAAATGTAACCTTTTTAATGTCATCAAAACCAGCCAGATACAAATAGTACAGCCAAAGAGCATACTATTACAAGCATTTTATTAGATGCTTATACATACTATATGCGATAGATTTAAGTACTGATGTCACAGGGTGCCGGGCGGAGTGTGGTGTGGCACAGAAATTTTCTGGATGACACTGCAACGACCCCCCATAACAAAATGGGCAGTCGTTGCACTTACAGTCAGGTGAACTGGTCGTCCTTAAGATAGTGTGAAGGAAGGAAGAAATAAAGGCCCTCTACTAGATAGAGTGACGACCTGCACGGTTTTGCGGGAAGTCGATGGATGCAGGTGGCCCAGGAACGTGTTTGTGGCAATCTATTGGGGAGGCCTATGTTCAACAGTGGAGTAAAATAGGCTGAAATGATGATGATGATGAAGATAAGGTGAAAGTCAAGGAGTTATAATACATAATATAAAATTTCATAAGTAATGTTATTCGAAAAATAAAAACGACTTATACGCCAATCAAAACCTTTCTATAAGCTCTCAATCCCAATGGATATACACCAGTCTTGTTCGTTCGAAATCGCGTTAGTAGTAACAACATCGTATCTTAGAGTGATCTCAGCTACTTTGAGGATTATTACCGGGTAATGCGGTACGGTTCAATTGAAAAGCTGATTTTAAAAATCTATTTTTTTTTTTCATGGAAATGTTATATCTAAATGTGTTGTCTAGAAAATAGTACAGCTATTTTCTAGCTTTCTAGCTTTCTTTCTAGCTATATTAGCTGTCTTTAATATTTTATTTACCGGTGGAAGGATTCCAAAGCAAGAGTCCGTCTAGGTAGGTACCACCCTAGGGCCAGTTATTGTGCCGTGAAGCAGTAGTGTGCGAACATTACTGTGTTTCGGTTTGAAGGGCACTGAGAGCTAGCGTAATGAATGGGCATATGAGACTCAAGAACTTATGTCTCAGAGCGATGGGCACAGTGTGATGTAACACAGAAAGTTTCTGGGTGACACAGCATTAGTTATGGGCAGACGTTGCACTTACCATCAGTTGAATTTTTAGCTCGTTTCATCAATATATTCAATAAAAAAAATATATTATATAAAATTTCTATAATTTTTTGTAATTCTTTACTATATCCAGATCTATTGATGTCGTAGGAAGCAAGTGTCGTTGAAGTCTGTGTGTGTAAGTCTCATATTCACGAGGAGACTAGTACACCAGAAACTCCTGAAAACTAACACGCTCCCATATTACCATTTTTAACCGACCCGTTCCATGGTCATCGGAAATTAAATAATTGGACCGCAAAATACCCTTCTCTTTAAATATAAATAACGTAAGAGATAAGGCGCCGTTTGTTTCGGGCGGCCTTTACGTACTTACAAATAAAGGCAGCAAAATGCCCCTAAGACGCAACCTGTTAATTTTTGAATCCTACATACGTCCTTACGACCGACGAGAAACCCTGACTAAAAAAATTAAAACGATTCAATATATATTCCTACGCCGAACAAGCGGCGCACCGAACTGTATGTGGAATGTAGATCGGAATGTAGATAAGGTAGCGATCTAAAAATGCCCTATCTGACAGCCTATTTCAAGAGAAATTTGTTAAGGTTTTTCAACTCTATAAAATATCACTGTAACACATTGATATACAAAAACCCAAGATATAGATCCATACAAAAATTATTTCATTTTTAAATTTTGAACCATTATCAAATGTCACACTTATCCACAACTTAGGTAAAATGGGCTGAAATGATGATGATGATGATGATGAAGATAAGTTGAAGTTGTCAAGGAGTTATAATGAAGATAATATAAAATTTCATAAGTAATGTTATTCGAAAAAAAAAAACGACTTATACGCCAATCAAAACCTTTCTTTATGCTCTCAATCCCAATGGATATACACCAGTCTTGTTCGTTCGAAATCGCGTTAGTAGTAACAACATCGTATCTTAGAGTGATCTCAGCTACTTTGAGAATTATTACCGGGTAATGCGGTACGGTTCAATTGAATTATCAATTCCAATTTAATTTAATTCATTAATATTCAATTCAATTGATATATAGAATTTGTGGATAAGTGTGACATTATTAAAAGTTACACTTATCCACAACTTAGGTTGCTGGAAGCCTCCTCTTGCTATCGAGTATAATATTATTTGGATACCTTCTGACAGTATGCATAAATTGTCGTCATGGCCAATATTATGCCTGGAGGACATCAGATTTAAGTATCTAATTAACAGATTGCAATGCGATAATAATATAATTACTTGAATATCTTAATAAATTAAGTCGCTTAATCCCATAACTTGAACACGTTGTTGAGCTGATTGTACATTGTGGATCAGGTATCGGCCGGACTTCATGGAAGTATAACATACCATTCAATTACTGTTTTCATCCGTCAATTACTTCGATTACTCTATAGTCTGTTCGGTAAACAGGCCTGTGATTACTTTTAGGATTCTTTACTCAAACAGTAACCTCATGACATGCAATTTTAACCTCCTATTGTAATTTCACAAAATAAGCATCACTACGATATACGAATATTATAAATATTAAAAGATAATGCGTATTATTTTTTTCGGAATGATAATTTTGGGGTACCGTAGTGAAAAGGGAACCACTTCCTCGCCTCGTCCGTCAGACCGTATGTCACAACCATTTTACTAGTAGATTATTGGCTGGTATTATTTACTGGTATATAGATGCAGTTTCGAAGGAAGGTATTTTATATGAACCGGGAGTGGAACGGTGTTCATGTAACTAGGTACGAGTATGTCTTTAGTAATCATAAATAAGTTTCAAAATAACTATTTTATTTAAGCCAATAGTTGGAGAGATATATGCTTCTAATGTCGTAAGAAGTGTGAACCCTCACCCCGCGCTTCCTTTTACTTTTCAACTATGCAGTAAAAAACTGTGAAAAAATGTAAGGTGGTAGGACCTAAAAAATAGTTTCAACGAGTTTGGTTTTAATCAGCTATGTCGTGTAGTTTTTGAGATATGGGATATTTTCGGCTACACGTTATTCCCCACTACAGTCTATACACAGTCCGACACGCACTTGGCTGGTTTATTTTGTTATCATAAATTAGTGAAATATTTTGATATAACATTCGCAAGGACGTTAAAGTCCAACATTCGCCCGTAAATACAGTTGTAAAGCAACCAGAAGATTGTTCACGGGGGGACTAAACGTCGGGTAAACAGTAAACAGTAAATTCTACGCGATAAAATCTGTAAAATCTAGTTTTATTTAAATGTAATGTAAATTCCCGTAGATATAAGAAATCTTTAAGATTATTATTAAAGTTGAAACACGAATCAGTGGTGCACAGACTCGCTATAGGTAGGTGTTATTTGCATAAAGAACTGTCCGCGATTCCGTGTGATTTTAAATTGTGTTTTTATAACTTACTTTTCATCGCTTGAAATCAATTTTATTTCAATGTTCCTGATGTGGAACAGTAACTATTTTTGCACTTTGCCTTTGCTTTGTTTAAGTGCACACACATTCATATTTAGAACATTAATTAATGTAAATAAGCTGTGCCCGCAGCTGTTCTCGCGAATACTTTAGTAAGTAATGAACAGAACTTCAACTTGTTTAGGGGTGGTATTCCTATGCAGAAATCCGTCTAAGTAGGTAGATAGGCAGATCAAATTTTAGAAGTGCCGACACCAGGATCGAGATCAAGCCACTCGCGTACTATGAAATTTAAGACGAGCGCCCGGGCCCTAAACTACCACCTCTCAAAAGAATATAGTAACAGCTTTTCTTTGTAATGGAATACTTCGCGAACCTAAAATTCACTGGTGGTAGGATTCCTATGAAGGAATCGTCTAGGTAGGTACCACTGTAGGGCCAGTTATTCTGCCGTAAACCAGAAGTGTGCAAACATTATTGTGTTCCGGTTTGAAGGGACAGAGCTAGTGTAATCACTGGGCATATGAGACTTAAGAAGTGATGCATCAGGGTGACGGGCCAGAGTGTGGTTCCACACAGAAAAGTTCTGGGTGACACAGCATTTCTTACGTATTTTGTATTGTTACGCCGTGTGGTGGCGGCTCGTTAAAAGAATACTACCACTCCATCTCATTCAATGGATCTCGTAAAAGGCGAGTAAGGAATTAAACTGCATTGTGCACCCAACAGCGCATGGTGGCGATGGGCTAACCACCTATCACACCAAGTGCATTATATTGTTTTGGTGAAACGTGGATTGTGGCAGTCATCTGTTTTTGCAGTGAGTGCCCAGTCTCTGACTACCCCTTATGGGATACAGTCGTGATCTTATGTATGTATGTATGTATGTATGTATTGTTACGTCTCGTCAATTTCTCCTATATAAAAAAAAGTTCACCAATTGTCTTTATAGTTTTTAAATTAGACCGGCAGATAAGAAATTTAATTTCTGATTACAACCTAACCACCCAATCCTAACACATTGCGCCTTTATTAGCCTTTCGCAGACTACTAAACAGAAGATATATAAACAGAGAATAATGAACGAAATTAATTCTGATTGTGTTAGTTTTTCTTTTTCCACCAAAACTATTACTGTTATTTTGGGTTGAGAGATGGGGTGGGTGGAAGACTGAAACCAATTGCTGGCTATTCCGCTGAGGGCAGTGCTTTATTCAATTATAATTGCATTATCACAGGGGTTCCAAAGCTATGTTCCGCGAAAACAATCGTTGCGTTGAATTTGAATAGGAGTTCCGCGACAATTCGAAAAGTAAATACACCGGTACACATTAAAATATCTACTTTATATCGAATGGCGATAGCTAAGTGTCGCACAAAAATTTCGGATCATATTTTTTTATTTATTTTATTTTATAAAGTGACGAGACGAGCAAAACGTTCACCTGGTGGTAAGTGCAACGTCTGCCCGTAACAGATGCTGTGTTACTCAGAATATTTCTCTGTAGCACCACCTGTCGCCCTGAGACATCAGTCTGATATGCCCAGTGATTACGCTAGTTCTCAGTTCCCTTCAAACCGAAACACAGTAATGTTTGCACACTACTGCTTCACGGTGGTACTTACCCAGACGGTAATACCCGGACGGTTTAATTTTAAGTCCTGATTTACCTCGTATTCAGCGGAAAAATAAACATCGTGAGGGAACCTGAATGTCAGCACACCACCTGACTGTCAGAAATTTGTTAATAACCGTTTGGCCATAAACTGCCGATAGGTGTGATCAAGTGGTTCATTGCAACTCATTTAAACGGTTCATTGCAACTCTTATATTAAGTGGTTCATTGCAACTCTTTTATTTTTCATTGCACAGTTGTTCGACCCAGCGCACGATTTCTACCTTAAGTTTACCTTCTATCTTCTTCATCATTATGATCTTCTCCAGACTGCTTTAGCTTCGACGTGTGAAATGCATAAAAAACAATGAGGTGCATCCCAATTATCGACAGACGGGTGTTACTTGTATTTCATAAAGGATGCACTTTACAATATAGAATAAAGCTGGAGAGTTTGTATCTTTGATCTAGTCAATCTCAGGAAATGCTGGTGGGATATTAAAATTTATTTTTGCGTTAGATGGCGATTTTATTCAGAAAAGTTCTAATATACTTTATGTTACGGCCTTAAGTAGCCGAAAGCTGAGAACCGAATATTACCGAGAAGACCCGAACTGTGATTACTTAGGCCAGCGAGGTCCTTATTTTACGCGGCTAAAACCGCGGGGCACACCATGTTAAGAAATAAACTTAATATATCATTACATTCACCAAGCCAGTCTAATGCCCCAGTAATAACGTGATAAGTGGCGTGTACATGCAAAGAGGAAACACTATTCCGTTTTTTATTTAATTACCTATGTATATACTTTTTTATATAACTGGCAATTGTTACGCGATCAAGTCTCTCGGGTTAATACTTTCGTGATTGTTTGCTTATTAGAACAAAAGTTAAGTTTCAGCCTATAAATGTCCCACTACTGACCACAGGCCTCCACTCATTTTTGAGAGGGTTTTGGAGCTAGGAAGAATCCGTCACGCTGCTCCAATGCGGGTTGGCGGACTACACATGTCTTCGAAATATTTTTTTATTTCTCAGAAATGCAGGTTTCCTCACGATGTTTTCCTTCATCGCCGAGCACGTGGTAAATCAGCACTTGAAATTGCAATTAACAATTTTAGTGGTGTCGGCACCGGGAATCGAACCCAGGTCACTCGCGTACTATGAAATTTAAAGCGCTAGGCGGGGCTAGGCGCTCCCTGAGCTACCACGGCATAATAGAATACACATGTATATAAATTAAGAAGTTTTAATAAAAAACACTGTTATGACCGCGTTGATTATATTTCTCACTGCTATTAAGAAACAATTGTATTTCAAAAAATTTCAAATTTTTTAAATTTCTTGAAAAATGTTTTGACGACGTGTACATTTAATAAGATATAAAATAATATCACATACTTTTTAAGTTGCTACAGTTTTGTACTAGCGTTTGTATTTTAATATATTCATAAGCTACGCTAATTTATTTTCACTAAGATTAAATCCTTTTAATAAATGAAGCTATTTGATATACAAGATCAGAAGATTTCATGAAGTTAGCAAAGGAAAAGCCACCTCCGCTTTGGATACCTAATTGAGATAAAATTATTCATTCATGATATACTAGCTTGCTAACAAAGAAAAATTTAAAGATTAAGTTCTCCTAAAATGAGTTAACTGGTATAATATAGATATAGTCCTCAATATATTATTATCTATTTTCCTTTTTTTTATTGTATCCTGGTAGACCAGCATTTTTCATAATAAATGATGTTTCACAATTCCATTTGAAACCAAAAATAACATATTCTTACGTTTTATATTAAAAAAAAATCACCCCGTCTTGATCTTTGGAATTGCCAGAGGCACCTATGGATGGGAATAGGAGCATCCTTCTGTACAATCCACGGCGTTAGGATTCCTATGCAGGAATCCGTCTAGGTAGTAACCACTGTGCCCATTATTTTTCCGTCAAGCAGTAGTATGGAAACTTTACCGTTTTTTCGATCTCGTCGTCGTTTCAGCCTATCATATATATATAATAGTCCACTGCTGAACATAGGCCTCCCTCATAGATTACCACAAAAGTTTGTAGCTATCGTTTTGGGGGGATTTTGCCATAGTTGCCACGCTTGGCAGACGAGTTGGCAACCGCAGTTAAATTTTTCAGATGTTCCAGCAAGATGCTGCTGCCCATCTCCTGGTTTTAATTTTCCCTCTGTCGACTTTTACGACCCCCACGGGATGAGATGGGGTGGTAGATTCTAGATTTTTCGATCTGAATGGTATTAATAGGTAAATACTGGGCACATGAGACGTAAGAAGTGATGTCTCAGTGTGACAAGCGCAGCGTGGTACCACAGAGAAATGTTCTGGGTGACAAAGCATTTGTTACTTATGATCACGTGAACGATTTGATCGTCTCATGACTTTCTTTAAAAAAAATCCGTGGCGGCACCGGGAATTAAACCCTGGTCTATTAGTACTACTATACTAGTTATTACTATAAATATTTCATTATATCTATTTTTTTAATTTTTTTTCATAAAAGTGACGGAACGAGCAAAACGTTCACCTATGGATGATAAGTATAACGTGCCCATAACAAATGCTGTGTCACCCAGAAAATTACTGTGTGACACCACACTGCGTCCGTCACCCTAAGACATCAAGTTCTTAAGTCTCAGTATAGTGATTACGCTAGCTCACAGTGCCCTTCAAACCGAAACACAGTAATGTTTGCACACTACTGCTTCACGGCAGAATAACTGGCCCAGGGGTGGTACCTACCTAGACGGATTCCTGCATAGGAATCCTGCCACCAGTATAAGTTTTCATTATATATAAGTTTTCCTTATATTTGTTATTAACTTTTTCCACAGTTGTCTTTTAATCGAAGTTATAAAATGCTTAGTTATTTATTGTTAAGGTTAATATTTCCTTCCTTAAAAAAATTTAAGATCCAGTAATTATTAATTAAAATATTTCAATAAATTTATATAATATATGGTTTGATATTTAATGCTTTCTGTGATAATGAAATAAACTAGAAACAATGTTTTTCATAAAATTTTAAAGTATTTATATACCAGTTAAAAGTAATAAAATTTGACAAAGCTGATGGATTTTGAACGCCTTTTTATTGATTAATTATTATTAATATATTAAGACCATTTAGTTACAGTGGTAGTTTTACGACCGCGTGAACTATTGGTCACAGAACCTTTCTTCTTCTCAGTGGTTCCGGGTTCGAATCCCAACGAATTTCTTACTTTTTTTCTTCATCTGATCGTTATAATAGCACCTAGTCTTTCCTCTTTCCCTATTTTGTACGATCTTATTTTAAAATCCTTTTAAAGTAGTAAAGATAAGCTATCACAACACAGCTTCTTTCCTGATTAGTGAAATATAAAAGCAAAAAAAAGCGTATTAGCATTTCTGCAGGCAAAAGCAGATTCTTAAAAGAAAGTTGTTGGCTGATCTAATTAAGATAAAATAAATCCTCAAAGACGATACTTTGACTTGAGACAAAGAAAAATAAATTAAAAATAAAGTTCACTCTTAATGAGTGGACTAATTATAGTACCCTTGAATATGCTAAGCTGTATTTTCTCTGAAATAAAAGGTGTACAGATTATATCGATTTCAATTAATTAATTTTGTTCGCTAAATTTCGGCTACTTTTATTTTTCGTTTCGAAACTAGAGGTAGAAAGAACCATTATGTGAACAAGACTAATAGCAGAATTTTTTTTAGTATTTATTATGAACGGAGAGGAATGAAACTTGTACCATTCGAAAGGTATGCCACAGATGTGCACAGAAAAGTAAATCATGTGAATATGTTGGCGGCCTAAGAGCCGTGTGTTGGCGGCCTAAGAGAATCTACCACCTCATCTCATCCCGTGGGTGTCGTAAAAGTCGACTATGGGAAAATAAATATCAGGCGATAGGCAGCAGCATCTTCTTGGAATATCTGATTAAATAAACTGCGGTTGCCAACCCGCTTGCCAAGCATGGCAACTATGACAAAATCCCCCCGAAAATGAAAGCTACAAACTTTTGTGGCTATCTATGAGGGAGGCCCACTTTCAGCAGTAGACTTATGATAGACTGAAACGACGAAAGCAGGTAAAGCGAAATAAACACAGTCATGATTTTACTATACAAAACGTTTTAACTAATTAAATTATGCTTTTATCACATTCATGGCAGTATGGGCTAACATCATTTTGCCTTCCTTGCACGGGAAAAATATTTAAAAAATATTTAAAAGTTATGCTCACAAATACTTAGCATTATTTCCATTTCGCGTTAGATTTACTTTGATGTCCTCCGGGCCGATTTTAGACCACGGCGAAAACTTCCGAATACTGTCGGAAGCTATCTTTACAAACATACGAGTAATTGGACCCCAGCCGATAAAATTACACCATATATTATGAAAGAGATATAATTTGCTGAATATTGCTATTATGCTTAGACCCGATTTCGTTTTTACATGAAATATCGTAACAATCTAAAACAAAAAGATGATTTATTTCGTATTTTGCGACATCAAACAGCCTGTTTCTATGCATAGGTTACATAGGTATGCAAACAATAAATAATACGAATTAAAAATAATTTTTGTGTTTACATAGTCGGGCAATTGACAATGACAGCTCTCTAAACTGGTGACACGGTGGGTAGAAAGTGTCTAAGACCCGATTTCACCGATCGCTTTGGATACCGAGCTTAATAAAACCACGTTTTACTTAACTGAGTTCAAATGTATCATTTGATCTCGGTTTTCGTCTAACCGATTTCACCAGCTCCATTTTGATAGCTTTTAGAAAAACGAAATTTATATAAAATATTGTAACAATGTAAAACAAATACTCGATGTATTTCGTATTTTGAGACATCAAACAGCCTGTTTTATGCTTGGGTACATAGGTATGCAAACAATAAACAATAAAAATAAAAATTTATTTTTGTGTTTACATAGTTGCGCAATGGACAATGAAATCTCTCTAAACGCGTTTAAAGAGTTGAAATGTCGAAAATGGAGCGTTCTGAATATTAATCGCGTTTAGTTTTAACTGAGTTCATTTGATGTTGATGAAATGCAAACTGTAGCATTGAACTCAGTTAAACGCTTAAACTTCGTTTAGCTTGAACTGATTGGGTTCATTTTCAACGATGAAATCTGCTATAAGTGTCATTAGACTAAAGAGCTGATGTTCCGGAGTTACACAGAAATGTTCTAGGTTACACAGCACGGGTAGACGTATTTACCATCAAGTCACACTTCATCATCTCGTCACTTTCTATAATAAAAATAACTGTTAGTAGTTCACTACTAAACATATGCCTTTGCTAAGAAGTATTTTCCATATTCGCCACGTTTCGTAGGCGGATTGGCGATCGCTTCAGACGCTTAGCACCATACACCATACTGCTGCACATTACCGGTCCGTGTTGTTTCTTAAGTGTATTTTTCAAGATGGTTATTCCTACATCTGTCGGAAGTCATGAGATTTTGCTGGCCTTTCTCATAGTTAAGACGCTCACAGCATGGGATGTGCAGTTTTTTTACATCCTATATAAGGAAAAAGACGATGGGCCAGGAGATAGGCTACTACCAAAAGCTACTACAAAGTCCACATAACCCCCTCGGGAAATGAGATGTGACGGGTGGCGAACCACGTTGAAGTAATTTAGATAAGAGTCAAAAAATTGGGTTGTTAAAAGGCTGATGATTATGAAGTAGATATATTTTTTTTATTAACATAAAAGTGACTGAACGAGCAAAACGTTCACCTTATGGTAAGTGTAACGTCTGCCCATAACAAATGCTGTGTCACCTAGGAAACGACACGACACTGCGCCCGTCACCCTGAGACATCAGTTCTTAAGTCCCATATGCCCAGTGATTACGCTAGCTCTCAGTGCCCTTCAAACCGAAACACAGTAATTTTTGCACACTACTGCTTCACGGAAGAATTACTGGCCCTGGGGTGGTACCTACCTAGACGGATTCCAGCATAGGATGCATATGATGTAGGCATGTCATTGTGACGATTGTGGGGCCGAGTGGTCAGAGTAGCTGACTTCTACGTCGCGGATCCTGGGTTCTAATCAATTGCAAACGGGTTTTTATCGCGGGTCTCACTTACATAAGGCAAACAAAAAGATCGACAAAAATCCGCGTAAAGAATACATAGCTACTGTGAAGCATTGTCGTTTAGGAAGTCTGCAGTCTCTGACCATGTTCTGGATCATCCCAATCATTACATCAGATTTCAAAGACCACAAAACCTTGCAAAAGAACACCGATTCTTATCCAAGGATCGATTCGCGAGGTTATTGAAATTAAAAAAGATTCAATAGAGAAGATGGTTGGGTGTTACCACCGGCTTGGGATCCAATAATTAATAAAATTGAGTCAAAAACCAAGTATACCACTGCAATACTTCAAAATACAGTTAGCTCTTTCTGCGTAGCTGTAAAAGCTGAAGTTTAACTCCCCCGTTTATTACTAATCCCGGGTTAACTTTGACATCAGGACATCTATCCCCTCAGTGTTTCCGTGACCATATGTGCTGTAAAGCAATCAAAACGTCTGGTTAGAAATAATTCAAAATTAACGCGATAAAATCCGTAAAAATAAGTTTTATTTACATAAAGTTTTAGTGTCAGATCTGAATAAAAGTATTTCAATTTTTTCCAATTTACGATAACTTGCTCTAGTTCTTTCCATTATCTGAATGCGCGCGGAGCATGGACTTCGGTTCGAGCATTCTGTTTATTCATTTTATTGTATACAAGCTGAGCTCGTTACCTCGTTTGCACAGAATTTAGAATTCATAAAAATTTAAAATCGTTCGAGAAATTGAGATGAAAAAATTAGACTTAGTTCTTTGTTGAAGCTTATAATTAGCCCGGTTTCATTGTGATTCTATAATGGCGAACCAAAACAAGCATTTTGCAAATGCATGGGTGATTTCGTTTACGTTAATTACTAACGGAAGACTCGTTACAACAGTTGTCATTTGCATGGATATTTAACGTATACGTATTCAACGATATCTTGTAGTAAAGATTCCTAGGCTTGGATTAATGCCAGGTGCTGGTTTTCACAACCGCACGTCGCGGCAGATCTCAAAATTCCATCGTCAACACCTGGATGTTTGACATTCCATCACAGTGCGTTTTTCGCGGAATTTCCTGCCACGCAGGACCACTTGATAGAATCTGCTGCCGCCGGCGGTTTTTCCAGACCGATATGACTTAGGGACCTTCAAGAAAAGAGCCTTTTCCTTCCTCAAAAGTTGGCAACGCACCCGCGATTCCTCTGGTATTGCGGATTGTCATGGGCGGTGGTGATCACTTACAATCAAGTGAGCCACTTGCTCGTTTGCCCCAAAAAAGAGGCAGAAATACGGCTAGTCTAGCAGTAGTGTGCAAACATTACTCTGTTTCGGTTTTAAGGGTACTTACAGCTAGTGTAATTAGTTGACATATAAGACTTAAGAACTGATGTCTCAGGGTAACGAGCGTAGTGTGGTGCTACACAGAAATATTTTGGGTGAAACGGCACAGCATTTGTGCAGTGGGTAGTTGTTGCACTTACCCTTAACGTTTTGCACATTACGTCACTTTTTTCATAATAAACTCATTTGCGATAACAATGAAGAAATGGTCAAATACAGTGCTATAGACTCATTTTTCTCGAATAAAAAGAATTGGAGTATCACCTATGTTATACAATTAAATTCCTTAGAAATACAGATGCTAAATTAAAACTAATTTTACGGATTTTATCTAGTTTATAACCCTATGTTTCTAACGCTTTGAATCACCTAAGGTCACGGGAGGACTGATGGTCTCATGGTCCTCCCGTGACCATGAGAGGTTATAATAGTTAAAATGACGGGTTATAAATAGCTAAAAATTAAACGTAAAAAAACCGCAAATTTACGGAATAATTACCGACTAAATACTCAAACAATGTTGTTATCTTTGGATCACCGATGAGTTAATGTATTATCCATATCGGTTTTTAAGTTTTTTTTTATAGGATAAAGTGATAAAACGAGCAAAACGTTCACCTGATGGTAAGTGTAACGTCTGCCCATATCAAATGCTGTGTCACCCAGAACATTTCTATGTGGCACCACACTGCGCCCTGAGACATCAGTTCTTAAGTCTCATATGCCAAGTGATTACACTAGCTCACAGTGCCCTTCAAACCGAAACACAGTAATGTTTCCACACTACTGCTTCATGGTAGAATAACTAGCCCTGGGTGGTAGGTAGGTAACCTAAATGGCTTCCTGTAAAGGAATTCTATCACCAGTAGAATTCAAATATTAGAGAAAAATAAATGTTTAAACCACGAATCGGAATTTATTCTGATCTCTCCGTTACCTTACTCCAACCGCATTCAAAAGCAATAGTATTCAGACTGCCTGGAATCAGTTCGCTATGCAGTATTGTGTTGAAAATGAATTTCTGAGATATGGCAGTTATACCTATACTAATAAATTAAATGAATGATGAATCGTTGTCTGTGATTTCGCCATAAATACTTTTTCTTAGTCTCACTTTGTAATTTGTGGGATAGCAAAACTCAAACACTCGTTTTAATAGTATTTGTCTGTCTGTGTGTTGGTTTGTCCGGGCTAACCGGCTTATTCGATTTATCTTTCATCAGCAGGTAGAGGACTTTTCAGTGAGTAATCTAATTTACTTTTTGTTTCCGAAATACCGGTTCCTGCGTAAAATCTGAAATGTTGTAGAAATGGCTATACTGGTGGATTTTATTTGCATTTTGGTTATTATTACTTTAGATGATGACTGTTTAAATATTTCACTTGATATCTTATTCATTAGTTTCGAAAATCTGTAGTTAATTTTTTACGTCTTTACCTTATCTATAGGTAATAAAGTTGAAGAGTTGTTGTGTTTGAACGCGCTATCTCTGGAAATACTAAATATTTTGAAAAAAGATTTTTTTATTAGATAGCCGTTTACTGAAATGATTTTTAAGCTATAAAACTTCATGCTAAGTGATTACGGAGCCGCATCCAGAATAGAACTACCGAGTGGGGCCGAACTGTGCCCAGGTTAGCAAGATACCATGCGGTATTGCGCAAATCATGTAGTCTACTTATGTCACTCGAGTGAAACCGCGGGGTACATGTAGTTCTTAGCACGAATTTGTCTAGGTAGATACCATCGGAGGCCCAATTATTCTGCCGAGAAGTAGTAGTGTTCAAATATTACTGTTTCAATCTGAAGGACACGACAACCGAAGTTTTTTACTGGGTTATAGTATATTAGACATCAGTTCCGATGTCTAAAGATGAGGAACGTAGTGCATAGTAATGCAGGTGCATCTGGATGACACCGAAACTATTCTGGGCAGGCGTGACACCTTCCATAAGGTGACATCCATGACTTGCTCATCGCTCTCGTCACTTACTTTTTTTGTACATGATGATCGTTATAGTTTTATTATAAGTACGAGTATATGCCTGTAGTAGTCGTAGTACTGTTAGTAGTCGCAATTCGACCGTAATTCAATTAATTGCCACACTTGCCAGGCGGGTTGGTAACCGCAGTTTATTTATTCATATGGTCCAGGAAGATGCTGTTGCCCATCTCCTGGTTTTTATTATCCCTCTGGATCTCTTTTAGTAAAAATTTGGTATAAAAATTATAACGTGAGATACTAAATATGTACAAACAGCCACATTGTTATACAACCAATGAAATTAACTATTAAAAATTCAAGATTCGGCCTGTCTTGGTTCTTATAATGGAAAGTAAAAAAAATTTTTTAAGAAAATTAAATAATTTTCATTCTTAAGATCATATATTAATATAATAATGATAATGTTCTCCTAGCCGATTTCGACCACGGCGACAACTAATTATTTTTCTAAAATTAAAGTAGTCTAAGTTACCCGCTACAATATCAGCTATCGGTCAGTGAAAATCCCGTCAAATTAATCCAGCTGTTTCGGAGATTAGCTGGAACAAACAGACAGACGAATTTTTAAAAATTATTTTTTTCTTATAAGTACATACTTTGATAAGCATTGAGTGAAAAGCTGCAATTTTATATTACAAACAGACACTTTAATTTTATTTATTTATTTGTATAGATTGTGTATACAGACGAATTGAGAACCTCCTCCTTGTTTAAAGTCAGTTATAAATACGCACAACATATGCTCTTAAAAGCACTGTACAAATGTTTTTAGACAATTGAAGTGCATGAGAAGTAATGATGTTCTCCTGGCCGATTTCGACCACGCCGACAACTTCCGAATATTATCGAGAGCTATCAATTGCGCAGGTGATATTATAGTGCCACAAGTGTACGCGCAAACACAGAGGCACTCACTCGTCCCAACCTACACGCGCCCGATGTAACGCTGATGCGATAAGATCGGAGGTAGGCTAGGATGCAGTGTCAGAAACACGGGGACAAACACAACACAACCAGACCCGAAAACCAACAATTTGTGTTTTAGCACAAATGTTGGCTCCGGCTGGGATTCGAACCCAGGGCCCGCGGCTTTAGAAGTCAGGTACTCTGACCCTAGTGGCCACGCGGTCGTCATTAATGTAAGAAGCAGTATTCTTCAATCTAACATTTTATTAAAATATATGAGGCTTCCAAGACGAAATGTAGAGCAAAAAGAATTAATAATTTGTAATGAAAATTAACGTCTGCTTACATTTGTTCCTTTTTAATGGCGTAATATTTGAACTTTCTAGATACTTGACTCGTTTTGGAGGAGTATGTTACATGTAAATTTGCTTAGTTTGCTCAGCGGTTGTAATTCGAAAGCGCAATTTTGCGCAAACGTACATACTATACATAGGCAGAGACCTCACACGTAGCCCACATTTCGGCAGTGTCAAATAGCAACTACCTCTTTCCTACCGAGGTGTCGTAAGAGGAGACTAAGGTATTGTACGGAGGCCTTTTATTTGTGCAGAATGCGCTATATTCGTTTATGGTGTTACATAATATGCTATGCTGTCACTTGACTGCTCGTGGAAATGCAGGAGTAAGAATTTTTTGACTCGTATCAAAATGGCGGCGACGCGTTCGTCATCCGCCACATCTCTCGAGGGCGAAAAGTGGACTACCTGAGTGACAACTGTCTGCGCTTATTATGTTTAAGTTATTAATAAGATAACAAAAATACTCGATGAAGTATTCAAAATAAAAAAAAAGTTCGTCACGGAATGATTGCAATTCAAATACAAATTTTGATCGCGAAAAATTCAATAAGTCACTACTGACCTTCTTCAGAAGTTACGTCTTTAGAATTGTTTAATTCTTGAGACACATACGAACACGCTGTACATCAGAGGCCATAGACTAGTAGCCCACTTTTCGCTTCTTTAGGATATAAAGCGTGTTAAATTTAAATATAATTTGTACTTACTTGCTTTTATTAGTCGTCCCCGTTTTCATATTTTATATTACCCCGGATACAGTACTTACGTAGAACCTCTTACTAGAGTGTAATTTCCCTTAGTGGACTATAGTATAGCTGTAGACAGAAAAATACATAGACAACTACTGAATACTGTCAGAAGTTTAAATATTATAGTAACACAAGTATACGCGCAAACCACTGGTCCCAACCTACCCGTACCCGATGCAACGCTCATGCGATAAATTTGGAGGTAGGCTACGTTACAGTGTCAGAGAAACAGGGACAATCACAACACAACCAAACCCGAAAACCAACAAATTGTGTTTTTGCACAAATGTTAGCACCGGCTGGGATTAGAACGCAGGACCCGCGGCGTGGTAGTCAGCTACTTTTACCACTAGGTCGTCAACATATACAGACTATATTGGATTTACATACATTTTAACAAGATATCATCAAATGCGTAGGTTGTAGCCGAAAAAAAATTTACAATATCTGAATTCATCATCATCATCATCATATCAGTCTATCACTAGTCCACTGCTGAACATAGATCTCCCTATAGAGTACCACAAAAGTTTGTAACTCTAATTTTGGGGGATTTTGCCTTAGTTGCCACGCTTGGCAGGCCAGTTGGCAACCGCAGTTTATTTATTTAGATAGTCTAGAAAGATGCTGCTGCCCACGTCCTGGTTTTCGTTATCCCTCTGTCGTCATACCCACGGGATGTGATAGGGTGGTAGATTCTCTTAAGCCGCTACCACACCTGAATTACGAAAATATATCTCATAGAAACAAACTACAAAATATAAATTGATGTTTTTGAGATATACATCTGTTACATAATAGTGATGCGCGAGACCTTTACAGTGACAGCAGGAATTTCATATCAGTTGAGCGGTGTTCCGAGTTGCAAAGTTAAAAATTGTCTCGCGTTTATTTTTGATGATACGAGTACAAAGCTTTTACGCTTTGTCCCCGTTTTATTTTTGATTCTGTTACAATATTATTAACAACTGTAATAAACTCACCTTTTTAACAAGCTTTTTGAAGAAACATGAAATGGAGGGAATAATGAACTAATTTATATGACAAATATAAATAACTACTTGACCTGACAACAAGTGTTATTTCGGATACATCGCAATGAGACGGTGGTAAATCGCTTATATATGTATACTAGCTAACCCGCGCGATGAGTTCGCACGGTATCGTGAGTATGAACAGGTGGCGACATCTACCTTCTTTAAATAATGTAAACAACTCCAACCGACAACTGTCGTAAATGTTAGTCGAACAGATTGTCAACAGATGGCGCTTTCTACAATTACATTAATTATTGCAATATTTTTAATAATTTTAAATCGCCAATATTTATTTTGAACACATTTATTATTCTTCGTCATTAGAGCAAAATAACATGAAAATTGCGTATCAAGCATTTATTTTGATACAGCCATTGTCAGACAAAAAAACCTTTGAGAAAAACTATAGACTTTACATAAAATAAGTGTTATTCTGTCTGTCCAAACGAATGTCATTTAAAAACTGCTAAGGAATTGCATACACTTTTCATAAATACATACTCACAGAGGGACCAAGTGTTCATTTTTTCGTACGATTTTAACTTTTATTTGTACCGCGACAAACCCACGAGCATTATTTGTTCTATGTTGGATCTGTTGGCTCAATATCTAGGTGATTGGTTTCTACGCTACGGGCCGCAGGTTCGTTTTTGATGTTTTGACATAGTAATCTTGGTGCACACAGATTGACAAGCAAATTTATTAAGTGATACATAACTTGCGGTTAAACTTTCTTTATGGATGATAGTGACGAGACGAGCAATTGTTCACCTGGTGGTAACTGGAGCTGACCCATACCAAATGCTGTGCCACCCAGACACTTCTGTGTGACAGCACACGGCACCAGTCAATCAGAAACATCAGCTCTTAAGTATCATATGCCAATTACACTAGCTAGCGATGCTCTTCAGACCGAAACAGTTGCCGGCAGAAAAACTGGCACTACGGTTTTATCTACCAAGACAGGTTGTTGCGTAGGAATCTTACCGTCAGTAATAATTTACGCATAGCTCCACCTCGAAGTGTTGATGTGATTTAATTTCTATTTGAAGTCGTTATGTATACGTGTGCATAATCTAGCCTCAGCACAACCGCAATCAATTGTCACCTTAATAATTTATAAAATTGAGTAAGTAAAGATTCATAAATTTCGAAAAATGTTCCAAAGCGCTTTATTTTAATGAAGCGCTTGATTGCCACAACAGTTTAAAGACACGAAACTTGGTCGAGTGTAGCTCATATTATATACTTTTAATTATTTTTTAATTTAATTTTTGAGACATAATGTTATAATGCTCTGTGGTGGCGGTGCAAGAAAATCTGACATACTGTCTCATGCCGTGACTGTCCGTAAGAGTCGGCTGAAAGAAAGATAAATGACTGGAGTAGTTTGTTAACGTTTTTTACTGCCAATGTCAAATACTCGTACATAATAGTCTGTGATCAAACAGTCGCACAAGGTAAAGATTGTCACCGAAGAATTTTTAAATGTCACTTAGAAATAATTAATATCCTATTCATACAAACAATGATTCGCGTGACTATTGAAATCAAAATACTAATATTATAAACGCAAAAATAACACTCTCTGTCCCTTTGTCTGTTTCATACCTATTCATAGTTCAAATGCTGAACCGATCTTAACGAAATTTGGTAAGGAGATTGCATGCGTCCTGGAGACGGATGTAGGATAAGACATTTTATCTACGGAAAATCACGACACGATAATCCACGTTTCACCAAAAAAATATAATGCACTTGGTGTGATAGGTGGTGAGCCCATCGCCATCATGCGCTGTTGGGTGCACAGTGCAGTTTAATTCCTTACTCGCCTTTTACGAGATCCATTGGATGAGATGGAGTGGTAGTATTCTTTTATCGAGCCGCCACCAGACGGCTTCGCCACCGCACGGCTTACGGCAGTATTTTTATAATATTAAATCAAAAAACAAGCATACAAGGCTTCAAGAGAGAGTAAGTTCATTTTGCATAGATTGGTCCAAAATTATGATTAAAGGCTGAAGGTAGCCCAGATTACCTTCGACGTCAAGACGTCAGATATCATGGTGTTCCTGTGACCACGAATACTGCAAGCCACCCGAAATGTCGGGTTGTAAATAGTTATAAATTATATATATTACTATTTCTGTCTGAAGGACACTGTTAGAGTACAGGCCACAAAAGCTTAAGAAACGATGTGACAAGTACACGAGCGCAGTGTGGTGTCAAAATGAAGAAATGACAGAGTTTTAGTTATCGGCAGATGTTGCATTGACCATTAGGTGAATATGGTCTATAAAAATATTTGACATTATCAATTATTTTCCGCCGACCCGGGCGGTTGCCCCGGGCGCCAAAAAAAAGGTTATTGCGGCGTTTCACGGCTAGTTACGCGTTATACATTTATGACTTGTTTTAAAAGATGGGATAATGTGATGATCCATATATGATAAGTGCCCTTTTCTTACCTGGGAAAAGTCATTTTGCCTGTGAGTAGTGGGCGTTTGAGGCGGTCTATGGAGGAGGCTTATGTTCAGCAGTGGACTAGAGATATGCTGAAATGATGATGATAAAGAAATATATCGTCTGGGGCGCCTGGATAGCTAAAGATATCTCTGAGTAAACCTCATGACATCCGACAGGAATAACCATATCGAGGAATGCATGAATGAAAACAGATATAAAAATATACTAAAGACATAAAATATACATTGCGGATGAAATGGGGTGCCAGATTTTCTTGCGCCTCTACGCGTCACATCTAAACAGCATACTAATCTCTGCACTTATTTTCAGTATATTTTGACAAAAACATTCCAAAAATGTATATTTTAAAATGTCTGGTTTGCAATAGTAAGAATTCATTTAGGTAAAGCAACGTATGCTTTTTACTCACATCGTCGTGTCTTCGGAGACGCTTGCAGCGTGACGGCAAGGCATGCTGTGATTAAATTGCACGGCACTCTCTATTGCCTGTGAGCTCATATGTATTGTGGTCGCAAACTATTACAAATTTTTAATTCAAAGTTCTATTGTACTTAAAATAGGGGAAAATGTTTTATTCTTTAATACATATTAAAACATTAGAAAGAGTGACTTTCCACGTCACCACGTTTTGCGAAACAAAGCGAAATAAGGGGTAGGCAGAGACCACATCCATAGCCCACTTTTCGCCCCTGCAGGAAACGGGAATTGACGGGTGGCGTACCACGTCGCGCCGTTCAGCCTATCACAAGTCCACTGCTGAACATAGGCCTCCGCCACAGATAGCCACAAAAGTATGTTGCTCTCATTTTGTAGGGATTTTGCCATAGTTGCCACGCTTGGCAGGCGGGTTGACAACAACAGTTTCTTAATTCATATGGTCCAGGAAGATCCATTTCCTGGTTTTTATTTTACCCTGTCGACTTTTACGACACCCACGGTATGAGATGGGGTGGTAGATTCTCTTAGGCCGCCACCACACGGCACATCGACGCCATTTTGGTGCGAGTTGAAATTCTTGCTACCCATTTTGGTCTCACGAGCGTAGGGAGGTAGGGAATGATTAGTTGGGAAAGGAAATATAAGATATAGGATACTACCATCTCGAAAGGAGACTCGGGAGGCCAGGGTCGCTTACCCGGTACTCTACCGTAATTCTACGTACGTACGTGCCAGGGAGTACGTAACTAGGTTACGTACTCCCTGGCACTCAATTATATGGAAGTATGCATTTGTGGTAGCTCAGGGGCTAGGCGCTCGCTTTAATTTTCATAGTACGCGAGTGACTTGGGTTCGACTCTCGGTGCCGGCACCACTAAATTTGTTAATTGCAATTTTAAGTGCTGATTTACCACGTGTTCGGCGGTGAAGGAAAACATCGTGAGGAAACCTGCATGTCTGAGAAATAAAAAATATTTTCGAAGACATGTGCAGTCCTACAACCCGCATTGGAGCAGCGTGACGGATTCTTCCTAGCTCCAAAACCCTCTCAGAAATGAGAGAAGGCTTCTGTGCTCAACAGTGGGACATTTATAGGCTGAAACTTTACTTTTTTATGCATATGTATCAAGAATATTCTTAATAATACACTGGAGAAGCCTGCAATAGATATACACATCTGAACAACAAACAGAGGTCCCCTTTGTCAAAACTTTGACTTTTGTACACGTAAACTTATAAATACAATAAAACTTTTTTATTTATCATCTTAATTCCGAGCGTATCTCAAAATATTGCAGGCATTTTGTTTGAAATGACTTCGTTAAAAAGAACCGGCTCACTTTAAACTGGCAAAGTGGGACCAGTTAACCTAGTTTAATATCAGTCGTAGCAGCGTGAAATAAAGTTTGTAGGGAACCGAAAAAAACAGCCATTTTAAATTAACCATTTAAAATTGAAACCCATTTTAAAGTAACGCGACACAAAATATTCAATCGATGCTAACATCAAATTGTTCCACCTGCATGATCGCGTTTGATGTGATTCTGCAGATTCTGCAAGCTATGTGGAACGGCAACTTGAATACAATATACAGGACAGACCGATTCTGCGACATTGGGTTGCAACGACATGTTATGCACCGTAGGACAACAGAAATAGTGATATCGAATTTTTTTTACCAACATAGATCCATATTTGGTACTACGCGTTTGAATCATAAATATATCTTTACTACGAGCGGCTTGACCCGTGCGAATGTTTTGCATAGTATTTTTTTTATTTATTAATCTTTATTGTTTCCCTTACATAGAAAGGATACAAAGGGCGGACTTTTTTTTCTCCCAGTCAACCCATGGAGTGATGAGATTTTGATGAAGGTGTAACAATATAAGACGAAAAATATAAAATAAAATAATATTATAATGATTATATATCTAATAACATTTACATATATGTAAATAGAAGCATACATATACATACACACACACATATACATATATATATATCTATATATACGAGTATATATATATATATATATATATATTCATATATACAAACAGATATATACGTATATACATAAACACATATACTATACACAAAATAATGCAAAATTAAATCTGGGACAGACATCCTGATTACGTAAAGATAGTGCTTCTACATTCTTTAATTAATGGAAACAACTCCAACCGACAGCTGTGGTATATGTTAATGGTACAGATTGTCAACAGATGGCGCTTCCGACAATCTTTTTCTTAATTATTATTTAATGGAAACATTTATTTTAAGACACTGAGTAATTTTTCGTCATTAGAGGTTAAATAATGTTCAAAACGGCGTGTCATTCATTAATATACATACAGTATTAAGGTACATATTTCATACCGACAAAATAACACCTTTTTGAATATTACATATTTTTTATTTTATTTATCTAATAAAAAGTAACCGTTACAAAAAACTTTAGATATACATAGCATTTAAAACCACTGAGGTTTGTATTAACGCTAGAATTAAAACTACAACTCGACCTTGATAAACTGAATAAAATATAGTTATTAAGTAAATAACTATATTTTATTACACATAAAGATGTATAAGATAACCAAAAGGAAGATATTATATATCTGGCACTAAAACGTTACCTAGCTTATGCGTTTCGGATAAAATATTGTTTCAACATGTATTTAATATTTTTTCTGTGATTGTTGTGATAAAATCTGAGGGTAATTTGTTAATAAGTCGAGGAACCATGTAGGCAGCCGTCCTCTTGCCGTAAAGGTTGTTAGCTCGAGTTTCATATAACCGGTTTTGTGACACAGCACGAGTATATATAGGTTGTTGAATATTGTTCTTTTATTAAGGATTCCAGAAATTTTCTTTAAGTAAATAGTAAATTAATTTAGAATGCGCGGGTAAGATATTGCAGTAATTGAAAAGACCGTAGTAAAATATAGAGTCCCGTAAACACATAATAATTTATTACTAATGATGAAGTCTCCTTTTAAGTGCCAGGAGGCGCTACCCATCCATTAGATGGTATTTATTAAATGAAACATTTCATTCGTATGAATATTTTATTAGCTACGTTGCACAAATTACAATTATTTTCTTAGAAAACAATAATAAAGTTAGTGAGATCAAAGCGATACAAAGTCCTCACAACACTTGTTAATTTGTTAATGGATAAAACTAACGACATGTGCCTGATGGCAAGTGTGACGCGTGCCCATGACAAATGTTATGTCACCCATAACTGTGTGGCACCACACTGCGCTCAACACTTATATGCCCAGTAATTACATTAGCTATTAGCCTTTTAAAACGAAACACAGTAACGTTTGAACATTACTTCTTCACAACAGAATACCTGATACTGCGTTGGTACCTAGACGGATTGCTGCATAGGATTAGGATTCGTGTGCAGGAATCTGACTAGTAATTATTTATGTAAAGAAATTTATGGTATCAATATCGTTAACATCGTTAAGTTTTTTTATTTGATAAAAGTGACGCTACGAGCAGAACGTTCACCTGATGGTTAGACGCAGCGATGTCGTTCGCTGCACACATTAAAAACATACGCAATAGAGCGGATTTTATCTTAAGCCGTCTATACCCATTAGCTTGCTCTTCAAGCAAAATGTGCTTAAGACACAAACTTCGCCTCTATAAGACTTGCATAAGACCCGTAATCCATTACGGGTCTTATGCAAGTCTATGCTTGCGTCGCTTTCGCTCACGCGACGGGCAATCAATTAAAGAAGTTACAGAGCGTTCAGAATCGATTCTTGCGAACTGCCACCGATGCCGGTTGGTATCAACGCAATGTAGATCTTCACAGCGACTGTGAAATGCCTTTAATCTCTAAACACTTCAGAGAATTATCACGGCGGTTTTTCGAAAAAGCCGCGGTTCATTCAAACCCGCTGGTTGTTAAAGCAGCAAATTACCGACCAAACAGAAACGCGACCAAACGCAAACGTCGCCCGCGAAACGTGCTAGATTACACGAACGTCTCAGCTCTTCCTGACCACGATACGGTCAGTAACGATCCAGACCACACTGTACACTCAGTCTATACCTTTAATATAACATGCACCACGACGCGCGACCGCCGTAGAGAGCGGCGCGCAATAGTCAATAATCACACCGCGTACACACGATTCACCCGTGTTCCAGGGCGGTTTTCACCGCCCAGAGTTACCTACACATAAGTCGATAGTCCGAAAGGACGCCCGCAGCCTCCCTCGGATGGTCATTAGACGACTTAAAATATTTAAGATATTCGTAATCACGAAAGCACGCAGCGAACGCGACACAGTCCGAATTTCGAGGTTTTTGTAGGAGTTTATTTATTTATTTATGTTTGGATCAAACCAAACCTGGCACGCGGACCTCTGGCCCGCGAGCACAGAATCCGATGAAGCTGTAAAAGCCGAGAAGGCTAACAGTAATTACATCACCGAAAATGTATGTCACCTTATGGTTAGTGCAACGTCTGCCAATAACAAATGCTGTGTCACCCAGAACATTTCTGTGTGACACAACACTGCGCCTGTCACCCTGAGATATCAGTTCTTAAGTCCCACGCTAGCTCTCAGTGCCCTTCAAACTTAAACACAGTAATGTTTCACATTACTGCTTCACGGCAGAATAACTGGCCCTGGGGTAGTACCTACCTAGACGGTGGCATAGGAATCCTACCACCAGTTAAATGCTGAAGCTAATTTAAGAATTTCATGTTTTTCTTTATAGATACAATCACCAGAACTTGACCAATTTGTATGGGACAACCTCGAGTATCTAAATGATGAACCTCGAGTATAACCAATTCAAATAAAATGGTATCATTTGTCATCATCATCATAACTGTCAGTATACTATTGCCAAAAGTAGACCTCCAATCACAAACTGAGCCAATTTCAGACCAATATTAAGCATTTGGAATAGGACCAGCTTCCCGTAGCCCGTAGCACAGAAAGCAATCTTTGCATCTGCCCTAATCAAGACGATACTAATATCGACAAATTGACGCTGTACATTGGTGTATATGACGCGAATATCATGAATAAAAAGCTTTTAGTACCATGAGCCGTTAGCACAGGGGTAGGACTCTCATTTTTGATGATGATTCATAGTATGCGAGTGACCTGGGCTCGAATTCCGGTCCCACTAAAATTATTAATTGTAAATATATGTAGCCATTTATTACGTGCTCGACAGTGAAAGAAAACATCATGAGGAAACCTGCATGTCTTATATGTATAAAATACTGTTCCCAGCTTCGATCGGCGTAAATAATTCTTAATTTTTAAAATGTGTTCGATAACATTTCCAACGAGAAAATGTACCTCTATCCTAAATTACGTTAAAATCCTTTCCAGCTGTTTAAGCGCGTATCAATGAACAAACATACAAACTTTCACATCGATAACGTGAACTCCGCCACTGTTTTCGGTTCTAAAACGCTCCTAAAAAATGAGAGGAACAGAGACATTTATAGTCTGTTGTTACATTAATTTTCTGTACTACTTTAAGCCATCATTAAGTACTACAAAATGTGCATTACAAAGTACGCGCATAATTTGTAATTAATATTCTCAGACTTGATAACATTTTGATGAAAAATTTATTATACCATTTGAAACTTTTGTTATATATTATATAAACGTATAACCACGGTTTAGAAATATGAGACAGTAAAGAGAATGTCTGAATATTGTAATGTTATAAATTTCTATATTATTATATATTATGGTTATCGTATATTATTTAGTATAATATGGTATTCCTGTGCTGGCGGCTTAAGATATTCTTATCTACAACCCCATCTCATCCCGAGGCTCTCGTAAAAATCGACAGAGGGAAAATAAAAACAAGAAGATGGGCAGCAGAATCTTCCTGGAACATCTGAATAAACTAACTACGGTTGCCAACCCGCCTGCAAGCGTGGCAACTGAGGCAAAATCTACCCTTAATGAGATCTACAAACTTTTGGCTATCTATGGGGTAGACGTATGTTCAGCAGTGAAGTAGTAAAAGGCTGAAATAAAGATTAAGTGAAAATAGCGATAGGTTGCGTTGCTTCTACCTACGTTTTTACATGGAAAAAAAGCGTGACTATATCTACTCGTATGTATGTATTCTAGTGGTCGGCACAGATGGCGAAATTAATATAATGATGAACATCTGAAAACATATGTTTTTATATGTTTATAAAACATTGTACCGACCGTCTTGTGGTTAGAGTACCTGACTACCAATCCCGGACCCGCGGGTTCGAATTCCAGCCGGAGCTAACATTTGTGCAAAATGACAAATAGTTGGTTTTCGGGACTGGTCGTGTTGTGTTTGTCCTTATCTCTGACATTGCATCACAGTCTATCTCTGATCTTATCGCATGAGTGTTACGTCGGGCACGGGTAGGTTGAGACGAGTGAGTGCTCCTGTGTTTTCGTGTACACTTGTGGCACTATAATATCTCCCGCGCAGTTGATACCTTTCGACAGAAATCGGTAGTTGTCGCCGGGGCCGAATAACGGCCAGGAGGAGATCAATACGTTACAGAACTCAAATTTTTACAGTCACAACATCTATAACATTTGTTTAACTTTTTTGCGCCGGCCATATTGCTTATAACCGTTGGGGAAGAATAGTGGAGTATTCAACAGTGGTAACCACGTACGGACCAATGCAGTGTAGTGTTTACGTGGTACTGTAAACCTACTAGATTACACGAGGACCTGCACGATGTTGCGGGAAGTCGATAGATGCACGTAGCTCAGGACCGTGTTTTGTGGTAGTCTATGGCGGGGACTTATATTCGACAGTGGACTGGTGATAGGCTGAAATGATGACGACAGTGACTTTCATTATTTACACCTACATTATTTGTATATAAGTTACGAGTATTAACTGAAGATACATACACATATGTACTTAAATATACAGATAAATCGTAGCCAAGATACATGATTAACCAAATTACGATCGACAAAGAGGTAATGGTTCGGAAACAGTTGCATTTCCCGGAGAAATTGCAACGTTTGTAACCGCTAGTACACTTAGTAAGAAACTTCTCTTTACAAAACGACCTGCACTATGTAGTGGTATGTATGTACGCAGTGAATTAGACTACGTCGTCAAATCGCGTGTGTTATAAATTGCACTTAAAACCAATAAGGATAAGGACGAATTTCCATTGAATACAACATGATTGTTTTACTAAAAAAATCCATACAAAGGGGACATCTGTGTAACACGAAAAGTCTTCATATCAAAGTACAGGTATATGACGACTCGGTTAGCACAGTGACTAAGCAACTGGCTTCTGCGATCTCCGGGCTCGATTCCCGCAGGGGACAAATAATTGTTTGGATAGTTGTTCCGAGTCTGGGAGGAGGGGGTGGATGGCGTTCCCATGCCAACATGCGGCGATGGCGGAACACCATGGGGTTTTAGTCGGTGCAAGTCCGACATAACCCGTCCTTCCCCCCGTGGGGAAAGCCTAACACATACACAAGGAGTGTATGCGTTAGGGTTTCCCCACGGGTACACAGTAGCACATGTAAAGAAAAAAAATGCAGTACCACAAACACGGGAACAATCAAAACACAACCAGGGCCGAAAAGGAACAATTTGTGTTGTAGCAGAAATTTTGGATCTGGCTGCGGTTCGAACCCAGGACCTGCGGCGTAGTAGTCAGCTACTCTGACCACTAGCCCACACGGTCGTCCACAAATACAGACCCTCTCCTTCTTTGAAGTCGGTCGAAAATAGTTTTGTTTAAGATATTTTTCTAAAAAAAATATTCTAGATTATGACACTTTTGTTTGATTACACTGCATACAGATTTTTCCTTATTCAATTCTTTGTGAAGACCAATTCCGATAACAAGGTTCTCCGCTCCCTTGCGCTACTTGAATACTATTCCTTCAATAGATAATAAGTTTAACACAATTACGTTATCTGAATATATCGTTAACACTCTGTCCAGTTACTAAGAATAACAATTATGTCTTTATAGGACGCTTTGCTTGATTTGTTTCTTGATAGTTATTTCTTACTTTAGGTTAACGTATCTTTTTTATTTTGTTTAATATGTTGCTAATGCTGTGTACACTGAAGTTGTCACATGTATCAGAATATTTTGCATTGTCATATTTCTATTGTAATGCTATTAATATATGTGATGTAGTGTATTTTATAATAAATAAATAAATAAATAGATAATAGTATCTTAAGTACCAGCATCAAGACAGGTACTTATCCGTCCTGACTTTCAATCATTTCTAATCAAGAGTCAGTATGATCAGAGTAAGGTTACGGTGCAATGACGTCCGTGTGGCCTAGTGGACGAAGTACCTGACTTCTTCGTCGCGGGTCCTGGGTTCGAATCCCAGCCGGAACCAACGTTTGTGCAAAATTACAAATTATCGGGTATATTATTTCGGGTCTGGTTGTGTTGTGCTTGTGAAATTTATGTCTGTAAAACCGCATCTGAAGGAGAAATCCCGCTGTATCGTTTTTTAAAATAAATTGAAAAAAAAAAACAAATCAATATGTAACACATGGGGTTACCAACTTTTGTTTATGGAATAGGCGGGCATACGAGTAAGTGCCTCACCTGATGGTAAGTGATCACTGCCGCCCATGAATATCTACAGTACCAGAGAAATAGCAGATGCGTTGCCGGCCCACTTTATAACATTTATTTTGACGATGTTACACACAGTAATTTCTCTTAAACCGTGAGTAAGTTTTGCATGCATAAATTACACGTCGATAAATACCCAGGTCAAGAACAACTATCTACAGGATATACAAATATTTGTCCCGTGAATCGAACTCGTAATACTTAGCCAATAGACGCCAATCCCTAAGCCACTGCGCCAAGGGACATATACATTACAACGACTTAAGTGAATCTACCATCCCATCTCATCCCGTGGGTGTCATAAAAGTCGACAAAGGGAAAATAAAAAGCAGGAGATGGGCAGCAGCATTTTCCTGAATCATCTGAATAAATAAACTGCGGTTGCTAACCCGACTGCCAAGCGTAACAACTATGGCAAAATCTCCCCAAACTAAGAGCTACAAACTTTTGTTGCAATCTATGAGGGAGGCCTTTGTTCAGCAGAGGACTTATCCCCAAACTAAGGCTGGAATGATGATGATGATGATATTTTATGATAGGAGCAGGAGAAGAACAAAATGTTCACCTGAATGTAAGTTCAACGTCCACCTATAACAAATGTTGTATCATCCAGACCATTTTTTGTGTGACATCACATTGCGCATGTCTTCCCCAGACATCACTTCTTAAGTCTCTGTACTATGTGATTATGTTAGATCTCAGCGCCATTCAGACCAAAATACAGTAATATTTGCAAACTACAGCATCACGGCAGAATAATTGGGCTTGCGTTGGTACCTACCTGGATAGATTCCTGCATAGTAATCCCAGGAACACCAGTAAAATATACGAATCAAGTACGAAAATACGAACAAAAAATTTCCAAAACCTGTTTTGTTCCAATCTATGAGGAAGGCCTATGTATGTTCAGTTCTCAATTCTTTATCATTTATTTTTTTATGAATGTTCGGGCATAACTTCTTTTTTTTACACGCTTTATATTAGCTTCACTTGTATGTTTGTATGTTTATAATCGACTCCTTAGGGCTCGATTTTCTCCTACTTTGAACGATCCGATTTAATTCAAATTTTGCACACCTGTCAAAGACCGATGACAATGCAATAATTCGACTAAAAAATAAAAAATAATAGTTAAAAAAACTAAAAAAACACGCTTTTATAGAAGATCCAACAAAATTACTCAATAGATGGCGCTAATATATTCCTGTTATACCACCTCTTTAACAGGAATATATTAGCGCCCTCTATTGATAAATAAGAAAAAAATGTTTTATTTAAAAAAAAACCGAGGGTTGCTTTTTGAGATATCATCGAAAGGATAATCCTTCTTCTCATATCTGTCAATGAAATATTTATAACTATTGTCACCATGCACCCCACGCTTTTTTTTAAATAAAACATTTTTTTTATTATTTACACTATTATCTATTTATATTTATTAGAATTTTTTACATTATTCTTAATTCAAATTTATTAAAATTTATTTTCTATTTATTAGTTTGGTTTTCTTTATAAAGGTTATTATAGTATAGTTTTTTCAAACTTTTATTCATTTAAGACGAGGTGGCAAACGAGCAAGCGGCTCACCTCATGATAGGTGATCACCGCCGCCAATGAACATCCGCAATAGCAGAGTTATTCCGGGTGAGTTGCCGTTGGGTGACCTTTGAGATAGGTTCTTTGTGAGATATATCGGTCTGGAAAAGTCACTGCCTGCAGCAGATTCTGTCCGCCACGCACAACCGTAAAGCGTACAGTGGTGGAATGAAATTTTTGTTTATGAACCGATTTTAATGGTTATTTTTTAATAGAAACAGTTCTAATGATGGGATCTATGAGAAAACATGAAACTGTTTAGAGCTGCTACGTTGAATTTTTTGATTAAATAATTATTATCCAGGAGTCGCTAATAATAATTGAATGCGATTATTATTTACGATTTTGGCTGTAAAATTTCAGATAATTAATATAATTGCAAAAAACTTTCCATCATGGGAGAGCAACATAAGTTGAATTAAAAAAAAACGATGCCGCACACTAGGATGCCGGCTGTATCGTGAATGCGTTGTACAGTCTTACATCTGTTTCACACGAACTGTACAACCAGATCCGAAAATTTACGATTTGTGTTTTTGCACAAAATATTGGGTCCGGCAAAGATAGGCCCTGGACCAGCGGCGTAGACATCTGGTACTCTGACGCTACGAGCCCCTCTACATAAATTGGGCGTTAATAATTTATTTTTTAGGTATTGTGCATTAAATTTATTATTCGTAGGCAATCTAAAATCTTTACGCAACTAGACATCTTAAAGTACTTATACGAGTCTTAGAAAAAGTATACTTTAATATTAATCCTTAAACTTATTTACTTATACTTTTCTACTTTTTTTTGAACACTGTCTTCCGAGTTGCCGCCAGATGTGAGCTGGACTAAAACTTTTACTTAGTTTGGTCCATTTCGCGATTTTATGCTGCGGCCGTGTTTTTAATTGTTTTTTTTTCTTTCTATTTAAGTTATTTCATTTATTTATACATACTCGTACATACATACAGTTACGACTTTCTCCACCACCGAAGCACTTTAGTTTGACGTGGTAGACGACACGAACGTCTCAGCTCTTCCTGACTACGATACGGTCAGTCACGATCCAGACCACACTGTACACACAGTCAATAACTTTAATATAACATGCACCACGACGCGCGACCGCCGTAGAGAGCGGCGCGCAATAGTCAAAAATCACACCGCGTACACACGATTCACCCTTGTTCCAGGGCGGTTTTCACCGCCCAGAGTTACCGACACATAAGTCGATAGTCCGAAAGGACGCCCGCAGCCTCCCTCGGACGGTCATTAGACGACTTAAAATATTTAAGATATTCGTAATCACGCAGCGAACGCGACACAGTCCCAAAATTCGAGGTTTTTGTAGAAGTTTATTTATTTATTTATGTTTGGGTCAAACCAAACCTGGCACTCGGGCCCCTGGCCCGTGAGCACAGTATTCGATGAAGCTGTAAAAGCCAAAAAGGCTAACAGCAATTACATCACCTAAAATTATACATCTAGAGTAGCTCGTCCGCACCACCGCCATCTGCCCCGCGTGACTATAGTTCCCCCTTTCCCTGACATACAAGATGCAGTGTTAGAAACACGGGGACAAGCACAACATGGCCAGTCCCGAAAACCAACAACTTTACTTTTGTTTTAGTATTGGTTTGGCTCCGGCTGTGATTTGAACCCAGGACCCGCGTCGTAGAATTAAAAGGGTTTCGTTGTAATACATATTTCATACTGATACCATTTAATATATTGGAACTATATTTCGCACATATCGAAACACTGTTCAACACACAATATTGTTCATATTTTGTAATAATTACGCTTCGATGCATTTTTAAAGTATTGATACGTGGTTGAAATTTGTTTAATGGAAAATCACTCTTATGTCTACAGCTTTAAGTTCGCATTTTATTCCATACATGTTCATATAAAAGAAATGGATAAAAGTATATGGTATATTTTTCATATCTTACTTACGGAGTAGTACGTCCCATTTCCGAAAGATGCATTTCTTTTCGATTCATTACCTAAGATTGTAATTGATCTTAATAAGATTTATAAAGTATATATTTTTATTTAGTTATTTTTTTATTTTGCAATAACTTTTATATTTATTTATAAATGTAAGTACAAAATACTTATTTTACTGGTGGTAGGATTTCTAAGTCGGAATCCGTCTAGGAAGATACCACTGCGGGAACATCTGTTCTGTCGTGAAGCAGTAGTGTGCAAACATGACTTTTTGGTCAGAAGGGCGCCCAGAGCTAGTGTAATTACTGGGCATATGAGACTTAAGAACTGCTGTATCAGGCTGACGATCGCACTGTTGTGTCAAACAGAAATTTGAGTGACACAGCATTTGTGATAGGCAGACGTTGCATTTACCACCGAAAGTTTGAAATTTTTTTTATATTTTCATGTAACTCACCGTCTTACGAGTATGTGTTTTTTTAAAATTTTGTTCACCCTGAGGTTGCCTGGGAGAGTTGTCTTTTAGCGACCTTATCGCTTAGGGTTTAACTCTCCGAAATTTTGTATGTTGTACAAACAAGTTGTATTAATTACTAGCTGTGCCCGGCGGTGTCACCGGCGTAAAAAAGCCGACCCCGATCAATGATATACATATATATTTCCCTATTAGAATCGGATTTTGAGGTTTTAATTTTTTTGCGCGGAACCCTAATTATTGTTCTAAAATTAAAGTAGCCTAAGTTACCCGCTATAATATCAGCTATCTTTCAGTGAAAGTCCCGTCAAAATCGGTTTAGCCGACAAACGGACAGAGGGACAAAAATTTTAAAAATTGTTTTCTCTTAGTATATAATTTCATTAGCGTTGAGTAAAAAGCTGTGATTTTGTTATTACAAACAGACACTTCAATTTTATTAATTTGTATATGTAATTCTTGTTAAAGAAACTAAATAGTTTCATTACTAATACTCGAATAGTCAAGTCTTCGCGGTCACGTATAGCGTACAGGCAAGGCGCGCTGTGATTAAATTTTATCTTTCATTATATTGCAGCTCATATTATATTCATTATTCTGTTATTACTAGAACTCGAGCAGATTGTGTAAGTTTTTTTGTTTTAAAAAAATAAAGCCCAACACTAGGATTTCTCCTGTAGCCATAAAAATATTTGTTAGGTACGGGAATCGAACCCACGGCCCGCAGCTCATAAGCTTAGCCACTGCGCCAAAGGAGCCGACATCATACATTACGTTTAATCTTTACGAGTAATAGGCAGTGATAAAACAGACGATGTTCAGCAGGTCGATTACGACCAATGCTCCGGCAGAGATTCGAACACAGGATCCGCGGCGTTGTTGTTAGGTACTCTGACCACTAGGCCACGCGTTTGTGTAAAAAGTGCGTATACAAAACGTTTTGCAGGAGTTCGTTAACCTAGTTTTTATTTAGGCCCTATATAATAGATTTTTACCTTAGTTTAAATTTAATTATCAACATAATAATGCCTCTTGATGATTACTGTAAGAAATACGCGCCAATGACTGTGTCAATGACTTCATCAGTTTCTTTTGATTAAGTTTAAAGATTATAATCGCTTTGGAAATATTTATTGTTTTTATTTAAAACATGTCTGATTTCAAAATGTCGATTACATTAACTCAACAAAATAGTTTTACTTCATAGAACCATTTTGTTGAGTTTTTTTTTATGAAATTACTTTGATTGAAAAGAACTGGCTCACTTTGAAATGGCATAGTAAACCAGTTAGCCTTGTTCAATATCAGTCATAGCAGTACGAAATTAAGCTTTTAGTGAAACTAAAAAATAGCCGAACCACTTCAGAGTAACTCGATAAATTTTTAACAAAATATTCAATTGCTATCGTGAAGTTTATCAACCTCTTCAAGCTTTTTAACGGACAAGAATTGAAGAGAAAATGTAAGTTTTTCTGAAAATTCCAGATTTGGTAGTCGGACTTCAATCCTGGGGGGATCTATCTATGTAGTTATTCTGTCGTCAGTTATTCTGTGCCAGACTGTATTTCCCAGTTATTCTGTCGTCAAGCTGTAATTGGCAAACATTACTGTCTGAAAGGGCACTGATAGCTAGTATAAGTAGTGGGTATACGTGACTGAAGAACTGATGTCTCAGGATGACAAGCGCAGTATGGTGCCACACAGAAACTTTATTGGTGACACAGCTTTTATTGGGCAGACGTTGCACTTACCTTTTCACATTTGCCATCACAGTTTTTTTTCTTTTTTTTTATTGCATAAAGTGATGAAACGAGCAAAACGCTCACTTGATGATAAGTGCAACGTCTGCCCATAACAAATGCTGTGTCACCCAGAAAATTTCCGTGTGACACCACACAGTGCCCATCACCCTGAGACATAGGTTCTTATGTCTCATATGCCCAGTGATTACGCTAGCTCACAGTGCCCTTCAAACCGAAACACAGTAATGTTTGAACCCTACTGCTTCACGGCAGAATAACTGGCCCTGAGGTGGTACCTACCTAGACGGATTCCTGCATAGGAATCCTACCACCAGTTTCTTAACGAATTAATATTATAAATTAGGTATACACTGGTGGTAGGATTTCTATGCAGGAATCCATCTAGGTAGGTACCACCCGAGGTGCAGTCATTCTGCCGTGAAGCAGTAGTGTGCAAAAATTACTGTGTTTCGGTTTGCAAGACACAGAGAACTAGGATAATCACTGGACATATGAAACTTAAGAACTGATATCTGATTGCCCATAACAGATGCTGTGACACCCAGAATATTTCTATGCGACATCACATCGCGCTCATGACCTTGAGACTTAAATTATTAAGTCTCATATGCCCACTAATTACACTAACTATCAGTGGCCTTAAGACCGAAACACAGTAATGTCTGCACCCTACTGCTTGACAGCAGAAACCTACCACTATTAAAAAGAGGAATCCTTCACATACAATAACTCCAAAATAGAGGAGGACAGTGCATATCAGAGGGATGTCTTATAATCTGTTATTTAATAATAATGTACTGAAAATAAACGGTATTCGTAGTACTCTCATACCCAGGATAAATAAACCTTAATAGTGACCACAGGAATTTCATATCTGGCTAACTATGCGATACAGAGGCGAAATTAAAACTTGTCGTAGTTTTATTAAAACAACATGGCGAAAAAACACGGAATGCGTATTCGCTATATTGGAGCGACTAAAGGTCTAATTATACCCAGTTATTTCCTTACTTTGGGAACATTATTAGTATCTTATGTGATTTTTTATTATTAAACTTTAACCTCGAGAAAGCCAGCAACATAATTGCAAACAATTATAATGATGGCTCTTTTAGGCAATTTTCACCAAAGACATATCTTTTTTAATCGGATAAAGCTACGAAATGAGCAAAAATTCACCTGATGGTAAGTGAAATATCTGCCTATAACAAAACACTGTGTCACCATATCAGTTCGTTTCATCGTCCTAATAGTTTCAGCTTATCACAAGTCCACTGCTGAACATAGTCCTCCCCCATTGTACACAAAATGTAGTATATGTCGATTATGTGTGTATATATTGATTGTACATAAAAGTTTGTAACTCCAATTTATGGTGAACGGAGATATCAGTTCTTCAGTCACATATACCCAGTAGTTATACTACCTATCAGTCCTTAAGATCGAAACACATCAGAGGGGTGTGGCAGAATAACCTGAACCTGGCAGAATGGTGACGAGCAACAGCATCTTTTTTTTATTGTATAAAACGACGACGAAACGAGCAAAACGTTCACCTGATGGTAAGTGCAACGTCCGCCCATAACAAATGCTGTAATATATATATATATATATATATACTCGCTGTGGCCCGTGATTTCACCCGCTCAAAGCTAAGCTGACTTCATGAGTGCGCCCTATGGCGTGGTGCCTCACTTATCAGAGCATTAACAGTCCGGCTCTTCGGCGTTTCACAGCGTTCGGTTCATGTTTTTGCGCGCAATCCTATTTGTTTTTATAAAAAAAGTAGCCTACGTAGTCCCGCAAAATCAGTCCTGCCGTTTCGGAGATTAGCCGGAACAAACAGACAGATTGACACACAGATAGACAAAAATTAAAAAAAAATCTTATAAGTACAGTATATACTTTCATATGCATCCAGTAAAAAGCTGTTATTTTGACATTACAAACAGACATTTTTTTTTTACTTTTATAGAAAAACATATATCGATCGAACGCAATGGGGAGTAAGATTTTTTAACTCGTACCAAAATGGCGGTATCATGGTTCGCCACCCGTCACGTCTCGATTTCCGCTAGGATGAAGGTGGGCTACGTGAGTGGCTTCTGCTCATCCTTTATATGGGAAAAAGGCGTGACAGTATGTAGGTCGTGCCTGTATGTAGGTCGTGCCTTTCCGATCTGGTATTCAAAAATACGAGACCGGAAAGGCACGGACCGTTACCTGGTAACGGCATATAAATTGCGAGGCGTCTTATACTGTGATCATCAGTCTGCTCTCCAGGCGTGATGATTACGGCCTTTTTTCTGATTATATTCTTCTACAGAAAGGCCTTTCTTCAGCTATGGAATCTAAACGACTACTCATGTTATATGTAGTACGCTTAGTGGTCAGAGTACCTGACTTCTACGCCGCGGGTCCTGGGTTCAATTCCCAGCCGGAGCCAAAATTTGTGCTAAAACTCAAATTGTTGGTTTTCGGGTCTGGTTGTGTTGTGATTGTCCCCGTGTTTCTGACACTGCATCCTAGCCTACCTCCGATCTTATCGCATCAGCGTTACATCGGGCGCGTGTAGGTTGGGACGAGTGAGTGCCTCTGTGTTTGCGCGTACACTCGTGGCACTATAATATCTCCTGCGCTGTTGATGGTTCTCGACAGTATTCGGAAGTTGTCGCCGTGGTCGAAATCGGCTAGGAGAACATCAATTCTGTAGATGGATGATGATTACTGGCGGTAGGATTTCTATGCAGTTATCTGTCTAGGTAGGGTCCACGCCAGGATCAGATATTCTGCCGTGAAGCAGTTGTTTGCAAATATTACTGTGTTTCGGTCTGAAGGGTACTGAGAGCTAATGTAATCATCGGGCATATGTGACTTAGAACAGACGTCTGAGGGCGACAAGCGCAGTGTGCCACTTCGTAATGTTCTGGGTGACACTGCTTTTGTTATGGGCTCAGACGATGCACTTACCACCAGATGAGCGTTTTGCTCATCTCGTCACTTAATAATATTTAAAAAAAATATATTTAAGTACCATATTGAAAACGGGCCGCAATTCCAACAACTTGTTTGTCATTTGGCTCTTACTTCATCTTCATTTCTGTAAAAATATTTGCGCCTGTAGATGGTGTCTGCATTTCTTGCTATTGTTTCGACGTTATAAGTTATAAGTTTTCGACGTCAGAAATATAGATTTCGTTTGTCAAACATCATTTCTTTACAATCTTCAGTCGTTTAGTAATTAGGTTCCTCTGACGGAGAAGAAACAGGCGAATAAAACTCCGTAGGTATCCTCTATTTTGTAAATCCTTTTTTTATCTTAGTCAAAAATACATTATAATTAAATTTACAAAGAATAGTCTCAAGGAAAACCAAAGCATGCTCCATGTTCAAATCCCAGGCAAGTTTAATTCAATTACATAAGTCAATTGCAAGTTCGAGCAGACCAGCGCACACCAAAAGCACCTGTTCACAAGTATGACGCATGTGGCAGCCATCGCCCTCCTCAACCATTTCAAAGAGAAAACGACGCCGCCGCAAGCTCTGCTTACATCACATTAAAGCATGCAAAAAAGCAAGCTCACATTAAAGCGAGCATGACATACTCAAATCTAATAAACCAATTAACATTACTAAGATAAGCGCACTTATAGTAACACAAGACCGTTTACAATTTTTTGTTTATAAAAAACTTCCATGCGTCGTTATCATTGAAATAATCCTTCTTAAAATTTAGTCTCTGTAAGATTTACTATATCTTCTGGAATTTTATTATAATTACGTGTACAGCGACTCATAAGAGAATTTATTACTTTATTCAGTCAAAATTTTGGATTATCTAGTTTATTTCATTTCAGCCTACCATAGTCCACTGCTGAACATAGGCCTCCCCCATAGATTGCCACAAAACACGGTTCTGAGCCACCTGCATCCATCGACTTCCTGCAAAACCGTGAAGGTCGTCGCTCCATCTAGTGGGGGGTCGCCCTACACTGCGTTTGCCGGTACGAGGTTGCCACTCGAGAACCTTTCTTCCCCAACGGTTATCGGTTCTCCGAGCTATATGGCCGGCCCATTGCCACTTCAGCTTGCTAATCCTTAGGGCTATGTCGGTTACTCTAGTTCTGCTGCGGATAACATCGTTACGGATTTTATCTCGCAGAGAAACTCCGAGCATAGCCCTTTCCATAGCTCGCTGAGCGATTTTGAGCTTCCTCATGCGGCCTGCAGTGAAGGACCACGTCTCGGTTCCATATGTCATCACTGGCAACACGCACTGGTTGTACACTTTCGTTTTGAGTGATTGAGGTATACTCGACGAGAAGATGTGACGCAGTTTCCCGAACGCTGCCCAGCCGAGCTGGATCCGTCGATTGACCTCTTGGTCGAAGTTGGACCTACCTAGTCGGACAATCTGTCCTAGGTATACATATTCGTCAACAACTTCGATCGTAGTGTTCCCAACAATAACCGGTATAGGTGTGACATGGACGTTAGACATGATCTTCGTCTTGTCCATGTTCATCTTAAGACCTACCCGTTGGGAGACACTATTGAGGTCATTGAGCATAGCGCCAAGGTCCTCCAGCGATTCTGCCATTATGACTATGTCGTCGGCAAATCGAAGGTGAGTGATGTATTCGCCATTGATGTTGATACCGTATCCTTTCCAGTCCAGTAGCTTGAAAACATTTTCCAATGCAGCGGTGAAGAGTTTCGGGGATATTACATCACCCTGTCTTACACCTTTCTGCAATTGGATCGGTTTCGTACTCTTGTTCTGTACTCGGATGGCCATCGTAGCATTGGTATACAAGCACTGCAACACATCGATATACCGACAGTCAATTCGGCACCGCTGAAGCGACTCTAGCACCGCCCAAATTTCGACGGAATCGAAGGCTTTCTCATAGTCCACATACGCCAGACATAGCGGAAGGTTGTACTCATCGGTCTTTTGTACAATCTGGCGAAGGGTATGTATGTGGTCTATGGTACTATAGCCTTTTCGGAATCCGGCTTGTTCGGGAGGCTGGAAGTCATCAAGTCTGCTTGCGAGACGATTCGTTATGACTCTCGAAAACAGCACGTAGACGCGGCTTAGAAGCGATATCGGTCTATAGTTCTTCAAGAGGGCGTTATCGCCCTTCTTGAAGAACAGGACAACCACGCTTCTACTCCACGCTTCCGGCGTAGCGCCGCCCCGGATGACGGAATTAAATAGCCTCTGAAGGACTACTAGTATCGGTTTTCCACCCGCTTTCAGAAGCCCTGCTGTGATTCCATCCTCACCCGGCGCTTTGCCATTTTTAAGCTGTTTGAGAGCCATACTAATCTCGCTCAGACTGACGTCCGGGATATCATCGGAATAGTGTCGGACGAGACTTGCTCTTGGGTCGTTACTCACACTAGTGTGTGGCTCCAACGACGATGTGTACAGCTGTCCATAAAATCTCTCGATCTCACTCAAAATCTCTGCTCCAGCGGAAATGACGCCACCGCTTTCGGTCCTCAACTTAGTCAGTTGGCTCTTTCCGGCAGACAGATCCCTGGCAAAAACCTTGGAGCCTTGGTTTCGCTCTATCGCTTCCTCAATACGAGCTGTATTGAAGTTGCGAAGGTCTCGCCGCATACATTTGGAGATCTGTTTGTTCAGTTGCCGATATGCTGACGCATCAGTTGAGGATTGCAGCCTCATTTCCCGCCTAGCCTCCATGAGATTGAGAGTGTGGTCGGAGAGTTTCTGGATCTTTTTTGTGCGGTGGGTCTTGCAAAACTTTGTCCCCACCGCATGGACAGTTTCCACGAGCCTCTCGTTCATATCGTCCACTGTAACGCAATCTTCCAGGCACTGAAAACGATTTTGCAATTCGAGCTGGAAGCTTTCTGGGTTTTGGATAAGGGCAGGAGATGGACGGAGCGTGGACTTCACCAGACGTGGCCTCTCCAGCTTTACGTTCAGGTTCAATGTGCCTCTTACCATTCGGTGATCACTGCCGGTTTTCACCCTAGCGATCACAGAGACATCATTGAACAGCTGTCGTTCGGTCGTCATGATGAAGTCGATCTCGTTTTTGGTGGAACCGTCTGGGCTCATCCAAGTCCACTTTCTGTGGGGCCGCTTTTGAAAGAAGGAGTTCATCATAAAGAGTCCCTCCTTCTCCATAAAGTCGGCCAGCTGTTGGCCCCTTTGGTTCCGTTGCCCTATTCCAAATTGCCCCACTACCAGCTCATCGTCTTTTTTCATGCCCAGCTTCGCGTTAAAGTCTCCCATCAACACCGTGTAGTGAGTTTTGGAGGAATGTATGGCTTTTGAGATATCCTCATACATTACCTCCACCTCATCATCCGGGTGTGCCGAGGTAGGTGCGTATACCTGTATGACCTTCAGCGAATACCGTTTGGTTATTCTGAGTATAAGGTACGCAACCCTAGTCGACACACTCCCGATCTTGACAACGTTGTTAATGAGAGACTTGTGGACGATAAACCCGACACCTCCTTGGGACAGATGGTCGCCCTCCCGGTGGTAGAACAAGTTACCGGATTCAAGGATTACCGTGTCCTCCCCCTGTCTTCGGACTTCAGATAATCCTATAATATCCCAACGTAACTTGCTCACCTCCTCTTCCAGCTCCAAGATCTTCTCGTCGGTCCTCAGCGTGCGTGCGTTGAATGTTGCCAGGTCCAGTCGTCGGTGGTGGTAGCAAGATCTCCTCCTCCGGAGATTCTTCGCACCCCCTGCCCCGCCGTTACCATGACCGCTACCGTAGCCAGGACTAGCGGGGCCGCCGGAGACTAGGGGCCGTTGTGTTGCAACTCTCATTTTGGGGGGATTTGCCATAGTTGCCACGCTTGGCAGGCGGGTTGGCAACCGCAGTTTGTTTATTTTGATGTTCCAGGAAGACGCTGCTGCCCATCTCCTGGTTTTTATTTTCCCTCTGTCGACTTTTACGACACCCACGGGATGAGATGGGGTGGTAGATTCTCTTTTGCCGCTACCACACGGCACTATTATATCTAGTTTATTATTATTTCTTAATTATAAATTGTGATTGTCATTATTCTTCGGAAATAGTGATTTAAATTTACGTACGTGCATAATGTTTTCATAAATATACTGGCACTTAAAAGTTAAGATATGTGGTGGCGGCTCGTTAAAAGAATACTACCACTCCATCTCATCCAATGGATCACGTAAAAGGCGAGTAAGGAATTAAACTGCGCTGTGCACCCAACAGCGCATGGTGGCGATGGGCTCACCACCTATCACATCAATACTGTATGTATGTAAAAATTAAGACATTCATTTCTTTAAATAGTTCCCTTAGCGAATCACGAGAGCGCATGTTATAGATTGCGCGAACTGCTCTTTTCTGCAAAGTACATAATAAAATATAATAGAATACCATAAGACATAAAGCTGTGAAAATAGCTAAAGTAAACTAATCTGAGAGAGAGAATACTGAACCCGTCCTCTGAATACTGGCACTATTTCATCATCATTAGTGGTCCACTGCTGAACATAGGCTTTCCACATAGATGACCACAAAAATTTGTAGCTCTCATTTTGATGGGATTTTGCCATAGTTGCGACGCTTGGTAGGCGGGTTGGCAATCGCTGTTTTTTTATTAAGATGTTCCAGGAAGATGCTGCTGCCCATCAGATTTTAATTTTCCCTCTATCGACTTTTACGACACCCACGGGAGGTTATGGGATGGTAGATTCTCTTAAACCGTCAGCACACTGCAATATTTAAAGACTCTTTTTTAATATACTACAGCACATGAGCCTTTGGTCTACTGCTACCCTTTTAACCCGGCAGCAGATAATACGCCTTATTGCTCGCATACTCTACTTTAGAAGTACTCTAGTCTTCATTTGACGTTTCCAGAAAATCAAGCTGAGGTACAAAACCTAGCTGTAGTTGGCACGTGCGTTCTATTATGGGAAGACCGATTTTAGTCGTATTCCTTTTCATTTTTAAAAGCATTGTAATACATACAATTTTAATTTCGTATCTACCTGGTGGCTGATGTGACTTAGAATATTTCTATGTTGCACCGTATTATGCTCCTTGCATTAGGACACCAGTTCTTAAGTAGCATTTGCCTTGTAACACTAGCTGTCAGCGCCTTCAGACCGAAACCTAATAATGTTTGCATACTACTGCTTCTCTGCAGAATAACTGACATTACTGAGCGAAACTAGACAGATTTCTACATGGGTTAAAAATCGTGTACCCTTACAGCAAATATTTCGCTTAAAATAAGTTCGGACAGGGAGACAGCCAGATATTTTTTACTACAGATTTAGTTTAGTAAGGCAGTACGATTACCAGTAGTAGCATCATGAGTAATTTACGTTTTTTTTATAAAAATTTTATTATTATTATATTTCCACAAAAAAAAGTAACCGCCTATAAATATCTCTCTGCTGAGCACAGGCTTCCTCTCAATTATGAGAGGATTTTATACCCAGGAGAGTCCTTCACGCTGCTCCAATGCGTGTAGGCGGAGTTCACATGTCCTCGAAATATTTTTTGTTCCTCAGACATGCAGGTTTCCTCGCGTTAACCACGTGGCAAATCGGGACTTAAAACTGCAGAACTATTTTATAGGTGCCGGGGATCAAACTAAAGTCACTCGGGTCCTAGGTTTGTTTCCATACTAAATTAAATCTGCTCAAAAAATATGTGTCTCATTCATATTTCCACGCTAAACTAAATCTGAAGTAAAACATCCCTGTTCAAACTTATTTTAAATTGAATCTTTGCACCGTAATACATATATCAAAGTACACATAATTTTTAACGTGAATAATTTTAATGCATTTGATTATAAATGTCACTCTATGAAATATTTTAATCTAACTTGGGTAAATTGAGAATTGTCTCTTTCCCCGTTCGGAATAAACGTACTCCATTGTCATATTTTCAAACGAAATTCCTGTAAAAATACAAGAGCATTCACGGAATTCGTAACCCGAATAATAAACCTTTATAGTGACCACAGGAATTTCATATCTGGCGAACTAAGCTATCTAGAGGCTGAATTAAAACTTGTTTCAGTTTTTCGACAGCATTTAAGCCTTTGTTTTGTATGAAGTAGCAATAAAATTTATTTTTCTAGCAAACAATTTTCGGTGTTTTATTGAAATAAACTTTCATCTTCATCATCATTACAGCTGAACATAGGGCTCCCCCACAGATGGCCATAAAAGTTTGTGGCTCTTATTTTGGAGGGACAAAAAGTCGATCTATTTCGTATTTTGCGACATCAAACGGCCTGTTTTTATGGATAGGTTACATAGGTATGCAAACAATAAATATACTATATAATATAATACGAATTGAAAATAATTTTTGTGAATTAAAAAACATAGTTGTGCAATTGACAATGACAGCTCTCTAAACGTGTTTAAAGAGCTGAACGTCGAACATTGGGCGTTCAGAATTTGAACCGCGTTTAGCATTGACTGCGTTCATTTGATGTTGATGAAATGCAAATTGTAGCATTGAACTCAGTTAAGCGTTTAAACGTTTTTTTTTTGACTGATCGCGTTTAGTTTCAACGGTGAAATCCGCTCTAAGAAGCTTAACGGAAGCATAACAGATAATAAATAATACAACAAATCTCTTTACATATATACATATAATTAAAAGAACAGTTCGGAAAATCTTTTGTAGCGACCTCATGTCGCCACATGAGAAGCTCAAGAAATATTTTATACATTCCGTAATCGCGCTATGAAAGTTTTCTGAGATGCGAACTACATATACAACATATTACTAGTTGGATGAGACGTCCTCCCCAGACCAGACCACCCATTCCAGCGGGTAGCTACCCTTTTCCTTGGCAATATCATCCGCCAAAATGGTGTCCCCGGTATGAACATCCGCAGCCAGCTCTTCTGAACCACAGCAACAACGTCATCAGCAATCATCGCAGTCACAGCACCAGATTACTGTCGGCACAACGCGTGCTTCCTAGTCTCTCAGCCACTGAGGATCAACGGCGGCCCCTTATCCTCAGGCTGACTCCTGCGGCATCAACACTTGTCAACATACGCATCGACGCACTGAAGACCTGGACACAGGTTCATCGCAACGCCAGACTGCACCTCATCGCCTGACGTCACAAGTTCTCCACGTTAACCTACGACTTCCAGTCTCAGCGTGGGAGTGATGTAGCGACATATATATCGCCACTTGAGAAGCTTAAGAAATATTTCATAGATTCCATAATCGCGCTATGAAAGTTTTCTGAGATAGAACTATATATACGACATCTAAATATTACTTATAGGAAGAGACGTACTCCTCAGATCAGACCATTGAATCTGGCGGTTAGGCTACCCTTTTCATTGGCAATATTATCTGCCAAACTTTCTTAAAGGCATAGTCAATTATACATCATACACACACATATACACACAAACACACACTCACACTCAAACTCTCACGTACTCACCTAAAACATTGGTTAAAACTAAATAATATTTGTAGAATGATATTTATTTTATAATGTACGGAAAATACTCCAAATCATCGGGAAGGAACTGGTTCGGCTTACGGTATTACAGTCACCAGGGTGGTATTGATTTAGATTATAACAAATTTTAACAATAAACTATAACTATTATTATTTCGTCGCGGAGGACTCGTAAAATTCGATTAAGGGAAATATCAGGAAAATCGCTTAGCCTCCAATTGTTGGGGGAATAATAACATGAATTAGACATACACTCACGCCTCTTTCCCATTGGGGTAGGCAGAGAAGATATATTTCCACTTTCTACGATCCTAACACACATCTTTCGCTTCTTCTACTTTCTGTACTTCTAATGTACGTTTTCATAAAAGCTCGTCGGTTGCGAGTACTTTTGACGTGGCCTTTTCTTACAACGTCTTTGATCGGATCGTGTTACGTTAGCCTACGCCAGGCCTAATATATTCTTACTGGTGGCGGGCAGCAGCGTCTAAGTTTTTTGGTACTGCGATCGCCAATCTGCCCGCCAAGCGTGGCGATTACGGAAAATCCTCTCAACTGGGGAGAGGCCTATGTCCAGCTGTGGACTTTTACGGGATGTTGAACAAGATGAAGAAAAATTATAATATCAAATTAGTCGGTTCTGTTAGCGCAGTGGTTAAGCGCATTCGCATTTCGATTCTGCGCTATGGTCCGCTTGTTCGAATCCACATGACACAAATATTTCTTCTTCGTGTCGTCTATAGATAATTGTTTTGGGTATTTGTGCATGTGAAATTGCCGCAGCGGCTTTTCCGGACGATGCGACTTAGGGACCTTCAAGAAAAGAGCCTATTCCTTTCTCAAAGGCAGGCAAAGCATTCGGAATTTCTCTGGTATTGTGATCACTTAACATCAGGTGAGCCGCATCCCCGTTTGCCGTCTTCTATAAAAAAAGTCTGAAAAACACCACTCACGACACAGGAGAAATCCTACTGTCGATTGTTTTTATGAATTATCTTAAATTCCATTGGTTTCCCATAGGCGTCCAACGTTCTATGAAGGAAGGAGAACCGTTAACTTACTTTAAAATTACAAAGCGCCGAGGCAAGTTGACACGGATTATTTAAAACAGGTTTCAGCTCGTATTGAGTCGAACAACGCAAAAACAGGTTGGCCAAATTTACGGTTAGGTGAATTTATTGTATTGATACTTTTCTGATCTTAACTATAAAAAAGTTATATATCTTCATAAAGAGATTGTGTAATTCCTCTTTTTTTATAAAAAACCGACCCCTTATTGAACATGTCGAGTCTAAATGAACAAATGAATCGATAATTATCACCGACAGCATATAATAAGTCCATAACTTGGCCACTTAAGAAAGGTAGAAGCCGTGTGGTGGCGGCTCGTTAAAAGAATACTACCACTCCATCTCATCCATTGGATCTCGTAAAAGGCGAGTAAGGAATTAAACTGCACTGTGCACCCAACAGCGCATGGTGGCGATGGGCTCAACACCTATCACACCGAGATGCATTATGATGATGTTCTCCTAGCCGATTTCAACCACGGCGACAACTGCCGACTACTGTCGAGAGCCATCAAATGCGCAGGAGATATTATAGTGCCACAAGTGTACGCGCAAACACAGAGGCACTCACTCGTCCCAACCTTCCCGCGCCCGATGTAACGCTGATGCGATAAGATCGGAGGTAGGCTAGGATGCAGTGTCAGAAACACTGGGACAATCATAACACAACCAGACTCGAAAACCAACAATTTATGTTTTAGCACAAATGTTGGCTTCGGCTGGGATGACTCTGACCACTAGGCCACGCGGTCGTCAAAAAAAGTGCATTGTATTGTTTTGGTGAAACGTGGATTGTGGCAGTCATCTGTTTTTGCAGCGAGTGCCCAGTCTCTGACTACCCCTTATGGGATACAGTCGTGATCTTATGTATGTATGTATGTTAAGAAAGGTAAATCCACAAAAATATCGTGACCTCCCGTGGTCACAATATTTTTCTGAATTTTCTTTTAATCGGCCTTTTATCCACTGAGATTGATGACCTGATGCATTTTTACACTTATTTTTGTGTTTTTAAGTGATTTTAAAATTAGATTTTTCAAATGCGAGTTTCATATAGATTCAAAACCTTTCAAGTTTTTTTAAGTCAGTCAAATTATCGCTAGATCGTTTCTAGTCATAGCGATTTTTTTTATCGGAGAGGAGCAAAAACTACAACTAATGAATAGAATAGAATCTAATAGAAAAAACATTTTTTCGTCAAAAGAACTTAAGACAGTTGAATATAAAGAAAAAAAATTAAGTTAAACAAAATAGTTCTGTGTCAAAGAAGCGTTTTCTCATCATGTGCTGTGCGTATGCCTCATTTGTGCAAAAACGCATTATTTATTTTTGGCTTCAATTTTATTGTTTGTCCCCGTGTCTCTAACACTCCATTCTAGCATATGTACTATCTTATCACATGAGCGTGACACCAGGCGCGGAGGTTAGGTCGAGTGAGTGCCTTCGTAATTGTGCGTGCACTGCGATATTTCCTGCTCAGTTGGCAGCTTCCGGAATAATTGTTGTCGCCGTGGTCGAAAATAAACCAGGACGACATCACATTCGCTTAAGTATTTTTCAAATATATATGTAGTACTTATCATTATATAATACTAGCCGATGCCCTCGACTACGTCCGCGTGGATATAGTTTTGAAAAAAATCCCGTGGCAACCATTGGATGTTCCAGGATAAAAAGTATCCTATGCCCGTCTCTAGAATGCAAGCTATCTCTGTGCCGAAATTTCGTTAAGGTTGTTTATATGGTTGAGCTTCGTTCGGGTGGATTTAGGTTCTTTTAAGATCCCGTGGGAACACATTAATTTTCCAGGATAAAATGTATCCTATCCTATGTTCGTCTCCAGGATAGAAGCTAACTCCGTGTCAAATTTCGTCAAGATCTGTTCAGCGGCAGAGCCGTGAAAAGGTAACAGACACACAGACGGACAGAGAGAGTTCCTTTAACATTTATAATATTAGTATGGATTATGGATGTACCACATTGAATTATTAATATTCGAGTACTGCTTCATACTAATTTTATTTCATACTGGATAGGGTAAACCATTCAACTGTACTAGATTTAACCATTGAAGTTATCTACAGATAAAGCCGTGTGGTGGCAGCTTAAGAGAATCTGACACCATATCCCATCCCGTGGGTGTCGTAAAAATCGACAGAGTGAAAATATAAAAAAAACCAAATAATGGGCAACGGTATCTTCCTGGAAAATCTGAATAAATAAATCGCGGTTGCCAACCCGCCTGCCAAGTGTGGCAACTATGGCAAAATCACCCAAAAATGAGAGCTACAAGCTATTGTAGCTATCTTTGGGGGAGGCCTATGTTCAGCAGTGGACTAGTTATAGGCTGAAATGATGATGATGATGATGATGACAGATAAAACAAGTAGCAGGTGTCATATTTGTATGAGTTCTGAAGTGCTAAATGCAACAGACTGTCAACTGCAGCACCTCTATATATTTAAAAAATGTAAAATAATCATGCAAATCTATTAACTATTCATTGTTTGGAAAAGGCGTAAGATTCGCCACATTACATTTCGTTGATGTTTTGAAAACAGGGAACTGTCAGAAATGTGGGTTTGCTACATAAAAAATCTGGTATCTAAACAGAAGAATACATACATATAGTCACGTTTTTTCCCATAAGGGGTAGGCAGTGTCCACACTCGTAGCCCACTTTTTATCCCGCGGGAAATGAGACGTGACGGGTGGTGGCCGCCATTTCGGAACGAGTCAAGAACTTCTTACTCCCCATTGCGTCCTCACAAGCAGTATAGTGAACGCATTGCATATTATGCATAGTAGCATAGTATTATTCTGCACGAAAAAAGGCTATTCGTACAATACCTTAGTCACCTTAGTAGGAAAAAGATAGGTCGTAGTCTACTCTGTTGGACACCTATCGGCGAAATTAGATTGTATCAATTGATAAGTGCTAATATACTTATGGTAATAAAAGCTAATCCATCATCCCCCCAGTTCCGTGGCTGTTGTGAAGACGAATACAAAAGGCCTTGCGCGAGTTCCATATGTGTATGCTTTAGTATTTCTACTGGTGGTAGGATTTCTATGCAAGAATCCGTCTAGATAGGTACCTACACCAAGGCCAGTTATTCTACCGTGAAGCAGTAGTGTGCAAACATTACTGTGTTTCGGTTTGAAGGGCACTGAGAGCTAGCGTAATCACTGGGCATATGAGACTTAAGAACTGAACTGACTGTCTCAGGGTAACAAGCGCAACGTGGCGACACACAGAAGTGTTTAGGGTGGCGCAGCATTTGTTATGGGCAAACGTTGCACTTACTATCAGGTGAACGTTTTGTTCGTCTCGTCATTTTTTCCAATAAAAAAATGGCTAAATTGTCGCATGTAATATAGTGTGTGTATACTACTACTACATGTAATACTAAACGTGTGAAATTATAACATATGTACATTACATTGTGATAATACGAGTAGGTATTTTTAATTAATTCCAATACTAGACACACTTCAAATGCAAAATGAAACGATCTTTAAAATTCTCCAGACTAAATCTCAAACCGAAATCAGTAAATCAATCAACTCAGTTCACGCTTGTTTAACCGCACAGCGTTTTACTAGAATAAACATTAATTGTTTTAGAGTCATTTGAAAATCCACTCTTTAACGCTTAAATATCTTCATTCAACTGTGTAGTCGCTGCCAAGTTCGCAAGACAATCAAAAAGAAATATACAAGTGTATAACATTCATTTTAAGAGTCATATTTGTATGACTTTTTCATTTATTCATGAATGATATAAATTGGTACTTACATGGACCATTACTTTAACAGGTTACTGGTTATAGAAAAAAAAAACTCTGTTACAACGCGATTAAACGTCGCACTGTTGGCGTTGCGAAACAGTTTTTCGTAGAAATTAATTGTTTTAATCAATACCTCTAGGTAATCGCTGCGAAATAAAAGTGGTTTCTCTGTTTTCTATTCATTTAAAATAATTAGCACCGCAACAACAGCGAAGCGAGACTTCTAAACCTACATATAATATTTATTTATGTTTTTAAGAAAATTATTTTTGCTATCAATTTCTTATATTCTGTAGATTTCTTTTATTCAAATACCATTACTGAGAGGACAATTGGGGGAACCATTTGTCCTCTCAGTAATGGTTTGTATTACAGGATTATTGTCAAATCTACCACACCAGTGAAACCAAGTGTGCATTTCAATACTACAACCGTTCATCATCATCATCATTATAGCCTATCTCTGAGTCCTAGTGATCCTAGTGATCCCTGAGACTAGTCCACTACTGAACATAGGCCTCCCCCATAGATTGCCACAAAAGTTTGTAGCTCTCATTTTGGGGGGATTTTGCCATAGTTGCCACGCTTGGCAGGCGGGTTGGTAACCGCAGTTTATTTATTCAGATGTTCCGGGCTGCTGCTCATCTTCAGGTTTTAATTTTCCTTGTGTCGACTTTTACGACACTCACGGGATGAGATGGGGTGGTAGATTCTCTTAGGCCTCTACCACACCGCTACAACCGTTATTTGTTTATTTTACATTACAACCGTTATAACATTAAATAAAACCCCACAAGGTGTCTTCTGTAGAGGCGTTCTGTAAACAGCACTGACTATGAGGTATTCCATCTTAGTCTTCAAGGGTTTTACGAGTGGAAGGACTTCTATGCAGAAATCCGTCTAGGTATGTACCACCCCAGGGTCAGTTATGCTGCCGTGAAGCAGTAGTTTGCAAACATTAATGTGTTTCGATTTGAAGGCACTGAGAGCTAGTGTAATTACTGGGCATATGAGACTTAAGAACTGATGTCTCAAGTTGACGGGCGCAGTGGGGCGCTACATAGAAACGTTCTGGGTGACATTGAGTTTGTTACGTGCAGACGTTGCATTTGACATAGGTAAATGTTTTGCTCATCTCGTCACTTATAAAATAAAAATTAAAAAGCCCCTCAATGTGTAATTTCTCTCTTAACGATACTCCTACACCTTACTCCTACATCTTACTTGATAGCTCTTCAAGTAAGATGCATGAGGTATTTATGGACTACTATAATAATTCGTCATCCAGGGTCATAAATATCAATAAAGTCGTTTTAAGGATCATACGAGTACAACATAGCTCAAAGAACCGATTATCATTAAGGTAGGAAGGTTGCCAGTGGAGAACGACGATCGTTTATGAGGCTTAAGATCATGCTTCAAATCGATGTTCATTGGACTTACAGATTGTAATAATGATAATACTGAATATAATAGGCGCAAAGTAAATAATTTAATTACGATTTTATTATCAATAATACACTATTCAAGTCTTCTTTTGGGTTCATGATCTCGTTAACTTTTACTGTCTTGGTAGCACTTCAGGGTGCTAATATTCTCTTCGCTTCACATAGAACACATAACCATTCGCAGCTAACCCTCGTTTGAGAAGCGGACTCAACGATTTTGTTGGGAATTTTGTTGAGAAATTTCGCTAGGCCATTAAATATTTTTTCAATTAATGTTTCTTTATTTTAATTTATTGTATGAAATACACGTTGTTTAGTAAGAAACGGAGCATTTAGTTTTTATATTGTGCCCTGATCCCGTTACATTAAACATATTTTACGTTACAATGTGGTGGTGTCAGGAGATTTTATGTCTGGTGTCTTTTTATCTTCTTCAAGAGCCTTTTAAAATCTGTTGGTAACAAAACGCTTTCTTCTCTTAAAAAGTGAGGATTTGCCTTCATCACTACGCTTAATAGGCGCAGTATCAGACGCCTCTTGACGACTGCGTGGCCTAGTAGTAAAAGTACCTGACCACCACGCCGCGGGTCCTAAGTTGGAATCCAACATTAGTGCAAAAACACCAACTCTTAGTTTTCGGTTCTGCTTGTGTTGTGGTTGTCCTTGTGTCTATGAGACTACATACCAGCAAACTTACCGATGGTAGAATTCCTATGCAGGAATCCGTCTAGGTTCGTACCGACCCAGAGTAAGTTATTCTGCCGTGAAACAGTAGTGTGCAAACCATAGACGTACCATAGACGCTTCTGCTCGTCACCAGTATGGATAATTTATATATGGCATAACTGAGATGGTAATTCCGCTATCAATTGGCGGCCATGATAATTTCCTATGGACACCCACGGGTTGGCAGATTATGTAACGGCGTAGTCTCTATTTTATTCACTTATCTCATACTAATAAAATTTATTTACTCTTCTCACTAGTTTCGTGGCCCCACATGAAGTTTATCCAGTGACGTTGTTACTCTGATTGCGTTATCGAAGCGTAGTTCGATCTGCACATAGAAATAATATTTATACTGAATGAGTCTTTTATCTTTTATCTTTTATCTTAAGCGACTAAGGGGAGTAGATATTACTCTATAACTACAGGAAGCACTTACGTTGGATAGTTCCTATTTTCATTGCTTTTTATGTATATTTTCGTATAAACATAATTTTAAAATCCGTACAAATATTATAAATGCGAAACTCTCTTTGTCCATCTGTCCGTTTGTTACCTTTTCAGTGCTTCACAGCTGAATCGATAATGACGAAATTTGGCACAGATATAGCTTTCATCCTGGAGATAAACATAGGATAGTTTTTATCCCGGAAAATCAAGTAGTTCTCACGAGATATTAAAAGGACCTACGAGTATATCCCCGCGGACCAAGTCGCGGGAATCAGCTAGTTTGATATAAATATGAGAAGCGAGAAAGGGGCAAACCGAGAATCAGTTATATAAGTCGACTAAGAGGTTGCCGTCATATCATATACGGCTATATACATTAGGCTAAATTAGTCTCAGTATAGCAAACATCAGGTTAATTATGACAAATTGAATTTTATTGGTAGTACGATTCCTTTGCAGGAATCCGTCTAGGCAGGCATCGCCGCAATACCAGTTCGTTCGCTGTGAAGCAGTAGTTTGCAAACATTACTGCGGTTCTGTCTGAAGTGCATTGTTAGCTACTGTTAGCTGTAGCTATTATTGGGCATATGAAACTTAAGAACTGCTGTCTTAGGGTGACAACCTCAGTGTAGTACATTTGTTACGAGCAGATGTTGCAGTTTAGTTTAGGTAATTTGCTCCCAGTATCTGGGAGTAAGACAAACAGTGACCTATTAGCAGGCTGAAAATGGCCTTCCATATGTCACGACGCACATATTTGGTAGATACCAATTTCTTTATAAACTATACGTCAGCATACTCAGACAAAGCGATCACATAAAATCAGTCTGTTGAATCTACAGTCTGTATGTTCAAGATTATCTGTTACTAATAAAGTTTGCATATCACTTAATCGAGGATTGTATTAATTCAATAATTGAAACGTTTCAGATACTGAAGGAATCAGATAATTCGATTATTTTACATATAATTGAATTACATATAATAACATTAAACAACACATGTTGATCAATGTTGTGATTACTATAGGTACATAATGATTTAAAATATACAATTATTGTTATTTTAAAATGATATTGATATTAGTTAATTTCTAATCTACATATACATATAATAAAATTGTATCTGGCCAGTGTCTGTACATAGGAGGTATTGAAGAAAAATTAAAATGTTGGGCCGTGTGGTAGCGGCTTAAAAGAATCTTCCACCACATCTCATGGGTGTCGTAAAAGTCGCCGAGTAAAAATGCATACCAGGAGATGGGCAGCATCTTCTTGGAACTTCTGAATAAATAAACTGCTAATCCGCTTGCCAAGCGTGGCCACTGTGGTACAATTCCCCCAAAATGCAAACTTTTATCGCAATCTATGGGGGAGGCCTATGTCCAGCAGTGGACAAGTGGTAGGTTAAAATGATGATGATGATAAATATGAGGGGTCTTTATGAGAGCAATAGGAGTCAAATCAATTATCTTAATAGCTTAAAGCCGTAGCATAAAGTTTTATATCCAAGAACCTAATAATGAAGAAATAAACGGGCTATCTGAGATTAGCGCATTAAAGATTCAAAATCTCCCGTTTTATTATACTCGTAGCTGGTGGTTTACTGGTGGTAGTCTTCCTATGCATGAATCGGTCTATTGTGAAGCAGTAGTGTGCAGACATTATTGTGTTACGGTGTGAAGGGCACTGAGAGCTAATATAATGCGCAAACAAAAATTCTATAATTGATAAGATAATTGATTTGACTCCTATTGCTCTCATAAAGACCCCTCATATTCATCATCATCATCATTTAAACCTATCACTAGTCCACTGCTGAACATAATACCTTAGTAAAGCTTAGGTTCTAAACATTTTAGGCATTTGGTATCTTAACTTTGATCTTAGACATACATTAAATCGCAAATTTGATTCAAATATTTCATCAAAGTAGCTTTTAACATACAAAATCGCTAAATTGTTAGATGCAAATATACAGTGCTGACATGAAACCGAATACGAACTGTATTCATCATCATCATCATTTCAGCCTACCATAGTCCACTGTTGAACATAGGCCTCCCCCATAGATTGCCACAAAACACGGTCCTGAGCCACCTGCATCCATCGACTTCCTGCAAAACCGTGTAGGTCGTCGCTCCATCTAGTGGGGGGTCGCCCTACACTGCGTTTGCCGGTACGAGGTTGCCACTCGAGAACCTTTCTTCCCCAACGGTTATCGGTTCTCCGAGCTATATGGCCGGCCCATTGCCACTTCAGCTTGCTAATCCTTAGGGCTATGTCGGTTACTCTAGTTCTGCTGCGGATAACTGTATTCGGTTTAATATATTTCAGCGCAATTTTTTTAATACATTTTCTTTTCATCATTTTTAAATTTTTATAAATAAATAACAAAAAAAAAATTAACTCTTGTACCGCCGCTGAGACATTACTCAAACAAAATGTGAGTTCTCTACAAAATATTTTAAATATCATATGGAAATTCAAATAAAATTTTAAATATTTTTAAAACTTTTGATTGTAAGAGAACCGCTGTAAGTAAGTCAGTACTAATATAGATGTAATTGCACCTCAATTAGCAATAATTTTTTGATTCTACTATTGCAATTGGTCTGTTTCCTGATTTGATGAAACTGTAAAATCTTAACAAAATTAAATAAAATATTCATTTAAAATTTTAAGTACTTAGATTTAAAGATATTTAAGAGTGGTGCACTCTATACGTTTGTTTGCTCATTCGGGAGTGTAATGTTATTATTTTTATTTCTTCTAGTTATTCCAGCACACACAGCCGAAACCCCTTAACATTACAAACAACTGTCAGGGTTTTTATCACGTTGCATTCAAAATTCAAAAATCCGGCGTTTATAAGCTTGTTTGTAGTGAATGCAGCGCTATTTACGTAAAATTAACGAACATAAAATGAATGCATTTTGTTTTGCAAACGATGCCTGTAAGAGCCATGATTCTTAAAGTGTCTCTTAGAGATATATGTATTTAAATAAATGATTATCTTAACTGTGGCCTCTCAATATATATATAAAAACGTTTAGTATATGCACAAGAGCATCTTACAGTTTACTAAAAAAAGTTGTATTCGTACTGTAATTACAAGGAACAGCGGCCAGTAACTCTGTTATGGGGCAATGTGTACGTTTTTTAACAACGTTCCGGCTCTTACAGGCAACAGTCTTTCAATCAAAAAGTAAATATTTTTATTAAACAAAGAATTTATAAAAACGGTTATTTTAATATTAAAGAACACATAGATGATGATACCCACTGGGAATATGCTGCCAAGCTATTTCTAAGTCTTTATAATACGGCTGGTTACAGATTACTTATGTACAATTATTATGAACATTATTTTCAAAATGAATGAGAAGAAAAAGTATTGCCAGCTGGCTTTCTTGTTGCTTTTTTCAAGGACAGAAGTACGAAGTTGCGAACCAGTTAGTTAAATTACTTATTAAAATCTGCATATATTCAATAAAGTTCGACTTACTCGTATCTTTATCGTTACAGAAATGTTCGGTGCTTTCATAGTTTATGAACTTCAGTTATGTTTATTATTTTGTTGTACAATTACCTAACTGTTATACGTACTTTTTAAGGTGTTTTTTTTGTACAGCCTTGCACTCGAAACCACTCTTAATTTTTCTGTGGTTATCTTATTAGTTGTCTAGTGGCTATTCCAAATGTAGTAAATTTAAAAATTATTTATATATTTCAAAAAAAAACAGTACTAAATTGCATGAAAGATGTAATTTCAAACAATATGTAAACATTTTATTTGTCTTGAAAGTTATTTAAGATATTCATCATTTCTGCACATCATGATAATGATGTCCTACTCGCCGATTTTAAAATCGAGACAATTTCCGAATAGTGGCGGAAGTTGTTAGCAAAAGTGTACGCGCTGAGGCTCTCACTCGTAACCTACCCGCGACAGATGTTACCCTGATGTGATAAAATCGGAGGTAAGCGAGATAGGTAGGAAAGATGCAGTGTTAGAGATACGAGGACAATCACACAACAACCAGACTCGAAACCCAAAAATTTGCGTTTCTGCACAAATTTTGGCTTCGACTGAGATTAGTTTTTTTATACATTATCAGATATGTATGATTTATGTCATATTTATACTATTGCGTGTAAAGGGGATTTGTATTAGGGTATCTGATTCCACCGTCTTGCAGTTTTCTAAAACATATTTTCTACTGAATGAATAGCCTTCAAACAATACAAAGGAGCGATGAACCTCGTTATCCGAATTGTACTCCACAAAGACGAATTGGATCGGGAAATCTACATGCAGTATAAATTCAGACGAATTTGATTTTATAAATTATTGTCTTCGAAATTTGTCTTTTAAGAAAACTGTTGAAAATGTGATACAAAAATACACATTTTTATTTATTGCATATTTAACATATATCGGTATAACAAATGTACTCTAATTCCATAATCTCCATCCAAATCCATAAAATATTGTCTGTACTGGTGTGTCAGCATGCAAATAGCCACATCTGCATATGTACATATATACATACATAGAGTCACGCGTCTTTCCCATTGGGGTGGGCAGATACCACAAATTTCCACTTGCTAAGATCCTGACACATATATTTCGCTTCTTCTAATTTCATTAGTGTTTTCATACACGCTCGTCGGTTGCGGGTACTTTTGACGTGGCCTTCCCTTAAACGACTTCGACTGATCGTGATACGTTCACGTTACGATACGTTCGTCGCCCCATAAATCTGTGTCGTCAATGTTTTTTCATCCATCTTCTCTAAGTGTTTAAACCATCTAAGCATCTCTTTCTCTACCTTTTTCACCACATCTTCTACCTCACCGCAACGATCCCTTATCACGCTGTTGCTCATTTTGTCCATCAAAGTTACTTCAGCTATACTTCTCAAACTTTACATTTCGGCAACATTAAATGTATGATAATACTTTTATATTCTGAACAATACTTAGATATTTACAGCTGACTACCGATGTTATATATTTTTTTGGATAAATTGACGAATCGAGGAAAACGTTCAGCTGATGGTAAGTGCAACGTCTGCTCATTACAAATGCTGTGTCATCCAGAACATTTATGTGGGATACCCCACTGCGCCCATCACCCTGAGACATCACCGAAACACAGTAATGTTTGCACAGTACTTCTTCACGGCAGAATAACTGGCCCTGCCCTTACCGGTACCCAGATAGATTCCTGCATAGAAATCATACCACCGCCTTATATTACATTACGTACCTTATATATTGACGGCTCGGTTGGCGCAGTGGCTAAGCCCTTGGCTTCTGCGCCGCGGGTTGCGGGTTCGATTCCCGCACGGGACCAATATATGTAAGGCCTACAGATAGTTGTTCCGGGTCTGGGTGGTTTGTGCATGTGGAATGTATGTCTGTAAAACGTACCCACGACACAGGAGAAATCCTACTGTGGGGCATCGTTTTTCTCAAAAAAAAATGTGATTCTAAAGTGTCTCGTAGAGATAATATGTATTTAAATAAATGATTAACTTAACCGTGGCCTCTCAATATGTATATAAAAACGTTTAGTTTATGCACAAGAACATGTTACAGTTTTCTAAAAAAAGTTGTATTCGTACTGTAATTACAAGGAACAGCAGCCAGTAACTCTGTTATGGGGCAAAAAAAGAAAAAAAAAGAAAAGATCATCATCATTCATTTCAGCTTATCACTAGTCCACTGCTGAACATAAGTCTCCCCCATAGATTGCTAGCAAAAGTTTGTAGGTCTCATTTTGGGGGGAATTTTGCCATAGTTGCCACGCTTGGCAGGCGGGTTGGCAACCGCAGTTTATTTATTCTGATGTTCCAGGAAGATGCTGCTGCCCATCTTCTGGTTTTAATTTTCCTTCTGTCGACTTTTACGACACCCACCGGATGAGATGGGGTGGTAGATTCTCTTAAGCCGCTACCACACGGCTTAGCCGCTACCTCACGGCTTATATTATTTCATAAACTCTCTCAAACACAAGTGTGTCCACAATATGCATTTTATAAATATGCACATGTAACAATATAGTCGTACAATGCAAGACTACTTACAGGCCGTTTGATATCGGAATTACAGTAGTTATCAGATCTAGGTATTCTGCGTCTCTTGCTTGCTGACCTGCATCGATCGGCGCACTCGAAAAATATTTATTTACTTTATAGAGCAATGGAAAGACGCAATTTGTATATTTTATAAGAATTCATCAAGTTTTCATTTCATGTATTTATTTTATATTAGCGAAACAGACGAAACAGTATAATATCTATTTATATTAATATTTATTGCATAATTTTTTATTATTTAAAGCGCGGAAAACATTCCCAAACGATTCAGCCAACCAGATAATAAAAATCCTTATTGTTCTTGGACTATTTAATCTAGGGACGAGTTACACGTATCACTTTTTGTGTGAGACGTAGGAAACACTACATAAACAATGCTACACACTTAGATTAAGGTTTGGTCTCCAAAGCGATTCCAATTCAAGACCAATTCTTAATACACACTCACTGAAAAACATTTTGTGTCATGAACTCACGACACAAATATTCATCTAAACATACATACATAATAGTAATATTAGTAGTAATATTTATTGGAGTTTTATATTGATAATTTTTGCGACGTTACCAATTTTATTGCAGCAGTTTTATCATTCAAATACAAAATACGAAACTTAAAAGCCCAAAACACGAAAAGTTATCTTTATACTGACATAAATGCATACAACATACAATCATGAATTTTTCCCATTTAAGGGGTAAGCTCGCATTTCGCCCCCGCGGGAAACTTACACGTGACGAGGGACGAAAAACGTCGCAGCCATTTTGGTACGAGTTGACATTCTTGCTACCCATCGCGTTCCCAGAACCGCCGACCCGACGGACTTCACATGTGACCTTACCTTACATCTCTTATTTTCATTTTGTTGACGGCGTTATAAAATCTGTTACCTTGTCGCATTCCGAGACAAGATACGAGACGAGAGAAGAGTCTACTAAGGGACACAGGCCGATAACAAGAAGCAGCTTCTAAGGTGCGATGCGCCTGGTAATGCGATTGCCAATTCTCCTACCAAGCGTGGTGATAACCGTCCCGCCGCGGCAGACTCTTATGTTCAGAAGTACCATAAGCTGATGAAGATAAAGAATTTCTATTTTTTTAAGAACGGAAGTCACCTGCTCATATCTGCTCATAACAGATATTGTATCTACCAAGATATTTCTGGCACCACACTACGCTCGTCGTAAGTCTCATATTCCCAGTAATTACACTAGTTACTAGGACTAAAACACAGTGACTAGGACCAAAACACTGTGTTTGCACACAATTGTTTGACAGCATAATAAATTGCTCTGCGTTGGTGCCTATCTAGACGGATTCCTGCCACCAGTAAAAATACTTGTAAACATAATATACGCCAGTGTATATTAACGAGTGTGTTATTATTGCAAGCTTAGTAGCCTAATGCATAACCGACGTACATCAACTAGGTTGTTTCGCAAGAGACGTATTCTACCGTGCATTAGCGGCTATAGACGTTGTAATACCAATTTCTCGGCAAAAACAGCAATTTCCGATACGTTACCGCTTCGTCGATTGTAATTTAGTTAATCATGTATCTTTGTAAAGCTATATCTTTGTTAATTCCATAATATGGTTATGTTTGAATAGTCAATAAAGTTTATTATTGTTTCTTAATATTGTCTAATATTCTAAAAGTAGCTCAGCGAACTATGGAAAGAGCTACGTCTCGGTCTATCTCCGCGATATCAAATCTGTAACGATGATATCCGCAGTAGAACTAAAGTAACTGTCGTAGCCCTTAGCATTAGTACGCTGAAATGGTAATAGGGCCGGCCATATAGCACGTAAAACTGATAACCGTTTGGAAAGAAAGGTGGTCTTGAGTGGCAGCCTCTTACCGACATGGGCAGTTTAGGGCAACCCTCCACTAGATGGAACGATGACCTGCGTGGTTTTGCGGGAAGTGGATGGATGCAGGTGGCTTTGGAATAACAATCTAAGTGTTTTGTGGCAAACTATGAAGGAGGTCTATGTTTAGCAGTGGGTGGACTAGTGATAGGCTGAAATGATGATGACGATATCACCAAAAGTATTGTAACGATCAATTTAAAGAGGTCTGGTGTATTTATTTTATATTAGGAGAAGCAGCAGCGTCTTTCTGGAACATCTGAATAAATAAACTGAGGCTGCCAACCCGCCGGCCAACCGTGGCAACTATGGCTTACGTGTTTTGTGGCTGTCTATGGGGGAGGCCTACCTTCAGCGAGGACTAGTGATAGGCTGATATGATGATGATGATGATGAATTGTACCTGAAAAAAAATGATCAATTCTATATAAATTCGAAAGAAAGTTATCCATAGTCTTAATTATAGCGGCCTTGGTTGATAATATTGAAATAATAAACAATTATTTAATGAGCCTTCCAATTTTCGATCGCTTTTATGCTCGAAAGCGCTCGAAAATAAATGCTGAAACGCTCATCTAGTAGTTGACCACGAGAACAAACTTAATTTCGACGAACGTTTGGAGTCACGAAAACTCTTGCGCTTAAATAATACAGTTATATAAACACAATTACTAAAACGAATTTTAAATGTAGAATCTATTTTTTGTAACAACGTATTAACCCTAACTATATTGGTGGTAGGATTCCTATACAGGAATCCGTCTAGGAAGGTACCACCCCAGGGCCAGTTATTCTGCCGTGAAGCAATAGTGTGCAAACATTACTATGTTTCGGTTTGAAGGGCTCTGAGAGCTAGCGTAATCACTGGGCATATGAGACTTAAGAACTTATGTCTCAGGGTGATGGACAGAGTGTGGGGTCACACAGAAATTTTCTGGGTGACACAGCATTTGTTATGGCCAGACGTTGCACTTACCATTAAGTGAACGTTTTGCTCGTTTCGTCACCTTATCCAATAAAAAAATGTGGTACCGGCTTAAGAAAATCTACCACCCACCAGACATCCGTGTGGTAGCGGCTTAAGAGAATCTACCACCCCATCTCATCCCGTGGGTGTCGTAAAAGTCGACAGAGGGAAAATGAAAACCAGGAGATGGGCAGCAGCATCTTGCTGTAACATCTGAATAAATAAACTGCGGTTGCCAACCCGTCTGCCAAGCGTGGCAACTATGGCAAAATCCCCCAAAACGAGAGCTACAAGCTTTTGTGGCAATCTACGGGGGAGGCTTATGTTCAGCAGTGGACTATTGATAGGCTGAAACGAACGAACGAACGAACCAGACATCCGTCGACCTATCTCATCTCGTGGGTGTCGTGAAAGTCGACAGAGGGAAAATAAAAAGCAGATGGGCTGCAGCGTCTTCCTGGAACATCTGAATAAATAAACTGTTGTTAATCTGCCTGCCAAGTGTGGCAACTATGGCAAAATCCCCCCAAAATGACAATTGTGGCAATCTTTAGGCTGAAATAATGATGATGATAAATTATGTTTATGACTTACTTTCTGTATTTCTTGGCATCATCTTGGTATCAGGCGTCTCACCCTGAGATATCAGTTACTTAGTCTCATATGGCCAGTAATTACACTAGCTCTCCGTGCTCTTCATGCCGAAACACAGTAATATTTGCACACTTCTGTTACACGGCAGAATACCTAGGTAATAGGCATCTCTTTGGCCGTAGAGTCGGTAACACCGGATAATGCCTCGTTTTGAGGTGAAACACGTGTCGTGTTCTCGAATTCGGTGGTGTGTATTGCCTAGTTTTGTAGTGGTAAATGTTATCTGGTTGCGGATCCCGGTGGCGGTAAAAGTTTTCTTTGCATGCTAATGTGGGTCAGCGGGCGGTGCTTTTCAAAAACTAGGTGATATACGTCATTATATATTTTGCTTACCGATCATATCAAATTTACTTCCTTTCCTTATTATGGAATCAAGTTACACATATACATTTTTTCGAAGAAATAAAAGGGTCGTAATAAATTTTACGTTAGCATCTGTTGTTGCCCAGACTTTATTATAACGTGTGAACAGTTGTGTGGAAGTCAAATTTATATCATTTTGATCTCACGAACACAAGTTATTTGTTTTGTAACAAAGCCACGATTACTTGAGTTCTCTCTGCAGCGTTATGTGGCTTATGCGGAATCCTGCGAGTTATTGCAACATTTTATTAGTGTAAAAAAGTTTGTAATGAAAGGGTTGTGAAAATGAATTCTCTATTCTACGCTCTAATTTTTTTGCAATACAAATATACCTCAAGAAAATCATTATCTGTCTAATCCAAATATAGCTCTCCTCTTATCCATTTTAAGTAAAGTAAATCCATTTAATAAATCCAACTATTGTATCAAATTATCATAAGCAAGCTTCACCCAGCACCTAAACCGCAATGTGGTAGCTCAGGGACTCAGGGCTAACATCATACTGTGTGTCCTGAAATTAATTTCTGGACCAGTTTTGTTAGATAAAAATTAGTACGTAAACATGTGAATTCGCCAACCCTAATTAGAGCGTGGCGGAATTTTCTGAGCTCCAAAACTAACTCGAAATGCAAGGAGGCCCATGTCCAGCCGTGGACTATAAACAAGTTAATCAGAAGATGAAGAATCTGTTTCAAACAAAAATTATATATTTGTAACAAGCTTTTATTTGTGAGGTCTATGTCCAACAATGAGCTTCAACTGTTGCCAGAACTATGGTACTTGTCAAAACAAATCCAGTAAGCGCAAACATGATAAAGCTATCTTATTTGAGGAGTTCCCATTAAAAATTTCCTGACCTATCATCATACCAGCTGCATACCATATTATTGCATTCTCATAGAAGCTACAAGCCAAAATTTAGCTCGTTCGGAAAGTATGTCAATTTAGCCGTGCAAGATAAATAAAAGCTTGTTAAAATACTGATTTCGATTTAAATATTTCATATTAGTGGTCAGGGATCTAAAGCATTGATCCTGAGTTCGAATACCCATCAACAGTCATTAGCGAAGCACATAAATTATTGGTTTAAGGGTCTGAATGAATTACGATTGTCTCGAATCTTCGACTGCTTCCGACCCTTCTTCCGATCTTATCGTATAAGCATAACATTGGAACCATACATCAACTCTGTTAATCTTTGCCTGATATATATTTATAATATTTAACAAATTTAAATCGTGTTTGGAAGACTAAAATATTATTTTTTATTTTAATCAAATTTCTTATATACAAATATATAAGTTTCACTTTGTCATGTGTACTGAGATGGACCGGCTCTTTTTTATTATTCCTCAGTCATGCAGAATTCATCACGATATATTCCTTCACCGCTGAATACGAAGTATAAAAGCACTTCAAATTGCTCAATTTCTGAGGTGTCGGCAATGGGGATCAACCTCAGGTGATTCGCCGGAAATTTAAAAAAAGCTACCACGGCTCGACGGCCATTTAATAAGGTTACTAATATTTGTAGTTACTTTAATTATCTCCTTAATATAATACCAATAACTAATGTCCAAAATCGATTTAGTATATCTCATGCATTACATTACACGAACATTCAAATATTACCAAGCTAACTCTAATTAATACACCTGGTAATTGATGTGTTCACAGAGCACATCGAACTTGCCTAATGAATACAATGATTGACGCGACGCAAGCCTTGTTCTGCGTGTTGTGTCGACCGTGTGTTGAATAGCCGTGTTATATGTAGTAATGTACACTGAGTAGCAGGAGAAAGAACACTGTTTAAGATATTTTTTTGTGTTTTTGTTATTTACGCTCCAAACGCGCACGTGTTTTATCTAGTAAGGTACGAATTTTCCGATAATCAAGATTGGTAAAGAAGAAGTTGCGATTGCCTTGAGGAATGTAAAAGATATGAAAATTCTCTCCATGTAAGAGTGGTGGGGGCTTAAGATAATCTATCACCCCATCTCATCCCGTGGGTGTCGTAAAAGTCGGCAGAGGGAGAAAACCAAATGGGCGTCATCACCTTTCTGGAACATCCGAATAAAGGAACTGCTGTTGCAAACCCGCCTGCCAAGCGAGGTAACTGTCGCAAAACAACACCAAAACGAGAGCTACAAACTTTTAAGGCCATCTATGGGGGAGGCCTATGTTCAGTAGTGGACTAGTGCTTTATTTATATTTCTTCATCATCATAAAGAAATATAAATTTCGTTTGTCAAGCGTATTTTTTACAATCTTCCATCGTTTCGTAATTATTCTGGCGGAGAAGAAACAAGCTAAAAAATCTCTGTAAGTATCCTCTTTTTTGTAATTCTCTTTTTTATAAGAGTAAAAAAAAACATTGTAAATAAATTTACAAACAATTAACTTATAGACAACCGAAGCACGGTCCATGAAAATAATTTAGAAAATAATAAATACGTATAAATAAACATATAAATGTATTGTAAACTCAAGCTGACTAGCCTTCATAAGCAGCATCTGTTCACAAGAATGAGGCATGTAGTAGACGCATTTTCTATATTCAAGAAAAGTGAACGACCCGCAAAACGACGTCACCGCAAGCAGAGACGTTAAAGTGAGCATGAAATACTCGATTATCATACAATACATCATTCTATAGAATTTAAGGCTATGCTGTTACGTTGCTTCTATACGCTTATATTCTGTGGGGGCGTGGTAACATCTCAGTAGAGCCGATCCATTCTGGTGCTTCAGTCAGTATTTTGGCATGAGTGTGGCATACTGTTATGCCATTGTTCATTAGAAGACAATTTTCAAAAGTTCTTGACAGTTATACTGTACTTCGTGTATCTCATTCATCATCACCATATCAGCCCGTCAAAAGTCAGAGGTCAACCCCATAGATTATTAAAAACTGAGTCCTCCATCACGTCACCTGCATCCATCGATTTTTTCAGGTCGACGACGGTTGACTCTTGAGAACCTTCCTTGCGACCGAAAACCGTTAGTTTCAATTCTACGAGCTTTTTGGCCGGTCTATTGTAACTTCAGTTTGTTGACGTTAAACCAATAACTTTACTGCACCTGCCATGAAAATTCTATCGGTCTGAAAAGACTATTCATTAATCCGATAATGTTCATTAATTATAAAAGTTTTGAGCCCGAACTTTGCTAAAAGAATTTAGTGTAGACAAAATAAAGGAGCCTTGACTGCAGACGTAAGCTAGTAGTCACTAAATATGCGGTAAAATAACTAGAAATACTGACGTTATGTATTTGATGCACCTATCATAATATTTGACAGCGCCATGAGATGAATACCCGAGAATTCCGGCAACAATTAGTTAAGTTTACTTTTTAAACCCTTGTGAATAAAAAAGGTTTGAATAGATAAATAAAATTTATAATGAGATTAAGTATGATCTTATTAAAGATTTTATAGGCCAGAAATTAAATGTGGTACTATTTATATTGTCCTCAAGTGTAGCGCCGAGGCAATTTGTCGAGATTAGTGTCATCTACCTGTCAATAGTCGCGCTACACCTGTAAGTTATAACGTGACTTCATGAGTGCCACGTATTATGAGATTTTAGATATCACGATTGGCAATCGTGTCGCTTTTGTACTTAAATAGGTACCAGTAAATATTTTAATGTATCACATATCAGTTCAAAACTAACGAATATTGGCATTTCCTCAGTTTATTAGATTTGCCATTATTGCCACAATTAGTAGGCCGACTGGCGTTTGCTTACTAAATGCCTCGCACCTTCGACACTCGAAACCAGTGCTAAGGACTAGAAAGTCCTATAACAGGCAGTATCCTGTTATAGGACAGATAAAATTTTGTAGTCCTTAGCATTGTTTTCAAATTCGCTGAAAGATCAATCCAATAAAAAACTTTAAGAAATTAAAGTTTTTTTTTGTAACAGAACTATTCAAGACTGAAGAGATGAGAAACCTGGAGCCTAAGATGTTCTGATAGATAAAATGTTTAGACAACAATGCAATCGGAAATGCTTTCTATGTTGCGCGACCGCTCCGCATAACTTGTGTTACAATATGATTACCAGAAATGTTTAGTATTTCAATAATGTTCTACAGAACGTCATCTATGAATAAAGTAGCCGAAACCTTGACTGTTGAAAACTTGATGTTGGTTTTTTGTATACTTCACATTTATTTTTAATTACATATTAAACAAATCCAAGTGTCCACGAAGACTAGGTACAGATGGTTCTAAATAATTTATATTTAACAGCTACTATTTATTTCATGGCCTCCGTGAAATGATCATCTCAAATATGCTAGACATCATTTGTCCAGGCCGGTGATGGGAAGCGAGCGTCGAAGGTGCGGTTTGTGGTACTGAAATTATAAATTCACCTGCGAAGCCTGGTGAGTTTAAATATAATAAACTAACAATGGTACGGAAATGTTACATTTATTACGTAATTGTTATTAATTTTATTATCTAAATCAAAAAAAATCAACATCTAAAATAAATTACGTCATCTATTGGAGGTTATAATGCGTAAAATTTGTCTATATTATTTACCGTTGCTTTTATCACTTACCGATCACTGATTTTATGACTTCATTCCTAATAAAAGATAAATCTATGTTGCTTTTGTGGAACAGATAGAACAGTCGCAGCTAAATTGAAATACCCGGTCAATTTCGGTCTCGCTGAAAATCAGCGCCGAGGTTGTAATACCACAGCCGCGGCCATCGCTGAGCGAGAATCTATTCGCGGCAATTCTATATACTTTTAGTACCTTATATAGTTGTTGTACGGATATTCATAATAAAAATGTTTCAATTATTTCTAGATCAATTAATTTCCATGCATGGGACTGGATCCGAATACTTCTTTCCAAATACTACTCTAAAATTAGAAAAAGCCTATAGACTTCCTCCTTAAATCTTTGAGTGGGTCATAGATCAGCTCTTCGCGCTGTTTCAGCGCGGGTAAGTGAATTTCACATGCCATGGTCGGATTCCTAACCTAATATGTACACATCGCAGATAAACAACATCTCAGTATAGTCCTGTGCTATTTCTTTATAATCTGAAGATATTATTTTTTTTAAGTTTAAAGTTAAATAGTTTTGTTGTGACATGAATCTTTTTCTTCTTTCTTTCCTTCTTATCAAATATCAAGACTTTATTTATCCAGACTGGTGACGAGCAACGAGCATTTAAATCGCGAGACTTCTGGTACTGTACAATCTCGGAATAAGGTCTACGTCAGCAGTAAACTATTTACAGGCTAATGATAGTAATCTTACTACTGTAAGTTTGTATACTAATACACTTTAGTCTCCAGAAATACTAATTCGATTTGAAAAGTTTTTTTTTGCATTAGATAGCCTGTTTATTGAGAAAAAGTCCAAGCGATACAACTTTATGCTGTGGCTATAAGTATTTGCACGTCGAGAACCGAATATCACCGGGATGATATCAGCGAGGAACCATGCGGTAAGGCGCATTTATTTATTATTTTAACTTATTTTACGTTGGTGAAACCGCTAGCGTTGAATGCGCTAGATGTAGAATTTCAATAACAAACGACAATTTTAGTTAAACATTATGTGTGGCCTATGCATGGACAGATCACGTACATATTTACGCTACCATTTTTAGAGATCTCAGCACTGATAGTGTTTGTAAAACGAAACGTAGCTAAAATAATAAGCACCTCCAGCGGAAGTGTTGTAAAAACATTATGAGATAAAGCTTCAGTACTGAATAAACATTTCCATTGCATTACGTTAACAAATACTAAGCCATGAAATGGTTCACGTTGGATTTTGACAATAGAAATAAACATTTAAACTTTATTAAGAAGCGACGGCGTACTAGCGCTTCTATGCCGATAATTAGAAATAAATTTTTAAGTAGCAGGACGGATATTAGTTCTGTTGAATATTTTTTTTATATTTAGAAGAAAATGACGTCACGTGCAAAACGATCACCTTATGTTAAGAACAACGTTTGCCCATAACAAACTCTGTGCCATACAGAAATGTTCTGTGTAGTAATAACACTAGTTCTCAGTACCCTTCAGACCGAAACACAGTAATGTTTTCACACTATGACTTCACGGCAGAATAACTGGCCCTGCGGTACCTAAAAAAAAGTAAAGCAAAGTTTCAGCCTATAAATGTCCCACTGCTGAGCACAGGCCTCCTCTCATTTCTGAGAGGATTTCGGAGCTAGGAAGAATCCGCCACGCTGCTATAATGCGGCTTGGCGGACTGCACATATCTTCGAAATATTTTTTATTTCTCAGACATGTAGGTTTCCTCACGATGTTTTCCTTCACCGCTGAGCACGTGGTAATTCAGCATATAAAATTGCAATTTACAGGGAATCGAACCCAGGCCGCTCCCGTACAACGAAATTCAAAGCGAGCGCCTAGCCCCTGAGCTAGCACGGCTACCTTACCCAGACGGATTCTTATTTTTTTGATTACAATTTTTTGACTCGTATTATACGTATTTTTGGGGGCGACGTGACTACGGAGACCACACGTCTCTGCCTAGCCCTTATATCAGAAGAAGGCGTGACTATATGTATGTATGTATGTTATATCAGGCTCTAGTATGTTAGGGCCAGTCAGTACTTCTGTGATTGCGCATATACTTGTGGACATAATTCAGAAGTTATCGCCGTGTTTGATAATCGCCCTTAAGGAGTAGTATACGAGTACATAAACATCGAGGCCTGAAACAACTATACATGGATCATACAAATACTTGTACTGTCCGGGAATCGAATCTGAAGCTTGTAGCGCAGAAGCCATTCTCTTAGTCACTGATTATACCGAGTCGTTGTTTGTTAAATTCTTTTTGGCTGTTAAAATTGTTTTATTTTATTTTGTTAAACTCAAATGTTGTTGTATTGTCATCGGACTATAATTTGTGTGCAAAATTTCAAATGGTGTATGGTTCTATTGTGATTGTCCCCGTATTTCTGTCACGACATCCTAGCCTACCGTCGATCTAATCGGATCGTTACTTCGGATTTAGAAAGATGGGGATGAGTGAGTGTCTTAAGTGTTTGCATACATACATACATAAGATCACGACTGTATCCCATAAGGGGTAGTCAGAGACTGGGCACTCACTACAAAAACAGATGACTGCCACAATCCACGTTTCACCAAAACAATGTAATGCACTTGGTGTGATAGGTGGTGAGCCCATCGCCACCATGCGCTGTTGGGTGCACAGTGCAGTTCAATTCCTTACTCGCCTTTTACGAGATCCATTGGACGAGATGGAGTGGTAGTATTCTTTTAACGAGCCGCCACCACACGGCTATTACCGCCACTACACTTTAAGTGTTTGCGCGTACACTTAAAGCTCTAAAACATCTCCTGCGCAGTTTATAGCTCCCGACAATGTTCGGAAGTTGTTACCGTGGTCGTAATCGGCCAGGAGGAGATCATCACATACATACAGATGAAGTTAATGACAGCCGATAGGTGTCCGGTAGAGTAGAATAGCACCGCCTACCGAGGTGTCGTAAGAGTCGACTAAGATATTGTACGAACAGCCTTCATTCGTGCAGAACAACATCATAATATGCAATGCTGTCATTATACTGCTCGTAGGAACGCAATGGGGAGTAAGAATTGTGTTAACTCTTATCAAAATGGCGTCGACGAGGTTTGGCACCCGTCACGTCTCGTTTCCATACAGGGGCGAATAGTGCGCTACGTGTGTGGTCTCTGCCTACCCCTATACATGGGAAAAAGTCGTGGCAAATCTATATATCTGTATGAAACTAATAAAAGCGTGTTAAAATATCAGAATCCGCCGTTACTTCTTTAATTAATATATTAAGAACAAGATAAACAGTCTGAAACTTTAACAATTATCTACTATTATACTACCATAAATGAAATAATGGCCTTATACAAGCGTTCCGAGAAAATGGCAACGATGCAGTTTAATTACTTTCACTACACAGGTGGGTTTCAATGTTCCACAAGCTCCGTACCATATAGTTCTTTAAAGTAAAGGCATGTCTATAATAGAATAATTTTAGGTTAGTTTAACCATGCAAACAATGCATGCACGATTAAATACTGTCCTGTCCGTACAAAACCTTAGTCGCTACTATTAAATTTCATAAAACGAGAGACAAGACAATGGTTTGATTCCGATGCCGACACTACTAAAATTATAGATTGTTATTTACCACGTCACCGCCAGTAAAGAAAACATTGCGAGGAAATATTTGTGTGAAGTCTGCGGACACTTTTCAGCTCTAAAAACCTTTCCAAAAATTGAGACGAAACCTGTGCCCAGTTGTGACCAACAGTTATAGGTTGTTAATTTTGATTTTAACCTTTATCAAGGCAACAGGTTCATTACAACACTATTTTTCAAATTTTACCTCACACTGCCGTTTGCTCAGTAACTTTGGGGGGAATTGACTGACGTAAAATAGTAATTAACACTCCAATTAAAATTTTACAATGACGTACACAATCAGTACTTCGAAGCAGGACAACATCTTTAACCTCAAAAATCTGTAAACGATGAAACACTCCGCGGACTTCTGAAACTGCGGTCATTCACCGTGTTCAAGAGCGTCCCGACAATATTTGATATATTAGACATCCTTTGCATAAGAACACCGATTCCTGCTAAGTATAATTCGCTAGGTCACTGAAATATAAAATAGGTTTGGTTTGGTAAAAAAAGACAAGCATGCCACTGCAAGGCACCACACTGCAATCATCACCCTGAGACATCAGTAACTAGCAAACTAACTCTCATATGCCCAGTGATTAAACTAGTTCTCAGTGCCTTTCAAACCGAAACACAGTAATGTTTGCACACTACTGTATGACGCGTAATAACTGACATTGTGGTGGTATCCACCTACATGGATTTCTGCATAGAAAACCTACTATCAGTAAAAAAAGTATCGTATTGACTACACATCATCCTATATATATAAAAATAATAACAATAATAATATATAACAATTCAATACAACTAAAAATTCCTTACAATACATCCATGAATCCCGGCTTTAAGTAACTCGGCCCGCACTCAGGGACAATAAATTTACTAGAGAGTCAGAACCATATAGACGCTAATTATTAGCTAGTGTGTCGTCATCTAGGAAATAGTTAGGGAAACTGTTGTCTACTTCGTGATATATGGCATTTGCAGTGTTGCTTTTAAACATAAATTTTATATCGATGTTTATAAATTCAGAATAACAAAGGAATGTGTGCTTCTCTCTTTGAAATTATGGACCTAAATTATTAGCTTAATAATTACCAAAATTACACACACACACACAAAAACGTATATACAACGGACACATAAGGTTAAGGTCATATTTTTATTTTATTCTTATGTTAAAAATGAAGAAGAGTAAACAAAACGTGATAGAGACTCAAGCTCAAAATTGAGGCAGAAAATTTTACCGAAATGGAAACTAAATAGAACAATTGCCGTAATTTTACGTAAAATCCCATCCAATATACAAACGACGTCGCAATGAAAGTCGAGACTAACATAAACAATCCAATAATCAAGATAGAGACACCATAATCCTAAATAGCGATCGTTCCTAATCTGAGTCGGTATCTATTTTAGCGTGGCCTCCACTGAAGAGCGCCCCGTTCGAAACCAACATCAATTTGGAGAAATACTCCGATTTAAATTTCAAATTTGTTCACATTCAAAATCCGGAGACGAATAAACGGAGATTCTGTTAAGTTAGTGGCACACTGTAAGTGTAATAAGAAGAATTACAAATATTTACTTTCTCATAACGAAGTTCCTTATCGCATCTTACACTCTCCAGGCACTTGACGAATAAGAAATAAAAATAGGCCGAAAAAATTTAAGGATTTCGACCGTCACGAGACTAGTACTATACAACATGCATGTAGTGCAGTGTAGTTTATTATTGGAGAAAGCTACAACACGAGCAAAACGTTCACCTGATTGTATGTGCAACGTCTGCCCTTAACAAATGTTGTGTCACCCAGAACACTTCTGTTTGACCCTATACTGCGCTCGTCACCCTGAGACATCAGTTCTTAAGTATCATATTTTGCCCTGCGATTTTCTAGCTCTTAGTGCCCTTTAAACCGAAACACAGTAATGTTTGCATACTACTACTTTACGGCACATTAACTGGGTACCCACCTAAACGGAGGTCTGCATAGGAATTCTACCACCAGTAAAATCTTACTACATACCAGCAGTTACATTCGTTATGTGTTTGTGAGTTTATAAACATATGTATGTATATGTATGTAACTGCAGTATAGTAGTGCGGCACATACATAGCCACTTGGAATATACAGAAGTCCTACTTTTTTATATGAACCACGCTATCTAGACGACTGTTATCGAAAACAAATTTGACTAAATTTCGTTATTACTATGTTAATTTATTTTCCGATAAGATCAGAGCACGCTGTGTCCCCCAATGGTTCCCTCACCCCACTGGTTACCCCGCCTTCCAATGGCTTTTCAGCTCAATGTGTTCTCGCCTAGTTGGGATATGGGGCTTAAAAAACGTGACTTGGTCACCCACATGAGGCTAAGAGGAGGCTGGCCTGCGTCGTAAGCTGACTTTGGATGCGAACTTCAGGACTGCTGGGGGTAGGAGTGTCTACACTGCCACCCTTCGCAGGCGAGGTGAAGTCGAGGAGCAGAAGAGGAGCTTATGTTTGCCTGTTCAGGGTTGGACCTAGGCGAGGCCGCGCCGTCGATGTGCCAGTGGTGGAGTCGCGCGGGAAGAGGAGTGTAGCTGTTGCGTTGGCTCTCTCCCTATACTTGGCGGCCGTAACGTGTTCGGCGGCTCCGCCGCACAGACCAGTTCGACTGTCTTTTCGGACTTGGGTGGGTCCATTGCGCACACAAACGGGAGGACGCGTTGGAAGGCGAGTTCATTTTCCCTCAGTCGATTTTTACACCAAGATCCGTTGGGGGGGGGGGGGGGCTTAGGGGCTTAAGAGAATCTACCACCCAATCACATCTCGTGGGTGTCGTAAAAGTCGACAGAGTGAAAAAATTAATTATATGCCTAATTTTACTCAGTGTATTACGTACCGTAAAACCTTGAAGACTTGTTACGTTTTATCGATAAGTGCTTATGGTTGCCAAATTGTGTACATTTAATTATTTATATATTTATCTTTATTTATAATTATTAAATCGGATTGTGTCTAAATTACTTTGCATTCCACTTGTATTTTTCAATTCCATGGGGATAATAGGAATAGTATATACAATAAAGTGTCCAATGCAGAGACACTCACTCATCTTGTTTCGTTTGCGATTAAATTACGTAAAAAAAAGTTAATTAAAGTAAAAAACTATGGTAGGGGCAAATATACTTGTCAATATACTACACATAATTATGAAAAAAGGAAAGTAATAGCTTATAAATGAACCAATGCTGAGCACATGCCTCCATTCATCGCTGAAAAGACTTTGGAACTGAGATGACTCCGACTCGCTCCTCTGCGCCAAGGCACGTTGGCGGACTTCACATGTCTTCGTAATATTTTAATTCCTCAAAAATGCAGATTTCCTCATCATGTCTTTCTTGACCGTTCAGTACGTGGTGAATCCGCGCAATTTCAGAACAATATCAGGGATGCCTCATCGAACTCGGGTCATACGCGTTCTTTGAAATTCAAGGCGAGCACCCGGCCCCTAAGCTATCACTGCTATACAATATAATATACTGCTATATAATATAATACAGATAGATTTTATGTGTGCTAGAGGTGCGTGTGAATATTTCACACAGTCGTGATCATGAACAGATAGCGTCATCTACCGTCTTAAAAGAACGCAAAAAGGAGAAGAAGAATGCAGAAAGAAATGTAAAAAGTCTATCAATCAAAAAATTCATTCTAAACAGAGACTTCATTAAAAAGGTTATTATAATTTTTAAGAATACATGGACGGTAATAACCCCTGGGAATGAGGTGATCGCTGCCAAGTTATTTCTACATCTTATAATCTTGTAATTGTACATTATTTTTGACTCACTAAATAAAAAATAAAAAATTACCCGCTGCGTTTCTTTCTGGTTCTTCCCACAACAGCTACAACAATTTCAACCGATAGCTACCGTGAATGTTAGTTGGCGCTTTCGTCAATTAAATTAATAAAATCAATCTTTTAATATTTTTTTTAATTACTTATTTTTCGTCATTAGTAGGAAAAGTTATCTTCTTTAAAGAATAATTTTGATAAAGTAACAAGGGAGATATTTCATAGCGACAATAAACATGTTTGAGAATAAATAATATACATATTTAGATTAATAACGTTTTTGAAACTATATTGTTCTTACCCAGCACTAAATTAACTCCTTAAGCTTCATTTATCAATTTTAATTTTTAATTTACAGAATCAAATCAATTTTCTATTAATAAAATAAACGCAACTATTTCACTTTAAATTCCAACATACATTTAAGATTCTGTTTGTAGTATGAGTAGGCGACTGCCAATTTCAGCGGGGCTATATTTAAATTCATTCTATATTTCTTTTACGCATAACTCATTTTGTAGTTAACTTCTGTGCAGTTTTCGTACTGATAAATAATGCAACATTATACTATATTGAACACAGAAGCTAGAACATAGTGTCCGCCAGAGTAGAAACCGAGGTGACGTAAGATAAGACTAAGGTATTGTACGGACAGCCTTTATCGGTGCAGAATTCAAATTTCAAATTTTCATAATTAAAAATTTTCAAAATTTTATATTTTATTTAGGTCTTTATCAACAAAGTAAGTTACAATAATCATTGCTGGAGTTTTCTTTTAAGCACATGATGCCTGTAGTGTAATAGAATATTACCATAATATGCAATGCTGTCACTGTAATGCTCGTGGGAACGCAATGTAGAGTAAGAATTTTCGACTCGTATCAAAATGACGGCGACGTGATTCGCCACTTTGCGAAAAGTGGACTACGGGTGTGGTCTCTGCCTACCCCTTATATGAGAAAAAGGCGTAATTGTATGTAGAAGCTAGATGTATCTAAAGGATTGAATTGTCGATTTAATTTATGGCATATGTACTTCTTAGTCATTATCGTGTTGTTGTATAGTGCCTATGGTAAAACTTTATAAGCTAAGCTGCATTATGAGTGTAATTGAAAACGCGGAAAGGCTAGCGCACACGAGGCCGAGATGACATAAGATATTTTTTTATCCTTTCAAATTTAAGATTTTTTAGGAGCAAATGACATTAGTTCTTCTTAATTTCTTTTCTTTCTAGTAAAGTTACGGGGCATATTAATTAATAAATAAATTAATAAATAAATGCCCCGTAACTTTACTAGCTCTCAGTGCTCTTAACTTCGGTGTTAACACAGTGATGTTTGCACACTACTGCTCCACAGTAGAATAACTGGCGCTGCATTGGTACTTAGACGGATTCCTGCATAGGAACTCTACCATAAGAGGTGCTGGATGTAGGTGTAATTTCACCCCAGGTGAGTATGGTGGAATACCACTTTCCTAGAAAGTGGTTCTTCGATACTACTCACTGAGTAGTCTTCTCGACCACTTCCGAATATTGTCGAAAACTATCAACTGTGCAAGAGATATTATAGTGCCACATGTTTACGCGCCGATGTAAAACTAATGAGATAAGATCGGAGGTAGGCTAGGATGTAGTGTTAAAAACATGGGGACATTCACAACACAACCATACCGGTAAACCAACACTTTGCGTTTTAGGACAAATGTTGTATCCTGCTGGACCCAGCGGCGTAGAAGTCAGGTACTCTGACAACTAGGCCACGCGGCCGTCATCACTGAGTATTAATAAAGTTTGTCTTTTTTTGTAGGTCATTGACGAATAGAATATAATAGAATAGAATTGTAAGCAACTTTATTTTTTAATTTCACAACACCCCACGTAAATATTTGATAGCTTTAGGTATCCTAGGAAGCCGTAGAAGTCTAGTATTTAATTTAACACTAAGTAATTTGCTGATGCACCCTTTCTTACCGATGTAAGTATAAAGGGTTAAGTTACGCTTAAGCAATTATTTTTAAGGTGATAAATGTCACTTGACCACCTATAGCTCTTCTTATAGTTTTTTGTCCTATTCTTAATATAATAAAATAATGTTATATTTTCAAGATGACCTACCTTTGTTTTGTTTTGTCTACTTTTGTCTACCACGTTATCTTTTACAACTTTGTATACAATGCAATGTTTAATTTCGAAACGAATCGTTTTAATTGCGCAACGAATTGTCTCGTAAGCAGACATTGACGACTTCCAGCCTCCCGAACAAGCCGGATTCCGAAAAGGCTTTAGTACGATAGACCACATACATACCCTTCGCCAGATTGTACAAAAGACCGATGAGTACAATCTCCCGCTATGTCTGGCGTATGTGGACTATGAGAAAGCCTTTGATTCCGTCGAAATTTGGGCGGTGCTACGGTCGCTTCAGCGGTGCCGAATTGACTGTCGGTATATCGATGTGCTGCAGTGCTTGTATACCAATGCTATGATGGCTATCCGAGTACAGAACCAGAGTACGAAACCGATCCAATTGCAGAAAGGTGTAAGACAGGGTAATGTTATATCCCCGAAACTCTTCACCGCTGAATGTTTAACTCCGGCGCTGTTGTAGTATTTAAAGTTTCATTATATAATGTACATACGTATAATCCATGTGGGACAACCGGATTTAAAAAAAACTTTTTTTATAAATATTTTCTTTAAACAAAATTTAACTATTTCAAAAATTTTATAACACAGCATTATATTTTGACGAAAACATTTCTGAACCAACTGTAAATCCGCACTTGCACGGACACTCTCAACAATTTTTTCCACCATTAGCCTGACAAGAGCTCGCACGACTTGCTTAGCGTCGAGTAGATATTTCTCCGCACGGATCCCAGTAAAATATATTCGAGGAAAGCAGCAACGGAGCGACTATATTTTCATTTTATTCATATTTAAAGTGACTATCAACAACATCTTTTAAAATTTCTCATGAATGTGGAAGATTTTATAGAACACGCCATTATAATATCTAAGAACGATAGTATTTTATATTGTGACAGCTATAAATATTATGAAATAATTTTATACATGGTGATTATTACAAATGAATAATAAATATTAAACAGTATACAAGGTCTTAAGCAAGAGGGGAGATTGTTTATTTATTTATTCATCACAATAACCTATGGTGACAGACACCGGGAGAACCCAGGACAAACACCCTACTGGTGGTAGGATTCCTATGCAGGAATCCATCTAGGTAGGTACCACCCCAGGGACAGTTATTCTGCCGTGAAGCAGTAGTGTGCAAGCATTACTGTGTTTCGGTTTGAAGGGCACTGTGAGCTAACCTAATCACTGGGCATATGAAACTCAAGAACTTATGTCTCAGGGTGATGGGCACAGTGTGGTGTTACAGAGAAACTTTCAAGATGACACAGCATTTGTTATGTGCGGACTTTATATTTACCATCAGGTGAACGTTTTGTTTGTTTCATCACTTTATGAAATAAAACAAAATGTTGGGTTTAGCTATATAGTTAACTTAATAGTTAAAATAGTAATATTATAATTTTCTTATTTTTGTCTTATTGCATTACTAAAATTCTTACTATGTTATATACTGTCTTGATTAGCCGATGGGTGTCCGGCAGGGTAGAATAGCACCTACCTCCTTCCTACCGAGGTATCGTAAGAGACTAGTATTGTACCGGCAGCCTTTATTAGTGTAGAATAACTCCATAACATGCCATGCTGTCACTGTACTATTGTATTGTGTATTGGTGGGAGCGTAATGAGGTGTAAGAATTTTATGACTCGTTTCAAAATGGCGGCGACGCGTCTCGTTTCCCACGACGGCGAAAAGTGGGCTACGTGAGTGGCCTCTGCCTACCCCTTATATAGGAATAAGGCTTGACGTGATTAGTTGAGGTACGGGCAAATAATCATTATAGTGAGCCCACATGAAACTATGTATGAAATGATGAATATGAAAGAAAATGGTTGTTTGGCATCTGATATTGCCAAGGGAAAGGGTAGCTACCCGCCAGATTGAGTGGTCTGAACTGGGGAGGAACGTCTCCTTCCTACCAGTAATCTTTTAGATGTTTTTATGTAGTTTTCATGTCAGAAACTATAATAGCGCCATGTTGGACATATGAGATATTTCTTGAGCTTCTTATTTGGCGACATAGATATCGCTACAGAAGCTTAAGTTAAGAATTTCGACTTTAGTTATATATATCTAAATAAGTACTTGAATATGTAATATTTATGTAAAAAGTATTATTTTATCTACTTCATAAATGTTACGTTAGTCAGGCAAGTAGAGAAGAGCGCAACAACCCCTACAAAATATGACAATAGTTTGGCAACGAAAAAATTTTGTAATATTTATGTAAATTTTTGTTGGTATAAATAAATTTAAAAAGAATCTTCTTGTTCATCACCAGCTCTTTTAAATCTGTGCTATGCGCTTTTTCCAAATCCGATGGAATGACTAAGTCTCAAAGACATTGAAATAGTAAGAAAATCTACTCTCAGAAACCAATATTTTGAAAGTAACGAAAATGTGGTTTGCAATCATCTAGTTCACAATCTTCGCAAAGCGTGAAAATAAAATAATTTAAGTAAAAAATCAAACTCGGTATATTTTCCGCCCCTCTGCCATAGACTGAAATCCAATTTAAATAGAAGCGCTAAACCTGGTTGTTCTTTAACAAAAGATTTTTGCCGACAAACTAGACTAAACTGCGAACAAAATGGAAGGAGGTTACGAACAAAGACTATTCAGTCTTCGCGATTTTAGATTGATAGAATTAGGTTAATTTAAACTCTATTGTGAAGGTTTTGCGAAGATAAATTAAGCGATGTTGTGTGAAATAGAAATTCTATTCAATTTTTAATCAAATTAAGTTCTGTAATTGTAGACTAGAGAGCATACGTGATATTGCGCATATATTGTTGCACCATACAAATACGGTACCGAAGATAAATATTTTTTTCCTAACGAGTGCCTTAATTAAAATAACAGTAGTTTCTACACAGAATTGTTAGTTACTGGGTGATGATTTATCACGTGTGAAGAAAAACATGCTAAAAGAACATGCATTTAAAAAAAAATCATTGCTCTATAGTTGATTCCATAAACATCTCAAATAATTAAGAAGTACTGTGCTTTGGGGACAGTTATAGACTATTACTTTCATTGCTTTGGAATTCCTACGTATTAATAGGAATTAATAAAATATCTGTCAATGTTAAAAAAAGTAAAGTAACAGCCTATAAATGTCTCACTGATGACCACTGATTCTCTCATTTTCAATCCCTCAATGAGAGGGTTTTGGTGTCGGGAAGAACCCCACACGCTGCTCCAGTGTGGGTTGGCGACTGGTGTTGCGTGGTGTTGGTGACTTCAAATTTCCTATTCTTTCTCTCTAAAAATGTCATATTTCTCAGACATGCAGGACTCCTCACGATGTTTTCCTTCACCGCTCAGCATGTGATAAATCAGAACTTACAATTGCAGAACAACTTTGGAGGTACCAGCATCGGGGATGAAACTCAGGTCACTCGCGTACTATGAAATTGAAGGCGAGCGCCCAGCCCTTGAGCTAACTACTGCTCGCAAAATTACTGTTTTTTTTCCTTCTCTATATTAATGATTTACATACAAATTAAAATTTTATATTATATTAGGCTTTTTAGTTTCGCTTTCTTTACCTTTATAAGACAATATATGTAATCTAAATAACTAGCAAATAAAGTCTCAGGCGGTTTACCTTCTGAGTTGTAGGTTCGAATACCCGCTGAAGTCTTTGAATTTTGTCAATATTGGAGTATATATGAAGAGGAAGAGGAAAGGACGAGACGAGCCATTTGTTCGCCTGATGGTAAGTGCAACATCTGCCTATAAAAATGCTGTATCATCCAGAACATTTCTGAGTAGCAACACCACAGTGCGCTCTGGGTGAGACATCAGTTCTTCAGTCTCAATGCTCAGTAATTACACTAAGTATCCTTCAAATCGAAACACAGTACTTTCGTCGTTTGCACACTACCGCTTCACGGCGACATTGCATAGGAATCCTACCACCAATAAAATTGTATTCTATTTAAAATCGAAAGTAGCTTAAAACATTATTTTTGTAAATAATATGTTACTTTTATAAAAGGTGAAATTCATGGCTAGCTCTATAGTCCTATCTATTGATTTATAATCTATGATCAACAGCCCAAAGAAGAAGTTGTTTCGCACCTCACCCCGAAAACCTGTACGGAGTTAAAAACACACATTTTCAACTTTGCACGCCAGCCCTTTGTTCCTAAGCACGCCACTGCTAATATAAAGCTTCGTAAATGTCGAGGTTTTCTCTTAACTCTTGATTAAGCTATACATTCCCTTTTTTATATTAACGTGAAATGCAAATTCTTTAGAAATATTCTTCAGTACGAATTTTTTGATTTGAAAATTCTGTCGACATTTTTATAAACCACTTATATGTTATGTTCGCATTGAATAGACGATGCCCATATATTAGGTCCTTACATATGAAATTGGCGCTTTGTCCTATTGGCCATATATCGATCTGAAATATATCCTCTTTGGTTAAGAATTCCAAAAAAAAAAAAATCTAAATCCTGCTGGTATATTTGAGTTTTGAAAACAGTCATTCATTTGTTTTCATCTCGTACAATGGAAAACTGGAAATATCGCATTATTTACGAGTACGAGTTCTACCGCGGCACCAGTGCTGCAGAAACAGCACAATGGATTAACGATGTGTATGGCGCTGGTGTCGCAAAAGAGAAGACCGTACGTTTTTGGTTCCAACGTTTACGTTCTGGAAATTTCGACATTCAAAACAAGCCCCGTGGACGGCCGTAGACCAAAGTGGATAATGAAGAATTAAAGGCTATTGAGGAAGCGGATGCATCGCAAACCACTCCAGAGTTAGCTGCAGGCTTCGCTGCGAGTGATAAAATTGTTTTTATAGTTAATAGAATCAGGCGTTACTTTGCGGAAATCCATTATAATGAAGGAAGGTAAGTTACTTTGCAAAGATCCGTATGCAAAATATAAAAATGGTGTATATTACCTAGTTTTTTGAAGAGCACCGCCCGCCCTCTCTCAGTAGCGACGGCCGCAAAGTAACTTACCTTCCTTCATTAAAATTGTTTTTATCTACTTGAAGCAAACAGGGAAAGTAAAAAAGCTTTAACAATGGGTACCTCATGAATTGAGTGAAGCAAACCAGCAAACACGCGTCGACTTCTGCATTACATTGCTCAACCGGCACAATAATTAAAATTAAAAGTGAAAATAATTAAAAGTGTATCCTATACGATAATCGGAAGCGCTCGTCGCAATGGCTGAACCCTGGAGAACCAGTCAAATCCTGCCTCAAGCGAAAATTTACTCAGAAAAAGTTACTTGTGAGTGTTTGGTGGACTAGTGCCGATGTCGTTCACTACAGCTTTCTAAAATCTGGTCAAACGATTACGGCAGATATGGTTTGCCAGTAACTGGAAACCATGATGAAAGAACTAGCAATCACTCTAGGCCACTGCCTTTTTCAGGACAACGCTACACCACACGCTGCACAACGGACGGCCGTTAAACTGGAGGAGCTGCAATTGGAATGTCTGCGATTTCCACCGTACTCCCCGGACCTTGCTCCAACAATCTGTTGGATCCATTTTTTCCGGAATTTGGATAACTTCTTACAAGGAAAAATATTCATCTCCGATGTGGCAGTCCAAACCGCATTCAGAGAGTTTATTGATTCGCGCCCGGTGGTTTTTTTTAGTCAAGGGATCAATGAACTACCTATGAGATGGCAAAAATGCATAGATAACAATGGTGCGTACTTTGATTAATTAAGTATATTTTACAAACAAAACAACTTTATATTCCTCAATACAAAACGCCATTTTCATATATAAGGACCTAATATTTATTAAATTTCTTTACTATTAATTATAATGTTACATTTTTATCAGCCTTTTAATAGCCCATTATTTTCTACCACGCAGGACAACTTTGTAGAATCTGGGGATCTTCAAGAGCCCAAGCCTTTCTCAAAGGCCGGCAACGCACCCGAAACTCCTTCGGTATTTATTGTGGATGTTCATGGCTGAGATTCGAACCCGTGACCCGCGGCGTAGAACTCTGACCACTAGTCACGGCATATATGTACGCATAATGTACTATAATTTGTATAAACCGCAATATTTGTTTAATTTTCGGAAATCTATAGAGTTTTTAAGTTAAAATATATACACTTTTACATTTAGGTCTCTGTAAATTAACATTGATACTTACTTTAATACGATCATAAAAAAGCACGAAGGGTAACGCCTCAACAAACGCGAACAAATTGGCATGATGCGATTACTAAAGCAATAAGAGACGACGCAGCCCTAACAAGTGAAGACTTACTATTTTGTTTTTCTCTCCTCTGACATTTTCAAAATATTATTATTTATTTTTAAAAAGATTTTAATTTTTTTATATAAAAAAAATATTTTCCAACAGAAAAATAATCACTGAATAATTACCGGAAAAGTATGATAAAGGCGGTTATCGAAAGATGAGCTTTTTTATTACGCGATACACCAATTGTCGTGTCAGGAAGAATAGATCCATTTTTCCTTCACACCTAAAGTACTTTTAATAAATAAGATCAGCGATTATTTTTAAGGGTATGGATCTTAAGTACGGATTGCAAAATAAACGCGAGTAATATGAATTGGATTGATGTGGAAGAAAAATGAAGTAACTCTAATTTCCAACCAAATATTTTGTAAAGAAACACGTAAAATTCCTATTATTTCAATAATAAAGGTTACATAGATACCTTTGTAATTTCTACAAATTATTTGAAAAAGGGCAAAGGTAGCTCAGGATAGGCGATCGATAATAAAATCATAAAATTATTGTTTAACACTGCTTAGCAACTTTACCCTAACAGTCCAAGTCCGATCGCCGGTTTCAATTTACTTCATGTTCGAGAACTCGGGAATATACAGGGAGAAAAAACATCGGGTAAATATGTCAAGGTGCATTGTAGCAGTGTGCTAACTCTTACTGTGACGTTTATATTCGATTCTTTTGTAAAATGTCTTTCTTTTGTAAAAATGTCTTTACTGGTGGTAGGGTTCCTATGCAGGAATCCGTCTAGGTAGGTACCAACCACCCCAGGGCCAGTTATTCTGTCGTGAAGCAGTAGTGTGCAAGCATTACTGTGTTTCGGTTTGAAGGGCACTATGAGCTAGCGTAATCACTGGGCATTTGAGACTTAAGAACTGATGTCTCAGGGTGACGGGCGCAGTGTGGTGCCACACAGAAATATTCGGGGGCATTTGTTGTGGGCGGATGTTGCACTTACCATCAGGTGAACGTTTTGTTCGATTCGTCACTTTATACAATAAAAAAAAGGTATATGAACACAGAGGTACTCAGGTACCCGCTCTCTACTTTACGCTAATGTGACGCGTAATTCTAGCCTATCGGAGGTAGGTTCACAACAAAACTAGACCCTAAAACCTATTTGTGTTTCAGCACAAATTTCAGTTTCGGCTAGGATTCGAACCTTGGGTCTGTGACGTAGTCAAGTACTGTAACTACTAGGTAATGCGAAAGTATATCAAACATAATTAGGTTGCGAAAAGCTTATAACTGCAGGTTCTTATAGCTCCAAACCATGTTTTGAGGCAATCTATCTGTAGCAGTAGATTTGCGATGAGCAATGAAGATGATAATAGTACGATAATTAATCACATCACAAACTTTTTACAATCACCTTTAGCGTATATCATTTAGCAACGACAAAACTTTAATACATCGATTAAATGTCTAAAAGAAGTTCATTAAAAGTTGTACCTTGAACGATGGAAGTTGAAAAAGAGTTTAAATACCTATAATTTTAGTTTCACTGCGAAGTTTATACGTTATGGAAAAGATTTATTATATGGAAATGATGTTAAAAGAAATAATATGATTTTAAACATAAATGATTATGAAAAGACTGAATTAAAAAAATTGACGGCATCAACACCCACCAACAGCTCGATACCATTATATATCCTCAGAAAGAAACTGTAGTAACCAGAAGACGTGGCCTTTGTCTAGGAGTACAATAATTTTAAATAGCTATAAGGTCAAAAATAATGTTTGTAACTGTATAATAGAATTTTTGCTTCACCGTACTACTAGTACTAGCTACGGTGCAAACAAAAACATGGTGGTACTGTCTGACTCCAGTATAACTGGCATTACAGTAGTACCTACCTAGACCGATTCCTGCATTGGAATACTACCACCGGTAGAACTGCGTTACAATCCATACTAATATTGTAAATGAAAAAGTACCTCTGTCTGAAAAGATGTTGACGAAATTCCGCACATAGATAGCTTGCATCATAGAGACGAACATAGGATGATTTAAGTTTATATTCCGGAAAATCAAAGATTTTTTAAATAGCGTGGGAACCCACGCTATTTAAAAAAAAAAATATAATCCCACACGAGCGTAGTCGCGGGCTAGTTGAATATAATTTGTAAGTTAAGAAAGTGATACAGGTATGGAGAAACACAAACAACATAAAAACTTCTAGTTTCTAATAAAGTGAAAAAATATTAAGAGTTTTGTAAGCTTTTGTATGTAATGTAATTATTATATGAGCAGAAAAAAGTTTTAATTTAAATGTGGAATCTTGCAGTCTTACAAATTATAAAAGTATAAAAGTACTGACTATCCAGTTTCTCTCGTCCTCAAATCCATGTTTTTAAGGATAAAGAAAAAAAATGGATAAAATGGAAGCATTCCAATAGTAAAGATGACTACTTACAATTTTCTGTTCTCAGAAAACGATTTCGCTCCATGCATGCTGATTGTTTTAATGGGTACATGAATTCAGTTGAGAAAGGTTTTAAGAATGATATCAAGTTGTTTTGGTCTTTTGTTAATAATCGCAAAGGTAAAACTGGCATTCCAAATGTAATGATATATAGTGACAAACAATCTGATAATCCTCAAGATATTTGTAATTTATTCTCCGATTTTTTTAGCTCTGTCTATGAAACCGGGCAAACATGTAATCTAGATACTCTAATTCAATCAGATATTAATCCTAACTGTGATATTATTTCAAATATTAGTATTTCTGAAGATGTCGTTGTTCGTGAGCTCAAATCTCTTGACATTACAAAAGGTTTAGGACCTGACGGCGTGCCACCATTTTTCCTAAAGCATACTGCTGTGGCTATCAGCTATTTTATATGTATGATATATACCAAATGTATTCAACAAGGCGTCGTACCACAGGTATGGAAAAATGCCAACATCACACCAGTCTATTAGAGTGGCAGTAAAAAAGATATGGCCAACTACCGCCCCATACCGTTGTTGTCGACATTATCAAAGGTTCTTGAAAGATTAGTAAATAATCACATTTACCCTATTGTTCATAAAATAATAATACCCGAACAACATGGATTTGTGAAACGTCGGTGTACTATATCCAATCTATTACTGTATACCAATCACTTATTTGAGTGTATCGACAATCGTATTCAAGTAGACGCGATATATACAGACTTCTGCAAGGCTTTTGATAAGGTTGATCATTGCATGCTTTTAACCAAGCTTGCATTTAATGGTATAAGTGGAAATTTACTGCGTTGTTTTTCATTTTATGTGATGAATAGGTCCCAAAGGGCTGTTATTAACGGTTTCTCATCTAATTTTGTAAATGTCAACTCAGGTGTGCCACAAGGCTCAATCCTTGGCCCCCTGCTGTTTATTTTATTTATTAACGACGTCGGTGATTGCTTTCGTTATGCTAACTTCCTTTTATACGCTGATGACCTCAAAATTTACCATTCTGTCCAATGTGTAGATGACTGTGAAAACATTCAGTTAGATTTAGACAGATTTACTGACTATTGTCGCTATAACAAACTTCATCTAAGTATTGCGAAATGTAAGAAAATAACCTTTACTAAAAACTTTAATAAAATTAATTTCAACTATCGTCTTAATCAAATTACGTTAGACTCTGTTCCTCTTATTAAAGACTTGGGATTATATTTAGACTCTAAACTTCATTTTGATCAACATATTACACAAATTACCAAAAAGGCTTTTCAATTATGTGGATTCGTGATGAGAGCCTGTTCATGTTTCAAGAAACCCTCTACCTTCTTAACCTTATACAAGGCGTTGGTAAGGTCACAAATTGAATATGCTTCAGTCATATGGAACCCAATATTTGTTAAATACACTTATCAGCTAGAATGTGTGCAATGTGTGTAAATTCTTAAAATCAACAATGTACAAATATTTTAGATCTAAAGCTTCTTATGATGAATTACTAGAGAAATTCGACATTCCCTCTCTTGAGTCTAGAAGACTACTTTTGGATCAAACGCTTCTTTATAATGTTTGTCATAATCATTTTGATTGTAATGAACTTATAAATCAAATTTACGTCCGTATACCTAGTCGTTCACAGCGAATACGTGAGTTCCATCGGCAACCGCTTTTCTTTCCCAAACCAAGTAAAACAAAGGCGGGTGATCGTGCGCCTTTGATCGTATCATGGATACTTATAATAAAATCTTATATGAAATAGATATATTCGGGTTGAGCTCTAGAAAATTTAAGGAAACTGCTTTAGAGTTTTTGGTTGGGGATCGAGATTAACTAATTACTTAACTGCATTTTATTTACTTGTTGTTTTTACCACTTGTCATAAGTTAATATTTTGTTATTCAGTACCATTTTTTTTCTTTATATCATACTATTCATTTTTCTGTATTGTAATGTTATATAGTTGAAGGCCCTCTCAAATTTAAATAATTCAATGTAATGTCATAGCAAAAGGACCTCAATTGATGTGGAAAACGGTGCTGGTTGTACATATATTTATATTTTATATATCACATTTTTGTAATACTTCTTGTTGTACAATTGTTTGTTTTCCCGAAAAAGAAAAAAAAAGAAAAAAAAGAATGCAGTAAAAAAGAATTTTTTGCCATCAGTACAAAGGTAAGAGCTGTTTTAATATGCTAATGGTCCAAAATAAATTCGACATAGGCATTTTATGGAAAATGAGGAATAAATTCAATTTTCTGTGCGGGAAAGATCGCAGGGGGGTTGGGATCCTTTACGTCTTACTTAAGCGCTGGGGCAAGTTTATGCCCTCAAGATAATCCTGGTTTATGGGTTTTTGTCTTTATTAACGTAAGAAATGTTTCATTTTTAAACAGATAACTCGAATATAAAGACTATAAAACCTGGAAGATGAAAACAACTTATTAATTTCTACTGTTACTGTAGATTGAAAAACATTTTACTTGATAGAAAATCAGTCTCTTCCTTTCTGACTTAATTAATTTCTCATCCGCGTGGCTCAGCAGAAAGCGTACTCGCTTGCTGAACTGTGATTCATGAGTGTAAATTACAGCCGAAGTCCCGATTCGTGCAATATACAAATGATTGGTTCGCGGGCTTTACACAACCACAAAGTTCAATTCACTTCATCTTGGTGTTTGGCATTCCACCACTGTGTGCTTTTCGCGGAATTTATTCCCACGCGCAACCACTCTGTGGAACTTGAAGCCGCCAGTGGTATTTCCGCAGGCGTCCTATTGGAAGGCGTCCTATTAGACTCGAGACTCAGCTTCGGTCCACATATTAACCGAGTAAGGAACCGAGCGGCGTTCGTCCTTGGCCGATTACATCCGTTACTAAATAAAAATAGCAAAATGTCCCTACGTAATAAAATTACACTTTACAAAGCCTGTATTCGGACAATTATGACATACGCATGCCCCGTATTTGCGCATGCCTCCCCGCGTCAAATTCACCGACTTCAGGTAATACAAAATCGATTCATGCGTAAAGCCACGGGAGCACCGTGGTTCGTGCGTAATGCTAACCTCATATCGATTTAGGGCTTCCTACCATAGCCCAATACACGCGATACACCAAAACTCGCCGCGGAAAAAGGAGACCGAGGCACGTCATCGAGGACCCTGACGACGCGACCACTAGGGCCCAAGCGCTCTACTCATCACTACGCAAACACACAACATCACCATCATGCCGCCCCCGCCGTCGGCGAGGGCGTATCAGACAAAGTTATTCGCGATACCGCCGCATCTCAGGTCGGTTCTTCCCTAGCAGTAGTATCATAAACAGAAGCGTCGCTGGAGTTTCTTGCGCCATTTCTTCTCCAGCGGAAACCCATTCCGAATTGGTGGTAAACTTATCTAATAATAATCATGATAATAGTAATATTAGTAGTAGTAATATTGCCCTCCCGATTGCAGTAACTGACCTAGCCGAGGCCGGCCCCCTTGGGCACCCTCGAGTCAGTTACTCGCGCGAACGGGATGACGGTCCAAGCCGAGGTCCCCTCTTGGGGGCTCTTGCGCCAGTCATCCATAAATAAAGGTTTCGGCTAAGCGCCCTCAGCGGTATGCCACCTTTCAATCCGGCGAAGCTGTAAAAGCCTTCGGGCTAACAGTGACCATCAGTCCTAAAAAAAAAAAGAAAAAAAAAAACTTAGGAACGACTTAGGAACTTTCAAGAAAAGAGCCTATTTCATTTCTTAAAGTCTGGAAAAGCACCCGCGATTCCCCTATTATTATTCTATAGATTCCCGAGTGGGTAAAGCCGTATGGGCTATGGCGGAAGAATAAAATCTGCCACATCGTCCCATCCCGTGGGTGTCTATAAAGTCGACTTAGAGAAAGAAAAGATAGATTTTTTTTTATTGTATAAAGTGACGAAACGAGCAAAACGATCACCTGATAGTAAGTGCAACGTCGGCCCACAACAAATACTGTGTCACTCAGAAAATTTCTGTGTGACACCACACTGCGCCCGAGAGTTCACATGTTACATGAGTTCTTTAGTCTCAAATGCCCAGTGATTACGCTAGCTCACAGTGCCCTTCAAACCGAAACACAGTAATGCTTGCACACTACTGCTTCACGGCAGAATAACTGGTCCTGGGGACCTACCTAGTAGGAATCCTGCTTAGGAATCCTACCCCCAGGGTAAGCATGAATCCTACCCCTTTTTCTCTTCCTCTTTCTATACTTCTTTTTTTCATATAAGCTGTTGGTGGAGATCACACCCGTAGTCCAATTTTCACCCCGCGGGAATTGAGATATGACGGGTGGCAAACCACGTCGCCACCATTTTGTTACGAGTCAAAAAGTCTTACTACACATTGCGTTCCCACGTGCAGTGTAGTGACATAGCATTTCATATATTATAGTATTATTCTGTTGTACGTACGTACGTTGTATAAAGTACTGTACGGTTGACCGTACAGTACTTTAGTCGCATCTTACGACACCTCGTAGGAAAGAGATGGGTCCCATTCTACTCTGTCGGAGACTTATCGGCATGGCTACTAACAGCTAATGGAATAACAATCTCGAAAATAAGCATACCTAAAATACGCCGATCAGTGATAGGCAGCACAGTGTACCTAACACTCTAAGGCCGTAGAACGGTCGCCAATTCGCCAGCCAAACGTTATGATTACTGAGAATGTTCCTTCTTCGGAGAGGCTTACTTCCAGCAGTAAACTATTAATAGGCTGATAATTGAGGAAAACAATGTATTGCGATGTCTTCGTTTCTCTGATACCTTCCATAACATCACCGAATGAGCGGTACTTTGGATATCGTTGTATACCACCTACGGACTATAATAAATCAGTTTTTTTAAATAGTCTATTAATTTATGAAAATAAGACTTTATTTTCTACTTGAATTATATTTTTATAATCGATTCATTCATGATACGTGTATATCATCATCATTTCAGCCTATCAGTAGTCCACTGCTGACCATAGGCCTCCACTATAGATTGCCAAAAAAGTTGGTAGCTCTTATTTTGGGGGAATTTTGCCATGGTTGCTACGTTTGGCAGGCGGGTTAGCAACCGCAGTCTATTTATTCAGATATTCCAGAAAGATGCTGCTGTCCATCATCTCTACCACCCCATACCATCCCGTGGGTGTCGTAAAAGTCGACAGAGGGAAATTAAAACCAGTAAATGGGCTGCATACTTGATACATGCGCAAAATATCACTATAATATCTCCTGCGCAGTTAATAGCTTCCGACAGTATTCGGAAGTGGTCGCCGTGTCCGAAAATCGGAACCCCAAAATTAGATTTTTAACACTCCCAAAATTTTCATTGAAAATTATTCAGCTTAAATTGATAGAATTTTCAGGTTACAAACTTAAGTGTTCGATAAGAACACATTAAAGTATTTAAAATTGAACGATAGTAAGCTAAGTGTGGGGGTAAATTTTGATCAATTAACGTCGAGACTTCAATAAATTTTCCTTTAGGTTTGATCAGCATTTACTACACACTAACTACGAGGAAACTCTCAAGCGTATTTGATCGGAACTTTCAAACTCCTGTTAACACCTACTGATATATTAATTCTTCCTTTACGATCCATGATATTGGAGTAAAGGAAAATACAACATTAAACTGTAACTTTTAAACGTTTCAAATAATCTTTCAGCCATCAGGCATGTTTTTATTAAGCTTGCCGTTTGATTGTCTGTTTAACTTTATATTTGATGTAACTCGTATATGGTATTTTTGAAATCGTATGATATATTTTGCCTGTGTAACGGGAGAGTAATATCAGGCATAAATGACAAGCTTATGTTAACATATAGAATAATTGATCGAATTAGACGAGGGGAGGATATCATGCTATGTAAAGAAAAGACTTTATATATTTTTTGAGATGCTCCACACTATGATTTCTCCTGTATCGTAATTTACTGGCATATATTTCACATGCACAGCAAAACCAGACCCGAAAACCAGCACTTTGTGTTTTTGCGCAAACGTTAGCTCTGGCTGGGATTCGAACCCAGAACCCGAGGCGTAGAAGTCAGGGAGCCTGATCACTAAACTGCGCGTTCGTTGTAACGTAATGTGTAAGTTTCCGCTTTATAGAATATACAGTCGCCTTTGTGCCTGCGCGTAATCCAAAGCTGCTGAAAAATCGATTCATTCGGGTGTTAACAGCTGTTTGTCTTGCTTTTATTAACGCAGGGGTTCCTTGGATGTTAGTACATTATGCAACCTACAAATTTGCTCATTTACGGTATTTTCGTCTCTTTTGGGCTTACACATTAAAAACTACGTCATAGTTCAACCTAGGAATATTAGTGCAGAAGTCTTACACCCAATCACTGCGTCAACCGAGTCGTATTAAAAAGTGTGTGTGAAATTTACGAGTATTAAGACCAGAATTAAGTTGTACGATAAAAAAATATATTTCATATTTAAGATAGTTACAGCTAAAAGAAATTTACATACAATAATGTTTTATGTCATTCTGTTAGCCAGTTACAACTATACACGTTTTACAATATATTTTTTGATTAAGAGGCGAATACACTTAATCTTAATAAAAATATATATGTATCTGTTAATAAAATGACACTGTTGTACAATTCTTTAACTGGACATATTTTTATATTATAATATTTTATAACTTAAAACATTAAGTAAATGTGTGAAATGTAAAATTTGAATTTGAACATAGATTGTTTAAATGTGATGTTCTCCTAGCCGATTTCGACCACGGCGTCAACTTCCGAATACTGTCGAGAGCCATCAACTGCGGAGGAGATATTATAGTGCCACAAGTGTACGCGCAAACACAGAGGCACTCACTCGTCCCAACCTACTCGCGCCCGATGTAACGCTGATGCGATAATATCGGAGGTAGGGTAGGATGCAGTGTCAGAAACGCGGGGAGAATCACAACACAACCAGACCCGAAAACCAACATTTTGTGTTTTAGCACAAATGTTGGCTCCGGCTGGGAATCGAACCCAGGACCCGCGGCTTAGAAGTCAGGTACTCTGACCACTAGGGCGTGGCCGTCAAATTGTTTACATAATATAATAAAAAAAGTGTTGTTTCTCCTATGTGTCCAATGTGAACAGATCCTAACAGTATGAACTATAAGACAAGCTAACAGGTCAACGTAAATAGTGTTAACTACGTAACAAAATGCCTCGACTACTAGTTATGTATGTAGTATAGAAACTGTTTCTCTACACTGTTTCAGTGCGCTTCACGGGATGCCAGCTTGCGGTGTTCATTTGGATTGTCCTCTATACTCGAATAGCTTTGTTATTTCGAAATGATAGAATACACCGAAGATTGCTATTTTGAGATATATGTAAAAAAAAAGACCTAAAGAGTTTTTTGTCAGTTGTCTAATTGATTTCGACATTCATTCGAGTTTTATACAAGCCTTATAATATGCTCAAAGAGTTTTTTATTGATCAATTCAATAACAAACTCTTTGAGCATATTATAAAACAAAATATTTGGAATCTTACAACATTTTATATTTCAGTAAGGCATTCATCATGCAATCACGCTTTTTTCCTATATAAGGGGTAGATAGAGACCACATCTTTAGCCCACTTTTCGATCTCGCAGGAAAAGTGACATCACGGGAGTTTTAGTATGTTATATGTCGACTGCGTGTCTTGTTGGTCAGACTACCTAAAGTACTGGGTTCAAATCCCAACAGTCATTATTTCTGCAAAAACCAAAAATTTTTCGGGTTTTTTTGGGTCTGGTTACGTTATGATTGTCCTCGTTTCTTTGACACTGCATCCTAGCGCACCTCCGATCTTATTGCATGGGTTATTTCAGGCACGGGTAGATTACAATAAGGAGTGCCTTTGTATTTTCCCATACACTTATGGCATTATATCTAATGCGTAACTAAAATACTTCGACAGTAATCGATGACCAAGAGGATAACGTCATAATAATTTTAATAATTAGTTTTTTGAAGTCAGGGAGTAGAAAGTGCTATGTAAATTTTTTTTTACTCCGAAAAGCCTCTTTTTTAAGAAAAAACGTTTATTATTTTCGTAAGAATAAATTGTGAAATATATAAGCGAGTCCAATATCGGTTTCTTAAGATTTTAGATAAATTTGGGAACCATAGTTTTCGTAGCACTCTTGAGTCTACTTTGTCCTAAATAATGTATAACAACCCATTTAGTTTAGTCGCATAATACAATAGCACGTTTGGGCTACATAAAGGTGCTCTTATGTCTGCAAGTCTACTTGCTTGTAATGAATATTTATTAGGAATTTTAAAATTATGAAATTGTGGTTCGTAAAAAGTAGAGTATAAATATTTTTTACTATTTGCAGTAATTTACAGTACAGCTGCAACCTCTGTATCTGCTACGATAATAAAAAAAATTCTTAAAGAAACTGACGAGACGAGCGAAACGTTCACCTGATGGTAAGTGCAACGTCTACCCATAACAAATGCTGTGTCACTCACATTTCTGTGGGTCCATCCGAGACATCAGTTTTCAAGTCCAGATGACCAGTAAAAAACTCTTTGAGCATATTATAAAACAAAATATTTGGAATCTTACAACATTTTATAACTCAGTAAGGCATTCCGCATGCAATCACGCTTTTTTCCTATATAAGGAGTAGATAGAGATCACATCTTTAGCCCACTTTTCGAACACAGTAATATTTCCATGCTACTGTTACTGGTAGAATAAATAAAACTAGTTATGTATTTAGCACCCCATTATAAGACACGTGTTGTAACGAATGTGGTATATCTCATGAAAAACTAATGATTTTTAATCTCCGCTTCCGCTGTCTTATTTGTAATGGGTTTAGCCTTAACTTGCAGTAACTTGCTGATTCACGTCAGCGTAATTTCCCGTCAGCATCGGAGCAAGTTGCGTGGTGCCGATTTTTCGTGTGACAGCTTACTGCAGCAGGGCTTCCGGTTTTGTAACAACCCTTAAGAAAATAGCTACTTTTAAAGATTACACGGATTGAAAATCGGGGACCGGGTTCGGTTTTTTGGTTCTTATTCTCAGCAGAACTAAAAAAAACCGAAAACGCGCCCGCGATAACATATAACTATATAATCTTACTTGTATCACTGAATAATATTTAGGTATTAATATGATTGCTTAAGAGTATCTACCACCCCATCTCATCCCCGGGGTGTCGTAAAAGTCGATATTGGGAAGATAGGAACTAGAAGACGGGCAGCAGCAACTTCCAGGAACATCTGAATAAATAATCTGCGGATGCCAAACCGCCTGCCAAGCGTGGCAACTATGGCGAAATTCCACCAAAATGAGAGCTACGAACTTTTGTGGCAATCTATGGGGGAAGCCTATGTTCAGCAGTGGATTAGTGATAAGTGATGATGATGATGATGATGATGATGATTGATTATTATGTATAGTAAGTAATTTGTATTAAGATAGTGTATAATAATTAAGGGAATACTTTTTTTTAAATGGATGCATTTAAAAACACCTTACACACAATTTTAATATGGAATCTAACGAAATAAAAGAAAATCACATTAAAATGACTTGTGAATATTCCCTGGAAGAAATGTGAATGTGTGAAGAAAGAGAAAAAAATCCTATTAAAATCGTTTCAGTTACGGCGTAGAGAAATCGCACCCAGCCAAGCACTTACAGAGCGAACACATAAAATCCGAAAGATAGATACGAATTGCTTCAGCGGTTTTCAAACTGTTTCGTACTACAGTATTTTTGTCGTGGAACATCTGAAAAAAATATAGTTTAAATATTTTCTCACTTCCGTGCCATATGATAGCGGCTTAGAGACCACCACCCCCATCGCATCCCGTGGGTGTCGTGAAAGTCCACAGAGGTAAAATGAAAACCAGGAGATGGGCAGCAGCACTTTCCGGGAACATCTGAGTAAATAAACTACGGATGGCAGCCCGCCTGCCAAGCGTGGCAACTATGACAAAATTCCTCCAAAATGAGAGCTACAAACTTTTGTTGCAATCAATGGGGGCCTATGTTCAGCAGTGGACTAGGTGACAGGACTGAAATGATGATGATGATTTTACTGAAATCTATTTAAAGCATATTCGCAGCTTCAATTTTATTTAAAGCAGACCACATGACCGCAATGTATGGCATAGTACCTCGCTGGCCTATGCATTCACAGGTATGTTCCGTTATCACAGTGCGGCTCTTTATGGTCGTCAATAAACGCGATAAATAATGCTTTTTTAATCGAATTAGTGAATTCAAACAAACAAACTATACAACTTTTATGATTTATCAAGCCTGTATCTAGTCCACTGTCGAACATTGGACTCCCGCATTGATTACCAAAATGCAAATGCTCTCATTTTGGGGGGAATTTGCTATATGCAATGCATTTAGATGTTTCAGGAAGATGCTGAAATACTATGTTTAGTAGAAAGATAATTTGTTGGTAATCTTACTGTCTGCTGTTATTAAATATCAAAAAATATAGTTGTCTTGCTGTATGTGAGAGGAAGTTGCTTAAAATATTTAAATATACATTTCGATACTTACTCTCAAATTTCGTGGTTTTAAAAGCATGATTTGTGTCCCAAATTAATTCACCTCAGATTAAGTCTAAGTTGAACTCTGTTATTGCTTCAAAATTGAATGAAATAGAAATACGTATTCCTTCATTTGGTAAGTAAAACCTATTTAAAGAGGTTACATAACAAGAAAACACAATAGACCTTTGAAAACAGTAAAATTTCCGCTTAAGTTATCGTTTCCAGTGCTAGTCGAGTACCCGATGCTTTTTAGATCTTTAAAAGCATTTCAAGGCTGAAAGACAATGTTCTTTGTAAAAGCTTTTAGAATGCTAAGGAGTCATCTCAAGACAAATGCGTATTTTGCAACACTTTGAGAAACTCTGGCATAATAACCCAATTTGAATTTAAAAATGAACCTGCAAACGCTGTAGCTAAGTTCGATTTCGAGAATTACCGCTTCGGTCTGACGCGGATATTTTAAATTCCACACGTTAAATAAAATGGAATATATGTTATAGATCTATATAAAGTGTAAGTCGTAGTTTCATGCATAGCATTTGTTACGGATATTGTATTGCTATTAACACCAATACTATAGTAGTTTGATAAAAACTGCGATTGGATAGAAACGGAAACCCGCGAACTCGCGAATCTGTAACGATGACATCCGCAAACCTAGAGCAACGGACATAGACCTAAGATTTAGAAGCCTGAATGACAATGCGACTGGCTAGGTAGCATGTTGGGGAAGAAAGAGATTGTGGATACTTCATACCAGCAAACGAATACCACATCTAGATGGAATGATGTCCCGTTCATAACAATGTGACCGTTTCAAGTGACCTAAGCTAAGCTGTCTGAGGGCTGTTTGTGATTTGCTTATGAGTAATTGTCATCATTATTTTCTATCAATAATAAGTTCTTGAAGCGTCCCAAGGAAAGATATACTTGAGCGCTAGTTCTATACTTAACTATCGACCATTTCTTCGATAGCTTAGTGAATGAAATATAAAGCGGACTGTAAATTAATTATAATGAGGTAAACTGTACAATATTTAAATTAGAAGAGGTCTATTAATTCGCGCGTAGTCGCCGGTGGCTCGATGAGAAGTAGTCGTCCGGCTGGTCAGCTGTTCAGCAGCGGTGCAGCGGTTCGTCGTGCTAGCGCCCCTCGACCCGCACGCCTCGCAGCCCCCCTTTTATCGCTGATGGCTCAGCGCTTCGAAGTCCGAACATCCTCCTCTGGTTGAAATGTTCAATTAAGTGTAAGTGGACAGATGTTTTCGTAACTTCGTAGTAGGGTCCCCTTTTTGTCTTCTGCTCTGCCATTCTTGCTGTAACGTCGGCTCCAGGAAATACTCTTAAACTTTGCCGTCAGGGGCGGTTGAACCGTTTCGTTGACGACTTCGAGCGTTTCTTTTTTTTATTGGATAAAGTGACGAAACGAGCACAACGTTTACCTGATGTAAGAGCAACGACTGCCCATAAAGAATGCTGTGTCACCCAGAACAGTGTCTTATATGCCAAGTGACTACGCTAGCTCTCTTCAAACCGAAACACAGTAATGTTTGCACACTACTGCTTCACGGCAGAATAACTGTTCCTGGGGTGGTGCCTATCCAGACGGATTCCTGCATACAAATCCTACCACCAGACAGACTTCGTTCAGACAGCCGTCCTGTTGAGTAGACCATTTTGTTTTGTGCTGCAGCAGAGAAACATGTAATAATTGAAATCTTTTCCAAAAACTGTTTTGTATGCTCCACTCTTTGATAGCGCTGCAATATAATGCTCCTTCGCGTGTAAGTATAATCATGGTTACCGAAAAAATCAAAAATCTCATGGCTACCGATCTATGGCAGAATAAATAGCTCGGTTATGATAAAGGGGGGCAGCCGGGTTATGTCGGACTCTTACCGACTAAAACCCCACGGTGGCCTCCATCAGCGCTTAAGAGGGGTCTCGGGATCTCCGTTCGGAACGCAACCGTGGCCCCTCTAACGCATCGCTATATATATAGCCCGACCCGGGGACAGTACGCGCTGCCCTCAGCACTCTCTCGCTGCTATCACGATGACTCGAGACCACATCGAGTCATCGTCCTCCCCGGGGTCGCTTTACTGGGCGTTCGGGTCCCCTGCCCCGATTGCCCGCGATCCCGAAGGCCCCGTTTGTGGTAGGGGAACACCGTTAGTTATAGGAGGGCCGTGACGGGGCCCACCGTTGCCTCGGTGGCGTCGTCTCCGATCTGTCAATCATGATAAACCTAGGTTATCCCGACTGGTGACAGGCTATAGTACAAACTGTTGCAAATCACCAATCCGAAGAATATTTTCTTATATATTCTAAATTACGATAAGAGCACTAACCCACCTTTGTATACCGTAATATTTTATTTCTTTAAACGTCATATTTAATAAAAATCGTCTCACACTAGGATTTCTCCTGTATCGTGGGTGCGTTTTACAGATTTAAAATTCACATGCTAAATAGGCCCGAAATCCATTAAAAGTTGGCCCCCGCTGGAAATTGAACCCCGGCCTCGCGGTCGTCAAAATTAATGTTCATCATAGATACATTGTTTCTAATATCTGCATTTCACTTTAAAAGTAGCGTCTAGTCTGTTAATATAGGTATCCTATGTAATGTTTTTACGTAACAGTGATTTGCTACATTTTTCTCATTTTAAGTTGCAAAAAAATCTGGTTTTACTGAAAATCAACACTAGAGCTGGTCGTAAAGGACACGTAATATTATTATAAAACACGTACTAATAAGGGTCAACTTTATTTGTCGCTGGTCAACGTAATACAAAACATTAAATATTTTTCATTACAATACAGATTAAACTATTTTCACCTCTGTTGATTTTTCGTATTATTATGTCATCATTCTCAATAACAATATAACAAAATTACAACATGATAATTCGTCGTCGTCGTCGTCGTTTTAGCCTAACAAGCCCACTGCTGAACATAGACCTCCCCCATAGATAACCACAAAAGTTTGTAGCTCTCATTTTGGAGGGATGATAATTGCGCTGCAATTATTCGGTTATGCAGTCATGGTTCATTCATAGGTCCTGACATCAACCCAACAACACACATACATGCATACAGTCACGCCTACTTATCATAGGCATATCTTTCCACTTGCTACGATCCACATAAGCTCGTCGGTTGCGAGTACTTTTGACGTGGCCTTTCCTTAAAACTTCTTCGATGTGATCTAGCTACAGCTAATATTTTTGAACTGCATTGGAATTTCCCTTAAACTATATGTCATTAAAACTACATTGCGTACAGGAACGTAAGGGTGAGCGACAATGAACATTATCGCAAATGTAACAGAAAAAAGAAAGATACTAAGAAAATAAAATACTTATTTCTTTCTTTATTAATTCAAATACATCACTACAATATATCCCGCACAAATAACAACCTCTGCTTGTTAACCATAAGATACAACCATTGTCGAATTCGAATAGATGGAGATGATAATTACGAGAAAATTCGTTTTCTTCGTAACGATACATCATTATCAGTACATTAATGTACAGCTCCATACTGTCAAAAAACTACACGACCCATTATCATTAGTAATGAAACTCCAAAATAATAAATCAACTTAGCACTTTTAACTGAACACCTTGTTAGCAGGACCTAAATTTACATTTTGCTACTGTTTCTTGCAAAACGCAACATAAGCGTTATTTAACTGCCTAGTAACGCTGTCTAGAGGCGAGCAGCTAGAACTATTATTACAACCAAATATTTTACTATAATAATATAACACATAATTATTAGAATATTTATCTTTCTCTATCTATTAGGACTTAGCGGAGCTTCAGCGGCACAACAGATCACATCGGTTGCAGTTATATTGGTCATGCAAAATCTGGATAGCTGTTCGCACATAATTTATTTATTTTTTATGTCTACGCAGTATGTTTTACATAACAAAAAAAAAACTCTGTTTTCATTTCTACGTAACTTGTTAGTTACGTTTGTGTGCTACACAATACTACTATTTGCAGTTTTGAAACTTTCAGTCCATATTCGTGTACTATGCAGGTTTATCTGCATGTAATAATGATTTCATCGCAGTGCATAATATGCGGTCTCAGGATACATTAGTGTCGGCTTTCCGTACCAAGTGGCCGGATTGAAACCGGGCGGACTAACGCAATTACTGCACGTGGAGATGTGAACTAAACCGTCGATATATTTGCTATGTTGAGCCAGAATTTAGTTTACTTTAATCTTTAACCCCTCTCATTCCTTAGGTATCTTAAAAGTGGACCAAGAGAAATGCCAAAACAATAACTTCAGGGCCATCATAACCTCAATGCAAACATAACCTCAATGCCAAAACAATAACGAAAGGTGACGAAATAACCGTCACTAATATGTATACTTAATAGATAAATTGTGGTATACAATATTAAAACAATATTTTCAAATTACATTTTAATAGTTTGGTTTGCTTGGTTGGCCCATTAGATAAGCGTTTCTGCGCTGTATTTGCGCCCGAAATAAATATTTCTATATCCTGCAGATAGTTGTTCCGGGTTTTGGTGTTGGTGCGTGTGCAATTTGTCTGTACAACGCACCCATGATACATAAATCCTAGTTTGTGTAATTAATAAGGAAAAAACTGACTTCAACGCAGCAGCTCCAAACATCCTTATGCGAATTTAAGAGTTTCATGATTTTCTCGAGGATTCCATCATCAAATCTTCATCAATTTGTATGAAACCAATCGCGAGTATAACCAATTAAAATAAAAAAAAACCTCAGTGAAATCGATATATATTTTCGGTGATGTAATTGCCTTCCCGGCTTTTACAGCCTCATCGGATACTGTGCTCGCGGGCCAAGGGCCCGTGTGCCAGGTTTGGTTTGACCCAAACATAAATAAATAAATAAACTCCTACAAAAACCTCGAAATTCGGACTGTGTCGCGTTCGCTGCGTGCTTTCGCAATTTTGAATATCTTAAATATTTTAAGTCGTCTAATGACCGTCCGAGGGAGGCTGCGGGCTTCGGACGGTCATTAAGGTCGGAAAAAAGATAAAAATATTTATAATTTTTTTATATAAATATATTATTATATAAAAATGTTTTATATGAATTAGCCAGAAATTGGATCATTTTTCTTTGAATGTGTAAGTACGCTGTTAGCTCGGCGGCTTTTAAAGTTTCGTCAGAACATACAGATTTAATTATATGGAAGGTTTTTTTTTCTGGAAATAATATATAATAAAAACTGAGACAAAAGAACTAGAATACTTTCCTTACATCATATCGTATATTTATTCTTTTAATTATCTGCATTAACATTATTTATTAAAATAATGTTGTCTTTCAATAGGATTTCTTCGGTATCGTGAGTATATTTTCAGACATCAAGAACACGTATACTTACACCACAGGCGGACATCTAGAGGCGGAGCAACTATCTGTAGGCCATAGAATGACCGAACGGGAATCGAACCTACAACCTACAGCGCAGAAACCTCTGTGCTAAGGGAGTAATCATATGGTGTTTAAAACTTTAAATTCACTTTTTAAATTAAAACTATCGACAATGACGCAATCACTAATACTGGTAAAGATTTACAAGGTGGGCGTTTCAGTGGCGCGCTGCTTTAACCTTTACTCGCATTAACAAGATATCGATCAGACCTCACTACGTTTGCAACTACAAGTACGCTGACGTGTATTCGACTGATTTGTTGACTTGAACTGCTCTCGATAATTCTCTTCGTGATTACAATGTTTTGAGGTTTCTTTTCTAATTTCTCATATTAATACCGATGTTTGCTTAACTTCAGGGAGGGGCGATTACAATTGCTAATTGAAGTTTACTTTATGCTCGGCGATTAAGAAAAACGTAAACCATCACATAAATGAACAGTGCCTAAGCAGTGACACATAAATTGTATACTGTAATTTTACCATAGATGTGTTAATATAACTACATTAGTAGTGGTAATAAGAAAACGAAGAAAATTGGTATATTTTATAGCTATAGCTAGTGTCTATACTAATCTCTAAATAATTGAGTCATTAAAAAATGTTTGAAAAAGGTGGCTTCTTACTCGTATTATAACGGACATACAGACATGATGCCTCTATTGAATGTCGTACCGCAACTTTCGTGCTTGTAATTGCCTAATAGTTTATAGAACATTCAGCGAAACTTGATGTTGTAGGTGCAAACCTAGTACTCGTTATTTGTTGAGAGACATTTACAAAAATAGTCGTTTAAGCTTAGTAAGAATGGTAACTAAGAATTCTAACTAGGAATACTAGTAATGCAAATTCCGATAATAGTTTAACTGCCCTTCCGAATACAGTAACTAACCGAGCCGAGGCCGGCCCCTTACGCTCCAACGTGTCAGTTACTATCGCGCTAGGATGACGGTCCAGGCCAAGGTCGCCTTGCGCTGGTCATCCACAAATAAAGGTTACGGCTTAGCACCCTCAGCGCTCGGCCACCTTTCAATCCTTCGCTTCAGAGTGAAGCTGTTAAAGCCTTCGGGCTAACAGTGATGATAAAAAAAAACTTGTAATGCTTATAGCATTGCATTGGTTTTTACGCACATCTACTCCTAAATGTGTAAACGGGCTGATGTTGTTTTTGTCTATATAGGGTAATCCATGTTTTTTTTTATTGGTTAGAGTGACGAAACGAGCAAAACGTTCACCTGATGTAAAGTGCTACGTCTACCCATATATGCTATATCACCCAGAACATTTCTGTGTGACACTACACTGCGCCCGTCACCCTGAGAGAACAAGATCTGATGTTCTTAAGTCTCATATGCCTAGTGATTTCGCTAGCTCACAGTGCCCTTCAAACCGAAACACAGTAATGTTTGCTCACTACTGCTTCACGGCAGAATAACTGGCCCTGGGGTGGTACCTACCTAGACGGATTCCTGCTTAGGAATCCTACCACTAGGTTTGATTCAGTAGGTGTCCTAAAAGTCGACTAAATAAAATGCGAAAAAAAATTCAAAAGAAAGCGAAGCGTAGCGATTGCTACAAATGCTCCCAATTTGAGAACGGACAATCACTGGAGTTTTTAAAAGCTGATGAAGGAAATAAAGAAGAAGAGAGAAATAAATATAGAAATTATTTTTTAAAGAATATATTGACGAGACCAGCGAAAGGTCCACCTGATGGGAAGTGCAACGACTGTCCATAACAAATGCTGTGTTACTCAGAACATTGCTGTGTGGCACCACACTGCGCCTGTCAATCTGTGATATCAGGTCTTATTCACTCACAGGTCTCACATATGCTCAGTAACACTTGCATTCAGTACCCTTCACTGTGATGCTTGAACACTACTGTTACACGGCAGAATAACTGGCCCTGCGGTGTAGGTTAGTATCCTACCAGTGGTAATAAATAATTTAAAAAAAAAGAATGTTTTTTAATCTTGTTGGCTTTTATTAGAGCGGCATGTTTCCATAACTACAAGTATAAGTAGTTTGTACATAGTTATACTGCCAGTTTCGATTTCCATCCCGACTGAGGAGCTTAAGATGTGCGTTCTGCAGATACTGGCATCGGCTGGACTTTAATGTAATTTTCATTTTTATTAGATAAAGTGACGAGACCAGTGAAACCCGACGGTAAGTGCAAGGTCTGCTCATAACAGATGCTGTTTCACACAGAATATTTCTGTTTGGAACTGCACTGTGTCCGTCACCCTGAGACATCAGTTCTTAAGTCTCATATGCCCAATGATTACACTAGCTCTCAATGCCCTTAAGACCTAAACACAGTAATGTTTGCATACAGAATAACTGGTCCTGAAATTATATCTACCTATACGGATTCCTGCATAGGAGTCAAAGTACAATTATATTATTAATATTATATAAGTTAAATGAATTTAAATTCAGTGACTTTTCTACAACATTTTTGTGTCTAATAATCATACCGGAAAAAATATTGGCACAGAAATGAACGCGTCGGGAATTTGCTCTCCATTTTTTTTCCATACGTCACCCACATGTAACAAAGTATTTGTGTGATATAATTACAGTATATAAGCCTCTTGTTATAGCAGATAGTGGTAATATCTGAGGTTTAACGTGGGAACTAAACGAGTGCGATTGACGGGCTCAGAGTAATTACCTGTCTGCTGCCACGATACTTGGTTTTTTTTCCCTAACAGATAACATAACGGATTTTATCATGTTGCTGTTCTGTGTATATTATCTATCTATTTAATAGCCTTTTGTCTTGGCGGTATTTAGGGAAGTAGTGTGGGAGTGTGCCTTTGAAGTCAGTAGGCTTGTTACGGACCTATTTTTCACGTTTAATTGTGTTATGATGTCTTTTACAGTTGCTACAATGTTAGTCATGTTATACATTGTTTTTTATGTTATTAACGATTAAAGCTTCTGTTTTGTTGAAGAATTGAAATGTACAGTAACACATAAACACTAATAGGGTTTGATGAATAGTTTATTATAATTATAGTCCATTGCAAGAGCAAATACACTCGAACCGGTTCCGAGATGGTCACGAAATTTTCCGGACATTTCCTTTAGTTCTCTTCCGACTCCGACGATAACCATGGGGTGAATATTGTTATACATAGGGCCGGTATGATAATACTTAAGCAGTGATACGACTTGGAAGAAGTTCTTAATTATAATTTAAAACAGTTATAGGTCATTGTCAGAGCCAACTTTTCAAGACTGGACTTGCCTGCACTGCTGGACTGCAGTCAAATAACAGTTGCAGTACAATAGCCTAGCATGGCAATTACAACAAATTCTCTTAAATTGGAATATTCAGCATAGAACTGTTAACGGGCTAATGGTATTGTAATTATTCAACTTTCACGTTGATAAAAATAAATTTCGTTACTTAAACTTTTTTCAAGATTATTTCTAAAGGTTATTTCCTTCTAGGCCGGTTGAATGATATATTTTAATAAATGGTGATCGTCATAGGTAGGATCCTTTTATTTACGTTGTGTTTATTAATAGTAAATTGTTCTTTACGGTGTATCATGGAAACATGTTTATTCAAAAGGGAAGCTGCAAGTCCCAGACAGTGTACGAATACTAATTAATTACTAATCCCTAAACTCTTGTAAGGGGTAAATAATTGGCAAAAGTTGTTTAACTAATAAATTACCAACGTGTAGTAGCAAGCCACCAAGACGCTGGCGTGTAGACCATGTATCATAGACCTGACGCTCTAAGACAGAGGGCGAAAGAGTAAGCTACAGCACCAAAATGCTAATAGACACACACTTTCTGATATGGTGGTATGAAAATCGAATCTACTCTATCTTAATAATTTCCTTAATTAGTTCCAACTCATCTTTATTATATCATTTCTTACAAGAGACCTTCAATAATAGCATTTTTATATCATATATTGTACTTTCATAGGATCTTTCTATGGAACATTACCACTAAGCAACTTTAATACTGTATCGAGTCATCTCGACTCTCATACTCCTATAGGTGTTAATTGTCTGTTTTGCCTCTACGCGCAGTACATGGTCGGACTTATAGTATGAAGATAGTTATACACGAACACTTTCTAATATCAAGATTGGTTTTTTGTTTGGTATTACATGAAGACTTTCTAGATTTAGAGAAAGACTAAGCTTTCGTATGCACGAACTCTTTATTATTATGTATTACTTACATAGAGTATTTTCCATACAAAATAAAGTTAGTTTTTTATTGTTGTATTTTTAATTAACTTATATTGTACTTCAATATATAGAGTATTACTTCGATAGAGTAGTACTTCGATAGAGAGAGAAGAGACCTTCTCTTGGATATATTTTATAGGGTTTTTAATAAATTTAAGGCACTGATATATGTGATATTATGCCAAGAAAAATAAAATTGAAAATTATGAAATTTCACTACTGGGGTTGGTCCATATTTTCCCAACTTTTTTGGACCACGATTTTTTTAAATTCATTAACAAAAAATTACACATTTAGAGAAATACATCGGCCAGATGACGGATGTAGTGAACTCAGTACTAAAAATCGCAGAACAATATTAGAGGTGCTTGCACAGTATTCTCGTATATTATTAAATGTTTGTTTCACAGTACATTTATTTATTACATTACAAACGATGTTAAATCCAATAACTAAACTACTAAAATAAACTACTGTTGGCTTTAACGGTTGTCCGAGTGCAGTACTACCAATTTTGATATGTTTCAAATTTGGAGTCGTGGTTAAAATTGCTATCAAAAAATTTATACCCGAAGAAGTTATACCCGAACTTACACATAATATCTCCTGCTCAGTTGATAGATTGCGATAGTATTTCAAAGTTATCGCCGTGACGAATCTGACCAAAATTTACTTCAAATATATTCAGAAAGTGTAAAAAAGATTCATAATCTGAGAAAGACATGACAATTCTATTTATTTCAATTGATGTTTGCTTAGTTAAAAATAATTTATTGTATAAAAAGATTTGGTTCTTACACCAACCAACAGATATTTTACCGTCTTATTATTTGAGTAATAACATGTCTCATGTCAGACATCAGAATATTTTACAATGACACGTGTCAATTACTAAGTCTGTTGAGGAATGAAAGAGTGAAATATAATTACATTGTGTATTCTTGACTTATAAAAAAATGTCACAAAACGAGTTGCGATTTTGTATGTATGGTTATATTTTTTATTCAATAAGGGTTAAAAAAGAATATTACGACGATTGTTTGTGATAGCTGTCGGCGTACTAGACTATTGAAATTTCGGCCCTTAATTTAAGTCCCAGTGGATGTGATTATGACGTGTCTCAGACATTGCGTCTGAGTCCCTCCTCTAATCTCACTGCGTTAACCTAATTGTTGCACTCAGCAGTATAGAGGTCGGATGTCGTATCGACGATTTCAGTTCTAATAATATCAATTACGCAGACGATATGGTGCTACTGAGTTCAACGGTTCAGGCAGTTAGAGCATCGGTGGGAAAAGCCCAGAAATTGTGCACGCTTTTAGATTGAATGACACTGAATTAAAATGCGTGCCATCGATTTAAATACATTATGATACAATATAAAGTATGCAAACACTTCACTTCAGCCTATTACTAGTCCACTGTTGAACATAGGCCTCCCACATAAATTGCCACAAAAGTTTGTCGCTCTCATTTTGGGGGGATTTTATCATAGTTGCCACGCTTTGCAGGCGGGTTGGCAACTGCAGTTTATTTATTGAGATGTTCCAGGAGGATGCTGCTGCCCATTTCCAGGTTTTATTTTCCCTCTGTCGACTTTTACGACACCCACGGGATGAGATGGGATTTTAGGATTTGGTATTGGGTTAGATTCTATTAAATTGCCATACGATAAAAATAATGAAAAATATTTTTATTATTATAATTACACTGCATACGCTTAAGACGAATTCTAATATAATCCGAAAAATGACAGCTCCTGGTTATAACCGGGTATACCGCATGGTAGTACAACGCGGAATAACCACGTCTAAAAACGTCACATGAGAAGACACAGTCGGGAGGTAGCTAATTTGAAGCGTCAGGTACTGCGATAAAATTTCGGCATATCTTGGGAGAAGCCCAGCAGTGGATTAGTAATAGGCTGATGACGATGATATTTACGATTATGAGCCTTAACCATCTGTTAAAAACAAAAAAAAACCAATTAAGTAAAGAAAGTAAAATTGCTAAGATCAGCATGCAAACATTTAAAATAGCCGTTTCACATAGGGTGCACCAGCAAACTAATACCACCACCGGGAATCGTCGCAGAGTCTGTCCTAGAGTCAATACCTCTTGATAATGCCCCGTTTTGAGGTGAAACACGTATCGTGTTCTCGACTTCAGTGGTGTGTATTGCCTAATACACACTGTTTTAAGATTTGAATGCGGATCATCTTCAGTATCCTTCACCATAATGGATTTAGACAGAGTAACGCCTGATTCTATTAAGTATAAAAAAGCAATTATCTTTGAATCTGGCATACTATTTTATCACTAAAAATTCTTGATGATCTGAGTACAGCTAATTACCTTATAATCTCATTTCACTTTTAGGTGGACTCTTCAAAGATAACAACCATTTGTAATAAATGGAGTCGTAAAATAAAATTATATTACAACATTTATTTTGTTACAGCCATGGTAGCTTAGGGGCTAGGCGCTCGCTTTCAATTTCATAGTTCAGTTAGACCTGAGATTCCCGGTGCCAACACCACTCAAATTGTAAATTGCAATTGTGCCGGTTTACCACGTGCTCGGGTGTGAAGGAAAACATCGGTAGGAAACCTGCATGTCTAAGAAATAAAAAAAATATTTCTAGGACAACGTCTACCCGCATTGGAACAGCGTCTGACGGAATCTTCTCTGCTCCAAAACCCTCTCGGAAATGAGTGGTCTGTGCTTAGTAGCGAAACATATACTTATACGTATTAACATTTCACTTGAAACAAGTCTGATTAAAAGTCTGACGATCATTTCCAAGTTATCAAGTTTCGATTGATGATACTTCAGATTAATCCCGTAGGCATACAAAATAACAAGTAAAAAAGATAGTATAGCAAAAAGGAACGTTGATTTCTGTTTATACTCGTTATTAAAATATAAATTACTCCTGGAACACGCGAATCATTAATTGTGACGTGAATAGAGACCATAAAGTCATTATACTTAATGATACGTTGCAGATTATTGTTAAAGAAAAGCACAATAATAATTCTCTTCCAAACATTTTTAAACTACAGATTTATTTAAATAAAACTGATCTTTATGTCGTAAAGAATAATAGTCTTTTTTAAATCAACTTGTTTTTTCGAAAGCAATTAAACGTCGGTTTCTTGTAAATGTCTTCATGACGTTTTAAGTATTTCGTCAATGCAGTAGTAACAAAGCTATAATAAAATATTAAGTATATAATGTTTAATAGTGTCCATTGAATGAAAACTTATTTTTTTTATTTTTTATTTTTAATGAATATTATTATAAGTACGTCAAATAACTTTGTCAGCGACTATACAGTTTCGCAGGTTCGATTTGAAATCAAGATTAATAATTTGATCTTTGAGTTTACAACACCACATTCCAAAATAAAAACAGAGTGGCGCCTCGTATCCTTATTCAGTAATTAATAGAATAATATTAGGCAGAATATTTATATATAAAAATAAACTGATCATTTCGGCTAAATTAAATAATTATTGATCTAGCATTGCTTGTAAGACCATGTAACTGCCGAGGGAGGTCCTTGGTAACCCTATCATAATACTCGTAATTAAATATAGAAAAAAGAGAAGTGAATTATAGGTTATGAAATGACCCACTACTGTACAGACCTCGTCTCATTTCTGAGAGGGTCCTGTCGCTGCTGTAATGCATGGTGGCCCACACATTTTCCCGAAATACTTTATTCCTCAGACATACACATTTCCTCACGATGTTTTCCTTCACAGCTGAGCACGTGGTAAATCAGAACTTAAAATTGGAGAACAATTTTTGAGGTATCGGTATCGGGGATTGAACTCAGGTCATTCGTGTATTATGAAATTTAAGGTGAGTGCCTGGCCCCTAAGCTACCACGACTCTCAAAGATAGAATTCACAGCTTTTTGTGCAGGATCATACCATATTTATTATAGCAGATTTGCTACTAGCTAAGTATTCAATCCCGAATGCATAACCCAGTCGCAAAATAAGGTTACAAAACTGCTTAAAACTCCGGGTATATTAAAATATAGTTACAACAAAAATAAAAAGTAAAGTAATATTTGATTTGGCAAAATCATTATACTATGTGGAGAGGTCATTAATAATTCAGACGCGAATGCGGAAAGCACAGATTTTAAGCCCTTGTCAGTGTAATTTGACCTGCCAACCTACCGATGCAAACTTGAAATTACTTTTTTATTTTTTAAATAAAAGCACTTTATGCTTAGCAATTGTTTTTTTTTGTATGGAAGAGAGGGCAAACGTTGCCGACTTGATGGTAACATATCACTGCCGCCTACAATACCAGAGAATATTAGGGGCGGAAGAGAATAGCTTATTGGTCATCAAACTGCAGCAATAAGAAAGTTATTATTATATATTATAACAAACGACCTGTCTTTATAACATCCACAACTCAACAGCAATATTAGTATGTTACCTATATATACGAAAAATTAAGGCATTATTAACATCATCATCAGTCTACTGTATACTCGTACATCGACGAGTGGACTATTCACAGAACATAGTGGAATATTCACAAGTATACTACACTATCTAAAAGGAATATATGCCGTTATCGCCACGCTGGCGATAGCCAGACTTTGCATCTTAGACGCGGCCCTCCGTCACCGGACAGTGTATCTTAGGTCTGCCATTTTTGCATATAATAGCCGTAGTACCACAGGGGCCGGGTGCTCGCCTTAATTTAGTACGCAACTAACTTAAGTTCGATACCCGGTGCTGACACCTCTAAAATTTTAGTACAATTTTACCACGTGCTCAGCAACTAAGTAATATATCACGAGGAATAAAATTTCGAAAAACTCGCATTGGAACAACGTGGCGTACTTTTCCCGGCTCGCAAAACCCTCTCAGAAATAAGAGGAGCCCTGTGCTCAGCAGTTGGACAATTATAGGCTATTATATTACTCTATCGCCGTGTGGTGGCGGCTTAAGAGAATCTATCACTCCATCACATCCCGTGGGTGTCGTTAAAGTCGACAGAGGGAAAATTAAAACCAAGAGATGGGCAGCAGCATCTTCCTGGAACATCTGAAAAAATAAACTGCGGTTGCCAACCCGCCTGCCAAGCGTGGCAACTATGGCAAAATCCCCCCAAATTGAGAGCTACAAACTTTTGTGGCAATCTATCGGACGGGCCTATGTTCAGCAATAGACTAGTGATAAGTTGAAATGATGATGATGATAAATATGATATGGTGTATAAAAGAGCAAATTCTTTTAGGGAAACAAGACTACTTGCTTCCAAATGTTTCATTTTTCTAAATATAAACTTAAATTCTCTATTGCTAATGTGTATACTTTGAATGCATAAAAGTAGTAGATGAAATAAAGTAGAGTTCTCTTAAGTTATGAACAACTATATTCAGTCATCACAACATTCAAATACTTTGTTGCACTAGCAAACCTCGCAAAATGTTATTATTTTTACGTGTTAGCTGTTTCAGTTTCATGATGTTCTCCTAGCCGATTTCGACCACGGCGACAACTTCCGAATACTGTCGAGAGACATCAACTGCGTAGGAGATATTATAGTGCCACAAGTGTACGCGCAAACACAGAGGCACTCACTCGTCCCAACCTACCCGCGCCCGATGTAACGCTGATGCGATAACATCGGAGGTAGGCTAGGATGCAGTGTCAGAAACACGGCCCAGGGCGGTTCTCACCGCCCAGAGTTACCGACACACAAGTCGACAGTCCGAATGGACGCGCGCAGCCTCCTTCGGACGGTCAATAGACGACTTAAAATATTTAAGATTTTCGAAATCGCGAAAGCACGCAGCGAACGCGACACAGTCCGAACTTCGAGGTTTTTGTAGGAGTTTTTATTTATTTATTTATGTTTGGGTCAAACCAAACCTGGCACGCGGGCCCCTGGGCCGCGAGGCACAGTATCCGATGAAACTGTAAAAGCCGAGAAGGCTAACAGCAATTACATCACCGAAAATATATATAGAAACACGGGGACAATCACAACACAACCAGACCCGAATTTGTGTTTTAGGGGTTTCTGGGGTGGTACCTACCTAGACGGATTCCTGCATAGGAATCCTACCACAATTAATATGCCTGTAAAACCCCCACGATACAGGAGAAATCTGCTGTACCAGTCATTCTGCCGTGAAGCTGTAAAAGCTGTGCGCAAATAATATTGTTGCGACCAGCGGCAGACTCCGATACATTTTGGGTGACACAGAATTGGTTATGGGCAGATGTTGCACTTACCATTAGGTGAATAGATTGCGCGACTCATCACTTTCTTCCATAAAAAAATCATGAAATGTGTAATCAAAATAATCCGCCAATGAAGTTGCGTAACTTGTTTGGTAAAAATTATGGTATTCTCATTCGTTACTTTATTATCATTATTTTGTAACGAGGCGTATGTTATAAATATGTTTGAACGTCTGGTAATCAGACGTGCAGCGCTGTAATATTTCACGGAAAAGCAAAATTTATTTCCGTGTGTATTTTCTTTGTTTTTCAGGCTGCTCTTTTTAGATTCAAGAATAAAGCTTCTTTTCGCGGAAGTTATAAGTTTCTGAACTAATTAAATTAGATGTCGGAGTTTACGCGAAGGCTTAATTGCATTTCCGTAGTAATAATTAAATTAATTTTGAGCATGTTCTATTATTAATTCAAGACAAGTTTATGTTTATGGAAAAGGATGTTTCGATATGCGTTAATTACTTGCCGGTAAAGTACTATTATTATTATTAGTACTAATATTAATAGTAAGTACTAATATTCGTCGTCGTTTCAGCCTAACACACCACGTCCACGTCCACTGCTGAACATAGGCCTCCCCCGTAAATAGCCACAAAAGTAGTAGCTCTCATAATGGAGTGATTTTGTCATAGTTGCCACGCTTGGCAGGCGGATTGGCAACCGCAGTTTATTTATTCAGATGTTCCAGGAAGATGCTGCTGCCCATCTCCTGGTTTTAATTTCCCTCTGTCGACTTTTACGACACCCACGGGATGGGATGTGGTGGTAGATTCTTTTAGTCTCTCTGTCCCTCTGTCTGTTTGTTGCCTGTTCGCGGCTCAACCGCTGAATTGATCTAGACGAAATTTTCCACTGAGATAGCTTGCATCCTGGGGACGGACATAGTATATTTTTATCGCGAAATATCAAGTTCGCAAGGGTTTCACAAACCTATATTCACGCGGATAAAGTAGCAAGCATCAACTAATTGAAAACCAATGAAATTTTTTTTTTTTTTTTGGTTTAGTCACCGCTGATCAAACCTCTGGTACTATGAAATTTATGCCGAGCTCCTGAGCTAGTATGGCACTCTTGTTACGATACAGTAAAATAATATGCAATCTAAAGTTATGAATGTAATCGTAATGTACCTGTCCTGTGTCTTCGATTCGATTTTAACCTCCTATTGTGCTTTTGACAAGGCTTATAATTTTCTTTTTCATACGGACATATACGGCACATGTAATCCGTAATAGGACTACCCCGCTACATTGCTAGTATTGTTTAAAAAATTGATTGTGTAAATGGGTCGGTACACACTTGTCTAGAGTAAGAGAGTACTAGAGAGTTTTTTGTTTATGGACATGATTCTATTTTTATTAGATAAGGAGTCCCATACAAATTTGGTAGTTTTTATGATGGATCCATGAAAAAATCATCAGTCTTAAATTCGCATTAGCATGTTCAGAGAAACTCGGTTTCTTGATTAAATCATGATTACTTTTTACTTTGCCATGTGGTGGCGGTTTATAAGAACTAGCTATTCCTTCTCGTCCCGTGGGTCAGAGTGGTCAGAGCTAGAAAAATCTTAAGGCTTCTATCGAAAGCCGGATGGCCTAATAACTATACCTAAAAACTGTCGGTTAAGGAATATAATAGCCCATAATTTTCCCCCTCCTGAACACAATCCTCCTCTCACTTCTGGGAGGGTGAACCGGGAAAAGTTTAAATAAAAGGGAAAAGCCGCCACACCGCCGCACGGCCAACAATATCAATACATACATACATAAGATCACGACTGTATCCCATAAGGGGCAGTCAGAGACTGGGCACTCACTGCAAAAGCAGATGACTGCCACAATCCACGTTCACCAAAACAATACAATGCACTTGGTGTGATAGGTGGTGAGCCCATCGCCACCATGCGCTATTAGGTGCACAGTGCAGTTTTATTCCTTACTCGCCTTTTACGAGATCCATTGGATGAGATGGAGTGGTAGTATTCTTTTAATGAGCCGCCACCACACGGCCCTATATCAATAAATAAACAAAAATATAAATTAATGTGTGTATATCTACTTCTCACTATATTTAGTTACCTATATAAATTATTTTCTTTTAGCTTCCTAATTCATACTTGATAAGCAAAATCTTTAAATCTCTAAGGATGATGATAATACTAACAATGAATTTCTCTAAGGTTGAGAGGATTTGCTGTAATAACCGTGCTTAACAATCGGATGGCCGATCGCATTATCAGTCGCTTAGTATCTTATACGTGACAACTGCACTCTATTACTAGTTTAAGACTTTCAGGTATCTCGTATTTGAGAAAGTTGTTACACTATCTGCGCGAGGCAATTTTCCTTTGTTCTCCCTAACAAATATATTTTTAAGATTGATTGTATTAAATGTATTGTTATAATTATTAGATACGTGTATCGAATTTTATTAAATGCTCTGTTGTGCTGAGAGAGTGTGCTGCACAATACCGGCGGTAGGTTATCCCAGTGACATTTCAACACCCACTTCATTTTTTTTATTGGATAAAGGGACGAGACGAGCAAAACATTCGCCTGATGGTAAGTGGGTAACATTCGACATTAGCAATGCTGTGTCATCTTGAATATTTCTGTGTGCCACCACACTGCGCCCGCCCCCCTGAGACGTCAGTTCTTAAGTTTAATACGCCCAGTAATTACACTAGCTCTTAGTTCCCTTCCAGGTGGATACACAGTAATTATTGCAAACTTCTACTTCACGGCAGAATAACTGGCCCTGGGTTGGTACCTACCTAGACGTATTGCATAGGAATCCTACCACCATGTTTACTTTAGGCTTATATTTGTGGCAGAAATCTTGATGTATGTAGTTACGATTTCTATTAAAACTTATTTATTACAAGCCGTGTAAGTGTTTCAGAAATTATCTCAATAAAATCTTCTTTGAAAGGATTTGATCCTCAAGGATTTGGTCTTCTACATTTGAAAAATAGTGTTTTTGTTTTGGTCAAATTAGGAATATTTCTCACAAGCCGGCAACACCCATTATTCTTCTGGTATTGATATCAAGTGAGGCAGTTGCTCGTTTGCCCTCTCTTCTTTAGAAAAAAGTCATAACACTAATTGAATGTGAAATCGGAATGCCTATAGAATCTATGTATAATATAAAATATGAAAATAATTTTTACTCGAGAAATGACGAATGTTGAATTAATTTCAAAAGTATAAGAAATGGTTTTATGGTTCTCTTATATAGACTGATTTACATACAATAGTGCATGTTATTGGCTGTTAAAATTTAAGAATAGTCGCTGTCTCTTCATAAAGTACCATAACTAACACGGTCCTCTAGCGGATGGAGATTCGCTTGAAACTTCGCTGTAAATATAGTTAAGCCATTTGAGAGACGCTGGCTTAAAACTGAAATTACTACCGCGTATTTAGGCACACCGAGCGCATGATTAGTAACATATTTCTTGGATTGGACGCAGCATATAGCTTTAAATTTTTTAAAGAAATTAAAATTCGATAGTGGCTTCAGTTTTTTTTTCCATTAATACAAATCTGTTAACATTTCTGAATTATGAATTGCATTATTAATTGAAATGTAGTTGAGAAGCTTTCGTCTCCTAGTCACATGTTTAATGAAGTGCCGAGATAACTCACAATTTACTGCTCGAGCTTTCCCGTTCGAGCCTTGTCGAGTCTTGTATTGACGTAAGTTCTAACAGTTTTTTAAAAGGATTTTTAAAATTAATAGCCTGGAACATGGAGAGACTATTCGGAGCTGCATAAAACGGCTGCTATCCAACATCATTGGTGGTTGTAGTCATATGAGGATTTGTCGCACGACTTTCTCTACTGAAATAGTGGATGGAGAGCCTAGACAAACCTTTTATTTTGTACATTGAGAAATCCTGCATGGATACCCGACTAGCCAGAGAGGGCAGCCGGATTATGTTTGACCCAACCTAGCTACACCGTACTAGAACAGGCAGCAGGACTTTCGAAATTATACATTCGGTAATGGAACATAAGATGGATTAGAAATTACGGGTCACACACACGCTTCCAGCAGGTTGCAGATGTTTTTGCAAGTACCTGTTTTGTATAGTTAAAAGAGAGCCGAATTGTGTATTACGAAAGGACACAGTGCAGCATATACTGGAGAAGAGTTTTGTCTGGACTGAATTGCGTTAACCTTAGGCCATTAAGATCTTTCTCCATCGTCAGTAAAAGGGCCCAGGCAGTGGACACTGGGACGTACATTAGCCTGGTAAGGTATTTCGGTTCAAATGTATTTAAGGAAATGGAAAGTTTCAGCCCTACACAATATCGGGAAAGAGACCACAAAGGGGTCACCGCTGTCGCAGCGGTAGAAGCCTCATGTGAAATTTGGCCACAAACAAAGAGAACGTAAAAAGTTTTGGAATATCGGACACTTCATACTCTCACACTCGGTCAGTTTGTAAATTAACGTCAGAAGTGAGCCGCCGTTTGTTTATGTTTTATTGAAGTTTTAATCTTCTTGCTAAATTTACTGATTGGTTTATTATATGAATTAAACTTTTTCAAAATGAATGAAGTCAAAATGCTTTAAACCTGGCTCCTCTTGTTGTATCACCGACATAAATTCTGCCTGACCCGCCACGGGGGTGCTATCGAGAGCTTACGACCACTAAATACGACACTGCCCGTTCACAAATATATGGAAATTATACCGTACATGGACCCCTTTGTTTGAATTTAATCCTGACTGTATAGGGATTAAGCTCGCGTTAAAACTTGGCAAATCGTTGCGTGATCTTGTATAAAGTGCTACTTGATTTTTTTTATTCGTTTAAGCCAGTTTCGTGTTTGTGATAACTTTAGTATTACGATAAGGAATATAGTTTTTTATAGTTTACTTATTACAATGAAATTACAGTGAAATATTTCACTAATATTTTTGCGTTGAAATTAAGAGTGTAGAACATTATAGATCAACTAAGATTACAATACGACCACTACTACAATACTTCTTGAATGCAAAACATCGTCTTATTTTACTGATCCACGGTGTAATTAATATTATAAATGCAAACTATGGGGGAGACCTACGTTCGGCAGTGGACTTGTGATAGGCTGAAACGAAATTTAAAAAACGACCGTTATTTTTCATTTTCATTTTTTTATACAATTATCAAAAATGAAAAAAAGGTTTTATATATTATTTTATGTCGTCCACTACTGAACATAGGCCTCCCACAAAAGTTTGTAGCTCTCATTTTGGAGGGATTTTGCCATGGTTGCCACGCTTGGCAGGCGGGTTGGCAACCGAAGTTTATTTATTCAGATGTTCCAAGCAGATGCTGTTGCCTATCTCCTGGTTTTCATTTTCCCTCTGTCGACTTTTACGACACCCACGGGATGAGGTGGGGTTATTTTATGTGGCATTATATATTTTTTAATTTAGTCTTCATTTCATAAAGCTAGGTCACGTTCTTTTGAAGATATTGAATATTTTCTAACCGACCCTTTTTCGTTGCTGTCCAGCGTAGTTTAGGTGCCCGCGAAAAACAAAGGCACACTACATCTACCCGCGCCCGACGAAACGCTTGTGTGATAAGATCAGAGGTAGTCTAGGATGCAATGTCAGAGGCTCGAGGACAATCACAATACTCCCAGACCCGCAAACCAACAATTTGTTTTTGCGGGTCTGGGAGTTCTTGTAGTTGTGTTGAAGGTTGGCCATTCTAGTTTGCTGGGATTACTCTACTCTACTCTACATATACTTATTTTTTACTGCGTAAAATTAAGGACATTTGAAGGTTTCAAAAAAGTTAATATTTTCCTTCGTTATTACTTATTACCATATGAATTTTTTTAAAGTTAGATAGAGAAGCCATTCAAACAGAGTAATGCTTGCACACTACTCCTTCACGGCAGAATAACTGGCCCTGGGGTGGTACCTACCTAGACGGATTCCTGCATAGGAATCCTACAATCTCTATCCTAACTTTAAAGATAAAAAATGAGATGGTAATAAATAAAAACAAAGGTAAAAATAAACTTTTTGTAACCTTAAAATGTCCTTAATTTTTCGGAGTAAAAAATAAGTAGACGTAGAAGATGTTGGTAGTAGAGTACAGGTGTAATAAAAACTTGTGACTCCCCGAAAATATTTGAGAAATTTTAGCTCGCAACTTTACGATCGATTATCTTTTTTCTGAACAATTTACATAATAATTTTACGACCGCATAGACTAGTGGTCAGAGTACTTGCTACAATTACTGCGCCATCAGTAACTTAGTTATAAGTTACGCACATGGTAGTTCATGTCATTATTTAATACTAGCTGTAGCCCACGACTTCTTCCGTGTGGATATAGGTTTTTTAAATGTTTCCACGGGAACTATTTGATTTTTCGGGATAAAAATATCCTATGTATGTCTTCAGAATGCAAGCTATCTCTATCCAAAATTCGTCTAGATCGGTTCAGCGGTTAAGCCGTGAAAGGGCTGCAGGAAGAGGGGACAAAGAGAGTTACATTCGCATTTATAATATTAGTATGGATTATTTATCTGGTGGTAGGATTCCTAGAAAGATATCACCGAAGATAACACTACACCTGTAAAGGTAACCATCAGGCTAGCGACTGCTCATCGCGTTACATACAAAATGAATAAAAATCTTTTGCTCAAGCTTGATTTGATTTCCTAAAGAACCATTAATTTTAATTGAATGCCATATTAGAAGTAACTGTCGTTCAAACGTTACTAACCAATTCAATTAATCAACAATTCGAACAGGCTGGTTGTTCTTGACACACCCCATAAATAAAACCCAAATAAGTCCATACAACCAGCGAACGACTGTCGAAATTCGAGAATATTACACGGCGAATAGCAGGAAAGATCTCAGGTGCGCGAAGGATCGCAACATCGCTACTCTAGGGTTGCCAGTAATAAAATAGGAAAATCCAAAGTAGTGTGTAATAAAATTGAACTTGTTTACGATTTTACCGTTCACCCGGACTTTACAATGTACACCTCAAATCAGGAAACTTTAGTGTTAACGTAAAATGCGACTATGTAATGCTTACGGTATTAACTCAGACAAATTGAAGTTCTTTTTTGATTATTATGTACCTATTCGGCGAGATAAAAAAAGTCTCTCTACGAAAATTAACTAAAAACGTTCAATTTCTTGAAAATGTATTCGGGAATTAAATAAATTGATAAATCATAAATATAGGCTATAGATAATATTTTTTTGTAGAATTATAACGTTTTTCATGGTCACCTACACTGATTACCACACTGAATTGCTTGTAATTTGAATTAAAGTCTCATTCAAAATTAGTATCGTATTTTATATTGCATTCAACACATTTCAATTGTGTGTTTACGGTGTAGAGATATGCTGAGATAATGCTTAAAGGTATATCGCATCAAGCAGCAGATGAGCCGGCGGCCCCGTTTGCCTCCACTTCTACAAAAAAAAAATGTACTAATCTCATTTCTTGGATTTATTTGCCATGTATTTTCTTATAGTATCTATAAATTAAAACCAGTTTGAACGGTACAACGAATTCTTACAGGAAACGTAGTCTTAAAAATTATTATGAAATCAGAGATACAGAGATACAAGACTTGCTCTTGTATTTCTATCGCTTTTTAGAAGTTATAGTGTACCAGTTAGTTAACTTATACAAAGTTATTTTCTAACAATAGATTTTATGGCAACGCGTGCAACTAATTAAAAAAAATAACTGGAATCTTATGAGAAAAAAATGTTCTTATTCAACTAAGATGAGTATTTAAAACGTATATATGTTATTATTTATGTGTATGTATGATGTTTTTGGAGTTGGTTAATAATAATAATATGAATGTATCAAAACGTAAAAAGCCGTTCTATCAATTGAAGTAGAAGTACTATCAACCCTAGTTGAGTTCAATATTGCAGGCACGGCTGCAATCACAGCTTGCGTAACTTTTAGTATTTACTGCACACCTCATTGCAGTCCCGACGAGGCACCGTGGGAATTATTTATTTGCATGTTTCCAACAGGCCTACAATTCGTGGAAGCTGTCTCTTGCTTTGGCAGTGACGTATCTTGCATACGAAAGCGCTGAACTTTATGGTATCGAATCAAAAGTCACTTTTTACCATTTATTGTATAGGTGCAATTCTAAAAAAAATGGGCTGCAGTCAAACGTGTCCAAAATTGTAACGGTATATTTTATAAATTGTTTTTGTCGAACGTATTCCTAGAAACTCACCCGATTTTTTCCACGATAGCATGCATGTTCGAGTCGATTTCAAATTTCAGAAAAAATATTGAATATTTTTTTTTTTCAATTAATGTGGTGAATGTAAAAATTTAGAAATTTTGAACGATGCACACTACAAATCTTTTCTTAACATCAGTTTAATTAAACGAAGACTGAAATTCTAGTACTTATCTAGTTCAGCTACTATCTGCCCTTCTAGAGACGTTTAACGATGTCTTAAGCAACTCTTTATCATTGATTTGATTGATTTGATATATAAAATTAATACCAGGGAGTTGCTCAAGTAACCATTATACGTCTATAAGTGCGAGCGTACTCGTATCAAGATATTTTTCTTATTTATACTAATTCAAAATTAACATACTATTTACATTTATAAGATGCGCTATGTGATTTGTATTAATTGTCGTAGGTAATTATTTTAATGATGTTATCAACCACCAATAGACCGTTCAGGTCCGTGACACAATAGGTAAACAAACCATAGAAAAGTTTCGCAAAGTTGGAACGCATTTTAATATATCTTAAAAATTATATAGTGCAGTTCGTGCGAGCATTTGCCATTAAAATGTGACGTTTTGTCATCGGTCGGGTTATATCCGCCATCTTTACTGTCAATCATCATCATCATCATTTAAACCTTTCACTAGTCCACTGCTGAACATAGACCTGTATTGCCACAAAAGTTTGTAGCTCTCGTTTTGGAGGGATTTTGCCATATTTGCCATGCTTGGCAGGCGGATTGGCAACCGCTGTTAATTTATTCAGATGTTCCATTTTTCTCTGTCGACTTTTACGACACACACGGGACGAGATGAGGTGGTAGATTATCTTAAGCCGTTACCAAACAGCTTACTATTGAAACATATCAACTTGTTGATATCAGAGAGCTGTTTCCAGATAATTTTATTTAATTATTATTAATCCATTGTTACTTAAGTTGCTTTTACGTTTTTAGTTATCTGTTCATTGTTTCATTTTTGTTATTTTGACGTTTTCGTGGTTAAAACATTACTAAACCTGGACAAAGCGATCAAAGAATACACCGATGGATTCAACAAAAAAGAAGACTTGTATTAAATAGAAAAAAAAACAGTGAGGAAAAAATTTTTAAGAAACATTGTGTTCCTTCTTTATACATATGTACATACATACAGTCACGCCTTTTTGCCCTTTATGGGGTAGGCAGAAACAACTCACGTAGCCCACTTTTTGCCCTCGCGGAACAGGAGACGTTACGGGAGGCGAACCACGTCGCCGCCATTTTGGTACGAGCCAAAAAATTCTTACTCCCCATTGCGTTCTCACGAGCAGTATAGTAATAGCATTGCTTATTACTGGTGTTATTCTGCAAGAATAAAGGCTGTCAATACCATCGTCGCCTCTTACGTACGACTCCGTAGGAAAGAGGTAGGTGCTATTCTACTCTTCCGGATCTTGAGCTGAAATTAATAGATTATAGGGTCATAGGCTATCAATAAAAGAAATAAAAATACAAATATGATTCATTCATTAAAAATGAAGATAAGTTAAAAATGTAATACCCAAAATATTTACTCGGGTTATTATTATTTTTATTTTAGCACGTGTGAGAATCTGCCCCTACCGTGTGACGCAACGAATAGGTCTGCGCTCAGTTCGTAATCTGCGTGCATTTCGAGAGATATTTTCATAATATTTAGAATGTTTAGAAATATATCGACAAGTAAAAATCCTGCTCTTCGTCTTGGTCGATTACGATCAAAGCGATATCTTCTAGTCAACAAACACCACTTATAATTTTCGCGAGATATATCAGAGTGCTGTAAGCCTTAAGGCTTGTGGACGCATCCTCACCGCATCGCCAGACAACACGTCATCGCCTGACGTGTCCAGCATCGTGAGTTCCAGTTTGTGGGGGAGTGATGTAGCGACATCTATATAGACCAAATGAGAGGCTCAAGAAACAAATCTTAACCTAAACATATACAAGATCTAATTTGCTTCCTGTACTCGATTTAAACTCCTCCTTACCGATTTTAGACCACGGCTATAATTTTTGAATACCGTAGGAAGTAATCAAATGCGCAAGCACAGGCATTGAATGTACTTGCGCATGTACACTAGCATGCAGTGTCAGAGACACTGGAACAATTACAAAACCACCAGACCCCAAAAACTAGCAATTTTTCATTTTTTACAAATATCGTAGTAGCTCAGGGGTGGGCCCTCGCTTTAAATTTCATAGTGAGCGAGTAACCTGAGTTCGATCCCCGGTGCCGGCGCCGGTACAATTGTTCCAGAATTTTAAGTGCTGATTTACGAGTACCTACTACCTGTACGTAGTAGGTACTACAGTGCTCAGCGGTGAAGGAAATCCTCGTGAGGAAATCTCTATGTCTGAGGAATAGAAATATTCCGAGTACATGTGAAGTCCGTCAATTTGCATTGGAGCAGTGTGGCGGACTCTTCGGAGCTCTAAAGCCATATTAAAAAATAGGAGGAAGCCTGTGCTCAGCGATGGAAAAATTATATACGGTTACATTACTTTACAAATGTTGGTTCGGGTTAGGATTCGATCCCAGGCAGGGATTGAAAACCTTCCTTTTAAGGTTCCTTTAATGGTACCAGTTTTCGGTAAGGTTCCGGTTTGGGTTCCGGTACGGTTTCGGTTCCAAAATACCAGTACTTACACAAGACGGAGGATAGGGAAGTACTTGATAGGAACCTACTTATTTATTATATTTCATGTTTAGTTATCCTCAGTTTTATTAAAAATGTTTAAATAATGAGGTTAACGTAACATGCGTAACTCTATATTATAAAATCATGGGGTTTTCATTAAATACAATGTATGTACTGCTGATAAAGAATTAAAATTTTTTTTTTTAAAGAACGATTTGGCAGAAAATCACCCACAGTAGGGTATTTCTGCTGTATCATGTAACTTGGTCGTCATCGTCGCTCTTCGTTGGATTCGGTCAAATTGAAGTACCAACTACTGGGGTGCCCCCGTCTGGAGATAAGAACAGTATTCCAAGTGAGGCCAAACTTGCGGCCTTGTAAAGTTGCAAGCGTCGGGCCGGCGTGGAATAATATCCCGTTGTACTGACCATGCCAAACTTTTCAGGGACCAATTTGGCCTTTCCTTCTCGGTGACCGCAAAACTGAACGAGAGACTTGATATGACTTGATTCCAATACTAACTGAAGCAAAAACGGAAAGTTCACTCAAAATTAGGAGATACGATGAAGGGTTTCTTTTAGGCAGTAAACGCGCAAACCTGTGCCTTCTGAACATTGAATTGAACTAAATTTAGTTGGCTTCATATCGAGATTTTGTCGAACAAATTTCTACTTCCGAAACAAGTTTATTGAGGCGTCGACGTGTCGTCGAGAAATATTGGCACGGCCGGCGTATAAGGTATAAGGTATCACAGTGGTTGTCAGAGCATTGCAATGTATGTTACTAATTCACAACATATCATTGATACGTGGATAAATAGTTTCGCATGCCCCCTGACACTTTACAACGGAGACCATCATTTTCGAGAACAAGAAGGTGATGGTGATAGGCATGTCGTAAGATGGATCTGAGCGGTCACCTTTTTAGGGATAAGGTGTGCACCTTATCTGTCAAGCCGTCTTCTAAGAGGTTGGTAGCACCCCCTAGCAAGCCGATCCACTCAGACATTTATATTTACTTTATAACCTTTATAAAGTATCTTAGGAGCCAAGCGCACGCACGCCTTCAATTTCAAAAACCTCTCAGTAATGAGAGGAGGCCTGAACTCAACAGTGGGACATTAATAGGCTGTTACTTTACTTTTTACATACATAGAGTGACGCCTTCTTCCTATTGGGGTAGGCAGAGACCGCATCTTTCCACTTCTACGATCCTGACGAACTTCTTCCGCTTCTTCTACCTTTTATTTTCGGTATCGGTTCCGGTTCTAGTATCAGAACCGCAAAATACCGGTATCTTACTGGTATTTTGCGAGAGCGGTATACCGCGAGACCTGGGATCACGGATTGAAAAGATTCCCTTTTCAATCCGTGATCCGAGGTCTCGCGGCGTAGTAGTCAGGTAATATAGGTTACGCTAGCGCATCCCGTGTTGTCTGATAAAAAATGCATATACCTACTCGTAGGAATTTACTCCGCTCTATGTAGGGTTAAGCAATAAATATTAAATTAATGTAAATAGTTTATATTCATTTATGGTTTCGGTAAAACTTTAAAGAAATATTATATTATTATGAATATTTTTGTTCATTATAAATCGTTACTTAATAAATATTAACACATCAACACACCTTGGGGTTTACGTAACTGGTTCACGGCAAAATAATCTTATCTATCTCGTGTACAGTACAGTGTATTGTCGGTGTACAGAACAGTGGAATACAATCTTCGATTGAATTTTGTGTATAAAAATAATTTTGATTAGCCTACCTCCGATCTTACAGCATGAGTGTTACATCAGCATTAGTGTTTTCAATTAAATAAAGGGTTGGTTGAGTATGAATATATTTTTAATTGAATTTAACAATGAGTTCGAATTGCGGTGTCGACAATTCTTAGTTCAAATGTATAGTGCTGGTCCACCACGAGGTTCCTCTTACGGAGAAGAAACAGGCGAAAGTAACACCGCACGTCTTTTCTATATTTTTTTTATCCTAGTCAAAAAAAACTATAAATAAATTAAAAAAGAATAGTCTCATAGACGATCTACGTACGCTCCATGTAAAAAATATGTAATAATTGTAATAACACCATGTAATAATTAACAAGTATAACGGTGTAATTCAAGGTCTTATTATTTTTATTAAAAAAATTAATTTGCTCCGCAATGGGATCTGTTTTGTTCGTGAGAGCATTTTCCAAATATATTGTTTTCATATCGATATAATGCCGAGGGCCGAGCGCTCGCCTTAGGTTTGATTTCACAGCACGTGAGGGACCGTGTGGTGCTTAAGAGACGACTATCTACCACCACATCTCATCCAGTGAGTGTCGTAAAAGTGGACAGAGGGAAAATGAAAACCAAGAAATGCACCAGAATCTTCCTGGCACATCTGAATAAATAAACTGCGGTTGCCAACCCGCCTGACAAACATGGCAACCATGGCGAAATCCCTCCAAAATGAGAGCTACAAACTTTTGTGGCTAACTATGGGGCAGGCCTATGTTCAGCAGTGGACTTGTGATAGGCTGAAACAATGTGTGAACCTATGTTTAGCAGTGGACTAGTGATAGGCTGAAACGTCGAGGGACCTCGGTTTGATTGACCGGTACCGGCATTATTATGTGCCCATCGATAAAGGGAAACATCGTCGTAAAATTTACACGTATAAGAAAGAATGAGGTCATGCGCGCGCTTCGGTCGCGGCTTCTTCCATGCTTTAAAACGAGCCCTCTCAAAAAAATTAAAGGAGGAATCATATACTAATGTGCTCATCGGTGAGACTTACAGACTGTTATTTTATAAGTAAGTAAAATAAGGCATAGCTCTACTGCGTTCAGTTTATTGGTGGTAGGATTCCTATGCAGGAATCCGTCTAGGTAGGTACCACCCAAGGGCCAGTTATTCTGCCGTGAAGCAGTAGTGTGCAAACATTACTGTGATCTCAGTGGCCTTCAAACCGAAAGGGCACTGAGATCTAGTGTAATCACTGAGCATGTGGCGACGGGCACAGTGTGGTGCAACACAGAAATATTCTGGGTGACACAGCATTGCTATGGGCGGACGCTTCACTTATGGTATAAGGTGAACGTTATGCCCTAGTCGTCTCTTACTACATCTCAGTAGGAAACAGTTACGCGCTATTCTACTCTGCCGGACACCTATTGACTAGGATATAAAAATTAATAAAATCTATAGACGATAATCATCAGCCTCTATACCATCACCAGAACGTACACCTTATCCAAACAGATAGTAAATGTCAGAATGTTACAAAATACAGTAGTCTTTTTATGGTTTTATTGGCTTACTTGCCCTCGTCGACGTTACCGTTACGAATTTACGACACGTAAAGAGTTTATAGCGAACTTTTCTTGTGCCGCAAATGTTTAACCAATTTGAATAAACTATTTTAGCCTTTAGATAACCAGGTTTACGAGGAAAGGGTCAAAGTAAACAGACTACCATTTTTTATAGTTTACCGTACGAATTATTGACAAAGTTGCTTGAATTTCGGTTACTGTACCGTTGTTTTTGGGTTAAAAAAATATTTTTTTATGCTTCCATGAAATTAAGTACATGGGACCCACCATAACTTTATTTATATCCAGAATGTATCTAAAAAAGCACACGTGAACTGTGTTTCGGTCTGAAGAGCACTGAAACTAGCTCTCTAATTAGTGGGCATATGAAACTTAAGAACTGAAGGATCGGGGGACAGGCGCCGTGTGTAGCCACACAGAAATATACTGGGTGACACAGCATTGCTATTGGCGAACGTTGCACTTACCATCAGGTGAACGTTTTGCTCGTCTCGTTTCTTACTCTAATAAAAAAAGTATCTATCCCCACAGTTATGTATGGTAGTGAATGTTAGGTCTGGCAGAAGAAGCAACAAAATAAGTTCAATGCTGTGGAAATGAGAAGTTTGAAAAGTACAGCCAAAGTGACTTTGGTGGGTAAAGTGAGGAATACCTTGATTAGGGTTGCGGTGTTATAGAAAATATAGTGACAAAGATAGAGGAAATTATACTTAGATGGTTTGTACACGAAGAGAGGATGGATAAAAGAAGCATGTCGAAACAGATTTTTGAAAAGTGTGCAAATGGGCAAGCCGGTACGGGTCGATGTGGGTGAACGTATCATGATCAGATCAAAGAAGTTTTAAGGTAAGACTACGTTAAAAGTACCCGCAACCGATGAGCTACGAAAAAACTAATGAAAGTGGATGAAGCAAAATATGTATGTCTGGATCGTAGCACGCGAAAATATGTGATCTATGACAGTTCTAATGGGAAAGAAGCGTGACTGTATGGGCGTATGTTATTTTTATTGTCATCGTATTCTTACTCTGTGATACCGTGGTAGTTTAGTGCGCTAGTCATAAATTTCATAGAACGCGAGTAAATTCAGTTAGATCCCGAGCAAAGATACCTCTAACATTGTTCTACAATTTTATGTGTTGATTTATCACCTGCTCCGTGAAGTCTACCAACCCGCATTCAAAAACCTCTCAAAAATGAGAGGAGGTCTGTGCTCAATAGTGGGATATTTATAGGCTACACTGCCTGGCACGGCTGAGGTACTTAGGTATTGTACGGACAGCCTTTAGTCGTGCAGAATAATACCATTATATGCAATGCTGTCATTATACAGTTCGTGGCAATGCAAAACGGAGTAAGAATTTCTTGACACGTTCCAAAATGGCAGCGACGTGTTTCGCCACACGTCGTATTTCGTTTCTCGCGGTGGCGAAAAGTGGGCTACGGGTGTGATATCTGCATACCCCTTATGGGAAAAAGGCGTAATTTTATGAAAGAATGTACTTTACTTTTTTACTGGTGGCACGATTCCAGTGGTACAACTACAGTGCCAGTTATTCTGCCGTAAAGAAATAGTGTGCAATCATTACTGTGTTTCGGTCTGAAAGACACTGAGAGCTATTGATATAACTGGGTATGTCACTAACACTAGGAAGCCTATCTCTATTCTGAATTTCTGTATAAAGCTAAATGAAAGAAAGGAAAGAAAGAAAGAAAGCAAGAAACATTTATTTGTTACACGCACACAATTCACAGACAGATTAACAGTGTAGAGAAGAAAAAAAACAGACAACACAGGAAAAAACAAAATTTAAATCGATGCGTTCATGGCGCAATGCTCCAAAAAGGACGGCCACTCAGGATATACTACGATTCATGATCTTACCCTGATTTTTAGTGGCATCCAATAATATATTAATAAATACAATTATATTTTTTATAAATAAAAGTGGAATAAGATGATATATAATACACGCATACATATCTATATTTATACAATACACACATAATAATATATGTTACACATATATATGTAGTACATACACATACACATTTACAGATACATATATTAAAAATACTTATAATATAGGTAAAGAGGGTACGGGCCAATACTGCTGAACAAAATTGTAAACTCGTGCAGTAAAAAAATATCTTCCGTGCACCGATACCAAGTAAAACAACCCACCATGTGCTTTGTATACTTCATTATAAATCCATATATACATACAGTAACGCCTTTTTCCCATATTAGAGTTAGGCAGAGACCGCACTCGTAGAACACTTTTCGCCCCCGCGGGAAACGAGACGTGGCGGGTATCTTGTCCATGTCGTTCGCGGACGAACCACGTCGCCGCCATTTCGGTAAGAGTCAAAAATTTATTACTCACCATTGCGTTCCCTCGAGCGGTTTAGTAACAGCATTGCATATAATGGTATTATTCTGCACGAATAAAGACCGTCCGCGTCCGTAAAAATTTTAGTGAAAATCTATATATTACGGTTATTTATGGTCACCTGGAAGATTGGCTTGTTAGTAATTCCTATTATAAGAACTGGATTCACATTAATAATGTAAATTTTAAATTGTCCTTTCACTCATGACATTTTTGTGGAGATTAATAAATCTATAGGTATATTAATACGTGATGAGAAAACTTTGTTTCCCTCTTCAAGCATATCACACACACGAAGGATTTCGAGATTTGGCATAATTAAAGCTTGTATGGAGAAGAAGCGAGAAAGCTAAAATTTATATACAATATGTTTTTTTTTATTATTGCACAAATTTATGGAACGAGCAAAACGTTCACCTGATGGTAAGCGCAACGTCTGCCCATAACAAATGCTGTGTCAACCAGAAAATTTCTGTGTGACATTACACTGTGCCCATGACCCTGATACATAGGTTCTTAAGTCTCATATGCCCAGTGATTACGCAAGCCCACAGTGCCCTTCAAACCGAAACACAGTAATGTTTGCACACTACTGCTTAACGGTACACTAACTGGCCCTGGGGTGGTACCTACCTAGACAGACTCGTGTATAGGAATCCTACCACCAGTACAGTGTTACCAGTGTTACAACTACATTAAATGGAATAAAATAAAACATTCATTATCTACGTTCATACTGCCAATGTCAAACACATAATAGTCTGTTGTCAAAAAGTCACTCAGAGTAGATATTGTTGGCATAGAATTTTAAAATGTTGCCAACAATGACTCAGACCTCGATAAGTTTCAAACTTAGAAATTTATGAATTACGGTCGAACTTGACCACGGGGCGACCATTAGTTAATATTTCCAAAGTCGATTTTTAAGAGATACGTAGTTTTCAATGTGGCACAGCATACATACCGTCACCATTTTTATTTATTTATTCTTTATTGTTGTCACCTTAAGCTATGGGTTACAATGTCCACATCTTATGCCCAGTGGCATTCTCTATCAGTCAACCCTAGTGTTTGTGGAAAGTGGATGGTAGGTGCTAACCAAAGAATAATAAAAAATAACTGCAGTAGATGGATTCAAAACCCATAAACATTTATATGCAATATATAATTTATATATAAAAGAAAAATATTCAAACACAATAAATACATTTCGTGTCACACAATAGCTTAGGGGTATGCAATTTCTTATGAACTTAATCCGGTAATGCGTTGTTTCATCTGTACACTTTTTTTAACTTTCCAAAAGGAAAAAGAAATTTATTACACAGATAACTAATTTACCAGTGTCATAAATTATAGGCTTTAAATCATCATCATCTATTAAGCCTATCACTAGTCCACTGCTGAACATAGGCCTCCCCCATAGATTGCTACAAAAGTTTGTAGCTCTCATTTTGGAAAGAATTTTGCCATAGTTGCCACGCTTGGCAGGCGAATGGCAACCGCAGTTTATTTATTCTAATGTTCCAGGAAGATGCTGCTGACCATCTTCTGGTTTTAATTTACCCTCTGTCGACTTTTACGACACCCACGGGATGAGATGGGGTGGTAGATTCTCTTAAGCCGCTACCACACGAAATCCTGAAATAATTATACTCGTAATACATACATACATATATAAGAGCACGACTGTATCCCATAAGGGGTAGTCAGAGACTGGACACTCACTGCAAAAACAGATGACTGCCACAATCCACGTTTCACCAAAACAATATAATGCACTTGGTGGTGAGCCCATCGCCACCATGCGCTGTTGGGTGTACAGTGCAGTTTAATTCCTTACTCGCCTTTTACGAGATCCATTGGATGAGATGGAGTGGTAGTATTCTTTTAACGAGGCCGCCACCACACGGCTGAATAATTATAATTAAAGGTAATATTTAACCCTTAAACTCGCGTAGTTGCATTCCTGCAACATACCGACAATACACCTTATTCCCTATACATACATAGGCATAGTTCGATAAGAGCGCACTGTTGCAGATAAATGCAACGTACGATTTTTTCATTTTTAGTGGCTGTAAGTCAATACAATTTTTTTTATTGGATAAAGTGATGAAACGAGTTAAACGTTCACGTGATAAGTGCAACGTCTGCCCAAAACAAATGCTGTGTCACCCAGAAAATTTCTGTGTGACTCCACACTGTGACCATCACTCACTACTAGAGCGATTACGCTAGCTCACAGTGCCCTTTCAAACCGAGACACAGTATATGTTTGCACCCTACTGCTTCACCTACCTAGACGGATTCCTGCATAGCAATCCTACCACCGGTACCTAGATTTTTTAAACAATATTTCCTGAGTTATAGATCCTATTATTATTTAAAAAATATTAAATATTTAAAATTAAGAACAAATATTTTAAAATTCACGCATTTAAGGGTTAATTTAAACCGGGAGAAGTAAGATTCTGCCTTAATAAAATATACTTTGCCGTTGTTGTAGGATATAACTACATAGACCACATTATATTAAAAGTGTGTAGGCTGGAGCAATGCATGCGAAAGCTTCGGCTTCTGCGTTGTAGGTCGCGGTTTCGATTCCCTAACGGGACAAACATTTGTGTTGCTTATTGATACTCGTAGTTCTGAATCAGGTAATATTTTTTTACTTTTCCAAAATGGCAGCGACGTGGTTTGCCATCCGTCACGTCCCGTTTCGGAGGCGATAAGTGGGATATATGTGTGGTCTCTGCCTACCTCGTTTATATGGGAAAAAAGCGTGACTATATGTATCGCATGTTTTTTTTTTATATTTTACAAGTTACTAGAATTTCGATATAGGCGAGATCTTATGTGTAAAATTTAACCTTACAAAACTATCAAATTATAAAGTTGGCTTCACACGCTTTATACCTTCTCAATTAGTGTTTAGGGTCTAGCATTGACCATCTGGTATGAAGTACCAACTTTATTTTTAAAAAAGAAATCTCGCAAAGGAATGTACTTGCGACGCAGAGCTGTTTCGCACCTGTCACATCTCAATACCTGTTTCAAACGGATGTGGAGATCGTTCACCCAGTGCGAGCGAAACAAACATATAAGCGTGCCTGGAGACAGAGATAAAGATATAAAGTGTCGATGATAGGAAACGAGACGGATATGAAGTCGCGTGGCGCTGGACGGAGAAGGCAACAAGCGATCTCTGATCCTGCCGTGCTTGTTTTATTTAATAATCCAGTTATAATAAGGTAGCGTGTACTTTAGTTGGCTTCCGAAGTCGCGGTGTGACGTGGCTTGTTTTCTAAGAGCAAGGGCATGCATGCGTGGGATGCTTCAACGTACGGGCCCTATATGGTGCGGTTTGAGAAAACGTGTACCAATCCATTCGCTAAATGGCCTATGGATACTGCGTGTGATGCCTGTTAAGTAAATTAAGTTTAAAACATTATATGTAATGCTCAGTACTTTAGAAATATCGTTAATTATACGTTAATAGTACGAATTAACAGATGAACGCTCACGTCGCCGTGTAGTCGTACATTAAGCGATGAAGGACTACAGTGCCGTGTGGTGGCTGCGTAAGAGTATTGACCACAACGTCTTGTGCCCTTATTGTCGTAAAACTTTTAACGTGCGAGGTGTCTTTTACTGTTCATCACTTCGCCAAGCTCGAAAAAAAAACGAAATGTGCAATACTGAAATTTTATCATATTTGTTTCGTTTATTACTGGCGTCTAGATGGCGTTGTTCATATAAAAAGTAGGATTTATGAATGTTACGAGCTGACGTAGCATGCGCCGCGCGTTGATACTGCAGTAATATACCTATACATAGACATACGCTTGTAAACACACAAACTGATATAACGAATGTAATTGCACTGCATTACATACATGGCTGTACAGTACTGTACCAAAGTCTCGTAAAGGTAGGTCTTACACTTTTTTCGGCCTAACTCTCATTCGCCAACCGTCTAGAGTGTAACGTGTGATATGGAAATTCGTACCAAAAACCTCCCAAATTGCAATTAAGTCCAGCAGCAGACTGTATGTAGCAACGATTTCACAGGTTGATGCTGTTGATTCTCATTCATTCATGCTTAAAAAATTATGCATCACTCTGGACTCTTTGCTCTATCGTGGGTGCGTTTTACAGACATACATGCACAAACATTTCCATGGCCATACAGATACTATTATATGGTCCAAACAGACATCGAATCGACGACACATAGCGCGGAAGCCAAACGGATAGGCACTCCGCCAAATTAGACGTAATTCGTGATTTTTTTCTTAAATCAACTTTAGTGACATACTCTGATATTTTCTATGACAATAAAGATCTGAAACTAATCAAATGAAATTCTATAACTAAAATAGAATAATTTTGAATAGTCAAGACTTAAAAGAACGTATGGTATATTACATAAATTAAAGATTATACGAGTAACTATATACAGCCGATGTGATATGTAGCCCAATGTAGGCGTATTTATTTTGATTTATAATAAAATTTGTTAAAAGTAATTTTTTTTCATTAATATATAATGAATAAAAAATATGTTATATTTTGAAATCTGTCATTTTTATGTGGTCCTCCTAACTTACGGATCTACTATTAAAATTACTAAACGTTTCTGGATGGATGACATGAAAAAAAAAAAGAAAAAATAAAGTCAGTGTTGTCCTGGCTGCTACTATTATATTTCGTTGCTTCATTCTTCAGATATTATATAATTATTATGTAGTAATGTATTTAAGAAACTGAAGATTATATTAAGATACCTACCAAATAATAATCCTAATGTAGATATTATGCTTTATGTTACAAAAAATTTCTGCTCTGAACATCTACATAGTAATTATATAATATCTGAAAAACTTCACATCTAGGAAGGTCGTTTGATCATCTATAATATAGCTAACTCTTTGTTAACGATAATATGTTACAATACTGTACCAAATACCAAAGAGGCAATTACTCATCTCCTCGTCCCCGAAACTGACATTACTCTTATGCGATAAGATCGGGGGAAGGCTGAGACGAAGAGTTTTATGTGTGTGTTTCAATAAAAAAAATCAGCTGGGCTTCGAACTTTAACCCATGACTCAATAGACAGGTAGAACCAAGTGGGTTTTTCAAAACTTCACACCTGGGTGAAGCGGGGGTGGTCGCTCTTTGTAATTAATATTAAGACACTCCAAGTATCGTAAGTAAATCTACATACTTAATCGGTGAATTATTCAAGAGGCTATCACTTTTATTAACTTTTATAGGAAATTCAACGCTTTAAAAATGCATTGAAATTTGAGGTTATAAAATATACAACACAAATATTATAGAAATTAATATTCAAGTAGTGTCCCGTAATTACCAAAAAGTTAAAAATGTACTACAGTTAATTTTCCTCTTCAGATTCTATCTTATTTAGACAAGTTACAGCCAAAAATTGCATTACTAAATTGTTTTATACAATTCTGTTAGCCAATAACTACTATTCACGTTTTACAATTTAAGATTTTACGTTTTGGAGTCATTAGCAATAACTCCTCAAATCGAATTATGTATAAAATATAATATCTGCGAAGAAAGGGGCACTGATGTTACGGTGCCTTTTAATCAGCAGGAACATAAACAAAGGTATAGAAAAATATTGACATGTCTGGTATTATGCTACGTCATGAGTAAATCAAGACATGACGACTATGAAATTATCAACTTAAATATGTATTTCAACAATAACGTAACGACCGTGGCGATATATCAACCACACGCAGATATTACAAGAATGAAGAAACCTTGTCGTACCCAATGGAATTCCTTAAGAATAGGATCAGTGCAAGGTAGTAGACCGCTGGGCTACCCGTATGTACCATTATAAATGCCAGATGTATCAGAGGTAAAATACGTCTGTAATTAAAATAGGTAACGCTATTACGAATATACGAAATTAATTTTAAATAGTACGCTAGCCATCAAGTGGCTTGGTTAACGCGTGGCTTACGACCAAGCCTCATAAATAAAGCCCGGCGTAAACGCTACTTATTAAGTGATGTAGTCCTTGTTATAATTAAATTACGGTGCTGGTAATTCAAGTTTCTACCCTCAGTTTTAATCACTTCTCACTTTTTCATAAGCATCATATTGACATGGAGTCATCCTGCTCTGAAGTTCCCTTTATTATAATATCAACTGTGTTTTAATAAAAGTCGACCAAGACATATTTAATTTTATGCAATTTAACCTTTTAAATAGGTTATAAAATTTATTAGGATAAATAGGTAATTTTATCCTTATAAATAGGTAAATATTTAAACCAGAGCCGTGGTAACTCAGGGGCTAGGCGCTCGCTTCAAATCTCATAGTACGCGAGTGACCTGGGTTCGATTCCCGGTGCCGGCACCAATAAAATTGTTAATTGCAGTTTTAAGTGCTGATTTACCACGTGCTCGGCGGTGAAGGAAAACATCGTGAGGAAACCTGCATGTCTCAGAAATAAAAAATATTTCGAAGACATGTGAAGTCCGCCAACCCGCATTGGAGCAGCGTGGCGGATTCTTCCTAGCTCCAAAAACACTCTCAGAAATGACACGAGGCCTGTGCTCAGCAGTGGGACATTTATAGCCTGAAACTTTACTTTACTTTTTTTTAAACTGTACAACAGAAGACCTTAGTCACGGGCTGGTCACTCGCATGAGTTGAATCTAAGTTTTGATTCACTATATGCTCGAAAATGAAATAAAAAATCTAGTATAAGGTATTCATATCTTTAAAAAAAATTGTCGATACGTGAAATCCATCCAACCGAATTAGGAGCTGCGTGGCGGACTCTATTGCTCCATAAATCTCTATCACCTCTCTATAATATGGAGGTGCCTACAATCAAAACAACGAAGTGGACTTGCGAAGCCCACTCAGTGCGACTTCCCCGGGTGAACCCGATGCCACAGGGCGACCATCAGGGCCACTCTTAGCCGCCACGAGGCGGGGCAGAGGGGCATTACATCCTAGTCTATCTCTAGCTCTAATCTCATGAACGTTATATCGGGTGGTGGTAATTTAGGACAAGTGAGTGTGTCTCTGTATTTACGCGTACACTTATGGCACCATAATATCAATATGTATCTAGTTGATATCTTTCGACTGTATTCGGAAGGAGTCGCCGTGGTCGAAAATCGACTAGGACAGAACTACTTACATAAATTAAGGAAAATGCTATATTAACTGGCCGTTGATTTCGTCGTTATAAATGAAAAAACAAATGCAATTGACAGAACCCTAAAACCTTGACTATTCCAATTCTTATTAGGCAAACGCAACCAAATATAGTAAGCTGATAAATGCAGTCGCCGGATTTGTTTTCTTTTATAACCAGATTCAATAACAAATGGAGTACTTAATGGGAACATGCTACTGTCGTTGTTAAAGCCATAGACGTGAAAACGGGTGGTACTTACATTTAGATGATGTAGTAAGACCGGTTTTTTATACCATTTAATATCAGCTTCCAATGATACAATTTTAACGTTCTCTTAAGTATTTGGAAGATATATGTTTAGTTACTAATGGTAGTACAATTATCGAACGATAAAACTTCATTAGTACGATACAATTTTGATCTTTAAGCGATGATTTATTTTTACGTATCTTCTTAGTTTGTAAATGATAAAGTAGACATAGTAATTTGTACACCTTGATTGTAATATCTAAATCATATATACGCCCTATTCATCATAATCATCACCGTCATTTCATCCAATCAATAGTCCACTGCCTGAACATAGGCCTCCCCCAAAGATTGCCACAAGTGTTTGTAGCTCTTTTTGAATGGGGGATTTTGCCTATAGTCGCCACGCTTGGTTGGCGGGTTGGCAACCGCAGTTTATTTATTCAGATTTACCAGGAAGATGCTGCTGCCCATCTCCTGGTTTTAATTCCCCTTTGTCGATTTTTACGACACCCACGAGATAAGATGAGGTGGTTGATTCTCTTAAGCCGCAAAATGAAATCGGCACTGCGCATTCTGTGTGTTTCAAAAAATGTAACATTGCATTTAGAAAAGACCTCAGTTTCTTGCCTATTCTTCTTCAGAGAAGGTCTTTTTTTTGAACGGTTTAGATTTTGACATTCAGAGGACATAAATTGAATGTGAAGAAATCTGCGTGTCTAAGAAATACAAATTATTTCGACGACAATTGAAGTCCAAGGTTTAATTTAAAAAAATAATAAAAGTCTTAGTGTTGATAGTTTTTTTTTATTTATAAACCACTAAAGAAAAACGAATCTTTAGGTATAAATATCTCTCTAACTATCCACGTAAAACGCCAATCATAGCAGGATTAAAGTGGTTATGCAATATTGAGCACACTCTGAAGTTGTTTGAATATGTTCTCAAAAATCATGCCACGGATGCTGCAGCTTGTCACTGATCTCAATAATTTAAGATTAAATAAAGCCATGACATTTTCTAGATTCATTTTCATTGAATTTGTCGACACTTAGATGGGGTGGTAGATTCTATTACGCAGACACCACAATGAATTTTTTTAGTATATTTGTGTTTTAATTATTACACTTTTTAAAATTGTAAGCGAGTAACAATTGTATTGCAAAGCTTGCCAGTGGGTTAGAAAGATAACTAACCATGAATAAAGTAAACTACTCGTATGTTGAAAGCCTGAGGAGTTCATCCGACACATTAGCGCAATGTTCGTAATTGTGTTCTAAACTGCCTCACAAGAGGGGCTGTTGCTTTGAAGCGGAACACATAATGAGTAATACGATTACCCTTGTGTTGATTAGGGAAATTTGAAATTTGCTTGAATATATAAATCAGTGCTTAGACGAATTCGTACGTTCTAGACTGCATAAGTTAACTTGGCTTAAGTTTTGAATATACAAATACCAGAAAAAGTAGCGCGTTCTACTTGCCGTGAAGCAGTAATGTAAAATGATTACTGTTTTTCGGTCTGAAAGGCACTGAAAGTTAGTGTAATCATTGGCCATATGAGACTTAAGAACTGATGTCTCTGGGTGGGTGGGCCCCGTGTGGTATCACATATAATGGTCTGGGCGACACAGCTTTTGTTACGGGAAGACCTTGCTTGTTTCGTCACTATATAATTATTTTTTTTATTAAAGATTTGCTGAATTTTAATTAATAATAAAAATTGCACGGAAACGCCGCATTCAAGTCGGAACTTGAAAATTCAATCTCATAGCGTCCGAAGAAGTTTCATCAAGTGAGTGTCTAAAATGTTGATTAAGGAAAGTTCCAGAAAAGTCTGAAAGCGAAATAACCATCTCAATTATTCAAGACCTTGGAATTATCCACACTGGCGACAGGCATCGATGGTGCGAAGTGTCTGGTACTGCGATAGGCAAATCCGCTAGCCAAGTGTGACGATCACGACAAATCCTTCTTCGGCCAACTTGAGATTGAGATAGTCTACGTCCGGCCTTCGTCATCATCATTTCAGCCCTATCTTAGTCCACTGTTGAACATAGGCCTCCCCTATAGATGTCATGTATGTCCAGCTTTATGGTTACTTAAATAAAAACTTTCATGTACTATGTAAACATCATAGTGTTTCGGTATAAAGAGCACTGATGCCTAGTGTAATTACAGACATGCCCCATATGAGGCTTAAAAACTGATGTCACAGGGCAACGAGCGTAGCGTGATACCACAAATATATGTTCTGGGTGACACAGCATTTCTTATGGGCAGACGTTGCACTTACTATCAGGTGAACGTTTTGCTAGTCCTGTTAATTTCATCATTAAAAAATAACTTGGAGTACATATTTTTTTTTTTTTTAAATGTTCAGAACGTGCACATTGTCCATAGTTCACAGTTAACTGGCCACTGTAACCCTTAGGATCACGGGAAACTAGTCAGTTTTTGTCAGAAATTCGTTCTGCAATTAAAAACGCAGCGGCCTCTATTCTACCACACACAACTTTACACACGTGTGTGTGTGTGTGTGTGTGCGTGTTTGTTATAGCGTGTAGGTGCGTGCGTGCGTGTGTATGTGTGTATAAAATATTTGCATGTATTGTACATGTATATATATTTATTTAACTAAGATAAGTGACTTCATGAAGATTTTCATACATTCAAATGAATCTATGATGGTATAAAATAATAAAATTTGGATCTGGATACTGTCGAAAAAGCCTTGCGCAGAAAAAATATAGTGCCACATGTATACGCGCTAACATAAAGGCTCTCACTCATCCTAACCTATCATCGGATGTGAAGCTCATACGATAGGTTCGGAGGTAGGTTACAGTGCCAGAGACACGTGAACAGTCACAGCACAACCAGAACGGAACCCAAAACCAAACATCCTTTCTACTACAACGTTTAACTGTTCTACGAGCTATATGATCGGCCCATTGCCCTTGCCCCTTCAGCTAGCTCATCTAAGGATAGACCATCCTTCATGTTTACTCTAGTTCTGGTGCTATTAAAAACTAATTTAACATTAATAACTACAAACTTAAATCGATATTACTCGTAACTACGTACACAGCTCTATTACTCTCACGCTAGTATTTCTTCACACAAAAACATTTTTTTGTCGTCTTACCTCATCCTCGCAAGGCAACTCCCGACAATCTTCTTTTTATAAAGTACATCTGTCTCTTTTGCACTTACGGTAAAAATAAATGTTGACGGCAGGTGCAACATTATTTTAAATAAGTCAAAGCGAAAGTTGCGTGGAAATCGAGAACCGATTCTATTTTATTAAAGCAGCACTGCGACATCTAAACAAGGTTAAACAGTTACAGATGAATATTAAATTTTTGGAGCACATTCGACTGAAGTACAAGTCTAAATTCTTAGTGTTAAGTCAACGTTACGGAAGAGAAATACGTAATTACCACTCACTCATGCATGTATGTACTTTGCTTGCATTTTATATGTTTGTGGATATATACATAAATACATACAGAGTACGGGGTAAGGTCTTTTCTTTCAATTATAATTTCTTGCAATAACCATCAATTTCCATGTTTCACATATACCGGACGTCCCGTGACCGCCTCATTTTTTATATAACCTGTATTTTCTATTGCTGTAGTTTTTATGTCGATCGCGTGGCGTAGTGGTTAGCGTACCTGACTTCTGCGCCACCGGTCCTGGGTTCGATTCCCAGCCGGAGGAAACATTTGTGCAAAAACACAAATTGTTGCTTTTCGGGTCTGGTTGTGTTGTGCATATGAAATGTATATTTGTAAAACGCACCCACGATACAGTAGAAAATACTACGGTAGGGCTTCGTTTTTTTTTTTAAAAAAATACCGTTACTCTGGCTACGTTTCATCAACTCATGGTATCACTAAACCGTCAAAATCACAAAACGCACGTGATAGCCCAGGTGTCCCCCCGGTTCGGGCTGAAATTATAGCGAAGCGATGGAGGGGTCACGGTTGCGTTCTGAACGGAGATCCCGTGACCCCTCTTAAGCGCTGATGGAGACCACCGTGGGGTTTTAGTCGGTAAGAGTCCGACATAACCCGGCTGCCCCCCTGGCCAATCGGGTATTCATGCAGGATTTCCCTTAAATTTAAATTTGACAGTACGCGAGTGACTCGAGTTCGATACCCGTTGCCGGCACCACTAAAATGGTTCTGCAATTTTATGTGCTGATTTACAATGTGCTCAGCGGTGAAGGAAAACATCAAGAGAAGGTCCGCGCAAGAAAATTTAAACCACAAAATCCGATTCAAATGGGGAAGTATATATGTATATCATCGATCGGCGTCGGCTTTTTTACGCGGGTGAAACCGCGAGGCACAGCTAGTAACAGATAAAAAAATTAAAACCGTTATTTGTTTACTGGTGGTAGGATTCTTATGCAGGAATCCGTCTAGGTAGGTACCAACGAAGGACCAGTTATTCTGCCGTGAAGCAGTAGTGTGCAAACATTACTTTGTGAGAGCTAGTGTCACTGGGCATTTGAGACTTAAGAACTGATGTCTCTGGGTGACTCGCGCAGTGTGGTGTCACACAGGAATGTTCTGGGTGACACAGCATTTGTTGTGGGCGGACGTTGCACTTACCATCATGTGAACGTTTTGCTCGTTTCGTCACTCTATACAATAAAAAAAAACTTAGTCCTAACAGGTGTTTATTGAATATCAAGCAGTCAGTTTATTAAAAAATAAAAAGGATAACCATTACTGCTATCTGGGCAATATCAATTTCGACGTTGATTACAATATTCATGTATTCAGACGCCAGAGGCAGACCCGTTGTTGACAATTGCCTTAATTAATTATTATTTCGAACTCCAAGAATTGCAATTTGTAGGCTGAATCAATTAGGCAATTGGGTTGTCAATTCCCGATGCATTTTTCAACAATGTAAGGCTCTATGCGTAATGAACATTTTAGTTCACTTAAATCTGTACCCTTTATATCAATGCGTGAAGAGAAAACTTTGTACCACTTTTTAAGCATAGTGCGCCCACGAAGGTTTGTGAGATTTGGCATAGTTAAATTTGTATGGTAAAGACTCGTGAAAGATACAATTTATATATAATATGTGTTACAAATACATTACATTTAATAAAATATAATATTCATTATTTACATTTATAGTGACAATGTCAACCACATAATAGTCTGTGGTCAAACAGGACACAGAGTAGAAATTGTCACCATGATATTTTAAAAAGGTGCCAAAAAAAAACTTAAAAGAAATATGAATTACGGTCGAATTACAACCACAGGGCAGACCACTGGTCTAAATAAATGGATGTGCAGCAGCAAGCATTACCTAAAATTTAACTGATCTACGAAACAGCACCTTGTCTGAAAATACTCAGATAATTTAAAAATATTTTATATTTCCTACTACATTTTTTATTTATTATTGAATCTTGTCTAATATTTTGTGAATTATTTTTTCATATTTTATGGCGAACATAAAAAAATGAATTACAAAAAATAGAGTTTCTTTCGCCTGTTGCATCACCGTCAGAGGAACATCATTACAAAAAGAAGTAGATTGAAATAAAAAATGGCATTTGACTAAAGAAATTTATAAATTTTGATTTCTTTCATTTGGTACATTAGCTATGCGATAGCCTTCTGCACCGTGGGTCGCGGGTTTGATTCCCAAACGGTACAAATATTGGCATCGTCAAGATATAGCTGTTCCTGGTCTGGGTGTACGTCTTTGATTGATTGATTGATTAAATAAAGAAGCACAAAAAATATGAGAAGTGGTACAATGGGCGGTTTTATCGATAAAAGCGATTTCTTACAGACAACCTTAGCATGGACAGGGGTGCAAGGGAGCAAAATAAATGCGTGGTTTCATGATGGGAAAACTTAATTGAAATATTTATTATTTACGTGTGAATTACAAATAAATAAATAAAAATAGAATTCGCCGTCTGGTGGCGGCTGAAAAGAATCTACCACACCATCTCATCCCGTGGGTGTCGTAAAAGTCGACAGTGGGAAAATAAAAACCATAAGATGGGCTGCAGCATCTTCCAGGAGTATCTGAATAAATATACTGCGGTTGCCAATTCGCCTGCCTAGAGCGGCAACTATGGCAAAATACCCCAAAATGAGAGCTACTAATTTTTGTGGCAATCTGTGGGAGAGGCCTATGTCCAGCAGTGGACTGGTGATATGCTGAACTGATGAACACAAGAACATAATATGTATATAACAAGGTCTTTGTGCAATTTATGTCCGTGAACACATTCACCATACAGGAGAACTTAAAGTATGGGGCATAATTATTCTTTTAATCCATTTGTAGGAAAAAACATTAAATTCTATAAATGTCAATTTGTACTATATGAGCTGCCGATGAAGCCTCTCGGAAAAGTTTATAGGCCTGTGCAAAGCACAAGCATAGTTACAAGCTGATACTACTCTTTCTACGAGTAGTATAAGACAGTAAATGTGAAAAGGCGATTAAATAGCAGTTTGATTATTTACGTAGACGAACATATGTAATTTCGGTATTGATTTCTTTGAAATTAACACGCCTATGGTATTATGTATGTATATTTATTTGATATCTCTTAAAATTTAATTTGACCCAGAAATGGAACACTTTTTTAATTAATAGCGGGAGTTGCGAGCGTACGCGTTAATTTATTTTTACTACGTACGTACGTATATACTTGTATGATGTAATATATGTTTTACATATTTGTCATACATTGTAGTTATTATGGATTATAATACGTCCTTATGTAATTGCTTATTAACTTTAAGTGCACTAATAATCATTCAAGGATAATAAAAATAAAGTATAATTTTTTTTATTGGATAAAGGGACGAAACGAGAAAAACTGTTCACCTGATGGTAAGTGAAACGTCTGCCCATAACCATTACTGTGTCACCCAGAACATTTCTGTGTGACACCACATTGCGCCCGTTACCCTGAGTCATCAGTTCTTAAGTCTCATATACCCAGTGATTGAGATACCTCTCAGTGTCCCTCAGAACGAAACACAGAAATGTTTGTTTACTACTGATTTACGGCAGAATCACTGTCCTTGTGGTGGTATATACTATCAAGACAGATTTCTGTATAGGAGTCCTACCACCAGTAAAATTTAACTGTCACTAATTAATCTTGTTTATATATTCTACTTATAGCAAAGTCCTCAACAGTGACCGTACGTAATATCTATAGTTGTAGTTTGACAACCGCGTATGACGACCACGTGGCCTAATGGTCAGAGTACCTGACTCTGGTTCTGGGTTCGAACAATTTATTTTTAATGGCTTAAGATAATATACCACCCCATCTCAGTCCGTGAGTGTAGTAAAACTCGACAAAGGGAAAATGAAAACCAGGAGATGGGCAGCAGCATCTTCCTTGAACATCTGAACAAATAACTGCAGGTTGCCCACCCGTCTGCCAAGCGTGGCAACTATCGCAAAATCCCCTCTAAATGAGAGCTACAAACTTTTGTCGCAATCTTTGGAGGAGGCATATATTCAGCAGAGGACTAGTGATATGCTGAAATGATGATGGTGATGATATCGGAATTCAAAGCTTTTCATAAAGAAAATATCACACAATAGAGCATGAGTGATTTTCTTCACGAAAAACTTTAACACGTATTTAAGTCTTCTTGTGTAAATAATATTTTCTAGAAGATAATAAAAAACGTCCCGCGAAAAAAAACTTTTAAGGATATCACGGTCGACCTTTAGTAGTTCGGATTTTCGTATGAAAATGCCTTTCATTTGCCATTCGTATTAACTAGAATTTTATAGGCGAATTCAAATCGGATATTAAAATATACTCCACCGACTCAAACAGGTGTAATTTCTGTTTAATAACTCATTCCTTCGTCATTGCCACACACTAACTATTGTTTTTTATTAAATTTCTCACACAACTTATGTAACAAAAATTGTCAATAATACATTGATAAATAAGGCAGCAAGCTAAATGGCAGCAAGTAGCTTTGCAATCAACCATATAGTTCGATAACCGTCAGGGAAGAAGCTTCTCGAGTGGCAACCTAGATGAAACGACAATCCTCATGGTTTTGCGATTTTGAGGTTGATGGATGTTGGTGGCCCAGGACCGTGTTTTGTAGTAGTCTGTGTGGGATGTCTATGTTCAGCAGTGGCCTTGTGGTGGTCTTAAGTGATGATGACGATGATGATAAATACCTAAACAGAGCAATGATATCTTAAAGATAAAAAATGTCAAAAGAATAGTACCCTAAAATATTTTTAAATTATGAAATATTAAAAACATGTACGTACATGGGCGTATAGTAAAAAACGTCTGAAAAGAATACCAGAAAAACTAGTGCCTTCTTATAGAATACGGAATAAGCTACCGTGAAATATTCAACCTACGACGGAAAGCAACAGCTAAGGTGGTGAGCGTCTGTTACTGCAATTGCCAGTTAAGCTGCCAATGTGGCAGATATAGAAAATTCTCAAAAAATGGGATACAGTTCATTAACAGTCCAGCAAAGGACTGTTTAAGTGCTGAGGACGATGATGTCGATATTGAAATTTTTAGTCTAGAAGTTCAAAAAAAAATTGAGGAAAGATAATTAAGGGATTTACTGGATAATTTTTTATATTATTATATGTCACTGTCTAAAGTTGGATTTTATAGGGGACAAATAAACACATGTGAACACCTCCTAAAGCATGAAAAATAATTTGAAACCTCACCCAGTTCGATGGAAATAGAATTTCAATTGCGACTACATTTACACATCTATGAAGCGGGGTTTCGTTCCGCGAATAATATTTGAAGTCAGTGCAAAATTTTATTCGACTTGATACATATGTCAATACATTCAAAATAGTCATGTATTGATGGATGATTTTATTTATACGAATACTAGGACAGAATAAAGGTAAGAACATATGATATAGAGTTGGATTTTATCGAACATGTTTACTTCGAAATTTTAAAGATTCGGATAAAAAAAAAAACTTATATTCTTTAATGGACCCACTATATAATTTCGGTGAAGTAATCGCTGTTAGCCTTTTGGCTTTTACAGCTTCATCAGATGCTCATGGACCCACTGCTGAGTACTCCGAGGCCTCCTCTAATTTCTGAGAGAGTTTTGGAGTCGAGAAAAGTCCGGCGCGCTACTCCAATGAGGGTTGGCGGACTTCACAAGTCGTCGAAAAGTTCTTATTCCTCAGACATTCAGGTTTCATCACGATGATTTCCTTCACCGCTGAGCACGTGATAAATTAGTACTCGCGTACTATTAAATTAAAGGCGAGCGCCCGGCCCCTGAGCTACCATGGCTCCTATTCTGTTAGCGAAATATTATTAAATTGTTTAAATAAATACTAGAATTCCGAAGTTTATTGAATAGCTTTTGCAGCATAGGACAGTCGTCAAAAGAAGTAGTTCAGGTTAATAGATAATTAAGGCACCTGGGTTTTTAAATAAACGAACAATTTTAGAGTTCAATATCTTAAATACATTTGTGTAGGATGGTTGGACCGTGTCTCACGTGTATTTGTTTAATGTTTTAAATACATTTCTTTCATCTTAAACGCTTTTGTGTGTAAGTCGGTACTGAGACGAGCAAGTCGTTCACCTGATTGTAAGTTCCTAGCCCGCCCATTACAGTTGCGAAGTATCCGATGAAGCTGTAAAAGCCGAGAAGGCTAACAGCAATTACGTCACCGAAAATATATATACAGTTGCGATGGAATCCAGAACTTTGCACTAAAAGTTATGTGCAGAACCCCACTGCGCACGTAACCTTAAGATATCTATTCTTAATTCTCAGACATGCCCTGAAATTTCTGCAGTACCTCTCTTAGCTAGGCCGATGTTCAGGTGCCGGGCGCACGCCTTAAATTTCATCTTCAGGACTGAGTTCGATGCCCAGTGCAAAAATTGCTCTTCGGCGGCATCTATAAAATCGTTTTGCAATTTTAAGTGCAGACTTACCACGTGCTCAGCAATTAAGGAAAACGTCGTGAGGAACATGAGCAGAAGAAATATATGTGTGGAATAAAAAATATTTCGTGGACATGTGAAGTCTGGCAACCAGCAGCAAAGCCCTCTAAGAAATAAGAGGATCCCTGTGGTGTTTGAACACCATTGCTTAATGGCAGAATAACTAGGTGGTACTTACTAAGGCGGAATTTTGGATTGGAATCCTAACACGAGTAATAATGTATTGCAGTTCATAACTTTATGATTTCGGTATAAAGTCTTTGGTCAAGGAACGTTTATACGATGTGAGAAAAACATAACATTTTATTTCGTAAAAAAAAACGATTCCCATTTTTAAACTTGCAATACATCTCAGTGATAATCTCGAGTTCACGTTACTAACTCGACTTCACGTTACTAAGTCCCACTTCACAAGCAGAAGAAAACATACATCGACTCGACGAGAGAAGAATCAATCGCCGAGCAGCGTTAAGTACCAACATAATGAATTTGCATTTCGTGTGGTGAGTGTCGTGAACCGAAAACCCAATAACTATAAACGACATATTCCATCTTAGTCCTTTGGGGTAATAACTTATCTTTGTCTAGATATTCATCGAAGTTTGGGGACCATAGTTATCAGTACCATACCATCAGGTACAGCACCAGAATTTACTTATTCTACGGAGCACAAGCCACGTCTCGTTTTAGTGCCGACTTTCTGGGAAGAGTGCCCAGTTGTCCCAGTTTTGGTTAGCAGTTCCTATGTTGTCAAAATACTTATTTCTCAGAAATGCAAACTCACGATGTTTATCTTCAAAGCTGCACTCCGTATATATGCAGTAAAAATATCGCTTACTATGGAAATTAAGGACGAGCTTATGGGTATGAGCCATTTTACCCATATTAACATTAAAAAATTAGTTTAATTTAACTAAAGTAATTAAACTAATACAATTCAAAATTGGATTGAAACTTGCAAAAAGGGATATTTATATTGCCAAACGATTTAACTCGCCAAAACGCGTCGAATGCAGACTTCGGGCTTATCAAAAGCGTGGTGCACACAAGTTCGCTTGCAACGCTGCCTCTGTGATCCATCAGTGCATTGAGTTACCTCAGTGCGGTGTCAACTTGGCGCCACAGCGGACGTCTATACTCTTTGATATCTTGTTTTGACAATTTTGACGTTTCCCTTGAAGGGTTTCGCGCCTTTATTTTCGAACGCATTTGACATTACATTTATTTTTTTATTGGAACTCCCGCGTGGGTAGTGAGTGTCGTGTTGTGTTTTATTTTTGTGTTTGTCGATTCGGCTCGAATTATTTGTTTTTTTTTAATGGATTGATTTCATTACGGATCGTGTTCCAATTTTCTTGATGAGGTACGTGGTAATTATTTTTATTAATTGGTACACTAGTCGGTCAAAAATGTCGAATAAATATAAGCGTAAATGTTAATGAGCTTTCAAGCTTGCAATAATAACATTAACAATCAGATGGGTTTTTGGTGTTTTGGTTTCATTAATAAGACTAAACAACAGGGAAAGCAACAGGACATCGTGTTATATGTATGTAATGTACGTATCTTAATTTATTAATATGAATTTCATCGAAAATAACTGTTTTATATTTTATCATAGTTACTGTTTCAATGATGTAAAGCAAACACCACATTAGAGTTAATGAACCTAATAGGTTAATGAAGCTTAAATTAATATTATATAATTTCTTACAATATCGTAAGATGGCGCTCTAGCACAATAAATAAAATTATTTGCGATTATAGACTCAGATTATTGTGTATTCGTATGTTTAATAAATGGTTGTCTACTGTTACAATACAACGACAGTTACAATATACTTTCAATAATTTTAGATTTGGGGTAGATTGATTGTTAGCAAAGCTGACTTGCTTTGCTAACAATCAATCTTTTCAGTTATGGAAATTCGGTAATTTCGCAATTATAGAATATGGTAACTTTGGCATATTTAGTAATATAAAAAAATCGGATAAACATAGGAGAACTTATAGTGAGAACTTGATTCTTACTACGCTATAGGCGCATATGTTAGATTCGATACAGAATAGGAATTCTAATTTTACCTTCGGTGGATATCAATTGTGATGAGAAACATTTATTTACTTTTAAAGTCGAATTACTTTTATCGTTTCCAATAAGACGACGAAGTGGTTGGCTACCCGTCACGTCTCTTTTACCGTGAGGGCGAACAGTGGGCTAAGTGGGTGGCCTCTGCCTGTCCCTTATGTGAGGAAAAGACATGGCTGTATGAATGTATGTACTCCAATAAGAATAATTCGTGTTTCAAATACATCATCATTCTAATGTATTAAAACAATGAGGAATTAGCTTGTTATTAAAAATTACTTCTACATGTTATCGAAATCTGTATCGAAAGATCTGTTCGAAGAAGACTACAGCTTACGAGATGAAGAAATTAATAGAACCGAGGCATAATAAAACTCAATTAGTTAAGATATTTAGTATTACCACATATTAAAATGTGACAAACTAAAAAGTCTACCTACCCGACTTGGAGCAACACAGAGAACACTTTCCGGGTCCAAAACCCTCTCAAAATTGAGCGGAGGTCTGTACCCAGCAGTGGAACAATTGGTTACTTTTATTTAACATGTGGACATCTTAACTTTAAGACGTATTTTGTTGCTCTGCTTATCCTATTAAGAATTTAAAAATTAAAATTGAAAAGAATAAATGATGAATAATCATTGATAGCGGCTTAAGAAGATAGGGTGGTAGATTACCATTCTATCTCATCCCGTGGGTGTCGTAAAAGCCGACAGAGGGAAATTAAAAAAACAGGGGACGAGCAGCAGCATCTTCCTAGAACATCTGGATAAAAAAACTGCGGTTTCCAACCCGTGGCAACTATGGCAAAATCCCCCCATAACGAGAGTTACAAAGTTTGTAGCAATATATGGGGGAGGCCTATGTTCAGCAGTGGACTAGTGAAAGGCTGAATTGATGATGATGATGACAAATCATTGAAATTATTACCAGACATTCAAGTCTACTAAGAAATAGTACCTTCCCTAGAAGCAGCACAAATGGCCCACATCCATGGAAAGTTTCACCATATCGGAATTGCAATCACCAACAGCGCAGTACCGGTATCATGGTCACCAGCACTCTAGTAATCATTATTGTCATCATTATCACTAGTGATATCACTCGCCATCTAACTAATCAGGTAGAAAGTCACTCAGAAAATCTAGAACTCCGCCGTCAGTCGGTCGCCTGAGCTTTGTGTGGCAATCAGCACGGTGATGTCTACGGGTGAGAGGTTTTAGAAGCTGGTGTATTCCCGCACATTAAGTATGCGAATTGATAATTGTTCAGTTATCAAAAAACGTAATTCTAAACGCAGCATAAGAATGAAGAGTAATATTCCTTTGTGATATTTCTATTAATACAGAAAATGGGACAGAGAATACAGATTAAAATAAATGTAATTTAGATTTAAGTTAGTCTGTATTTGGCTTAACGTTGATTTCCTCTTCCACTTCGCGTCCTCGCATCCGCACTGCATGTGTGGTCAATATTTACTTTTCACTGAACAACCGAATATGTGTTTGGTAATGTGCATAATCAGTGTTGCAACAAAATCCGTTTCAACAAAAATATTTTATAAACTGTAAATGCACTTTCAAAGGAAATGTTAAGTAATTAAAATTTTATATTATATAATTTTCTTTTAAATTGAATAAGGCTTTAATTTAGCTGTAGACTACTGAAGAGTACTAGTAGTACTCTACTTTGAGCCGTGTGGTGGCGGCTCGTTAAAAGAATACTACCACTCCATCTCATCCAATGGATCTCGTAAAAGGCGAGTGAGGAATTAAACTGCACTGTGCATCCAACAGCGCATGGTGGCGATGGGCTCACCACCTATCACATCAAGTGCATTCTATTGTTTTGGTGAAACGTGGATTGTGGCAGTCATCTGTTTTTGCAGTGAGCGCCCAGTCTCTGACTACCCCTTATGGGATACAGTCGTGATCTTATGTATGTAGACTACTGAGAAGCTTATGATGTTGGTAGAAGGTTCTGCATACATAAATATGTTTATGAGGTTTAATTAACTAATTTATTAAGCTCTCATCCGATAGGTGTCCGGCAGAGTAGAATAGCACCTGCCGAGGTGTCGTAAGAGGCGACTAAGGTATTGCCTTTATTCGTGCAGAATAATACGCAATGCTGTTACAATAATGCTCGTGGGAACGTAATTGGGAGTAAGAATTTTTTGACTCTTACTAAAATGGCGGCGACGTAGTTAGCCACCCGTCACATCTTGTTTTCCGCGAGGGCGAAAAGTGAGAGTGGCCTCTGCCTACCCTTTATATCGGAAAACGGCGTGACTGCATGTGTGTTACTGTATTTCTTTTAATGATTCAAATTAAATGTACAACAAATAATTGTAAAAGTTTGGGGAACAATAGAAAGAAAAGCTTTTGACTGATTCCAAATTCCTCTATACTTTGCACTTTTTGTTGTACTAAACGTATAAAGTTTAACTGTGTAATCTTAAACGTGTCTAACGAAGGGTTAAACTCTACTGGTTGAAAACATGAACAGTTTACATTTACAAATGTCAAAGCATAGCCGTGACGTAAGCACTCTCAAAATATCTCATAGTTCTCATATTCCACAGAGTAATAGATAAGGTACAAGCATTGAAACAATGTGTTTGTTTTGTAATTAGTGAATTAAATAAAACTTTGTTAAAGTATCAGTAACATTTATACTGTAATGTTAATCATGGCGGATGTCATAATAATACACATTACGGGGTAGGCCGACACAACACCTGTAGCCCACTTTACTCCCTCGCGGAAAACGAGAGGTGACTGGTGGCTAACCATGTCGCCGCCATTTTGGTTCGAGTCAAAAAATTCTTACACCCTATTGCGTACCCACGAGCAGTACAGTGACAGCATTACATATCTACATGTATTATTCTACACGAACGAAGGCTGTCCGTAACTTTGTCGCCCCTTACGACACCTCGGAAGGAATTTTGTTGACTTATTAACATGCTAATGGTGAAGTAGAACCCAGGTCATTCGCGTACTATGGAATACCAAGCGAGAGCGTAGCCCTTGATCGCTACCAAGTCTCTGTTGTAACTGGTGGTAGGATTCCTGTGCAGAATCCGTCTAGGTAGGTTGGAACCTACCTTTCGGGTCCAGCTGTGAAAGTTTAAATGGAATTATGCAAGTGAACTTTATTATAATAAAACGCACCCACGATATAGGAGATGTCCTTGTGTTTTTTTTAGAAGAACTGAATTATTTTAACATCAGTAATATTCCGGTTAACCATTCCATATAAGCCTTAAAGCTTGTGCTAGGAGATGGTTCAGTTCCATTTTCTTAATCATCACGCTACTGGGGTTTAAATTATTTTATTGTGGAATTCCATAGTAATTCTCAGAGCACATCATGACTTAAAAAACCTATAAATGTCACATCCACTGCTGAGTATAGGTCTTCTCTCATTTCGAGAGAGGATTTTGGGGCCAGGAAGAGTCCGCCACGCTGCTCCAATGACAGTTAGCGGATTTTAAATGTCGTCGAAATATTTTTATTCATCAGACATGCAGGTTTCTCCACGATGTTGTCTTTTACCGCTGAGCATATAGTAAATCACCACTTAAAAGTGCCGAACAATTTCAGTAGTGCCGGCAACGGAGATCGAACTCAGATCACTCGCGTACCTACTATGGAATTTAAGGCGAGCGCCCGGCCTCCTACCATGGCTTGACTTTGCATAATGACAATGCACAAATCACATCTCGACTTTTAGACTCAGAACATAAGTTTTTGTGAGCCACCACCACCACTTATCTGGTGGAGGAACTAAAAAAAAGTACATAACTACGTGTTTTTGTCACTAAGTGCAAATGTTTCGACGTCAAAAAATAACAAATGAAAATCTGTTTTGAGAACAATGTGAAGCCTTTTTCACTATAACAAAACCACGCAAATAGCTCTCAATAAAAAAGATATTATAAAGTAGTCGTTGTCCAGAAAAAAAAGCGGCCGAGATGAGTACAGTATTACAAACATGTTTGCGTACAGCGGATTAATTTTAACTGAAATTAGAACCTTGGGGCTCTAAAATAAGTGGCATTGTAAATTTAAACGAACGCATTACTTATTAGTGGGCCCGTTTTTGTGTATGTGAACAGGTTTGATACGTATTCGTTAGGTCTTGTAATTAGGGCAGGTGTTCGATGGACCGCTTCTATTTTGTCGTTTTATGGTTTCATTTTTTATTTTTAATCCCCTGATCTCTAGCGGTTGAGGTTTCGGAGAAACTGTGATAGGGAATTAATTTCCCATGCTCTGTTTACTTTCGTTATTCGTGTATATAAACATGTTTAAATACTTATTTGCTCTTTTATTCGTAATGCTTAATGTCTTGTGTTCTCTGACAGCATTAGCATGAGAATATACTGGCTTTATATGCTATAGATCTTTTATTTATCTTTATAACTAGTGGGCTTTCGTCTGAATTTCTTTTATATTGTAGGTGTGTTTTATATAGATAAACTTAGAATGCACATCAAAGTCAGATTCGAAAAACAAAAATTTGTGTTTGTGGTCAAATGTTGGTTACGGCTGAGATTTGATCCGTGGACCCGTGGCGTAGAAGTCATATACTTTGACCGCTGGGCTACGCTATACACTATGTTGACTGCTTCTGGTATTTACCGAAAGATCACCGTGGTCGAAATAGTTTTTTACTTTTACTTCAATTAAACGTCTATTAAAACATATAATCATCAACATCAATGAACATAAAAAATTTAAGAAAAAACTGCAAAGCATTTAACAAAAATAAAGAGCGTTTCTAATAGAAAAAAAATATGCATTACAATATTGTTAAATACGATTTTGTGAGCTAATTACAACTACCCACGTTTTACAATTTATTTTTTTAGGTTTTAGAGGCGAACACATTTATCTAATATAGGAAAAAGAAAGTTATTACGAGTATATGGTTAACATATTTAAGTATGAGAAAAAAAAACTTTAGCAATGTTAAAAAAAGGTAAATTAAATAATAAAAAATATATATGTGTATAAATTTTTATAACTTAAAACATGTGAGCAGTGTGGTAGCGGCTTAAGAGAATCTACCACCCCATCTCATCCGTGGGTGTCGTAAAAGTGGACAGAGGGAAAATGCAAACCAGGAGATGGGCAGCAGCATCTTCCTGGAACATCTGAATAAGTCTGCGGTTGCCAACGCGTCTGCCAAGCGTGGCAACTATGGCAAAATCCCCCCGAAACGAGACCGACAAACTTTTGTTGCAATCTACGGGGGAGGCCTATGTCCAGCAGTGGACTAGTGATAGGCTGAAATTATGAATGATGATGAACATAAAACATTAAGTAAAAGTAAACTAGGGTGTGAAGAAAGCATATTGGATCCATGCATGACTGTTATTAATATTGGAGAATATTTTGAAAAATGATTCGCCACGCCCGGCGGTAAATGCATTTCATTCTTTTAATTTCATGTAAAGCAATGTAAATAAATAAATAATTATGATCATACATCACTACAACCAGCTATTGCGGTATTTTTAAAGAACCTAGATCCACTGCGGACGTAGTCGCGGTCTTCGGCTAGTATATTATAAGTAGGTACAATTTCAGTATAAATATGTAACCCGATCAGTAAACAGCGTGTTGAGGACCTGGATATCTGAAATACATATTTACTGGTGGTAGGATTCCTATGCAGGAATCCGTTTAGATAGGCACCACTCCAGGATCAGTTATTCTGCCGTGAAGCAGTAGTATGCAAACTGTACTGTGTTACGGTAAGAAGGGCACTGAGAGCTAGCGTAAACACGGGGCATATGAGACTTAAGAACTCATATCTCAGGGTGAAAACGAACATAACGTTCATCTGATGTTAAGTGTAATGTCCGCCCATAACAAATGCTGTGTCACCTAGAAAATTTCTGTGTGACACCACACTGTGCCCGATCACCCTGAGGCATAAGTTCTTAAGTCTCATATGCCCAGTGATTACGCTACCTCACAATGCCCTTCAAACCGAAACACAGTAATGTTTGCACACTATTGCTTCACGGCAGAATACCTGACACTGGGGTGGTACCTACCTAGATGGATTCCTGCATAGGAATCCTACTACCAGTAAACTTGCTGTTTAGAGGCTGCAGTCCGTTATCGGTGTGGCATTTTTCGAGACAGGCTCACGGAAAGTCGAGTCTTATAGGGTGATATCTTACGGGATGCGATGGAAGGATTTTCTTATGCAATCACGCGGTAAGTTATATTTGGAAATCGATGTTGATTAAAGCTCCACTGCTGAGCACAGGCCTCCTTTCATTTTTGAGAGGGCTTTGGAGTCGGGATGAGTGCCACGCTGCTCCTATGCGGGTTGGACTACACATGTCCTCGAAATATTTACTTTACTTTAGACATGTGGGTTTTCTCACGATGTTTTGCCTTCACCGCTGAGCACTTGGTAAATTAGCACTTTTTGATTGCAGAACATCGAACTCAGGTCACTCGCGTACGATCAAATTAAGGGTGAGCGCCCGGCTCATGAACTACCATGGTTGCTAGATGTAAAGTGGAAATTCCGATAGTGACGTCAAATGTCGCCTAGTCCTGAGTATTCATTTATCTACACTTTCCCATAGGTTTTTTGATATATTACGTCACTATAAGAATAATAAGAGCTATGTTTTACGAGTAGCTGTATTTTACCTCTGGTGTTGTCACCATAAATATTATGGTGAAATTACGAAAAAATACAATTTCTAATTCAGCTGAGTGATATATAGTACCAAGTTATTAGCAAGTTGCATTTAAGCTTTCTTGTTATTCTCAGAATCGTGGAGTGCTAAGACTTACGCTTTGTTGCACGCTTTAAGGACGAACAACACCACAAGACCACGTCGCCTCTCTAAAACTGTTTAATGTTCGTGGTGTCTTTGCACGATTAGTGATGAAATGTGAATAGATTCTTAAACAATATGTGAAACGGTAAAAATGTTAATTTTATTAAATTGTAGCCAAACTAAAATAACAACGATGCTTATTATAAGAATTGAAAAATGCAAATACGTGTTCCTTCGCTCGTTTTATTAATAAGACTTCAATTTTTAGCAAGTCAATCAATATCCTTCAAGTTAATTATGATATATATATATATATATATTTTTGTTAAGGGAAGGCGCCGATGTCTGTCACACAGTTTATACTAGCACAGACACTATCGTTAACTCTATCTAAGTTATTAAACTATTTTTCATTCCGTAGAATTGTGACATGTCATAAGTGTTGCTACTAAAAAAGTTCTCCACCGAAAAAGAGACAAATTTGACCCATTTGAGGGCAAAAAAAATGCTACGTATTTTTTATGTTTTACTTACAAAAAGGTAAATCTAAATATTTACTTACTCAAGTGACATAATACAAAAATAACAAATATTTCAATTTCACGAACCATATATCGAATTAACTTTAATTACTTTATTTTAAGTTGGCATCACTGCCTACTAATTCCAGGTTTAGTAAACCTTTTAAAAAAAGGTTTTAAAAAAAACTATTACTGGAAAGTATAACTAATGTTACTCCTGATAAATGACAAAAATGTATCAGCCATATATTAATCAAAGAAGAAGATAAGATGTGCACTCTCGACGATTTGATTGACACAGTCGCAGACTCTTTAATAATTCATGTCAGCGATGATGATGATGATGAAGATAGTGATATAAGTATTAATGATTATTAAATATTATAATAAAAATATGTTACCTTTACTTGTGCGTTTTTTACTGTTTGCGATGAAAAGGGACGTAATTATCACTTGCCGTAAAACCACTTTTAATATGGAGCACTGCACTTAATAAAATGGATACATTCACTAACAAATAAAATATATGTCAGAAGTTCAGACTCGTATTGAAATGTAAAAATGTGCCCGGCCAAAAATGTCAAAAAATGATAGCTGTCAGAATTCTACGGAATTAAAAATCATATAATAGCTTCAACAATGTAAATTACTTTTAAGATACTTTGTAATGTGTTTGAGCTGAAGTTGGAATAAATAAATAATTAAAAATAAAATGCAAATACACCTGATTGTAAATGCAACGTCTGGCAGTTCTGTGCGCCCGTCACCCTGAGAGATCAGTTCGTAAGTCTCATATGCCTAGTAATTACATTAGCTCTCAGTGCCTTTCAAGCCGAAAAACAGTAATGTTTGCACACTACTGCTTCACGGCAGAATAACTGGCCCTTGGTTACCTACCTAGACGGGTTCCTGCATAAGAATCCTGCCACCGGTAATGTACCAAAGGAAGAATAACTAGTACGTGATAATATTGATAATATTACATTGACGACATACTATGAATGTTATAAAACAGCTCTAACATAATTTCGCTTACTTTATAATCCGGAAGTCGATCGATGGAAGTGGTTCAGGACCGTTTTGTATGTCAATGTATCTATCTACTCGTAAGTAAATAATTTGAAGCTCATAACTGTCTAAGCAAATGCTTAGATATCTAAGTATAGTTAATAGAATAGGGCGTTACTTTATGGAAATCCATTATAATAAGTATTAAATGCAACGTCTGCCCATAACAAACAGTATCGCCCAGAATAAACAACTTGTGTGGCATAACACTGCGCTCGTCACCCTGAGACATCAGTTCTTAAATCTCATAGTCCCCGTAATTACACAAGCTAACAGTGCCATCGGACCGAACCATACTATGGTTGTACACTACTGCTTGACGAAGAATCCTAATACCAGTAATACCCAGTAATTTATTGGCTATCAGTACCGTTTAAACCGAAACAGTAATTTTTACATACTACTAATTCACGGCAAAATAACTGGCACTGCGGTGCCTACCTATACGGATTACCGTATAGAAATCACCATCTAATACGATAACAAAATCATAAAGTGTAAAATAAATAAAAAAAATATCTCTATTATGTGACCAGCCTCTCACCAAATGTCACCTTTCAAGGTGGGAATTTTAATACACGTATGATTTCTCCATTCAGTCATGCCATAAATAGCAAAATTGAATAATGCCATAAAAGTTAAGATTCAAAAGGAGGTCGATGTCAAATTGATGCGTAGATCCTTTTGTTATTTTTGTAAATGGCCATGCGTAGATTCTTGTGTGGCAATGTAACGAGCGCGTGGGCGTGTTGGCGCCTTTTTATTGGCAGAATTATGCAACTTTTGCCTTTACGTCCCTTGTAATAAACGCTTTTACGAGGATTTTCGAGCATCGAAACTACGACATTTCATTCCTTGTTATCTCGAACTGCGATATAAAATAATAAATCGGCTTTATAAATTTTTACGACCGGTAAATGTTTATTCCTGTTAATGTGCAATCGGTTTTCTATTCGCAGTTGTCTAAATTATAAGTGGGCGTTTTAGCGTCAGACAGGTTATTACGACAGTCCTCGTTCAATGACCTGTAATACGTTCATTATTAAAATTGCAAATTTCTTTTCTTATATATATTCGAATGTGGCGAGACGAGCAAAACATTCACCTGATGTTAAGTGCAACGTCCGCCTATAACAAGTGTTGTGTCATCTAGAATATTTCTGTGTGTCGCCACACTGCGCCCGCCCCCTGAGACATCAGCAGCCCAGTAATTACGCTAGCTCACAGTGCCTTTCAGACCGAATCATACTAATGTTTGCACGGCAGAATAACTGGCCCTGGGTTGACGGATTCCTGCAAAGGAATCCTACCACAAGTGAACAGTTCGTATACAAACCTTCTTATGTTTTGCAATGGCCAATTTGTATCCATTCTTTTTCTAGCTTACAACTTTATACATTTTCGGAAATTAATAAATATTTACAGAAAATGCATTATTGCCCATATTTGTGGAACATTGAAATTATTTATCGGGTATACATTTTCGGTGATGTAACTGCTGCTAGCCTTCTGGGCTCTTACAGCTTCATCTGATACTGTGCTCGCGGGCCAGGGGCCGGCGTGCCAGGGGCTCCGCGTGCCAGGTTTGGTTTGACCCAAACATAAATAAATAAATAAACACCTAAAAAACCTCGAAATTGGACTCCGTCGCATTCGCTGCGTGCTTTCGCGATTTCGAATATCTTAGATGTTTTAAGTCGTCTAATAACCGTCCGAGGGAGGCTGCGGGCGTCCATTCGGACTGTCGACTTGTGTGTCGGTAACTCTGGGCGGTGAGAACCGCTCTGGTATTTATCGGGTGTATAGGTACTGTGGTCGTTGCTGAATCTCTGACACTAAAAAAATACAAAAGCGAAGTATATAGCATCATAAGTAATGCCAGTAGAATCTCATGGAGTTGGAATACCCATCAATAAGTAATTAGTGGTATTTCTTTCAGTCTGAGAGATTTATCGGGCAATCTCGCAAAGTCCACAAATTGTGAGTGGTGTCTCGTAGTTACGGGTTACTGTCCCGGACTTTTTATATGTATAGTCAAAAGTACGTGCGTATTAATTCAACGAAATGCGCAAGACCATTTAATTCCATACATTCAATTGCAACAAAAAACTGAGTTAGTCAGTTTTCTGCCCCTTAGCGGAGATTACAACTTCAAAATTCTAGAAGTACCTGTAGTTGCCACGCTTGGCAGGCGGGTAGGCAACCGCAGTTTATTTATTCAGATGTTCCAGGAAGACGCTGCTGCCCATCTCCTGGTTTTAATTTTCCCTCTGTCGACTTTTACGACACCCGCAGGATGAGATGGGGTGGTAGATTCTCTTAGGCCGCCACGACACGGCCCCAAAATGTTATCATTATTTATTTATATTCCTGCAATTTGGAGGTAGAAAACTAAAAGTGAGTCTTCACATGGACAAGATCGGGAAAAAGAAGAGTAGTTCGAACCGTAATACATAAAATAAATAAAAGTGTTTTAAACCGTGTTAAACTAGTTCGCTACTGCATGGCCAAGAAATAGACATTTACATTTTTTTTTATATTACTCGGCCTTCTAAATAAGTCTTAATAATTTAATCAAATGTTACGGTAACTATAATGATAGTATAAGAATAAGTAACTTATATAGTAAAATAATTGCACATCGACACATTTACTTTTAACTACTGCCAAAAATTATCTTAAAATGAAAAGCTCGTCACAAAGGTTTTCCTAAATTTACATCTGTAATGACAACTCTGACAACTCTCTTTTAGGACTGATGGTCACTGTTAGCCCGAAGGCTTTTACAGCTTCGCCGGATTGAAAGGTGGCATAGCGCTGAGGGCGCTTAGCCGATACCTTTATTTATGGATGACTGGCGCAAGGGCCCCCGAGAGGGGACCTCGGCTTGGACCGTCATCCTGTTCGCGAGAGTAACAGACTCGAGGGTGCCCAAGGGGGCCGGTCTCGGCTCGGTCAGTTACTGCAATCGGGAGGGCAATATTACTACTACTATAATTATTAATACCATGATTATTATTAGATAAGTTTACCACCAATTCGGAATGCGTTTCCGCTGGAGAAGAAATGGCGCAAGAAACTCCAGCGACGCTTCTGTTTATGACACTACTGCTAGGGGAGAACCGGCCGATGCGATGCGGCGGTATCGCGAATAACTTTGTCTGATACGCCCACGCCGACGGCGGGGGCGGTATGATGGTGATAATGTGTGTTTGTGTAGTGTTGAGTAGAGCGCTTGGGCTCTAGTGGTCGCGTCGTCAGGGTCCTCGAGGACGTGCCTCGGTCTCCTTTTTCCGCGGGTCGAGTTTTGGTGTATCGCGAGGGGATTGTATGTGGCGGCACTGACAACCAGTGGGTTGGGGTGCGTGGCGGCAGAGTAGAAGTATCGGCAAGAGGCCAACTTTAGATATTGGGCTATGGTAGGAAGCCCTAAATCGATATGAAGGTTAGCATTACGCACGAACCACGGTGCTCCCGTGGCTTTACGCATGAATCGATTTTGTATTACCTGAAGTCGGTGAATTTGACGCGGGGAGGCATGCGCAAATACGGGGCTTGCGTATGTCATAATTGGCCGAATACAGGCTTTGTAAAGTGTAATTTTATTACGTGGGGACATTTTGCTATTTTTATTTAGTAACGGATGTAATCGGCCGAGGACGAACGCCGCTCGGTTCCTTACTCGGTTAATATGTGGACCGAAGCTGAGTCTCGAGTCTAATAGGACGCCTAAGTATTTGACTGTCTTTTCCCAGGGGATTGGACGATCGAATAACTCTATGGTGAGGAGATGCGGCGTAATGCGCCGCGAGAAGTACATGGCTGCACTTTTGATTGGGTTGACCTCGATCCTCCATTTCCGAAACCAGTTCCCGAGGGTTCGGGCTGCGGATTGGAGGCGTTTAGAGATAGTGTCTGGATTACGTCCAGACACATAGAGGCAGGTATCATCTGCGAAAAGGGCGAGTTCGACGCCGCTGGTGTGCGGTATGTCGTTCGTGAAAAGGGTGTAGAGCACGGGACCTAAGACTGAGCCTTGTGGTACGCCGGCTAGGATGGGATGTGATTCGGATCGCACCCCCTCGACGCGGTAGCGGAAGGTTCGACTGCGTAAGAAATCTCGTATGATGAGTACGAGGCGATCTGGCACACCGAGTCCATATAAATTGTATATAAGCCCGTTGTGCCAGACCTTGTCGAACGCTTTCGCCACGTCGAAGAAGAGCGCTCCGGTATGAAGCCCGCGTATGAAGCGGGATTGAATGTGCTCCGTTATGCGGTGCACCTGCTGGGTACATGAGTGTTTGGCACGGAATCCAAACTGCTCGTGGATGGGGATCCCTCGAGAGTGCATGAAGTCTCTTAAGCGGGCGAGAAGTAGGCGTTCGTATATCTTGCCTAAGGCCTTGAGGAGGCTTATAGGCCGATATGCGGTGGGATCGGACGGGGGTTTATTGCAGGGCCAGCGCCAAAAGGCCGAAAACTAAAGTCGGCAGGCTAACTATCGCAACGACCCTTCCTATGCACTGCTTTCTCCCTCCCCATCGTCTCAGTTTCCTTTAAAGTCTTATTTAGACGTACCTCTACACGTACGTATCATAAAAACGAGAACTTCTTTAGGTACTCGTAAAGTTATATAGCATGAGCTCAGTTACAATATTAATGTTAGTAAATTACGATTTAATTGTAACGGCCAGTTTAGTCTATATTTATAATTTCCAGGAAAAGACGAATCCGGATCTAGCAACTCTAACTAGTTGCAAGATTATAAGAGACGTGATCGACGATGATCAATAGGTACGAAGATTACGTGACTCATTTCCCAACATCAAAGTTAGGGATTCAAAAGCTTCGAGACTTTATTAGTAAATCGAACGTATAATTGTAATTTTTATTGACTCAAAACAAATTCAGGAAATTATTGCTAATGTGGGACTCATTGTGCCATAAAGACATTAAAAAAGAATAATTTTTTGCTCTTAGATTTCGGTCCGCATCACAATATTAACGTAAGCAATGATTGCATCTAGGGGAATTTCAAGTGCGATTTTACCTAGCCAACATATTCTCTTTGTGAATCTTTTAGGACCACTGCGTAGTCTATTGCTTTTATAAAATGTCAAGGAATAGTTTTATATTTAAAAGCTTTGTGTATTCCGAGCGCTGGAATGTGTTCACATTTTTCTTACCTCTAAAATTTTGAAAATTAATTTACTGTTTTTATGTACGACTAAATTTTCTTATATATATAAAAAAATATATATATTATATTATTAAATAAAAATAATTTTACGTCATCCACAGAACAAGATAAAATGGATGCAGTGTCTTACATTGACTTTTAATGCCTGATACATTTATTTTTAAAGGGAAAACATAACGTGGTTTGAAATCAATTATTTGTGTAGTTTCCTGATTGAAAATAAAAAGTCTGTAAAGTATGTAAAGTCTGCGTTCTGTTTAAGGAAGTATATTAAAGAGCGTGTTTAAAATACGAACGAAATTCGACAAAAACTGTTACATGGTTCCGGTTTTTTTTTAAATCAATCTTAAAAATAAAACTCGTTTAAAATTGAATTGAGAACTCCGTAATGCGGACTACCGCAATCGTTACAATTGTGTTATTACACATGAAATGTGCAGACGAACAGTTAGCGCATTGTGATTAATACAGAAGACAATTAAAATGTAGACGCGGCTTAATTTAAATATCCGTGAGTCACGTAGCAACAAGCTTTTCCGTTTGCGTAATAAAAATTTTTGGCGGTTGGCTATGGCCGGATGGTTTAATCGTTGCAATTTGTAACATACTTTATCTACCAAATCTTAGTTTAGTACGATAAAATAAAAAAAATTGAAATGCCTTTAAGAACTTAATATATGTGTCATCAATTTTACAAAGCAAACAAAGTTCCACTTTTAAAAAATGTAAAAGCGATCTTTTTTCTTTCATGTTGTTGATGTTGTAAGCTTCTTATCTTGTGAAGTGCGTGCTTAACTTTACGTGGACAACCTAAATCCGATAGCCAATTTACCGTAGTCGTTTCCAATACAAAAATTTAAAGCCAAAGTGGTAGCCCGGGGGCCAGGTGCTCGCCTTTATTTTAACAGTTCGCGAGTGACCTGAGTTACTGAGAAGTCCTTGTCTTATTTTGAAGTCTGTTAAAAAGGACACGTAACGTTAAGATTCAGTGTCAGATGGAGGGATTTACGATGGGTATCTCAGGGTGACGGGCGAGGTGTGCTACCACTCAGAAGTGTTCTGGATGATACAGCATTTGTCGTTGACGTTGCACTTACCATCAGGTGTACGTTTTGCTCGCCTCGTCACTTTATCCAATAATAAAAAATAAAATGGAACTTGGAATTTAAGGACTTATATATGGCATAGACATTCAAAGCACGAATAACTTATAGTATGTGTAAGTTTGATCTGTAGTGATTGCTCGGAAATGTCACTATAACCCTAAGCGGTCAAGGGGACATTATCGGATTACCATACTTTGGAACTTGAGCATTATTACCTTTGTACGTCGAACGTCGAGTGTCACGATTGAACGGCAGCTTTGGAAGCAAAATTTCAATGAATATCCTGGAAGAAGAGACGTAATTTTGACGTGATTTAACCGAACGTAGTTGGAAATGTATAAAATAGAGAGGATAAACCCTTAGGATAGGTAGATGTTATAAAAATTGCTGTTTGTGAGTTAACAAAGACGTTTTTAACTAGTCTACTACTACTAACGAACTACCCAATTATTCAATAATTTGTTTGAATTAATTAAACAAAACATTAAAAAAAGGATATTTTACAGATTCTAACCATAACTAAAACTTGTAAACCTATTATAAATAATTCCGTTTTCTCCATTTTACTTTTTTTTCATTTCTGTTACATATAAGGTTTGCAATAAAGAATATAAATAAATAAATAAATCTGTCAACATGATCTAAATTGATAAAAACCCCAACGAAACGAATTCGAAGATTTCTCCTGTATCGTTAGTACGATTTACAGACATAAATGTCACATGTACAGCACTACCAGATCTGAAAACCAAAATTATGTGTTATTGCACAAATGTTAATTTAGTCTGGGACTCGAATCCAGGACCTTTACCTGCGGTGTAGAAGTCAAGTATTCTGGCCATTAGGCCACTTGGTCGTCAATTTGAGGGCATATGAGACTTAAGAACCTATGTCTTAGAGTGACGAGCGCAGTGCGGTGAAACAAAACTTTCCTGTTCAAAGGTCGGAACATTGCCACTGTTATGGACAGGAGTAGGACTTACCATCAGGTGAGCAACTTGCTCGTCTCGTTACTTCCGTAAAAAACCAATACCTAGTCTACTTTACTGGCAAGGAGGCATTCTATTATATTGTTCGGGGGTTAAATGGAAAGTGCCTTACTTCCTTTATTCGCTATTAATGACGAATTACAAAATAAACTGGCTAAATATTTGCTCGTATACCATTAAATGATGAAGTCAGTTTCAGTCCATATTTTAACAAAGGTAAATAATGTTTATGTACTCTACTTACAGGTGTTGTGTATAAATGTTTAAAGTGTAAAATACAATGTTTTGTATAGGTTTACAAGTTATACGTTTTTACGTTATATACTTTATTATTAAATATTATTCTGCTCGAAGAACGCGGGAGTAAGAATTTTTTGACTCTCATCAAAATGGTGGCGACGTGGTTCGCGCGGCGTGGACGCCTGTCGCGTCTCGTTTTTCACGAGAGCGAAAAGTGGGCTACGTGGGTGGCCTCTGCCCTACCCCCTATATGTGAAAAAGAGTTATATGTATTAAATAAACATTTAAATTTGTTAAATTAAAATATCTTTAAATAAGAGTCACTGACCATTGTTTATGAACCGAATATCTGTTGTTTGCTTTGGAGGTTTAATTTGTTTGTCCGCCGTAAGTTGTGGGTGTAAGAGAATGTACCCCCCCTCTTATTCTGTGGGTATTTTAAAAGCAGACTAAAAAACCCTAAGATGGCGCAATCATTATCTTAGATATGCCCTAAGAGATGCGAATTATTTGGTACTGTGATATCGTTTGACGTGTGGTAGAGGTGTAATAAAATCTGCCACCCCATCTCATAACTTGGATGTCTTCAAAGTTAACAGATGGAAGGAACTGAATTTTAAATCTCGTGGCTTCCTACAAGTGGCGTAGTTACTAGCTTGGAAATATGAGACCAAAACTACATAGACTGGAGACGGGCCTGTCTTAGATGCCAAGCGTCAGCTAACAGTGCGATCAAAAATCTAGCTACAAAGGGTGGTGATTACGACAAACCCTTTCTTCTTTTGAGAGTCCTATTTCCAGCAGTTGACTAATAAGAAGCGGATAAAGAAGAATCTCTCTTTGTCCTTCTGTATGTTTGTTATTTTTTCATGGCTCAATCGTTGAACCTATCTTGACTAAATTCGGAACAGAGATAGCTTGGAGACGGACATAAGATAATTTTTATTCTGGAAGATCAGAGCCTTCACGGTATTTTTAAAAAACCTAAATCCACGCGGACGTAGACGCGGACTTCAGTTAATTAATCATAAAAATTACACTAGTCCCTAATTTCACAAATTTTGAAGCCATGCTCTACGACTATGAATAACAAAAATGTAGTTTTGCCAAATAGAAATAATCGCAAGTAAAAAACCAACTAGTTTAATTTATGAATCATATTTTGCTGAAATGTCGTCCAAATTCTGATTGTTGCTCAACCGCTTGATGAATCAGGCAAGACGCTCTCCGCTTCATTCTCCGAATTAATTCAGCAGTGTGACCTACATTTTAAGATTAAGTTTTATACTTGCTTAGTAGTGTAGAAGAAAAATAGTTTTATAAATATTTGAATATATAGTTATGACATTTAGCCATCCGTAGATCAGTAGTTGCGCGTTCGCTATTAACAGTAGTGAGTGGCTAGAGTTCGATTTACGGTACTATCACAATTACATTTATAATTTAAATTTTAAGTTCCGATGCTGCCGATGGTGAAGAAAAACTTCGTGAATAAACCGGCATGTCAGGAGAAATAAATAATATTTCGACGACACCTGAAGAACGTTAATCCATGACTGGCTTGTAGCGTGGTTGACTCTTCTTGACTCCTGAACCCCCTATAAAATGAGAATAGCCCTGTGCCCAACTAGTGGGTAATTTATAGGCTGCTTTACTTGATGACTTATACTATTATTTCAACGTACAATATAATTATCAATATCAGCTTTTAAGCGGTCCTCTGCTGGACAATGGCCATTCCCAATATTGGAGAATTTGTTATTATGGGCACGTAATCGTCACGCTTGTCAAGCTTGATCTCATTACGAGACTCCTTCTATTCTTATAGCTGCTGCTCATCACCGGAATTGACATTTTTCTTCAAATCTGGCATGTCTAACAATACTATGTAATACCGTCATCTGACATGAACTTCATGACTTTTCTAATTCTTCTTCCCAGAGTAATCATTTCAGCACACAACTAGTCCACTGGTAAACATAGGCCTCCCCAATAGATTACCACAAGTTTGTAGCTCCCAATTGGGGGTATTTTGCCATATTTGCCACACTTATCAGGCGCGTTGGCAACAGCAGCTTATTTATTCAGAAGTTCCAGGAAGATGCTGCTGCCCAGAGTAATAAGTTTAGTCAACTTTTACGTCAAGCACAGTATGAGAGGAGGTGGTAGTTTCTCAACGCCGATATCACTGGTGGTAGGATTCTTACACAGCAATCTGTTTAGGTAGGTAGCACCGCAGGACCATATATGCTGCCGTGAAACTGCAGTGTGCAAACATTACAGTATTTTGGTCTGAAGGGCAGCTAAGAGCAGTAGCTTAGGGGGACCGGGTAGTAGTGTGGTACCATGGAAAAGTTCTGTGATGTGTGTGCGGGCTTTGCTATGGGCAGACGTTGCATTTACCATAAGGTTTACGTTTTGCTCGTCTTGTCACTTTTCTCCTTTGAAAACAAATCATATGAAAACAAGCGGCACATATGACATCAACAGAATTGTTAATTTTAAAATAGCAACCTTTTCTATCAAATAATATTTATGGTTAATAATTCGCTGTAGTTCTTTTATCGCTTCTTATTCATAACAGAATATATGGTAGTGGAGTTGTTTTAAAGTTTCAAAGTGGCATGGGAAATATCAATTATTTGTATATAAAAAAGTCTCATACCACTGTCAATTATTTTATCAGAGACATGCTGATATGCGTAAAAAGCCATTTCACAAAATTTTAATAACGCTTAATTGACAATTCCGGTACGAGCGCATCACTTTCGTGACATTATTAAGTGACAAGCGGAGACGTGGAATGAACATTATGTTATGGCATTATTTATTGCACGTATTATGTATGCATTACTGGCGGTAGGATTTTTATGCAGGATTTATGCCAGTTATTCTGACATGAAGCCACTGAAGGTTAGTGTAGTTTCTGGGAATAGAACTAAAGAACTGATGTTTCAGGGTGACGGACGCTGAAATGGCCTGGATATCACAGCATTTGTTATGGGCAGACATTGCACTTACCATCCGGTGAACATTTAGCTTGTTTTGTCACTTTATCCAATAAAAAAATGCCATCTATAGGGTCAGATGGGAAATATGTACCATGATCTTAATCTCTGTTAAAAGCTATAATAAGCTTCATATATGTCATGTTATATCTTCATGAATAACATTTGAAATCCATTTTAAAATGAATGCTTGTATTTCATTCGCAAATTAGTTAAAAAGTAATAATCTATGTTAGTATTTATGCAAATAATAAATGATAAATTAAGGATCCTTAATTCCATATAAAAAGTAAGTGGCAACAAAGAAAAAATAATTGTAAAAGAATATTTTATTTTTGTGTAACAATAAAATAAATAAGCTGTGTATTATTTACGTCTTTGGACATTAATCCGAATAGTTTTGTATATGTTTATGTTATTATTAAATTACGGCTTAATATATTTTTTTTAAGTTATTCTAAAATGTTTATTGTATCTATCGCAAATTTTTCTACACGCTTTTCTACACGGGTTGCCTGAGAGAAAATGTCAATAGACATTAATTAAGTCCGCACTTCGTTATCCTTTTAATTAAGGCGAATAACATAAAGTTTCAATAAATAAATAATTTTAGTTTAATATACCACATTGCAACTTTCTAAACTGAATTCCCCCCATGGGTGAACTACTGTAATATAATAAAACAGTCCTATTGAATTTTTTATCTTAACCTAATCGCATTTCTTTCGGTATATAATTATAAAAAAAATAAACCTTATAAATACATTGTTAAGCAATATAGCATAAAAATGTGTTAAACTAATCATTTAATAAAAAAATAATATAATAAAGATAGTTCCTAATTAATAAAAATGGAAGTAACTAACTTCAAACCAAGAGAAATAATCTAGGCAAGATTAAATGCACATGCCAAGTTTTTACAAAAACTAAATAAATCCAAACCTAATTTTATAAATCGGTTAAAGGAGTGGGGAATATAATTGAATGAGAAAGAAGTTAGATCTTATTTAACCCCTAAAACGTATCATTTATTGAGCGAAGAGTATTGGTAGAAAGTCAAGTATATGCTCAAGTAGGCTCTGCATTACTTTATGTCAGAACGTATCTACGAGTATCGTTCTGGCTACAACACAAAAGGCACAACTGGCTGTCCATAGAGGAGTGCTGGTTTCCATACTTATGTATGGTAGTGATTGTTAGGTCTGGCAGAAGGAGTGCAAAAGTAAGATTATTGGTTTAAAAAGGAACAGAGTGGTAAGGGAACGTTGCGGTGTGGTAGAAGACGTTGTGATAAATATAGAGAAAAGGATGCTTACATGGTTGGACATGTAGAGACGATTGTGAAAGAAGACTGACGAAACAGATTATGTGAATGGGCAAGACGATGAGGGTCGACGTAGGTGAACGTATCACGATCAGATCAAAGTAGTTTTAAGGAAAGGCTACATCAAAAGTGCTCGTAACCAACGAGCTTGTATGAAAACACTAATAAAAGTAGAAGAAGCGGAAGAGGTTGAAACACCTGGATCGTAGCAAGTGGAAAGATGTGTTCTCTGCCATCCCCAATGCGAAATAGGCATGACTGTATGTGTCTTCGACAAACAGTTTAACATAATCGATTCGTTACTGGTGGTAAGATCCCTATGCAGGAATGCATATAGGTTCAGTTATTCTGCCGTGAAGCAGCAGTGTGCAAATATTACTGTGTTTCGATCTGAAGGGCACTGGGAGCTACTGTTATCTCTGAGCATATGAGACTTAAGAACTGATGACTCAGGGTGACGCTTTGTTTGTATCGTCACTTTATCTTTTAAAAAAATACTGTCCCGCTATACGCCTGTTACTTTAGATGTACGCTAAAACCGGTCAGCCGATGTACACGCCGACTAGTGTCAATGTTTTTGTGTATTTATTTTATCAATTCCCGTTAACTCAGATGACAGTGAATTTTCAATATCTTTACTAAATTAAAAGACAAACAAAAGGAAATGAAATAATGAAATAAACTGATGTCAAGTTTTTGTTACACGGAGTTTGCATTAGGTTATATTATAGCTAAGTGACGGTTATAGTTCAGATCGATATGTGTCAGGCAGAGTAGAATAGCACCAACCTCTTTCGTACGAGACATCGTAAAAGGTATAAAGAGACTAAGGCATTGTACGGAGAGCCTTTATTCGTGCAGAATAATACTATAATATCCAACACTGTCCCAGTATTGCTCGTGGGGACGCAATGGGGAGCAAGAATTTTTTCACTCGTACCAAAATGGCAGCGACGTGATTCGCCGCCCTTCACGTCTCGTTCGGCGAAAAGTGAGCTACAGGAGTGGTCTCTGCCTACCCCTATATGGGCTAAAGGCGTAAAGGTACGTAAGAACATCTTAATAAATAAACTGGTAGTTATGGCAAAATCGGTAGGCCTGTGTTCAGCAGTGGTGTTCACGACGTGCTGAGTGGTAAAGGAAAATATCATATCTGTAGAATATAAATATTTCTAGGACGCATAAAGTCTGCCAACCCGCATTGGAGCAGCGTGATGGACTCTTCTCGTGTCAATGTAGATAAACATATTATCATATGAAAGTATTAATTCCCCTTCGTTTTCTCTCATCACCATAACTTCAGCCCATCACTAGTCTACTGCTGAATATGTCTTCTCCATAGATTGCCACAAAACACGTCCTACGCCACCTGCATTAATGGATTTCACGCCAAACCGCAGGTTGTCAGGTCGTCGCTCTATCCAGCTGGGGGTCGACCTTCACTGTTTTCTACACAGTCGCTTGAGAAGTCGACCTAATAAATCGTCTTCTTTATCAGACCGATACCAGTCCACTGTTGGACATAGACTTTTCCCACAAAGCGAGGATTTGCTGTAATCATTACGAATACGAAAAAAGCTGGCGGATTGATAGCGTTACATGATGTCCCGCATCTTAGACACCCACCGGATGAGATTTTCTAACACCGCTACCTCATGACACCAATTAATATTACTTACGTTATTCGAATTACTTTACCCGTCGTTACTCTTCAATTCACTAGTTCTCGAGTCAAAGTCAATACAGTCTTATTAAAGATAATTAACCTTAACCTGTTCTCCAACAGATGATGGTACGGTTGACAAAAGAATTAAGTAGTTCATAGCCTCTTACATAGTATATACTTTTAAAATCCATTAATTATTACATTAAAACATAATCCGTAACTTGAAGTCTTAATGTTCAATATAATATAATAATCGATGGCGTTAATGTGCATTCGAGACAGTCGCAAATTTAGTTTAAAATTACTTTAAGCGGGCACAAAGACTGCACCTGCAATTTTATTTGATATTCAGGTCTTTGAGGAGCCGTGGGTCTTTGACTCATCTATTCCCAACTTTCCTTCAGCAAAATCGTGATTTAATGATTTAGAAAATCCGAGATTATACGTGAGTTGAGTTGATAGTAAATATACCTTTGAGACGTTCATAGTTACACGTGAGAAAATGCTTATCGCGTTTCTAAACGCAATTATCATCCTCATGAGCTTCTGTATAGTCTACTGCAGAATATAGCTTTCTCCCAAACTCCCAAGATGGTAATATTTACCGTAATAACCACGCTTGGAAGGCGAACCGGCTAAATAAAGGTATCAAACATATGGCTTATTGAAAAATATTATCCTGGCACACGTCTTCTCTTATTATGGAGCCTAATCTGCCACTTTGCTTTATTATTGGTTATTGCAGCTTCCTATGCCTTTTAGTTTGTTTTTTTGTGATTTCTAAGTAGTGCTTTCGTTCACCATAGGCAGCATTTACAGCTTAAAAATAATAACTGTATCGTCGTTTCAGCCTATCATAAGTCCACTGCTGAACATAGGCCTCCCCCATAGATCGGCACAAAAGTTTGTAGCTCCCATTTTGGGGGGATTTTGCCATAGTTGCCACGCTTGGCAGGCGGGTTGGCAACCGCAGTCTATTTATTTAGATGTTTCAGGAAAATGCTGCTGCCCATCTCCTGGTTTTCATTTTCCCTCTGTCGACTTGTACGACACCCACGGGATGAGATGGGGTGGTAGATTCTCTTAAGTCGCTACCGACACGGCTGAATTGGATCATCAAATTGACAACACAACAACAATTGACACACTGAATTAGATCATCAAATTGTTGCCACAGCTGTCGAAAGCAATGTAACGGCGCTATTTATTCGTCTCCATAAGGCTTTCAAATGACTGATCACATGCGATAATTTCCATTTGAGAATATATTTTTTAATATTTTTATTTTTTGAGGCCGTGAGATAAAAATTGTTATCCGAAAATATAACAGTCGAAGTACTTTCTGTCTCGTAAGTTGATGCTTCTTACAGAAAGGTGCGTTATGTTTATAAAAAGAAGTTGAAGATGTATTTCTTATAGTCCATTGGTTTGATACCACCACGACATAAAACTACAGAAGTCGACTGACCGTCAGTACCGTCTTCTGTAGTTTTATAGTGCTTGTAATAATCCACACTCAAATGCAGTGGTATCAAATTTTCGTATCGACTGGTGGCCAAGAATATGTACAGGTGTGAACGTTATTCTACCGTCAATTAGCGGTGTACCACTGCGCTTTTGGTTTGGAGGGTACTGTAGGTAGTGTAATTTTAGAAAGAGAAAATATGCGATAAAGAAACAATATTTAAAAATCATAACAAAAATAGTGAAAAAAAAAACAAAGTTTCAAGTGCGATATCAAAAAAGATTCCGCCTCAGTGATAATCTGTGGGGGTACCACACAACTGGTTTTCCGTTGGCGACTTAAACCGGAAAATTTGCTTATTATATATATACTATTATATACAAATAGCATCCTGTAGCATGGTTGCTGGCAGATTAATTTCCAGGAAAACTGAAATTACCTCATCCTATTGAAACTTTAAGATAACAAAAATGTAGTTGATCGTCTTAATGTATTATATTTCAGTTTTAGTTCATCTAAAGTTTTCCTGGATCACTTTTAGCGATAATCCCGACCATTAAATTTATAATATATGTTTAATTATTATTTCCTATTTGTATTTTTTAACTTGGTGTACAATAAAGTAATATCATAGTAATATTCTATAATGAGTCTGTTACACGGAGGTGTAACAAAGGTGCTAGTTGAATAATTAGTGAAGATTTTAAAGCAAATCGAGTTAAAGAGCAGGGAAATGAAGTAGAACTAATTACTCATTGTGAATGCAACGCTGTGCCCCTTAAATAACCTATAGATGCTTTAAAACTTTTTTAGTGAAACCTAAAATAGTTTACTTCAGACCTAGTAGTTATGCTGTACGTTTATTCGTGCCAAAGTGAGAATAGACACGATGTATCGTATAGCTACGAACACTATAAGAGCGAGATGATTGGATGTTGTATTTTATAACAATATAATACATTTTCTCTTATAGGAAAAGTATCGAGACGAGAATGGTATACCTCATGATCCATTCGTCGTCTGCTCATAACAAATAATGTGTTACTTAGACTATTTATGTGTGGCACCACACTGCACCCATCGGCATGAGACGGTAGTCCTTAAGTCTCAAATGCCTTGAACTGATGGCAGGTGACTCTGCAGTCAACATTCCTGCCTAATCAGTGTGTTTTGTGTTTGCTACCCAGCTGAAGCCAATATTTGATAATTTATGACTTACCCCGTTTTCGTTACTGTATCTTACTGTGCACAATTCTCCAATTGTATACTTTCATCATATATGGCTTAAACTTAGGTCCGTAGGTTTAATTTTTTCTTGTTATGCGACGTCGTTTCATAAAATTTACCTAAAATGTGTAACGTCCGATATAAAATTTTAGCTAGATGTTTTTTGTTGGATTGGTTTGTAATTGCTAACTCGTGCGAGAGTTAATGAATTCCTCGTCACGGGAATAACATTGTTCAAGGTATTTCGCAACGATGGCGTTTATTTCATATATTTATTTTATATTCTCATATGACTTTATCCTATTTTAGTGTTTAATTGATCATTAAAAGTATAATTCTTTTTAAATATCATGTATATCTTCTATCGATAATGGTATATTTTCTTAATTATCAAAGATACTATGAAAATTAAAGAATCCATTTAACATATAGCATTCTATTCAAAGCATCTAATGTTGCAGTATTGAGAAAAATGCTTAGGTGGATTATGATTTACATTAATTATTATAAATAAGCAGTATAGTCTTGTAGTATGTTGTCATATAAATATATGTCATATAAATATTTTAGTTGATAGTTATTATCTTTGTTTTAGTTTTTATTTTTAATTTATATGTTTGATGACTGCTCGTAAATTTTATAAAATATGACCCCGAATACAAGACATCGTGCTGAGTCGGGTACCTGCTCGTTTCGTTCGTTCGTTTCGTCGTTCATCGTTGCTGCAATAAAATATAAATTGCTATACTTATATATTTTTTGTGTTTACCGTGTAGTGTTTACCTTTGTATTGATTTGTGGCGACGAATAGAATTGGTTTGTGTGTCTGTTTCTTTCTTGATTCTTCTTCCTTTGATGTTGTTTTGCATATACAGGGACATTCTTAATGTCCTATACATCCCGGCAGGCTGGGCTTAGGGACGATGTGTGTATGCTCCAAAAAATATAATGAGCCTCGTAGCGTGATACCTGTAGCAGATATGCCGACTTAAAGAATTTGCTTAAAACTCATAGGTGACTACCCTGTTATACAGCTGATCGAGGCAATAAACTCATAAATTTATTTGGGCGTTTTTCCATTGAGCTGCTATTGAAAGAACTCGCAAGTACTAGGATAACATGAAGCTTAAGGAAATCTGTTGGGAAGTAAGTCTGTAAGTATGACGCCGTAGTAGGGTAACATAAATTAAATGGAAAAGAAAACGTATTTTGAATTTGTCGGGTTCGGGGCAACGACTTTCTGAGTTAGGGTCGCGTAAAGTTTTACAAAACAAACAATTTTAAAGTTTTCAATGGACATTATTTTAGTATTCAATTTTCATTTTCATTCATTAAAGCTTCACTGTTGTGTTTATCAGATCAAAGTAGCATGGGTTGGTGCCGGGATGTTATACCAATTATGAATAACGTTGTATATAAGTTGAGAGATTTCTGAATACTTTTATAGGCAAAGTCCACCTGTACTTGAGAGCTATTCGAAGTTATGATTAAAATTGTTTGTATGACTCATTCGCGAAGTCAATCGGCGTAGTTATCATAATTGCTATCGTCTTTTGGCTAACAAACGGAGATCGATTAAATCGGGACGTAATCGATATTTTCTCACGGGCGTGACACTAATCGATTTATCGAACTGTTGTCTGAAAACTGTTGTCTTATTCACTTCACGGTGTCCACTAGTGACGAACGTTATCGATGCGATTTGTTAAGGGGTAGCTACATTTACACGCAACAACGTGCAACCTACTTTGAAGTCGTTGGCATGCAGGCCCGTCCTCATTTGTGCGATTTTATCTCGCACTACACTGTCGGTTGTAAATTCATAAAAGTAGTTTGGTTTCTAATTAAGCAGCGGGAAAGTGTGAAATGTGATTTAAAATTTAAGTCTCCTTTTTGTTTAGGATTTTAATAAAATAATTACACGGAAAGACGTGGCTAAGTTATAAATAATTTAACGCCTTTTTTATTTTCGACAACAAATTCATTAAAATTTACTGTCGGTGATGTAATTTTATGTTTGATGTCCTAGATCGTGAGTTGTACTGATAAATATTAACTGGTTGTATGTTTAAACTCAATATTCACACTAAATTTTTAAGTTACGGCAACGTGGACTTATATGGGAAAAAGGCGTGACTGTATGTATTTATGTATTTTAAAAATTTAAGAGTTTCTATCTACCATTAAATCAACCAAATAAGTATAATTATCTTATTAACAAATTTTTTATGGAGAAAGAACTGTCTAATAATTACTTTTAAACCTAAAACTTATGATTTTAGTGATATTCCACTGGTGGTAGGATTTCTATGCAGGAATCCGTCTAGGTAGGTACCACCCAGTGCAGTTATTCTGCCGTGAAGCAGTGGTGTGCAAGCATTGCTGTATTTCGGTTTGAAGGGCTTATATATATATTAAAGAACTTATGTCTAAAGGTGATGGGCGCAGTGTGGTGTCACACACACACAGAAATGTTCTGGGTGACACAGTATTTATTATGGGCAGACGTTGCACTTACCATCAGGTGAACGTTTTGCTCGTTTTATTACTTTATACAATTAAAAAAAAACAAAAAAAATATATTAATACTCACGACTTACCTAATGCTATTGCCAAGCTACGCACATAAAAAAACGTAAACTAACTCTGCTGATAGACTCGTCAGTGGATAAACTAGGCACTTTATCATCATTATTTCTGCCTATCACTAGTCCATTGCTGAACGTAGACCTCCCCCATAGATTGAAACAAAAGTTTGTAGCTCTCATTTTGGGGGGATTTTGCCACTTACGGGATACTAATTTACATAATGTTGCTGCCTTTCGAGTGATAAGCTGCGAAAACTAAAAAAAAATAATTACTGACAATGAGATGATCCATCGTAGATTTTATTAGTGGTAGGATTTTTCGTCAAGCAGTAGTGTACAACCTTACAATGTGTCGGTCCGATGGCACTATAAGGTAGTGTAATTACTGGGAATATGAAATTTAAGAACTGATTTCTCAGGGTTACGAGACATATATTACACATATTTGTTGTGGGTGACACAGTTTTTGTTTTGCGCAGACGTTGCACTTACAATCAGGTAAACAATTTGTTCGTCTCGTCGTTTTATTCCTTAGTTGTTTTAGTCCTGGTTAGTTGTATACTTAGTTGTAACTTCTAGTATATCTATTAGTTAGGATCACAGTAACAAGAAGATTACTCACCATGAATACCGTCTTCTGATTTTTCTTGACATTTCCGCTCGTTTAAATGTTTTGTGCTTATTACACTAAAAAGTATATTTTACTGCTCGTGGGTACTAAGTTGTTTCTCGGTTTGCAATGCTTACTGCAAAAAGCAGGTCAAAACGCTTTCGACGTAAACGCCTACTCTTATCTGGAAAGCGGATAAGGCTCTTTGAAGCTCGTGCGAACTTGATGTAGGATTGTACGTCGTCGAGTGTACAGCGAACGAAATGTCATATAACTAGGAGATTACATTATTTTAATTTAAAAAAAAATCTTGAGACTTGATATTTGTTGGACACACCTGGGTAGGACCCAGGTATCGTAATAGGCAACTAAGGTATTTTACGGACAGCCTTTATTCGTGCCGAATAATACCATAACATGCAATGCAGAGAGCCGTGGTAGCTCAGGGGCTAGGCGCTCGCTTTAAATTTCATAGTACGCGAGTAACCCGGGTTCGATTCCCGGTGCCGGCACCACTAAAATTGTTGATTGCAATTTTAAGTGCTGATTTACCACGTGCTCGTCGGTGAAGGAAAACATCGTGAGGAAACCTGCATGTCGGAGAAATAAAAAATATTTCGAAGACATGTGCAGTCCGCCAACACGCATTGGAGCAGCGTGGCGAATTCTTCCTAGCTCCAAAACCCTCTCAGAAATGAGAGGAGGACTGTGCTCAACAGTGGGACATTCATAGGCTGAAACTTTACTTTTTTTAAAGGGAGTATTTGCCGTAATTAGTCACGCTTGGTAGGCAAATTGGTAAAAAAAATACCAGACGTGCTAAGGTTGCGGATTTTACAAATATTTTCCTCAGTCGTCTCTTACGGAATGAGATTGGGTAGCAGATTTTCTTACGCTGCCCTACCAAGATGGTACGATATAGAAATAGTAATTTTTAAGAGAAATCTGGTTCAGAATAATACAATGGACTCAGGTTAAATCTTATCCAGAATGAATATATGGTTACCGGTCACTCACACATAAATAATCCTTAACTCAATTATTTTGTTTGTTTTACATGTTTTTTTTTGTAGGTTCTTGACGTTTGATAACAATGGAGAAAGTAATCGTATTAATCATTTCAAAAACTTTTTTAATCAATTATTCATAGAATTGACATCCAATGGCGTAACAATGATTGAGAGTAATTTCGTAAAATTGTTTTAAAACTTTCTCATTACTGCTCATGTTACTTTACGAAGGAAAAGGCCTAACGGTTCGGTCTATATACACGTTAGGGCAAAGTCGAGGCAATCAGCTTTCCTAAGGTTTCTTTGTATTTCTTCAGAGTTAATAAGATTTCGACATTGAAGGTATATTTGTATGGATTCTCTTCAACAGTACAAAAGTTGGAAATTTGAGAAATATCGTGAACTTAGCATTATCTGGAACGATAAGAATAATACGTATTTCGGTGTAATTTAATTTTCTGCGTAGTAATGCTATTGGATTACTTTTTTCAAATTATTACGGGATACCATATGAAAGCTGTTGTTGATATTACTTCGAACATTTGTTTTTGCGTGTTTATTTATCGTTTAAAAATTCTTTAAAGTCAATAATAAACTAATAGCTTTTTACCCACAGTTTATATAAATTCCAATATAACGATTATTAAAAAATAATTTTTATCTCAGTCTTTATATATTTTGTTACTATCATATTTATTGCTTCTTTATACCATACATTCATTGATTCACCCCACTGGTTATATATATATATATATATATATATATATATATATATATATATATATACAGGTTATATATATATATATATATACACTCTGGACCACCATTCATCATTACTGCATCTGCAGAAAGGTGGTTCATTATAAATATCGGCATGATTAATAATGAAGTTAGGAACAACCATCAAATTAGTACAACCACCAGCTTAAAATATATTATCTACACAAATAAATAAAATTGAAGTATCTGTTAGCAATAACAAAATAACAGCTTTTTCTCAATAAAAGTATATAAAGTTTATAAGAAATAAATAAAAAATTTAAAAATTTTGTCTGGCTGTCTCTGTTTTCCGGCTAATCTCCGAAACTGCTAGATCGATTTTGACGGAACTTTCACTGACATATAGCTGGCATTAAAGCGGGTAACTTAGGCTACTTTTATTTTAGAAAAATAATTAGGGTTCCGCGCAAAAATTATAACTACAAAATTCGATTCAAGTAGGGAAGTAAACATTATGTAAATCATCGATCGCGGTTGGATTTATTACGCGGGCGAAACCGCGGGGCACAGCTAGGGTTTTACTATATTAATAACGAAAATACATTTTTTTCTTTTATTTTCTATTTCGTTACAAAATGATCAATGGTGAATTGGTACACCTATTACATTAAAAATTGAATGTAACCATCAGCGAAGCATTATGGAGTCTAAACTCTCTTAAAGTGAGGATATCAGTGGGACGTCAGGGGCTAATGAAGCAATATTGCTTACAATTTTCTAGCGGCTTGTTAGCGACAGCTTGTAGTATAAAAACATAATGGAAACGGGCAGTGCTCGTGGTAATGCAATTTGCATAGATACGCAGTGCCAAGCGGGCTTCAAGAACGCGACAGGGTAACACAGGTGACGTTAGGCTGACGAACATTGCTACAACAAAGATAAACTTAATTTGTTTAGATGTTCGTATGTCGACCGCGTGGCGTAGTGGTTAGCGTACCTGACATCTGCGCCACCGATCCTGGGTTCGATTCCCAGCCGGAGGCAACATTTGTGCAAAATCATAAATTGTTGCTTTTCGGGTCTGGTTGTGTTGTGCATGTGAAATATATGTTTGTAAAACGCACCCACGATACAGGAGAAAATCCTACTGTGGGGCTTCGTTTAAAAATATATATATATATATATATATATATATATATATTACGCATAGATTAGCCTGTAGTATTTTTTCAATTACTTAAAAAAAAGAGATATAGCATTAATATGACTCATTTATATTAAACCGGTTTGGTCTGTTTTTAATTAATAAAAAAATAATATTTAATTTGGCGTAAATAGTGAGAAAAGAACAAAGTTCACTGTCTAAAATATACAACTAACATTGTCTTTGTCAGTTTAAAATACAACAAGAAATTTACAGTTCTAGAAAACAATAATAAAAATAAATATTTTTGGCCGACGAAACGTTTTATCGTGTGTCAGTAAAATGTACACAAGACGTGTTATTTACTTTTCCCATTCTTACGTGGCGTGTAAAGTGCCAGACACGTATGCAATTTCCATATAAATAAAACGTTCTACATTTTTTTGTGATTTTTAAAGCTAACAAGCATTTCAAATTTGATGAAAGCCTTTTGTTGTTTTATTATTTTATGTTGTTCTTTAAAAATAACCGACTGTTAAGAAAAGCCGTGAGTGTTAAAGAAAAGAAGTTATAGGTACTCCTTTGGCGTAATAAAACAAAGATAACTTCAAAAAGTTTATCTGGCGTGGCAATACTCTATAATATAAAAAACGTTAACAAAATATAAGATATTAAAAACAATTAATAAAGGTTTAATTAAAAAGCATAATCAAATTATAATTATGTTTAATTATACACCATTAAATTATTTACATAAAAAAATAAAAAAAAATCTGTGAATAAGTTGTAATTAATTACCTATTAATTAAAATATATAAATAAAATGATAAAGTAAACTTTCTGCCTCTTGGTTTAGGCAGGGATTTAAATTGTGGATTCATAGAAGTAGAAATAGTTTTTGGTAGGTCAGCAATGGTTTTCAGTAGGCTTTCAGAGAACTGCCACGTGAAAGAACTTCTTGACATCTCTGTGTATACTTTGTAATTTAAGCAGCCTCATTTTTAATTCTCAACTATTAAGATTTTCAGTGTAAAGAACTTTATTTTTTTATTCCCAGTTGAAAGCAAACAGAATACCATACTTAAAAAAAATAAAAATGTATTGCCTACAGTTGAAATTTAAACCCATGACCTACAACTCAGCAGTTAGCCACTCAATTGTCAATATTTTACAGTATTTACCACTCCTGCTCTCATTTAGTCAAACAGGCATTGACTGCCGATTGAGTTCCGAACAATTAACCTCACTGTCAGACATTATTAAAGTATTAAATCTACTTTCACTAAACTATATGTTGTTGAGGAATTGTTCACTAATAACTATACTATACTTATACTAATAAGAATTTGTTGTTTGTTTACTGGTGGTAGGCTTGTACCACCACAGGCCAGTTATTCTGCCATGAAGTAGTGTGCAAACTACTGTTTTTTGATCTGAAGTGCTAGTATAATCACTGGGCATTTCGCAGTGTGGCGTCTTACAGAAATATTCTGGCCGACACAGCATTTGTTATGGGCAGACGTTGCACTTACCATTTCTAAAAAAAAACATGTTTCATTATGCTTATATAAATGCTATAAGGCACAGAGGCATTCAATTGTTTGCCCATAGGAAATAATTCTTAATACATAGTATAGAAAAAATGTGAATATAATTTAATTTCCAAATAAGAGCGCATTACCATGGTTTACATTGGTAGCAAATTGTATTGGGACAGACTTGACTTACCCTGAAATATATGAAGAAAATTTTATGTAAATATACTAACATAGATTTAAGGTGATTTAAGTAACAAGTTAAGGTTAGAAGTAAGCATTCTCCCAACAGTGCGAAAATTACTTTCCTTTACTTTTCAAAATGTCTGTCACGTGTATGTACATTACTTGATATAATTATACAATGTTTCTCTTAGTTTCGTTTTCACGGACAAAATCGCCAACTATAAGTTAAATATGGCTTCGATAGCATAGCAAGTTAGGAAAACGATGCATAGAAACTGTAAATAAAAAATATGGGTTCGTTTAGGAATTTTTTTTAATTACAAAATAGAAGCTTATACTACACCATAACTTACCACCCAGTACCATTATTCGCAATACAAATGTGCGAATAATGTTCCATGACATCATCATTCATCATCATCATCATTCAGCCTATCATTAGTCCACTGCTGAACATAGGCCTCCTCCATAGATTGCTAGAAAAGTTTGTAGCTCTAATTTTGGGGGGAAGAGAAACTACCACCCAATCTCATTCCGTGGGTGTCGTAAAAGTCGACAGAGGAAGAATGAAAACCAGGAGATTGGCAGCAGCATCTTCCTGGAACATCTGAATAAATAAACTGCGGTTGCCAAACTATGGCAAAATCCCCCAAAATGACATCACACTTTCGAAAATCATAATCAGTTACGTCGTTTGAGCGGAAGAAACAGCGATATGTTTCGCTTCAAAATGCTTGAAAAGCTAGGCCGTTATCAATTATTTCTATTATGTTATATATATTATTAATGTTTTTAATCCACAAGTTTCTTATTTTTTTAGCCTTTGGAAACCTGAAATCAAAACATTTATTTTCACAAATTGTACTTTGATGTTAAGCGGTTGTCGGAATAATTTTTGTAGTCACTTACTGAGTCCGGCTCTCCAAACTGAACGAGTATTATAAATGTCAACTCTTAACTTTATAAATAAAATACTAAAATATTTGCATTTTATAGTCTTAACGGACCTGAAGTATAATGGTTTGTTACAAGCAGCAATAAAGGAGGAATAAGCTTTCATATGGCGCGATGAATAAAAATTATTATGATATTTTACAGCACAATATTTACTTACCGTTAGAACGTAATTTCGGTAATTTTCCTGAATGTAGCGTTGTAACACATAAAGGTAACTGCATTTCATCATGACATTTTAGTTGAATTTTCCAGTATTTAAGTTAAAGTACTTATCAAGATGGCGTCTGCCACGGTCTCAATTTTGTCTATGTGTGCTCTCAGTGTCATAACGAATGAGTATAAAAGTGATGGGAATATATTATTTTCTATAAGAGAAAGAGGTACAAATATTATTTATTTATGGCCACGTAGGTGTATTAATGTTAAATCTACCATACCATTGACGGCTAATTTCATCTTACTTGTCGCACTTCCGCTGTCACTGATGGCTGACTTCACCATGTCGCCCTTCCGTAACAGGCTGTGCGCGCAGCTCTCAATATTACAATCTACTAAACGCATCAAAAGAGGTATAACTTCTATAATATAAAATTTGCCTGCACTCACATTTGTGTGTGTAGCTAAGGAAATTCAAGTATTGTATTTATGTATTCAATTACTGGTGGTAGGATTCCTGTGCAGGAATCCGTCTCGGTAGGTACCACTCCAGGGCCAGTTATTCTGCCGTGAAACAGTAGTGTGCAAGCATTACTGTGTTTCGGTTAGAAGGGCACTGAGAGCTAGCGTAATCACTGGGCATTTGAGACTTAAGAACTGATGTCTCAGGGTGACGGGTGCAGTGTGGTGTCACACAGAGATATTCTGGGTGACACAGCATTTGTTGTGGGCGGACGTTGCACTTACTATCAGGTGAACGTTTTGCTCGTTTCGTCAGTTCATACAATAAAAAAAAAATTGAACGTTTCAAATCTAAGCTGTCAAGGCCTCCTCTCATTTATATCGCATAATGGTTATAGCAAATAAATTTGTCCCTTAAATCTACGCGACGATCGCGTGGTCTACATAGTTTTCAGAATTCCTGAATTTTTTTTTATTTGTTAAAGTGACGAAGCATTCAGTCTTCGCTGACTTGACACTTGAACTTGGGAAGAAAGTTTCTGGAGTGGCAATCTCGGCATACCACGGGGAAAGCCTATCTTCAGCAGTGAAATTTTGATGGGCTGGAATGCTCAGGTACGTACATATGTACCACCGCCGTACCAGTTATCCTGCCGTGAAGCAGTGGTGCGCAAACATTTCTGTGTTTCGGTCTGAAGGGCACTGTTAAGTAGTGTATTACTGGGCTTATGGGACTAAGGAACTGATGTCTCGGTGTGACGAGTGCGGTTTCACACAGGAATTTTCTGGATGACACAGAATTGTTATGGGAAAACGTTGCACTTACTATAAAGTCATCACGATTTGTCCGACTCGTCAATTTCTTCTTTAAAAAAGGTGGATTGAGTACTTGCTTGTCACTGTAAGAGAAATATACCTGCTTTCAAGTAGTAGCATATTGTTGCACTGTTTGGTTTGATTCGTGAAGAAAAATGAACTATTAGGAATGCATTGATGATGATGATGATGACATCCTCCTGGCCGATATTCGATCACAACGACTCTGAATAGCTATGAACCGCGCAGGGGATAGTGTAGAGCCATAAGAGTAAGTACAAACAGGGAAGCACTTACTCGTCCTAATCAACCCGTGCTCGTTCGTGCGACGCTCATGCAATATTGTAAGTCAAGATGCTTTCAGTACATGTATGATAATCGTAATTGGAGACCACACACGTACGTACACATAAGTCCGTCAATTGTTTTTCCTTTAAAGTAAAACATAAGCTTTAATAAATAAAGAAATCCTTGACAACAGTGACCACTTAATAATAGATCATGCCGCTGGTTGTCAATCATACTTAAGAAATCCTTCAGTTTTTAAATCGGCAATCGTATTCTTAGAACTTCGTTGTATTTCTTAGAAGTTCGATTGTATGTTCAGTTGTAATGAAATATCGTTTTGAATAACAAATACTTCTAGTCGCCCTGTGTTCCAAATTCGACCGTAATTCATATTTTTTTATTAGTTGTTGGCAACATTTTAAAATTCTATGGACACAATATCTACACTCTCTTCGACTATTTTACCCCAGATTAATTAATTGTAAATAACGAAATTACGTTCTAATAATTAATTATTTTATTAAATTTAATTCATTTATAACACGTATTATATATAAAATTTAGCTTTCTCGCTTCTTCTCCATACAAACTTTAACAATGCCAAATATCGTACTCTTATGACACCTTGGTGCATGCAATATGCTTCTAACAAAGTTATAAAGGTACAAAGTTTTCTCTTTACGTATTTACATATAAAACATATGCAATTTATCTTTAACGCAACAAGTCAATTATAATTACGATATTTTGAATTAGAAATGATTTATCGAGATAGTTACGTTTTACGAGCCGATAGGTGTCCAGCAGAGTAGAATAACACCTACCTCTTTCCTATCGAGGTGTCGTAAGAGGCAAATAAAAACTAAGGTATTAACATTGATAGACTTTATTCGTGCAGAATAATATACAATGCTGTCTATACTGCTCGTGGGTGCGCAATGGGGAGTAAGAATTTTTGGACTCGTACAAAAATGGCGGGGCGAGCCGTCCCGTCTTGATTCCCGCGGGGGCGAAAAGTGGGCTACGAGTGTGGTTTCTGCCAACCCCTTATATGCTAAAAAGGCGTAACTGTATGTATAAATACCACAGTACAGTACGAAATTTTTGGCTTACTTTGCTTGATTTTCCCCTTCCCCTCAGTCTACCCTTTAAATACACACGAGATGCGTTGACAGTTATTCTTACGTCGCCACCATAAGACACAATCGACGTTAATATTGCACAGATTAAAAATATAAAACAACTACACAACGCTTGGAACAGATAACCTAAATAATAGTTTTAACCATTTTTGAATTTAGAATACAGGCTTACCATTCCAGAAATGGCAGCTCTGTGTAAATAAACCTACTTAAGAAGAAGAGAATTAAGTATTAAAGAAACTACAGCTTTACTGTTTATAGGCAAACTTAATTGCGGTAATTTCTAGTACAGTTTCCTTGCTAGTTGCCAAGAAGCTTTAAGTTTCAAAATTTATTACTTGTCTAATAAACGTTTTGTGTTATTTTGCCTAATAAAGTTAGAACTTTGCTATAAAGGGAAACACACAAAAGCTAACGTAAATATTGAAAATCACGTAATATATTATTAAATATTCTTTAAGAAATCGAACCTCTAGTGGTTAATATCATTACGCTTGATTATCAATAATAGACTAATAAAATTATAAATCGTGATTACTTTGTTACATATTACAGTATTTTGAGATACATGAATACATACTAATGAATTCTAGAGAGCATATTCTACATTTACAGTATTTTTTTTCTGTCGTGTCGATCGAACTTTATTTTTAAGCTGCCTTGATCGTCGATACATAAATTGGTCGGCTGGATTGGTGGACGAAGTGAGGAACAGCGTGATAAGGGAACGTTGTGGTGTGGTAGAAGATATAGGGACAAAGATAGAGAAAGAAATGCTTAGATGGTTTGCACAAATATAGACAATGGATGAAAGATGATTGATGAATACAGATTTATGAGACGACTGAGAATGGGAAAGCCGGTAAGTGCCGACGTAAGTGAACGTATTACGGTCAGATCCAAGACGTTTGTAGGAAATGCCATCTCAAAAGTACCCGCAACCGGCGTTCTTGTATGGAAACGCTAATTAAATTAAAAGAAGCGATGTGTGTCAGAATAGTATCAAGTTGAAAGATGCGGTGGTATGCTTCAATGGGAAAGAGATTCTAAGAAGATTTCTTCTTTATTAACCTCTTATTGGTCCACTGCTGGACATAGGTCTCTCCGAAGAAGGAGAGATTTGTCGTAATCACCAAGCTTAGTAAACGAATTGGTGAGCGCAGTATCAGACGTTTCGCAACTCTGCGGTTTTACCCGCCGTTTAATTAAAAAGAAATCGCTCCTAAGGTCGCTATGTCAAATAGTCTATAATGTTTCTCAACAATTGGGCTATCACATTTAAAAAGATTTTTATCACATTTTTCCAGATCCGACCAGTAGTCCCAGAGGTTAGGTTAGGTTAGCATTAAATTTAAAAAAATACAAATTCTTCAGCGTCATCATATTGGTAATAGTATATATGTAAATTGTGTCTGTGTTTTGTGGCTAAATAAACTGTTATATATATGCCTATAAAGTTTCTCTTCTAGATTTAATATATGCGTTGAAATATATACACTGTATCGCCATGAGTACACGGAATAATTATTGCCTTATCCCAAGTGCAAAAGCCACCATTATGTCGCGTGTAATCGCTTACTGTCGGGGATGATGGGCAGCTGACAAATTACTGCATCTCATATTCCAGCATCCGCAGACTATTAATCTACGCTGCCGCATATTGTACTTTTGGTGTAAATGTAAATATTAGTTGATGGAATCACGTAGATTGAAATTAATAAAAATTAATGACACGGAAGTGACCGTCCGTTATTTTTATTATAATTTGAATTATTCTTTTTTAGACATAAATTTGCCAAAAAAGTCATAATCTAAAATCCGCATGTATGCATGACTTTTTTGGCAAATTAAGTTTTTTAACCTATTGTAATGGATTTTCGCAAAGTAACGCTTGAGACGAAAATTCCACATGAAACTACACACCTCACAAACAAACCCGAAAACCAACATTTAGGGTTTTTCACAAATTATTGGTTAATAATGCCACGTGGTCGTCAAAATTTCAAATATTACATAAATTATATACAAATATTAGATTATACAAATATTAGATAATTATAAATTATATATATTACAAAAATCTCCATCTGTCTGTTACAAAAGCTTGAAAATTACTACAGCTATTGAAAACAAACTTGAATTACAAAGAACATTTTATTTTATCAGACGGCGTTGCCTTGTGGTCAGAGTACCTGACCTCTTCTCCGCAACTGACTTCTTCTTCTTGCGAACTGCCACCGGAGCCGGTTGGTATCAACGCAATGTAGATCTTCACAGCGACTGTGAAATGCCTTTAATCTCTGAACACTTCAGAGAATTATCACGGCGGTTTTTCGAAAAAGCCGCGGTTCATTCAAACCCGCTGGTGGTTAAAGCAGCAAATTACCGACCAAACAGAAACGCGACCGAACGCAAACGTCGCCCGCGAAACGTGCTAGACGACACGGACGTCTCAGCTCTTCCTGACCACGATACTGTCAGTCACGATCCAGGCCACACTGTACACACAGTCAATAGCTTTAATATAACACGCACCACGACGCGCGACCGCCGTAGAGAGCGGCGCGCAATAGTCAATAATCACATCGCGTACACAAGATTCACCCGTGTTCCAGGGCGGTTCTCACCGCCCAGAGTTACCGACACACAAGTCGACAGTCCGAATGGACGCGCCCAGCCTCCTTCGGACGGTCAGTAGACGACTTAAAATGTTTAAGATTTTCGAAATCGCGAAAGCACGCAGCGAACGCGACACAGTCCGAACTTCGAGGGTTTTGTAGGAGTTTTTATTTATTTATTTATTTATGTTTGGGTCAAACCAAACCTGGCACACGGGCCCCTGGCCCGCGAGCAAAGTATCCGATGAAGCTGTAAAAGCCGAGAAGGCTAACAGCAATTACATCACCGAAAATATATATATCTTCTCCGCACCTGGATGCGAACTCCAGTTGGAGCCAACATTTGTGTTAAAAACAAAAATAGTTGGTTGGGTTCGAACCCTAGTCGGAGCCAACATTTGTGTTAAAACACAAATAGTTGGTTTTCGGGTCTGGTTCTGTTGTAATGGTCCCCCTGTTTCTGACACTGCATCCTAACCTACTTCCGATCAGCGTTACATCGAATACAGGTAGGTAAGGACCAGTGAGTGTGTCTGTTTTTTGTGTACACTTTTGGCACTTTAACATCTCCTAAGCTTCGGACAGCATTCCTAAAAGTGGAAAATCGACGGGATGACATTATAAAAGATTTTTGCACATGCGTGAATATTATTATTAGTGAAGAAGTATGTGAATGACTTTGGTAAACGAGCTCAAAGTCCACCGAGGGTAACAGGTTAATGACCCATACATACCGACTTATATACTCTACTAAAAATCAAGAGGTATATGCGTCGTCACCTATGAGCACTAAAATGGAGTACCCTATTGCCATAGTTCTCTGGGGTCTGTCTCGTTGGGTCTCTGTTTCTCGTTGTTCATGGTAGGATTTCTATAGCGGTACCACCCCAGGGCCAGTTATTCTGCCGCTAAGCAGTAATATGTCAACATTACTGTGTTTCGGTCTGAAGGTCACTGAGTGCTAGCGTAACCATTAGGCATAAAACTTAAGAACTGATGTCTCAGGGTGATGGACACAGTGTGATTCCACACAGAAACGTTCCGGGTGACATAGCATTTGTTACGAGCAGACGTAGTACTCACCATCAGGTGAATGTTTTGCTCGTCTCGTCAATTTAACCAATAAAAATAGCGGCATCGATACGCTGCTATTTAACGACGGTATTTTGTGCGAGGGTAGAGCTTCCTTGACCGATCCGTCCTTTTTATCTGCTAAAGTCAGGTGTAAACTGTAGCGCAGTAGCTGTAGCTTCTGAGGGTAAGGTTCATATGCAGGAATTCGTCTAAGTAGGTACCACCGAAATGCGATACTGCCGTCAAACAGTAGAGTGCGAACATTACCGCTTTGGTCTGAATGCCACTGTTAGCTAGTGTAATTACTGGGCTTATGAAGCTTAAAAACTGATTTCTCATGGTGATTAGCGCAATGCTGTGCCACACAGAGATGGGCAGGTTTGGCAGACAGACACATTAGGTAGGTACCAGCTCAGGGCCAGTTATTCTGCCGTGAAACAGCAGTGTGCAAGCATTACTGTGTTTTGGTTTGAATGGCACTGTGAGCTAGTATATGAGACATAAGAACGTCGTAGGAAGACGGGCGCACTGTGGTGTCACACACAAATGTTCTGGGTGACACAGCATTTGTTGTGAGCGGACGTTGCACTTACCATCGTTGTATAGGTGAACGTTTTGCCCGTTTCGGCACTTTCTTCCATAAAATAATATAATATAATACTGGCAGTACTATTAACATTACTTATATACTGTGGCCGATCGGTGTCCGGCAGAATAGCACCTACCTGTTTCATTCTTGTGTTGTATTGTTGCTTCCGAGGTGCCGTCGAGTCGAGGCGACTAAGTTATTGTACGGACAGTCTGTCCGTACACGTTATTTGTACAGAATAATGGAGTAAGATTTTTTGACTCATACCATATGGCGGCGGCGTGGTGCGCCACCCGTCTCGTGTGTGGGTGTGATCTCTACCTACCCCTTATACTGGAAAAGGCGTGACTGTATGTATGTATACAAGTGTTAACCACTCCAACTAAACTTAAAAGGTTGTGGTAGGAGATGGTTCATGACAACAGAATAGGCGGACGTTATGTTTCGCCGTCCATTATAATTTTAAAATAATCCATATTTATATTTTGTCATTCTTTTCATTCTTGACTTTTCAGTATGCTTCAAGCAAGTCATTAGCCTTATAGCTTGTTAAAAAATTAACAAAGCCATTAGGGTTTCATCACTAACTAAACGCGGCCGGTACCCCCCACCGAGCCGGTCTGAAACTTGTAAATCATCTACACCAGCGGTCGGCAACCTTTTAGCAAGCAAGGGCCGCATAGTGGCAAATTGAAATAAAGGCGGGTCGCACTGGTTCATAAAAAAATCTTAAGAGTTGTACATAACGGTGCCGATGGTATAAGAATGCACCACGGCAAATGTTTATTTTTAGCTTTTATTAATCATAATTTAAAAAAAACAAAAGAAAATAAAAATAATGTATAAAGTTATAGATGCGATCCGAATTAAAATTAATGCGATTTTTGGGGCTGTATTTGACTGGCTGTTTGTGAAATATTTGGTTTAATATTTGTCGTAGAAATTCGGAAAATAGCAATCAAATGCTCAACTGTGAGATGAGAACAATATTAATTTTTTATATAATTGAGAAGTGAAAAAGTATGCACGCGTAAGTAATTGTGAAAAATTACTGTACAAAAATTTTCAATTCGTTAAAACTAGATGGCAAACAACCATAAAATTTAAAAAGATCATGGATTACATAGAAAGAGTTTTTAAGGGCGTTATTAGATTGAAGATCAATCTCATGAATTTGTAAATTACTCGGTATATCCTGAATGTCACATGAAAAAGGATTTGCAAAATCTTCAGGTTACCAGAAACGTTTTCGAAATTTGAAAATCTGTCGTTATACTGATTTTGTGGCTGGATTAGAATACATTTCATTGTATTGTTTTTCCAATAAACATTTATTCCAACTTCCTTGACAGCTTTTTTACAATTCGGGAAATGATCCAGATTTTTTTCATCAATATAAAAGGGCTTTTTTTTTAATTTTAATGCCTTTACATCTGTGTGCATATCAAATATTAATTTGTCTCTCATTAGTTAAATCTGTCAAAAATCCAAGTTCGATTAACCATTGAAGATCTGTAAGTTCTGGAACAGGTTAGCCTTATTCGTTCATAAAAGTGTTGAATTCTTTTTTGAGATTAAAATATATTTTTAGAACTACACCTCTTACCATCTCACTTCACAGAATAATACAGGAAATCTCGGTGATCTGCTTCCATACCTGACAAAAATTGATGAAATTGGCGATTTGTCAACCCATTTTTCCTGATGTATTTTATAGTGGATATTACGTTGTCTATTCCTTCTTCCCATGCAAGAACTTTGCAGCATAATGCTTCTTGGTGGACAATACAATGGAATAATAATGGAATAACGCAACCAAACTCTGTCAGTTTAGTTTTAATTCTACCGACCTTTGTTTTGTCCACTATGTTTCTGCCTCAATCAGTCGTAAAACTTACCACTTTTTCCCATGATAATCGCAAAGATACTACCGCTTGTTCTAATTGGCGAAATAAACGTTTCCCTGTAGTCGTACCTTTGAAACTGCATAACTATAAAAGCTCCTCAAAAACATTAAAGTTCTCGTCAATTCAGCAAACGAATATAAGTAGCTGCGCAGTATCTTAAACGTTATCACTTTCGTCGGTAGCTAAATAGAACCATTCAAATAATCGTGCCTTTTCCTGTTCCTCGCATGAATTGTTGTAACGCGGCCCTCGGGCCGCATGCGGCATGCGGGCCGCGGGTTGCCGACTACGGATCTACACGATTGTATTTTTAAACGTAGCTGGATGTTGGATAGGCGGAATCACAATAAATTCATGTTTAAGATATTACTAATTAGTATCAAATTGTGAACTTTTACGAGGGGTGATCCAAAAGTAATGATAATCAATAATAAACACAATGAATAAAATAAATAAATAAATTTATTTCTCAACATAGTCTCCTAGCAAGTCTATACATTTAGTCCATCTCTTTTCTAATCCTAAAATTCCCTTAGAAAAAAAATCTTTATCTTGACTCTCAAAAAAGTCCTCAACCGCGGCCATCACGTCGCTATCATCGTCAAATTTCTTGCCTCGGAGGTGTTCCTTGAGTCGTGGAAAGAGATAGAAGTCGCTGGGGGCTAGATCTGGTGAATAGGGGGGGTGTTCCACCAGCTCAAAGCCCGCTTCCTGAATGGCAGCCATGGCAATTGCAGCTTTGTGAACCGGTGCGTTGTCTTGATGGAACAGCACTCCAGCCCGCAGTTTGCCTCGCCTTTTCTCCTTAATAGCCTCCCGCAATCTTCTTATTTGTTCTGCATAGTAGGAGCCTGTAATAGTGGCCCCCTTTTCCAAGTAGTCCACCATGATTATTCCTTCAGCGTCCCAAAAAACAGACGCCATAACCTTCCCTGCTGAGCTTGACACTTTGAATTTCTTCGGCGTCGGTTCATCGGATCGTTTCCATGTCATCGATTGTTGTTTTGTTTCAGGATCAAAATGGTGGATCCAGGTCTCGTCCATGGTCACAAAACGTGACAAAAAATTATCCTTGTCTGCCTGGAACTTTTCGAGATTTGCTCTTGACATGTCGACTCGTTTCTTCTTTTGCTCGTCGTTTAACATTTTCGGTACCCAACGCGCGGAGACCTTTCTCATATGCAATTCGTTCGCAAGGATTCTTTGAATGCTGCCATATGAGATCCCTGTGACCTCAGCTACATGCCTGATAGTCACTCTTCGATCTTCCAATACAACTTCTTCAACTTTTTTCACATTTTCTTCAGTGAGGGACGTCGATGGGCGTCCTTCGCGGTGTTCGTCTTCCGTCGATGTTCTTCCCAACTTAAACTCCTTAGCCCAGCGTGCAACTGTGGAATATGGAGGAGAAGAGTCCCCTAATGTTTCCACCAAGTCGCTGTGTATGTCTTTGGTAGACATTTTTTTCAAGCAGAGGTATTTAATGACAGCTCTGATTTCGTGTTTTTCCATTTTGATGTTCACTCCTTGACAGTCCGTATTCAAATGAATGTAGCTCCCGGGAATCGTGGCCTATTTATATGATTTTTTTTCCCTGAACTAGTGGTTAACTGAGTAAGTGACTGAAATTTTTTTGTATTTTTGTGTGCACTAGAAATAACTGATTATCATTACTTTTGGATCACCCCTCGTATGTAATGCGCACTTATACATTTTATTGTACAAGGAATGAGTAGTAGCGAACACTGATGATGTTCTCGGACAAGAACACAGGCCACAAGTGTGCGCCCAAACACAGATACACTCGCTCATCCCAACCTACCCGCGTCCGATTTAACACCCTTGCGATAAGATCGGATCTAGGCTAGCAGTGCCAGAGACGGGGGGACAATTACAACATAACCAGACCCGTAAACCAACAATTTGTGTGTGGTAATACACAAATTGTTGGTTTACGGGTGCCCAAGCTGGTGATGGTGATCCTATCCTATCCTTATTAATAAAATTAAATCAAAAACCAAGCATACCACTGCAAGACTTCAAGACACAGTTAGCTCTGTCTGCGTAGATCGGACCAAAAATAATAATTAAAAGCTGAAGGTACTCCGGGTTAACTATGACATCAGGACATCTGTCACCTCAGTCCCCCCGTGACCATGGGTGATGTAAAGCACTCGAAACGTTGGGTTATAAATAGAAAAATTAAACGCGATAAAATCCGCAAAATTAGTTTCATTTAAATTTGTGTTTTTGCACAAATGTTGGTTTCAACCGGAATTGAACCCAGGACTCGCACTGTAGAAGTCACCTACTCTGATGACTAGGCCACGTACTGTATTAATAAATAATTGACCTAAAACCTTCTATCTGCTTCTCTTTATTTCTATATAAATAAAGATCAATAGCCGTATGAAAGATTATCACTTAAGAACAGCTTGACCGATTTGATTGATTTGATATTTGTTGCGTTCGTAATTGTCAGGACAAGGTTTGTATGAAATAAAAATTTTAGAAAATCCACCGGAAAAGTTTTTGGATAATATTTTTGTGTTCAAATCTCGATAAAAAAAAGTGACTTTGGGTTTGACAGAATAACACGAGCCTAAATCACTGGAGATAGAGTAATTTTTTTTTGCTAAATGCACTATTTTTTCAATTCTTAATTTCACTTTTGCTAAGCCGGGTGGGTCGCTAGTTAAGAACAAATTTAAGAAGATTTACGCGTGCACGCGCTCTTTTATTTCTTGTTAATAATTTCGCATCCAATTTCTTTATACGTTCGAATGATATTAATAATTAGGTTCTTAGAAACCCGCACGAAAATCAAACAAACTCGTTTTATAGATTTAAATCGCGATACTTGCTATTCCTGTTCTATAATTACATATGTATTAGCTATTTTTTATTGAGAGCTTAGTTATGCTATTTGATTACGACTTTGGCTAGACAGGGACGTTATATCTACACTTCTCTTAGAATTCATAATTTTATCGATAATATAATTTTTCTTGGAATTTTTAATATAAATAAATTTTGATAAAAACATTAGTAGATAATTTCATTAAGGTTTTGTTTATTTTTAAATAGTCTACGGGGCTTCCGAAACATTCCGGGATACGATTTCTAGATAGAGAAATTACGTAATCCACATGTCTTCTTTATTTATTTGGTCGACCGGTATAAGCCTGTCCTAAGTTTGTGTCCGGCAGAGTTGAATAGCATCTACCTCTTTCTTACTGAGGCACGGACAGCCTTTATAAGTGCAGAATATACCATAATATGCAATGCTGTCACTATATTGCTCGTGTAAACGCGATAGGGAGTAGGATTTTTTTAACTCGTACCAAAATAGCGGCGATGTGGTTCTCGCTATTATATTAAATTTTAAAAGCTTCTATGCTGCTTGATTTTGTGTTAAAGCACATAGCTTCGACTGCCGATGGACTCTGCCTAAAGGCAGCATAACATTGTTCCTCTTTTTGTGTACCAAGTAACGAGATCAGAGACCAAAGACTGACAATATAATATTTCATGACAGATCTCAATGTAATATGTCTCTACCCTTAATTGCCTTTACAGCCGTGGTAGCTCAGGGGCTAGGCGCTCGCTTTAAATTTCATAGAACGCGAGTGGCCTGGGTTCGATTCCCGGTGCCGGCACCACTAAAATTGTTAATTGCCATTTTAAATGCTGAATTACCACGTGCTCGGCGGTGAAGGAAAACATCGTGAGGAAACCGGCATGTCTGAGAAATAAAAAAAAATATTTCGAGGACATGTGCAGTCTACAAACCCGCATTGGAGTTGCGTGGCGAATTCTTCCTAGCTCTAAAACCCTCTCAGAAATGGGAGAAGGCCTGTGCTCAACAGTGGGACATTAATAGGCTGAAACTTTACTTTTTTTTACCCTTAATTTGTATTAAGTATGACCGTGAATGTCTCAAGGCCACAGTTTTGTTTGCTCCTCTATGACCACGTTTATGTATTAAACACATCTCTAAAAGATTATTTGACGGATGATATTTGCCAAGAAAGGGTAGCTACTTACCGATCGGGTGGTCTGATCTGGGGAAGACGTCTCCGCCAACCAGTAATATTTAGATGTTGTTATTCGCATTTTAGAAACTTTCATAGCGCGGCTATGGAATGTATGAGATTGAATTTTATGAGCTTCTCATGTGGCGACATAGATGTCGCTACTATCATAAAACATTGCTATTGATAAGCGAAAAAAAATATTGCTTCTGGTTAAAATTTTAAAAGATTATGTCTTTTAGTCTGTTTTCGACCTGGGCGATATGTTCCGATTAATAACCTTCAGTTATTATAAGGGTCTCTTTTGTCATTTCCTTACAAAATCCAATGAACTGCTTATTTATTAGAGCGGAGTAAGGGCTGATACGTGCAATATTGTTTTTTTTATTGGATAAAGTGGCGAGACGATCAAAAGGTTTACCTGATGGTAAGTGCAACGTCTGCCCATAACAAATGATGTGTCACCCTTCACATCAGTTCTCAAGTTTCATATGCCCGGTGATTACACTAGCTCTCAGTGCCCTTCAGACCAAAACACAGTAGTGTTGTACACACTACTGTACACTAATGGTTCAGGGCAGAATAACTGGCCCTGGGGTGGTACCTACCTAGACCGATTGTACCAAGTGCGTATTGTCTGACAGATTTTTTGTAGGTGGTCTGGTTTGTCTTTTGACGCTGTAAATTAATAAAAAAGAAACTATCCAAGGTAATGTAGTTAAATTGTCTAAGTAATATGTATATACAAATTGACATTCGTGCGTCATGCTGGCCATCAAAAAATTCTTTATTATCTAATTACATTCGACTTCTGTGAAGCAGGGCCTCATTTTATCAAAAGAACTACAAAAACTCTTAGCAAGTACCATTGTTATACAGAGTTAAAAAGTTCAACCTCAGGCTGATAATAAATGTTTCTTAAGATTCTGATTACGTGTATAGGTTCCGCACGACCTCACATTTGCTACGCTGTCTAAATTAGCAACAATCAGTTTACTTCAATCTCAAATATGTTTCAAAAGTTTACTCTTCCATGACAAAAATGAAACGCGTAAAAACTCTCTTCGTCACAAACTCGTATGGATACGTGGAAAATATTTTTAGGAGTTCTTTGTCGAAGAAGCTCGGAGAAGTTCGGCGACCCCGTACTTTTACGATACAAATTTTAGTGATTATAGAGTTCCGCGACGTTGTATAGTACTGATGGTAGGATTTAGTCCATCTAAGTAGGTGGCTTCAGTATGGAAACATTATTAGGTTTCGATCCATATCTAGTGTAATTGCTGGGCACATGGGACTTAGAAACTCATGTCTCAGGGGTGACGAACGCAGTTTGGTGTGTGGTCACACATAAACATTCTGGCACTGCTGTTAACAGCACAGCAGTCAGATATTGCAGTTTCTATCAGTTGAACGTTTTGCTTGTCTCGTCACTTTTTTCCATAAAAAAATAGTGTTCATTATCTTCAAACATTAATTAGTAACGCACTCTTAGCGGCAGTGTAGTAGCAGTATTAGACAATCCCATCTCCTGTCCTGTGCGTGTTACAAAAGCCGACTAACTAAAACTCCAGAAATACCCTTTAGTCATCATCACGATAATTTCAGCAAATCATTAGTCCACGGTTGAACATAGGCCTCCCTCATAGATTGCCACAAAAGTTTGTAGCTCTAATTTAGGGGAGATTTTGCCATAGTTGCCACGCTTGTCACGCGGATTAGCAAACGCAGTTTATTTATTCGGATGTTCCAGGAAAGATGCTACTGCCTTGGTTTTTATTTCCCCTCGGTATACATTTACGACACCCACGGGACGAGATGGGGTGGGAGATTCTCTTAAGCAGCCACCACACGGCATACCTTTAGTCTCGGACAGATAATGTTCAATACATTAAACTTTTTTTTTCTGCAATTCAGGGTTGATGAACATTTGACAATAAGAGTGTATTTTGAGCATTGACATAAAGTAGGACTGTTGCAACAAAAAGGTATTCGACTCAGCATATAACTGCAGCTCTGTTATTTGACAAAAAATGTAATAAATAAACTTGCCTTAAAAATGTAATAAATAAAAGTTATTCTTCTTTAGAATTACTTTTGTTTTTACTATTATTTTCTAGATATGTTTTGCAATGAAGTTAGAATCGCACTGTGTTACTTAAAAAGAACGGAAGGTAAATAAAAAACTTTTAAATAAAACCATGACCGTTTGATGGCAGTGTTGTGGTCAGTACACTGTTTGCCTGTAGTTGTCTTTAGAGTGAAGCCGCTTGTAACTTCGCATTAACAGAATACCGACCTTGTAGATATTTTGTGAGCGCGGAAAGGTAGCTTATGTAGATAGATATTTGATTTGTCTTAAATGTCAAGTGTTTTAGTGAAGGCATTTTGTATGCATTCGTGTGGCCATATTTATATAGATATTTCTTTGCTTGTTCCGTATGCATTTTTATACCACTCATCTGATTGAGATGAAACTTTGTTAAATTATTTCGCAATAGGTGACGCGGGATGTTATAGGATAATTGTTCGTGTTTTTTTATAAGCACGAAATTAATAAACAATTTTTGTTTATTAATTTCTATTTATTTATTTTGTCTCCTTTGTATATAGTATGTACTTACTTCAAGTATATCACAAAATACGTGTAAGATGCATTGCTACGCAAGTCGGGTATTAGCTAGTTTTTAATGTCTGTTTAAAAAGTTTGCAGCGTAACCATGTTCAGGATCATCCAGATCACTATATCAAATTTGATAGAACACAAATCCTTGCAAAACTACCCCGATTCCAACAAAAAAACATCCTTATTTCTATTAGCAAGTATCTGGGAACTACCACCAAATTGGGATCCCATAATTAATAAAATTATATCCAAAAATATTTTTACCACTGTAAGACTTCAATATACAGTAAGCTTGTTGTCCTTAGATTGGATCAAAACAATTAATTAGAAGCTGAAGGTAACCTAGTGGTTTAACTATGGCATGAGGACGTCTAACACTTCAGGTGCCCCGTGACCTTAAAACGGTCGAATTGTTAGCGAAAAAATAGTAAAACTCTGTAAAATTTTGTTTGATTAAATTATCTTTGTATTTTATGATCAGCAATTGATCGAATTGAAATCCTATCAAACAAACAGATGGATCATTACATTACTGAGTACAAAAAAGATTCAAATTTCGGCTCGTGAATTACGTTAAATAAAAGGCAATAATAAATAACAAGGAATAACGAAGAGTTCTTAAAGGACTCTTAAAGAGAATAAAGATGAGAGAGCATTACGGAAAGGAGGTCAATTGTATGCTCTTTAGATTATGCATGCGACAGAAAGGCAGAAAACTTTTAGTATCCACAGAAGCTTTAAGTAGAACGCTTAATGTCTTATATGACATTTATAAAATAAACTGTGTATTTCCTTCTATAATCAGTTTATACGTTTTAGATTTCATACCATTTTTTGCGTACAAAACACCAATGTTTTGGTCCATAAATTAAATTTTACTTTTAGAATTATACACAACGGATAACCGATAGCTATTCAGTGTAATACGAGAGGCGTCCAATTAGTAACGGTCTTAAAAATTTCAATCAAATTCCAATGATTGACACTTTGCACATGTATAAACGGGCTTTGATTAGTTATCATGTTCATTTGAAAACAGAAACGTAATAATTGATTTTTATCCCATTATTTTATGTTTTCATTTGCAGCGTTTTTTGTTCTTTTTAGAGCGTTTTCATAATGTCCGATACGATAACGGTATCGGGTTTCGACACGATAACAGAGCACGTAATCTATATTAATACGCGATGAGAAAAGTTTGTACCCATTTTTAAGTATATTGCGCGCACGAAGGAGTGTGAGATTTGCAATAGTTAAAGTTTGTATTGAGAAGAAGCGAGGAAGCTAAAATTTATAATATATGTTACAAACACATTAAATTTATTCATTTATTTAAACTTTTATGCGCTAGTGGTTCATATGGCGGACGTAAAGCTTAAAGGCATTCTCTCCCAATCAACCATAAGGCAAAGCAGAGAATAAACATAATATGATGATAGGCGGTGCAGCGAACAAAAAGAGAATAAAAAAGAATTCCCTTATGCTGAAAATAGGATCTTACTTGCGTCCAAGCTTCCCCCAGGTCTGGGCCGAACTGAAAAACCTTGCTGTGATGTTATCATCGCGGCTTTAACTGAGTTCGGTCGACTTTGCGATTGTATGCTGCAGCACAGATATTTTGCTACTAAGTATATTATTTTTACGTAGTAGCTAAGACATTTTTTCTTGTTTCTATTTTGTGCTGTACGTTTTTTAATTGTGAATTAATGTATTACTTACTTACTTAATATTTTCTTTACAAACTTAACCCGACCCTCTAAGAAGTTCATCAGCATAATTTATTGCAATATTACAAATTACATAGTTAACGCCGGAGAATCGTTAATTTAATAGCGGTGTGCATTCACACCTATAAATCTGCATAACACGCATACTAACGCATGTCTCTTGATGTCATCTTTGAGTCACCCCTTTTTCCCGTGTAAGGGTACACACAGACAACTCACGTAGCCCACTTTTCGCCATCGCGGGAAACGAGACATGACGGTTGGCGGCCCTCGTCGCCGCCATTTCGGCTCGAGTCTAAAAATTCTTACTTCTCATTGCGTTCCCACGAGGAGTATAGTGACAGAATTGAATTTTATGGTGTTATTCTGCACAATAAAGCCTTCCCTACAATACCTTAATCGTCTCTAACGGCACCTTGGTAGGAAAGAGGTAGGTGCTATACTCGTATTACTCTATTTATATATGTGTGTTTTATATTTACTAGTGACTAATATACTAAAGACATGGCTGATTTTTTAAAAAAATAAAACGACGTCTTACGCGGCCCGTCGATATTCCTCTCGTATCGCGGGTGCTTGTTATACACATATATTTCAAGTGCACAAACCCAGACCAAGGACACTTATCTGCAGGGCATGCAAATTAGTTTCCCGTGTTGGAATCAAACCCTCGATCCGCAGCACGGAAACCAATCTCTAAGCCACTGGGCTATCCGAGCCGACAAATTATTCATTTGCAAAGCTAACTTGACTTTAAATGTTGATGATATCTTGAAAATGTTCAATAATAGAATAGGGTTCTTATCGGTTTTAAATCTTTTAAGTTAATTCGAAAAAACGGTAACTTATTTTGAAGGTAACTATCTATTATATTGCATATTCTCTATCAATTAGTGAAGTTTTTAAGTTATATCGATACAGATAGACTAAATGAATTGTATAATAGTATAAGTACGACTTTATATGATTTTTGTGTTGTATACATCATCATCATCATCATTTCAGGCTATCACTAGTCCACTGCTGAACATAGGCCTCTCCTATAGACATACACAAATAGTTTGTAGCTCTCATTTAGGGGGGATTTTGCCATAGTTGGCACGCTTGGCAGGCGGGTTGGCAACCGAAGCTTTTTTGTTCAGATGCTCCAGGAAGTTGCTGCTGCCCATCTTCTGATTTTTATTTTACCACTGTCAAGTTTTACGACACCCACGCGATGAGATGAGGTGGTAGATTCTCTTAAACCGGTACACGTATAAGAATTTATAATATTATGTTAAGATAAACCAAGTTTATATTCGACCACGCATTATGTAGGGTTTAGTAGTCATGGTTGCGTATGCATTTTGACGGCGTGCACTAGATTATAATGAAAACCGTTCTGTTTATGTTTTGTCAATATAGGATAGCCAAAATAATTTTCATAAATATTTTTTAACTTCTCTCGCAAACTTGGCTTATTAAGTTCATATGTTTAACAGTATTGAAATAACAAATTACAATACAATAACGAAATGTAAAATTTTACTGGAAATTAAAAAATCTACTAACCTTGAAACGTCTATCACCGCGTACTACGCTTATGCTTATGCATGGCGAAGCTATGGCGTTATTTTGTGGGCCAATAGTACTAACTTGCAAGATTTGTTAGTCCTACAGAAAAAATGTGTTCGCATACTTAACAACATTAAGCAAACCGAAAGCTGTAAGGCACATTTTAAAAACTTAAATTTCTCCACTTTACTGTGCATGTACATATACGAAATATGTAAGTTTGTTAGACGATATTCAAATTTTTATTCTTCTGTGGAAGATTTACCTCGACGTTATGATTCGCTCCGAAAACATGTCTTGGTCCAGTTATCGTCTAAATTAAAATCGCATAGATCTGGCCCTAATTTCATGTCTATAAAAATATATAATAAATTACCGATTAACATAAAAAACTTAAAACACTACAAAACATTTCAGAAAAAATTAAGAGCGTTCCTTGTAGAAAACAGTTATTATAATGTTGAAGAATATTTTGAAATATGATTCAGATAGATGTCTGCCTCTCACATTCATGCATTGCCAGTTGCCACGCTCGACAGGGTCTCGACATGAATTTCATAATTTAATTTCATGTAAAGCAATCTAAATAAATAAATAATATTACTATAGATACAGCTATTATACTACTATATATAACTATATATTTCGGCATAGTTAAACTTCATATGAAGAAGGTGTGCAGAAAGCTAAATAGCTAAAAATAGCGTTAGCGTAAATATAAGAAATAATTATGCAATAATGTATCTCTTATTGACAATTTTTTTAAGGCTCATAAAAATATTGTATCGAAACAATGCCTCATTTGAACAGTCCGATTAAACGTTATCCCTAAGGGTTACCCTGGGGTGCTTTCTAAAATTCATCGGAATTTTCATGTATGAAACGAACAGGTACGTCCAAAAAAGTAAATGGGCATTCAATTTTTTTAAAACTGTAACCTACTTCTAAAGTTTCTTTCGATCTGTTTGTGATTTAATTAAAATTATGACGCCGTGAAAAATTGAGACGTATAAGATGATGTTCCGACTTTGAACTCTAATATAAGTAGCCCATAGGTGTTTCAAAGCATGTTACCAATTTTTTGATTCATATTCAAACAGACTTGTACCCTATGGGCTACTTATAACTCTAATATAAGTAGCCCATAGGTGTTTCAAAGCATGTTACCAATTTTTTGATTCATATTCAAACAGACTTGTAGCCTATCATACTTATAAAACACGTCACAGTATTCCGTAAAAATACAGAACCTTCTTTTAAACATGAACAATAAATAAAAATAATTGTCATGTTACAATCTTTTACTCATGAGGTCTATGGCCAGCAGTGGACATGCTGCTAGGGCTATAGTACAAAACAAATCCAACCTGCCTTAACACGACGGAGCTATCTTGCTTAGTTGAGAAGATCCTACGGCCAACTTCCGGCTCCATCATCAGGTCAGCTCTATGGTACCATGATTGTCACCGATGCTACATTAGTATGACAAATATTATCTCAATTGAACATCGAAAAGTATGTCAAAATTGATTTATAAGATTTGAACCGATAAGGCATACGAAAGCAAGTAAAATAAAAACTGCATTTTAACATTGTAGTTGTCAGTTCGCCAGTAAGAAACGAAATACTGCATACATTTAATACGTTGAAAGTTTATTTTGAATCTTTTATGTTACAGTAGTAATTACGTCATGACAGCTATACTTGTCATTGATACGTGAAAAAATAAAATTTCTATTTTTAAAAAGCTTTACGAGATTAGGTTTTTTACTTGAAAACTTAGCGATACGGTTCATGCAAGCGACTAATAATATACGCTGTTTCAGTATGGCACAATATAAAGAAGAGAAGCGATTATAATTTAAAAAAAAAACCAAAGCTATTATGAATTTCTGTGATTGTAATAAAACCACAGCTGAGCGAGCACCTTTTCGCGGCAATTCTACAGCAGAGATAAGGCAACAGCAAAGTCTCAGTGTAGTCCTTCGTTTTCTGGTATTCTGTTTGTTTCTTTTTTTTTAAGATTTAATTTAAAAAGTTCTTTTTTATTCCCAATTTTGAATTTTTTTATTATCATGTAAAGTTTTGATTAATATAACTTTTTTCTCTTTAAAGTTTTTTTAATCACTGAATAAATGATCTTCCTTTCTTTCTTTTTTAATTCTATTTTAAAAATGGGTCTTTTGTGATATGGAATATTTCTATAAATAATTACTTAAAGTAAATAGTTTCTTTCAAACTTCATCATCTCACACTTTTATGTGCACAGCGATTTTTTGTAGGGATGGTGCGCAACCACTATTCTTTTAACGTAATTTCACTACACTGTTGTATAGCGGTTCATAATAAAACCTCCCTTCATTATTTCATTTAAGCTATAGTTTCCAAGTTAAATGGCTGTGATGTACGAACAGACGGACAGGACGAAATTATAAGGGTTCCGTTTTTACTACGAAACCCTGAAAAGCAGGCAGTCTGTATCATGTTTTTTATTTATTTAGTAAATAAATGAAATTCTTCCAAAAAAACAAATGTCAATCTCACTTGCAGGCATTGCATCCCGTTGAAGAACTAATCAGGCTATAGCGACAGACCCAGGACAGAAAATTGATGCGAATATTCTGACCTTTAAAATTGCACAAAAAAGGGGACGGCACTAGGTACACAAACCACTGGATGCTATGTAAACTTCATGGTAAGTATGGAGAAACAAAACGTGACGACTGCGCTGCCTACTGGTTAGATTACTTGACTTCTACGACGCATGTCCTGTCATCGAAACCCAGTCAAATCAAGATTTGTGCTAAAACCAAAATTGTAGATTGTTGAAAATCTTTCAGAAAATGCAGGCCAGACTAGTTAGCGCATTCTTATGTAGACAAATCTTACCACATAATCCTCACCTTATAAGAAGCTCAAGATATTATTAATCCTGCATAGCGTTTTTGAATCATAGACGCTAGAACTATACAATAACTAAGGATAATAAGTTGGAGAAGACGTCCTCTTTAGATCAGATCACCTGCTCTGGCAGGTTGCCATGCGTTTCCTTGGCACCATTATTTTGCCAAGCTTGAAAAGGCGTGATAATGTTTATTAAGAAAAATCTAAACATATTCTTAATTACATTTGTTGTTGTTGTTTGTAAAGTCTGATTGTAACATCGCCTTACTCTTATTACTTTGACTGCAATTTATTTTGTAGTATATCATTGTTAAATTATACATACATGCAAGCTTTTGAGTGGCAAACTGCAAATGTTGCTATAATAACACGACTAAGAAAAAAGCTTTTAAAAATTAACATATTTTATGCAACATACATTTCATTGAAAAAATATATATTTATAGATTGTGAAAGTATCAAGAGAATTAGTACGTTACCTACTTGATGAGATACTATCAGATTGAAACTATAAAATTTAGTTAAAATGTAAATGATTAATTTATATTTTGTCTTAGCCGTACAACATATTAAATTATTTTAGTTTACGTCAGTGATCTTGAATGCGTGTGATGGTGAATTTGCTCAAAGTATAACAATTTTCTGAAAGTATATGCCGTGTGATGGCGGCTTAAGAGTATACTGCCTCATCTCATCCCGTAGTTGTCGTAAGAGTCGTAAAACTACGCATCTTCCTGGAACATCTGAATAAATTAACTGCGGTTGCCAACAACGGCAACTAACCCCTCCCCCTCCCCAAAGGGGCTACGAACTTTTGTAGCAATCTACGGGGGAGGCCGATGTTCAGCAGGGCACTAGTGATAGGCTTAAATAAAGATGATGATGATGATGACAACAATTTGAGATATTTTTGTGGGATGAAGAACTTCTAAATATTTGCATATTTAAAACAATAATATTTACTAGTGGTCGCCCAATGGTCGAAATTCGATCGTAATTCATTAACTTTTTTATTGAGTTTAATGTATTTGTAACACATTAATATATACATTTTAGCTTTCTACCCTCTTTCTCTGTATGAACTTTAACTATGCCAAATCTCATACTCCTCCTGTGCAATATGCTTAAAAAGGGGTAGAAAGTTTTCTCTTCACGTATTAATAAATAGATTTCAATGTCTGTTTTCATTTTCTTGAGCTTGTTTGAAACTAGGTTTGGTTATTTTAATTATTGGTGAACGTGCAGAAATGAATTAACATACATACATACATAAGGTCACGACTGTTTCCCTTAGGGGTAGTCAGAGACTGGGCACTCACTGCAAAAACAGATGACTGCCACAATCCACGTTTCACCAAAACAATATAATGCACTTGGTGTGATAAGTGGTGAGCCCATCGCCACCATGCGCTGTTGGGTGCACAGTGCAGTTTAATTCCTTACTCGCCTTTTACGAGATCCATTGGATAAGATGGAGTGGTAGTATTATTTTAACGAGCCGCCACCATACGGCTAAATTAATTAACTTAAAAATTTATATTGTAATGCTTATGCTTTTATGCTAGTTAAAATCAAAACTTTCTTTAAATGTAAAAAGCATCTATCCTGATATTATTATATCATAAATATTCTTGTTGTTTTTAGTGGAGGTAGCACGCAGTGGCCGTTCTTTTGCCGTCAAGCAGTAGTGTGCAAACAGTACTGTTTCGGCTTGAACGGCACCGATATCTATTACTTTACTTTATGAATGATATCTCATTTCAGGTGAAATAAAAATAGAAATTAAGATTTTTTCGTTCCAGAACTTTATAACTTAAATTGGAGCTCACACACTTTTAAACTTACGTCATCTAAAGTCGATTAATTACGTCCATTAGTAGAACAACCCGAACAGATGGATTAGTTGAACCTTAATCCGCAGCAATTAAATGCTTTAAGTGCATGGTTTAACTAAACGCGCTTATACAGAGAGATGAACAATGCATTAGCGGGATCTTGTTTGCGGTCTGGGTAGTGATGTGATTAAGCAATATCAACACCTTAAGTTGTTGTATTTTATATCGGTGTATAAAATAGGAAAACTTTCATTGATATTATATCCTGGAAAACAACTTGAATTTTAAACTTAATTATTCAATTTTGAGGAAGCTCAGAATCGCGCAGCGAGTTAGGGAAAGGGTGTAAGGGTATGCTCGGAGTTTCTCTGCGAGATAAAATCCGTAACGATGTTATCCGCAGCAGAACCAGAGTAACCGACATAGCCCTTAGGATTAGCAAGCTGAAGTGGCAATGAGCCGGCCATATAGCTCGGAGAACCGATAGCCGTTGGGGAAGAAAGGTTCTCGAGTGGCAACCTCGTACCGGCAAACGCAGTGTAGGGCGACCCCCCACTAGATGGAGCGACGACGTACACGGTTTTGCAGGAAGTCGATGGATGCAGCTGGCTCAGGACCGTGTTTTGTGGCAATCTATGGGGGAGGCCTATGTTCAACAGTGGACTATGATAGGCTGAAATGATGATGATGATGATGATGATTCAATTATGACGACTGCGTGGTCTAGTGGTCAGCGTACCTGACTTCTACGCCGCGGGTCCTAGGTTCCAATTCCAGCAGGAGCCAACACTTGTGCAAAACACAAATTGTTTTTTTATGCTGGTGGTAGGATTCCTCTGCAGGAATCCATCTAGGCAGGTGCCAACCCAGGGCCAGTTATTCTGCAGTAAAGCAGTAGTGTGCAATCATTACTGTGTTTCGGTTTGAAGGGCACATAGCGAGCGTAATCACTGGGCATATGAGACTTAAGAACTGATGTCTCAGGGTGACGGGCGCAGTGTGTTGTCACACAGAATTCTGTTCTGGGTGACACAGCATTTGTTATGGGCAAGCGTTGCACCATTAAGTAAACGTTTCGCTCGTTTCGTCACTACTGTGGGACATCATTTAAAAAAAAAAAAAACTTTAAAATCGACACTTATCCTTGCGATGGAAAACAAATCGTATTTCTAACGGTTGTGCGTTCCTCGTCAACACTAAAATTTCGATGAAGTTTCTGTTCCAAGCTGCAAAGAAATATATTTATTTGCTGATTTTTTTCGCCATTAGCTCACACATCTACACGATTCAATCGCAATTCAACCTACTTTACATATATGTGCTAAATCCAAGTCTGAAGTTGAGACGCGTCCAAACTAGTTTTCAAGAATAATAATATATTGGCGGCCGTTTGCGAAAATATTTATATGTTGTTGTAAAAATATTCGGAATCTATTATGCATACTTATTAAAGATAGTCTATTTATTTTTAACTAGCTGAAGCCCGCAACTACGTCCGCGTTGATTAGGTTTTTTTAAAATACCGTGGTTAATCTTCGATTTTCCGGGATAAAAAGTCCTCTGTCCATCTTTACGATGCTTCACACCTTCATATACCTTTATCTTCATATATCATTATAACTTTAATTTTAGAAAAATAATTAGGGTTCCGCGCAAAAAAATTTAAATAGGGAAATATATATCATCGATCGGGTCGGCTTTTCTACGCGGGGGCACTGCTAGTATTGTATAAATGAAAAGTATTTTGTGAAATATTTTTAAAGAAAAACCATCTTTTCTATTTAGTTCACGTAGTTATAGTCAAAGGTCTAATTTATAAACATATCATTCCATTGGTGAGAGCAGCATTATTATAAGATTTAATATTATTACGGATGCATATCACAATCTTCTTGATATGAAATGCTATTAACCTATATTAACAATGGTTACTTATATCATGAATACAAAACATTTCATTAATTTGGATTCATAACAACTTGAATTAATTTCTGTAGACCGTTTTCCCAAATCGTTAAAAAAATCCCTGTTACGATTCCAGCTTATGATTTTAAATTAATTTTTATTAAATCATGTCATTGAATATGGTTATTTCTGTTTATGCTAATTTAAATTAAAAACCGTTTTTGACACTGCTCACATTACATGAGCGTTAGCGGTAGCGATTCGGCAGAAGCCAATGTTCGGAAGACAAAATATTTATTGGTGTTACTTAAATATTGTTACTAATTACTGGCAGAGTAGAATAGCTCCTATCTCTTTCTAACCAAGGTGTCGTAAGAGGCGATTAAGGTTTGTACGGGCAGCCTTTATTCGTGCTGAATAACACCACGAAATATGCAATGTTGTCACTATACTGCTCGTGGGAACGCAATGGGGAGGAAGAATTTTTTGACCCGTTCCAAAATGACGCCGACGTGGGTCGCCACCCGTCACGTCGCGTTTACGGTTATGGTCTCTGCCACCTTTTTATATGGGAAAAAGAGTGGACTTTATGTGTGTTTTATAATGTTTTTTATATAAGTAATTTGTTAATTACAATATTATGTTATTATCCTTATTCTTATTATTATCTTTTTCGTTATTCTATTTCTCTTTGGTTAGGAGTCAATTTTGTTATTTAAACTATATCTGTGTTTCTTATTATGAGTGGACTGAACCATCGGATGCATATATTTTTTTTTATTATCATAGAATAAAGGAAAGAAAGTTAATTTGCTAAGATACATATACAAAATTTAAAATGGCGTGTATTACCTAGTTTTTGAAGTGTTGTGTTTCGCATCAAAACGAGGCATTGAGGCAATTGGTATTGACTATACGACGGAAGGCCTAGTACTGGGCGGTTGACGTGGAGACGTTCCTTTATTATAATGAATACGCCTGAGTCTATTAACTACCATTATCATCAGGTTCTGGGCACCTCATTGCTGTAAGCCTGTGGCCATACCTAAATTAAGATGATTTTTCGTTATTGCTACATTTGGCTGGCTATACGATCGCAATACCAAACGCTGCTGCTTCAAACTAATTTTTAGGTAGGTATACTCATCGCAGCGAGAGTTGAGGCGAACAACACCTACGTGAGTTTGTACACATGTGTAGGTGTATCTGTATAGGCTCCTAGCAGCTCATTGTAACTAAGCGTTATCGGGAATCACTCTAGTCTCGCTAGCACACCGTTTGCTTTAGCGAAAAAGAGACAACTAGTGTTTATATTCTTTATATGGAATACATCATCATTAATGCGCCTACAGAGTGTGCTGTCCGTGGAATTTTTAGTCACTTAATTCAATTATTTAATATAAGCCTTTTGGCTAAATTGATGAATATATAAAATTAAATTAAAATGGCTCTGTGAAAATCAGGAATACATTATATTTTTGTACTTATTTTCAACATTTAACAAAATAAATAATAACGAATTGCAATGCGATAAAATAATAAATTTTCGCCTTTAATTTCGTAGTAAGCTACTAACCTGGGTTTGATCCCCCGTGCCAGCACCTCTAAAATTGTTCTACAATTTTAAGTGCTGATTTGCCACGTGCTTAGCGGTGAAGGAAAACTTCGTGAGGAAACCTGCATGTCAGTGGAATAGAAATATTTCGAGAATAGAATAGAATACAATACTTTTTTATTCAATATAGATCATTTACATAATACTTATTGAACGTCATTTTTTTTAAACTACACTGGTTCGCAAGAAATGCCTCTGTCCTGGGAAGAACCAGTAAGAAACCCAGCGGGATTTTTTTTTCAGTCATTTGAAATATACAATTACAGCAGTTTTATTAAGATGTAGAAATAGCTTGGCAGCGATCACCTCATTCCCAGGGGTTATCATCATCCATGTATTCCTTAATATTAGAGGACGTGTGAAGTCCGCCAACCCGCATTGGAGCAGCGCGGCGGACTATTGCTGGCTCCAAAACCCTGTTAGAAATGAGAGGAGGCTTGTGCTCAGCAGTGGGACTATTTATAGGCTGTTACTTTACCTTTTTTCTAAATAATCAATTAGTTTAAAAATCATTTAATTTTTGTTTCTTAATTTATATTATTTATAATGATGTTTATTAATGACGAAATTAGTAATAAATATAAATATTTCAAGGTCTTTGCTAGTAATAACAATGTTTAACCACACACGATGCCGCTAATCGCTACCGCTTTGGTAACGTATCTATTCCCTTATAATTGGAGCCGTAAAACGCGAGCATAAATTTCGACTGGTTCAACGTCCAATTAGCTTAATTACTTTGACGGGTTTGGCGTATTGAAGTCGTAAAGAAATAAGTACTAAAGTCACTTCCAGTTTAGGGTTTCGTAAGTAGCCGTTATAGTGATCTGTTGCTAATAATATTTTAAGAACAACTTGAGGCGTCGATAGACTGCCTTAACTGACCAATACTTAGAAATCTTTCTTAATATTATGAACGCGAAAGTAACTTTCTCTGTCCCTCTGTCTGTTTCTTAAATTTTCACGGCTTAACCGATGAACCGGTCTTCACTTGCATCCTGGAAACGGTCATAGGATACTTTTTATTCCGGTGAATAAAAATAAGGCATTTGGGAAAAATTAAGCAACAACGTTTTGATTTTTTTTTTGTTAATGACACGTGATAGCTCAGGGACCGGGCGAGCCTTAAATTGCATAGTATGTACGCGAGTGGCCTGAGTTCGACCTCCGGTGCCGGACCTCTAGAATTGCAGGACAATTTTGAAGCTCTGAAACCCGCATGTCTTCTAAAGAATAAAAATATTTCGTGGACATTTGAAGTCCGCCAACCCCATAGGAGCAGTGTGGCGGTCTGATTCGGGCTCCAAAAACCGTCTCAGAAATATGGGATGACTTGTGAATAGCGGCCATTTAAAGGCTCTGCATTTACGTTCTAATAAAATAATTTAATAAAGACATATATTCTTCGTCTTTCTTCCACCATTGCTGTACAATGCGCATTCCATCTCTTTGTTGTTGTCATGTCAATATGTAGATCTTACACTAGGTAATTTGCGTCGTCGTCGATTCGATTTTTCAAACCGATGAAACATTTTCATGTCAAGAACAAGAATGAATAGGCTTCTCTAAAGTACACATCCTAGTAATTTGCGATAAGAACGCTTCGTGATGTTACGACGCGTATGGTATGTCAAAAGTGGGGTTAAATGTTCACAATTGTTTTCATACAAACTTTTTTCCATAACTAAAGAGAATATAAAAAGTATTGAATGTTGCAGATAATAACATCAAATAGCAAGTTTTTGTTTTCCAATTAAATAATTTTTTTTCCTGCAAACTTACTACAATGAAAACAGTACTTTGTAACGTACTTTGTGTGTAGTTACCTTTAAAAAGAAAACGTCGCATTCTATTCAAACAATTCCAGTCAAGTTTATTAAAAAAAATTAAGCATTTTTTTAGTCAAGAGAGATTTTTGAAATACGAATTCTGGGGTTTTTTATACCGGAAAAAGTTATCAAAGAGACCTATATTCGTCAGCTTGTCAATCACTTAAAAACTACGGGAGCCAGTCAGTCCGGGTGCTCCCTATTCGTTCGGGGAAACTTTTCCATTTGCTAGTCAATGTGCGATCAGAAAATATATTTACGTTTACATTTTACTTCGGCTCCATTCGTAGCATTCCGTTTAGTTATTTCGTGAAAAAAAAAATCGCATGAATAGATTCTAACAAAGAAGCGGATGAAATTGAAAACGTAAAAATATAAATATATTTGTGATTTCCACGTCTTGTATTTAACTTAGTAATGTCAATTAACTAATTGTTAGTTATAATAATGTAAAAAGAAGTAACTGCCTTTTAATGTCTAACTGCTGAGCATAGGCATCCTCTCATTCCTAAGAGAGTTTTAGAGCCAGTAATAGTCTGCCATGCTGCTTCAATTGTTGTTGTCCAATTGTTGCAGCTTGGTGGACTTCTCATTTCCACGAAATATTTTTATTCCTCAGATATCCAGGTTTCCTCACAACCTTTTCATCACTGCTGAACACGTGATAAATCAGCACCCAAAATTGCAAAATAATTTTAGTGGTGCCGGCAACAGCATACTATGAAATTTAAAGTGAGCGCGCGGCCAAGAAGCTATATAAAAATGTAACGAGAAATAAATATCGAACTGCTGGATCTTCTCTTGTTTTTTGAGAGTCCGTTTTTGACCGACGTTTGGGATCGAGGAGATTTCGCTTTACTGGATTAATATGTATTAAATTGAACTAAACAAGCTTACATAAACAAGAAAAATGTTTCAGTCAGGAACACAAACTGAAAACTACTAACTTACGAAGTATACAGTACACTTAGTGAATATTATTAAGACTTCCGATACCTTACAGATATTGGTTTTATGTTTTATACACATAATGACTAAAGGTGGTGACATAATAACAACGTGCGGTGGCGGCTTAAGGGAATCTACCATCTCATCTCATCCCGTGGGTGTCGTAGAAGTCGACAGATGGAAAATGAAAACCAGGAGATGGGCAGCAGCATCTTCTTGGAACATCTGAATAAATAAACCGCGGTTGCGAACCCGCTTGCCAAACGTGGCAATTATTGCAAAATCCACCCAAAATTAGAGCTACAAACTTATGTGGCAATCTATTGGGGAGGCCTATGTTCAGCAGTGGACAGTAGTGATGGACTGAAATGAGCGGTTATAAAGATCGCCCTGATACGTAAAAGGTACAACGAAAACGAGGTTTCCACAGGGGTGATAGCATTATTACAATGAACTTACTACGCATTTTCGAACGAACCTGCGTAAAATCGGGGACGAGATAGGGGGGTAGATACTATTAGGCCGCTACCATACGGCAACCAAACGCACACTTATTATAATGCAGTCGTGTGTACCTCTACATCGTATTGCATTCTCAATATTCACATTATCTCGAAGTACCTACAATTTTTTTGCCATCTGATATATGAAAATAAATTAATAATATTAATCTGATTATGAATTAAACTGAACGTGTAGAAACATGAAGAAATGTAGTTTTTAATGTTGTGATGTATTATGAATAAGGTAATTAACAAATTTATTGTTAAGTATGTTATAAATGGATGACAGGTGTCGAGAGTTGCAGGGAGCGGTAAATTTCCATTCGTGTATTTTAGCCGATACCCCCGAGAGATGTTAAAAGGGCTTCTTTCAAAAGCAATTTAGAGGGAATATAAATCCACTCTGAATTACTTTTAACATAATTTACATAGCTCGATGTATGGGAGGTAAAAGGGGCAAAATCAAGAATTTCCTTTAAACGTTAACTAATATGTTTTTCCAACATACATCAAAATGTATCTATCTACAAAGAAAATCTAATAAAAGCGTGAAACAACTGCGCGATCCAATTTAGCCCATAAAACATCTAGCAGAATTAAACGCTTAACAAAATAACATCCAAAGGGATAAACTAAAAACATGTGCTTCAGATATATTCAAATATTCTTAATTTAGACGGCGTTACAATTTATCTCCTACTGCCTTGTTAATAACGACGGTTATACCTTGAAAGTTGAATTGTAAAGGAATAGTGCACCCTAGTTCTTTAATTATAGAGAAAGGTTTCCTTTGCGTGCCCCCTGCGGTGCATTTGTCGAGACTGGATGGCAAAAAAAATGTACGGTCTGTTGCATTGCGGACAAATTTAGCGAGAGACGGCGAAAAGCGGGCAAAAAGAAAACTCAGACGTTCGCACCCTTTTTTAAAGGTAAATTTTCCGGCTATATCAAGAATTAAAGTAGGTATGGCAGTGCACATTCGGCTCGTAAAATTGTAAAATACGTTGTTTTTTTTTTCGTGTCCAACGCTCCGGTTTGAAGTTATGCCTGAAATACGAGGAAACTTTTAATTGCTCGTGCGTTAATTAAATATTCGTTTATATAAATTGTGGCTAAAAATTATGAAATTAACTTCTTCTTTTTATGGAAAAAATGTGACAGGCGGCCAGAGACTCAACTAGATGGTAAATGGCCAGTACAGACCATAGCAACAACAGACATGATTGTACTAGAAAACAATAAGGCTATATTTAAAAGAGTTATTCATCATTTAGTGCGTATAAATAACTCTTACCACTTTCTTTAAATATAAGGTTAACGCTTTACCACAAATCTTTCTAATGGTACATATAATTACAGTCTAGTGTAATAATCACGTTAGCCTGTGATATAAAATAGGGAAAGAAAATTAATTAGCTAAGATCAGCATGCAAAATATGAAATGGTGTATATTACCCAGTTTTGAAGAGCACCGCCCGCCGTTGCAGAATAGCGAGCACAAGCAAACTAACACTGGCATCTGAAACCGCCACCGGGAACCGTAAAATAAAACTGATATGAGAATGGGGAAAGAAATGTGAATCCGACATCTTGGTTTTCTGAGGCGGTGGAGTAAGTTAGTAGATTTTATCTTGCATTTAACCTACGCATGAGATTCAGCAAATCCGGTGGTAGGATTCCTATGCAGGAATCCGTCTAGGTAGGTACCACCGCAGGGCGAGTAATTCTGCCGTGAAACAGTAGTGTCAAACATAGCTGTTTCGGTCTGAAGGGCTCTGAGACTAGTGTAATCACTGGCCATATGCGAATTTAACAACTGTGTGACGGGCGCAGTGTAGTGCCACACAGAAATGATCTGGATGACACAGCATTCTCATCGCTGTATCCAATAAAAAAAATAAGCAAAAGCATTTATTATTCGCGTCCTTGAATTATTCTCTTTACAAATTGTGTCACTCCATTTTTGAGTAACTCTTAACTAAGGTCAAAGCACTCGTGCTGAATCAAAATGTTGACTATGTAAATGTGTATTTTCTTCCCTATTACAACTTTTGATTTACGGTGTATTCAAATAAGAACAAGACTATAAATTTTGTTGAAGATTTATAGTTGAGCTTTACTTAAACTGTAACTCAGTTAAAAAAAATACGGAGTTTAGTTAACTAGATTAACGACTCAATCATAACGCAATACGTAATACGAGTATGTTCTATAGGATTTATAGCAAGATTTATGTTTTTGGTATATAGAAGCTCATTTTCAGTTTTTCAGTACGTGTACAGTACAGTATTTTCAGGTGACTTGGATTTGACCCCGCAATTTCTAAAATAATTAAATCTGAATGTTGACGAATTGAATGATTTACCACGTGTTCGATGTCGGTGTAGGAGACATCGTAAGGACACCTCCCCGTCTTATATGTAAAAAATATTTAGACTACTTGTGGCGTAGACCGCCAAACTGGACTGGAGCAGCGGGGCCACTGTTCTCGATTTCCAAACCTTTTCAAAAATCAGAGGAGACGTGTGTCCTATGATATAACATTTATAGGCTGTTGCTCTTCATTTCAAGAAAAAACAAAAATAAAGAGCGCGTGCAACGTGGCAGAAGTGAAACTTACATGTTATAAATATTAATAAAACTTAAAAATAAATAAACATGATATAGTTAATAGAAAGTAAGTTAATTAAAGTAAGTTAGTTAAGTAAGTTAATTAAAGTAAGTTAGTTAAGTAAGTCAATTAAAGCAAGTTAGTTAAGTAAGTTAATTTGCTAAGATTCGCATTTTTCTTTATTTGATAAAAGTGACGGAACAAGCAAAACGTTCACCTGATGGTAAGTGCAACGTCTGCCCATAACGAATGCTGTGTCACCCAGAACAGTGTGACACCACAATGCGCCCGTCACCCTGAGACATCAGTTCTTTCGTCTCATATGCCCGGTGATTACGCTAGCTCTCAGTGCCCTTCAAACCGAAACACAGTAATGTTTACACACTACTGCTTCATGGCAGAATAACTGGCCGTGGGGTGGTACCTACCTAGACGGATTCCTGCATAGGAATCATGTAAAACTGTGTGAAACTTGTGGAAGCATGCAAATTAACTTACTTTTCTTCAAAATAAGTATGAATTAACAAAGATATCAGTGTATGTAAAATAACTGCTATATAAATAATTTTTAATGAATGAATAATGATAAATTAAGAACAACAGAAACGTTACTGAAATTTTACACTATCTCAAGAGAAGTTTCGTTTATAATTTGTGCCGTGTATAATGAAATACGAAATAAATCATCTGAAGTGGTAATTTTTTAGATTTAATCCTCTAATGTAAACGTAACAAAAGAAAACCTTTTCAAAGCCTTAGTTTAAGATCAGATTATTTATTGTCCGAAAGGGTATTTTCAGTCTTTGAAATCCTTTCTTCTCCGTTTCAAGTATCGGAAAATAACATTTTTTAATTCTGAACTGTATTTTTTTTTATTTGATAAAAGTGACGGAACGAGCAGAACGTTCACCTGATGGTAAGAGCAACGTCCACCCACAGCAAATGCTGTGTCACTTAGAATATTTCTGTGTGACACCACACTGCGCCCGTCATCCTGAGACATCAGTTCTTAAGTCTTAAATGCCCAGTGACGCTAGCTCACAGTGCCCTTCAAACTGAAACACAGTAATGCTTCCACACTTCTGCTTCACGGCAGAATAACTGGCCCTGGGGTGGTACTCGTACCTACCTAGACGGATTCCTGCATAGGAATCCTACCACCAGAGGATGGTATAGCGTTTGACCTCTATCCCGTCTGATGCTGAACTAGGAGGGTATTCGGATTACCTTCAAAGAGAGCATGCTTTTAATTCAAGTTGCTGGAAAACATATAGACAACTCAGAAGCTGTGCATGTGATTAATATTTAAAAGTGAACCTGAACCATTAAAGTTCATATATTTAAATATCCATGCAAATACAGTATTAAGTATTAAGCAAATAAAGTTCAAAACTGACAAATGTTCTTGGTTAAGCACATAAAATTGAGCATTATTTTACTAGCAGCTTTTCTCCTTTCGGTCCTACATATAATCCTCCCTTTATTGGATAAGTCATAAGGTCTGCCTTCCAGTCTTGTTAGTGGAAGTTAGAGTTACAATGATTTCCGGACATTAGCCTACCATAGTAGTCTTTAGTAACTAGGAGATGTTAAGTTGATAATAAAACTTTTCAGTCGGTTATTCCATCGTGGGGTTTTGAATAAAGTTAACGTTTGTTAATTTCATCTGAACAAAATATTATATGAAAAAAATGGATTATTTTTTGACGAGTGTTTAGTTTGCCGTAGCGTGAGTCGTGGTTTTGATTACCAGCGGGTGCCAATTTTTGTGCGATACACATTATTGGCAGCCATGATAGATCAGTAGTCAGTAGTGACATCTATGTCGCCAAACCACATCTAAAGGTGGGAGGAGACGTTTTCGCCAGATCAAACCACCAGATCTGGCTAGCTTTTCTTGGCAATCTGCCAATGGCCGTGCGCTAGCCTTAAATTTCATAGAAAGCGGGCGACCTAAGTTCGAAGCCCGGTATTGGCACCTTTAAAATTGTTCTGTGTCCAAGTACTGATTTACCATGTGCTCAGCGTTGAATAAAAACATCGCGAGGAAACCGAAATGTGTGAGGAATGAATATATTTCAAGGACATGTGAGGTCCGCAAATCCGCACTGGAGCAGCGAGAGGAGGTCTGTGCTTAGCAGTGAGACATTAATAGGCTGCTGTTACTTTATTTTTACTTTACAAATAATTGGTTTTGGGTGTGGATATATTAAGAATTGTCTCGTGTCACACTGCTTCCTATCTTTTATCCAGTACAAAAAAGACAAGGGAGTGCTTCTCTATTTGTGATAATATTTAGGTCTGCATAGTACATCTGGCATAGAAGTATTTACTAGTAGGTATGTATATACTCGTACATTTCGATACTATACTATTAATTACTATTGGCATTGATTGACTAGAACACACCTTTAGTTATGTTGTGCCTTGTACTGACTAAACTTTAGTTATATTTTTATTATATATCAAATTATAAGACACATAAAGTTTTTCTAAGAAACCTACTAGATGGCGTTTGCGATGATCATACTTTCATAAACCGATCATTTTGGAACCTGAGGCAGGAGGTATTTATGCTTGATTTTATCTGCGATGACAAGAAATCTGTATCCTGTAAGCAGATAATAGGATATTACATTAATTATTCTTGTATACCTGTGTATCATCATCGTTTCAGCCCATCACTACTTCACTGCTAAACATAGGTATCCCTCACAGATTGCTACAAAAGTTTGTAGCTCTCATTTAAGGGGATTTTTCCATAGTTGCCACGTTTGGCAACCGAAGTTTAATTATTCAGACGTTCAAAGGAGATGCTGTTGCCCATCTTCTGGTTTTATTTTTCCCTCTGTCGACTTTTACGACACCTACGGGATGAGATGGGATGGTAGATTCTCCGCCACCACACGGCAACGTTTTTATCCTTCCTTTTTCCATTATTAGGTTACCATGTATACATATTTATATCCTGTAGTTTTTTTACTTTTGTCACCATTGATGCTTTAATTTACTTACAATTCTTTTTGTTGTTCAAAAACCTTAATTAGTTGTATTTACTCTGCTGACGAAATGCTAACAGTGGCAGTAAATTTTCAAGCAAAAATATGAGTTTTATTTTGAACACGGCAACCGTATTTCACCATATGTTGTTATGCATTAACCGACGCGAAGACGTAACTATGATTCATGAATGATGAGAACGCTATGGAAAAAAAATCTTATATGATTCATCCATCCACAGTAACGAAAATAAATATTACCCAAAAACGATTCCTAATGCCTGCAGTTAAGAAATATATTTGCATGATCTTGACAAAATAAACCAGATTTTTTTTACTGAGTTCTTCCTAAGTTCTTTTACCCTTCCAGCGGAAGCGAAGTGTGCGTCCAGAAACCCTCCAATCGGCGGTCGAACCGTTTTCATGAAACGGCGCGAACTTTACAACAAGGGGGCGTATTCTAAAAATATACAACGACGAATATCTAAGCGCACGTTTTCGAGTTCGAGTTAGTCACGTCCCGTCGTCGCGCTCCCGACTCTCGTCGGGGAAATTCAAAAATTCGAACTTCGAATTCTTTTGTTTCCGAAAATGATCGAGAGTGTTTAAAATTCGAACGGTCCGGTCTATTGGCGTGTCCGTTTGTGTGGATTTTTGCGGCTTATTCCGGTGTGAGGTGAGCTTTGTTTTTAATTTTCAACAGACAATGAAATTGAAAATTAACTATGCACGTGTAATTGAAATAAATGTGCTTTATTATTTGGAACGCTTTTAATTTAATTAATAATCCACCAATTTTTTCGTCATATTTTTATTTCAAAACTCTAACGTAAAAATATTTTTATTAATACTTTAATAGCGTTGGCCGAGAGAAGACGTTTTCACCCGTCGGAGTTACAGAAAAATAGAAAAGAATTGGCCAAGTCGGACGATGACCCCATTCTCTCATTTTGAATAATTACATTTACTTCGAAATCTGTGCATAATAAATTGTAAAGTTTGTTCCCTTTTTGTTTCGACATTTCCAAACTTTCACTTTAACATTAAAAGTCTAATAATGGAATGAATTTTCTTTATCTGATTATAAACTGTATCCATATTTTAATAGCTGACGTGATTAGGATTTACATTTAAAGATTTGCGATGACGTTTTCATCTCATTACGCAAACGACTGTAACTCCTTTCCAGCGTCAGTCTTCCTAGACTGGTATAACTTTAGCTTTTAAAAAAGCCAATAGACATAATATCTAAAACTAACTATACGGAAGGCAACGCTGCTGCAATGTCAGGCAAGTTCCCTTGGCAGGCGGGTTGCCAACCGCAGTTTATTTACGCAGACTTTCCAGAAAGATGCTGCTGCTCATCTCCTGGGTTTTCATTTTCCTTCTGTCGACTTTTACGACAATCATGGGATGAGATGGGGTGGTAGATTCTCTTAAGCTCCCACCACAAGTCTTCAAATGTCCGTAATAAAATAAAATTCACACTAAGCTATTTTTTTTATTCGTTTTTTGCATATTGTTTGCATAGATTTTTTTTAAATCAAGAATTCTTCCACTAATGCATAGTTTTTACAGTAGCATATTTCTAAAAAGGAAAAAAATACAGTATATTTTTTTAAGAAGCTACGTTAAGGTAGCTTTAACAAATTTGGGTATATATTCCCATCATAAAATATGTACCCATCGTAAGTAAGTCAATAATAATTTACCATCTCATTATAACTAAAAAAACCTCTTGGCCTCCGATATATGGCGAAATAATCGTATCCAGTATGCTAGATCTGCTAAACCTAAATTATCTGGATAGGTGATGGGTAGCAGGGCCTAATACGTGAGGTGTCTTGTACTCGTACTATTGCCTAGAGGCTGATGATATAGTAAATGATGTCCCCCTGTTAATTTTTGAACCACATAATACTCTCGGTAGCTATCAACTGCGCAGGAGATATTATAGTGCCAGAAGTGCACGCGCAAACTCAGAAGCACCTATGTAACGCTCGTGCGATACGATCGAAGGTAGTTTGTGCAGTGTCAAAGATACGGAGATAATCACTAACACAATCAGACTCCAAAAATAACTTGTTTTTGCAAAAAAATTGCCATTTGCCTTTGCCTTTGATTCGAAACCAGGACCGCGGCGAAGAAGTCAGGTACTGACTATCTGACCACTATGCCATGCGATCGTCATGAAGTAAAAATCCACGCTCCTATTATTGTATTGAATATTGTTATCTGGACCTCTCATTATTTACTGTCGATGGAATGTCCAAATGAATAATCTGTTATTGAGTCGATATCTAAATTTTTCTACGCAATTTCAGCAAAATTCTCTACGGAATAGTTTCGTTAACCGTGAAATATCATCGCGGCGGGTGTAACGGCCAACACCCTCGCACTTCCTTCAGAAAAGGAAGGAAAAACTTCGTACTTACATCTTCTTCACAAACTTTAGTTTTTCATTGGCAATTTTAAATCTGAATTTATATATATATTAAAGAAACAAATAAAAAATCCTTTTATCATAATTGATGTGCTTAACAAACGAAAAGCTATGAAACCAAGTGTTTCCTAACACTTTCCAAATCTTTTTGCATCGGTATATCTCATAAGGTTATGGCTCGAATAACTAGCGGATACAGATTATATGTATTAACGTAGATCGTTTACTTACAATATTAATTTTATTTTTTCCCGTATGGTTTCGGCTTAAGAGAATCTGCCACCCCTATCTCATCCCGTGGGTGTAGTAGAAGTCGACAGAGGCACAATAAAGATGGGCAGGCAGCAGCACCTTACTTGAACATTTGAATAAATAACCTCCGTTTGCCAACCCGCTTGCCAAGCATGGCAACTATGGCAGAATCCCCCCAAAATGAGAGCTACAAACTTTTGTGGCAATCTATGGAGGAGACCTACGCTCAACAGTGGACTAGTGATAGTCTGGAATGATGATTGTGATGTTTTTTTTTTTGTTTCTTTGAATAATTAATTACCTGCTTGTAACAAAATCATAAAGATAACATTAATAATAATCGATTTATAATTTTTGTATAACCAATTAATTATGTTAAATTCTTATTTATTACTAGTTGCGGCCCACGGTTTCACCCGCGTAGAAAGCCGACCCCGATCGATGATATACTTCAGTATTTGAATCCGATTTCATATCAGCTACCTCAGCTACATCAGTGTCAGTCAGCTACAAGTCCGTCAAAATTAGTCCAGGCCGTTATGGAGATTCGCCCGAACAAACAGACAGACAGACAAAAATTTTAAAAATTGTTTTTTCTCTTATAAGTACCGTTTATACTTTCCTAAGCTTTAAGTAAAAAGCTGTTATATAGTTATTACAAACAGATACTTTAATTTTATTTATTTGTTGTTGTCTACCCAATAGTATCTGACTAATGGGTAGATAATAACACTTTGGATTTAAAGAGCCCTCTCTTATTTTTTCAGTTCTAATGTAATAATATTAAGTTAACCCAGGTGGTAGAGAAATGTTGGGGCTAGTTTGAATATTGTTTTTCATCTATTCCGGGATATATACGATATTAGTGAACCCCTCGAAAGTTCAACGTTCGTATAAATTTAGAAGAGAATGGGAAACAAAAGTAAAACAAACTCGGAGGAACGCCGGCTCCCTATTTCAAACTAATGCTATGCGAGATATGCTTAATGACTTTAGAAATGTTAAAAGGAATATCATTCTGACGATGTGGTCTGAAATTGAATTAAAATATCTAATTCCATTATATGATTATTTCATCGTCAGTCTATTAACAGAGCACCACAGGACGCAGGGCTGTCGGAAGAGGATTTGCCCAGAATAAAAGTTACGTTACAAAATACGAGTAATAGTTGTCAGAATCAAAGACGTGGAATTATTAAAGAACTGCTTACAGTCCCGAAACCAATAATTTGTGTGTTGAGAAATATCGGCTCCAGACAGGATTTGAGCCCGGGTCCCAGGTATGCTGATCATTGAGCTCCGTAGTCGTCAGTTTACTCATAATGTTGTCTGGAGCTGCGATCGAAAGACCGCATACCGAACCTGGGGAGTAAGGCACGTCTTCCCAAATTAGAAGAGGATTAATTGGAGGCAGGTGATGATGGTTACGAAATTTGAAAATAATTGCCACTTGATCACATAATCTCACCATGAATATGTTAAAAAAAAACTACTAATATACGATTTATTTAAAACTATTTGTGTTTTAATTAATTTAAAAGTAAGCTGTTTTGTTCTCTAATCCATACTAATATTAAAAATGCGAAAATAACTCTCGCTGTCCCTCTGTCTCTTTATTACCTTTTCGCGTTTCAACCACTGAATTGGGCACAGAGACAACTTGCAGCTAGTAGAAATAATCGTTTTTCTTTTAAAATAGCAGAATTCACTGGTGGTAGGAGTTCTATGCAGGAATCCGTCTAGGTAGGTTCCACCCCAGGGCCAGTTATTCTGCCGTGAAGCAGTAGTGTGCAAACATTACTGTGTTTCGGTCTGAAGGACACTGAGAACTAGAGTAATCACTGGGCATATGAGACTTAAGAACTTATGTTTCAGGGTGACGGGCGCAGTGTGGTGCTACACAGAAATATTCTGAGTAACACAGCATCTGTTATGGGCAAACGTTGCACTTACCATCAGGGGAACGTTTTGCTCGTCTCGACACATTATCAAATAAACCAAAAAAAAAATTGGGGACCCAGTAGTATGCAAATACAGTGTTTCCGTTTGAAGGGCACTGTAGCTAGCGTAATTATAAAACTTAAGAGCTCTCAAGGTGGCGAGCGCAGTGTGGTATGTAACATCACACAGAACTTTCCAATTTAAAGTGTTGGGTGACACTGCAAATTTTACAAGCGGGGCTGGACACTTACTATCAGATGAACGACTAGAACGTCTCATTGCTAACTTCTACATACAAGGAAACATTCACATTTCTTCCCCACTAGGGTTGACAAAGATCACATCTTTCCACTTCCTACGATGTCACACCCTTTTTCGTTTCTTCTACTTTCATTAGTGTTTTCTTACACGTTTCATCTATGAGCTTTGTCGGTTGCTTTTGACGTGAGCTTTCCTTAAAACGTCTTCGATCTGATCGTGACCTTAGTAGAAAAATCGTTCGTGCAACTCAGTACACGTGACAGAGTGAAACTTATTTATTAGAAATTAGATTAAAATAAAAATTAATAAACATAAATTAAAAAAGTGTGTTCGATATAAAATTCATTGCTCTCTTTCTCCTTCCCTCTACGTTATATCTTTCTTCTCTCTCATGCAACGAAATGTGCCTTAACGTGACGCGTCCTTGAAATTTCACTCTTAATTCTCGCTTAATTAGTTTTCCGCCTAAAAAGTTTCACTTCAAAAAAATAATATGTGGTTATATAACTTGTATTTCTCTTTAGCAATTTAGCTTTAAGCCGCTCAACGCTCATTTGCAGCGCAATAAGGTCTCACAATAAGCTACAGGGGCGTTGTGTGTACAGTGACATTTGATATTTTTAATGGGACCACACGCAATCGGTGTCGTGTGTTAGAAAGATTGCGTGGGCGTTTCGTACAAATTATATCGGTCCATTTAAAATTACGACAGTTATACAAGTGACGACGCAACGGAGTACTTTGTAATGTTGCTTGTCGAGGCATTAGTAATAAACATTGAGTCTGCGGTAAATGACTAAAATTAAAATTTTCGTTGAAAAATTTTTAATTACTAAGGCAAGTTGTTTTTTTTGTAATATTTTTAGGTGCAATTTAAAATACAAAAGATAAATAATTGTTTATAAATCCGACTTCTACGCTCCTTACAGAGTTTCATGATTTTCCAATGGATGCCATTATCAGAACTTGGCCAATATAGGATCCTTTTTTGAAGTTAAAAAGTAAATAAATCGCGTATAGATCATGATAAGTGTTCTAATTTTTTAAATAGGGTTATTACTGTGAAGAGTTCACTTTCATACCCACCTACCTGGCATAAAATAGTACAACAAAGTAGAGAACCAGATTTTTATTGGATAGAGTGACGAAACGAGCAAAACGTTCACCTGATGTTAAGTGCAACGTCTACCCATAACAAATGCTATGTCATCCAGAACATTTCTGTGTGACACTACACTGCGCCCGTCACCCTGAGACATCAGTTCTTAAGTTACATATGCCCAGTGATTACGCTAGCTCCCAGTGCCCTTCAAACCGAAACACAGTAATGTTTGCACACTACCGATTCACGGCAGAATAACTGGCCCTGGAGTGGTACCTACCTAGACGGAAACCATATACATACATACACTATAGATGTGTTATAGCACATGAACGTTCTGTATTTATTTGTCTTTCTTTTGTTTTTTGGAAGGATGACGATTTTTAGTATGTGATGTCAGCGGGAATCTACCAAGCTTATCTTCCAAGTCAATTTCTAAAAATATTTTAAAAAATGTATAACTGTTTAAAGGTCAATTTCAATTGTAAAGGGGGTCGGTCAATTTAAAAATGGACTCGACAAGAGTTTAGTCAACCGTATGGCACTAGTAGTAGCCGTGATTTCATCGTTAGACGTTAGAGTCCAACTTCTGGTTATATTGGACCGACACTAAGCAATTCTTCTGAATGGCGCGGAATGCTTAGTGCCGGGATCTCAGTTTCGGCAGTGTTTTGCTGTAACGCTCAGCATTCACCGTTGGTGTAAATTTTAAATAAGCGTCCGTTGAATTGTCATAAAGGACTTTAAACATTAAAATATATTAGATACCCAACAGTTGTAACTTCGACCGAAATTCATAATTTTTTTAAGTTTAAATTTTATTGAGATTTGAGTAATTATTAAAATTATGTGGCAACAATCTCTACCATGTTTGACTTTTGCAGTATGAACGTAAACATACGACAGACTATTACGTGATTGACATTGTCAGTATGAACGTAATAACTAATCTTTTATTTTATTCAATTTAATGTATTTGCAACACATATTACATTTAATTTTTTTTTGGTTCTCCATAAAAACTAACTATGCCAAATCTCACAATCCTACGTGCGCGCAATATGCTTAAAAAGGGGTACAAAGTCTTCTTTTCACGTAATAATATATAGATTACATTAAAAACCCGAGCATTGATGGATACACTTCCAAATGGAGAGAATCTTTTGTTCAGTACCAGACGTGTTTCTCCAATAGAAATGATTGTTACGCAATTAACACCGCAGAATACCTCTACGCCGCGGGTCCTGGGTTCGACGCCCAGCTGGAACCAATACTTGAACACAAATTGATGGTTTTCGAATCTGGTTGTTTTGTGAATTTCAAATTTATGACTGTGAAACGCGTTCACGATGCAAGAGAAGCCCCGGTGTAAGAGAAATGAAAAAATAGATAAAGACATTTTTGTACAAAATTTTTCCATTTTTACGTAACTTGCTCCTAAACATTGTTTTTTTATTGGAGAAAAAGACGAGTCGAGCAAAACTTTCACCTGATGGTAAGTGCATCGTCCGCCGTAGCCATGCTGTGTCACTCGGAATATTTCTTTGTGGCACCACACTGCTCCCGTCCCCCTGAGATGTCAGTTCTTATGTCTCATATGGCCAGTGATTAAAGTACTCAGTGCTCTTCAGGCGGTGACGCAGTAATGTCTGCACACAACGCACATAACGTCACGTTTTACTAATCGATTACCCAATAGTGCTTTGAATTTTCGCAATGCTACCTACGCCGCGGTAATGTGTTTTCTGATGAGTTACATCAGAGCTAACTTTGGATGGTCAACAAAACACGGACACACCCGACTACACAACGCCACTCAGCGGAGCTGGGTTGGACAGACAATGATAAATTGAGACTCGCGTACAACAAATGCATTTACCGGGTCCGGGCGATGTTTGAAGAAAATATACAACTTTATAAGTAAGCTTGGACGTGGTTAGATAGTATACGGTATTATTACATCAGCATTATCTTTGTTCTTCATCAGTCTCTTTCATCTTTATCATAAATACAGTCACGTCTTTTTCAACACCCGAAGCCTACTTTTCGCCACCGTGGGAAAAGACGTAACGGTTGGCGAACCACACGGTTTTTTTACATTTGCAGCTACTAGATTAAAACAGACCCCAACTCTAGACAAAGTCTGCCCTGTGTGAGTAATTTATGAATTACCTGTTACAATGTCCATTCGGCCGTTACTACGGCTAGATAGTACTCTACATAAGTTAGACTAAAATAACTAAATTAATAAAAAAAATCGAGTCAAAAAGAATTTTACTCCCTTTGTTCGTTCACACGAGCGGGATAGTGACAGCGTTGTATATAATGTTGTTATTCTGCACGAATAGAGGCTGACCGTACAATACGTTAGTGGCCTCTAATCTTATGTTGTCACTTCGGTAGTAAAGAGGTAGTCGCCATACGACTCTGCCGGACACCTACCGGCTTCTTTATTAGCCTCTCTTTGATTTTCGATTGGAGATCGAAGTATCAGATGTTGCTGCCCGTCACCAGACTATGTATTATCGTTCTGACAATTTTCGAGATGGTTATTCTGCCATACCATACGTTTCGATGCCTCACACGTAGTGCTTCCTGCAGTACATTGTTGTACCTATAGTTACGTAAATTAATTCACACACAGTACTAAATGCGCAGTATAAAATAATTTGTGTTTTTGCGCAATTGTTCGCACTTGCTGGTATTCGAATTCAGGACCCGCGGTGAAGTCAGGTACTCTAACCACTGGGCTACTTTTTTAAAGGTATATTTCGTGATTCGAAATTGTTTCACGCTGTTCGTATTTATACGCGTTGTTAAATTACGTTGGCGATATAATTTATTGTCGAATTGTCGAAGAATCGATGACACGCATGAATTAAATTGTATAACATCTGTCCTTTATAACATCATCGCAGTCATTTTTTTTTAATATCTACTTTTATACAACTGATTAAAGTCGTCGTCGTCGTCGTTTCAGCCTATCATAAGTCCACTGCTGAACATAGGCCTCCCCCATAGATCGCCCCAAAAGTTTGTAGCTCCCATTTTGGGGGGATTTTGCCATAGTTGCCACGCTTGGCAGGCGGGTTGGCAACCGCAGTTTATTTATTCAGATGTTTCAGGAAAATGCTGCTGCCCATCTCCTGGTTTTCATTTTCCCTCTGTCGACTTTTACGACACCCACGGGATGAGATGGGGTGGTAGATGCTCTTAAGCCGCTACCACACGGCAAACTGATTAAAGTATCGGTAATATAACTAAAAAGGTAAGGTAATATAACTAAAGATGTGTGTCAGGATCGTAGCAAGTGGAAAGATGTGGTCTCTGCCTACCCCTATGGGAAAGAGGCGTGACTGTATGTATGTATGTATGTATGTAATATAACTAAATTGCATTACAAAGTACTAAGACGCAAAGACGTAGTTAATATATAAACAAATACTTATTATAAGAGGTGAGGTGAAACCTAGTAAATTTTTCTTCACAAGTACACTAAACGAGGCGAGTAAATCATTCGCCTGATGATAAGTGCAACGTTTTCCCCTTTATAAATGCTGTATCGCCCAGAACATTTCTAAGTGGCACCACAATGCGCTCGTCACTCTGAGATATCAGTTCTTATGTCTCATATGCTCAGTGATTACGCTAGCTCTCAGTGCTTTTCAAACCGAAACACAGTAATGTTCGCACATAACTTGTTAGCTAACTTTAACTAGACGGATCCCTGTATAGGAATCCTACCACCAGTAAACACATTTCACACTTCAACTCTTAATAATAACTTACACTGCGATGGTAATTACCTAGGCGGATTACTGCATAAGAATCCTAGAAAAGAGATAAGTAAATGTATTGATTTTTAAGTGATTACGTATTACGTACTCCTGTAAATATTTTTTTTGCGTATTTCATCATTATATTCTGTAACATATATTTGTAACGCTATTGCGTTTTACTGATTTCCAAAAGGCTGTCTAGATATCAATGCATCTGTATAAATACTTTTTATATGGTCGATAAAAATTAAATAAATAAAACGAAACCATTAAACCTTAACATTGTTAGTGCGGACGGCATCATAGGCGTTTGCAAGTAATTGATAGCCGTCCCAAACATTAATCATTAATAGTTCTTTATATCCCACGAATAATTAAAAAAGATAATTAAAAGCAATCCTTTAATGGACTTCCCGGGCCACGAATAACGATGAGCTACAATTTTATGGGGCTTACTTGTTTAATCGAGTTGCGTAATCCAACGCGTGCTATTGTGTTTGTGTGGGATCTTTATATTCATTAACAATCACACTGACGACGGCATCACTTGGGGGTAATCAAATCTGATCACAGAGTCTGATCGACACTACTGCTTCACGACGGAAAAACCGACCCTGCGGTGGTACCTACGTAGACGGATTCCTGCATAGAAATCCTACCAGCAGTAATACTGTCTTTTGTGCAACTAAAATATTCTTATATTTACGCGAATACTACCAAGGATGATTCGCAAGGCTATTGAAATTAAAAAAAAATCTTATTTTAATGGGAAGGAAGGAAGATCGTTGGGTACGACCACCGGTTTGGAATCCTATTATTAATAAAATTAAATCAAAAACCAAGCATACCACTGCTATACTTTAAGACACAGTAAGCTCATTTTGAGTAGATCGGATTAAAGCTGAAGGTACTTCGGGTTAACTATGACACTAGACCGGGTTATAAATAGTAAATTAAACGCGATAAAATTCGTAAAGTGTAGTTTTATTTAAACGTAATACAGTAATGTTTGGTTAACTGGTACTGGGGTGGTACCTACAAACCTAGACGGTATCCCGCTCCGGAATTCTAAGCATCAATATCTTGTAAAGGTATCTTGAAAATGATGAAATAATTTGCATATGGAGAAGGATTTGTTTAATGGACCGTTCAATATTCATTTATATGACTAATGACATTCGAAAATTTCAAATGTTACCAAAAATAACTGTCGGATGTTGACTTAATCGCATGGATGTTATTTCTAATAAAAAATCAATATCTGAATAAAATATAGTTTTAAAACGGATGTAATTTTAAAACAAATAAAGTGTTATGCAGATATGCAAATGTTTATTTGAATAACTAAAAGGATGGACGTCTTTTTCATTAGGAGAAAAAAAAACTAACTGCCGATTCATGGGAACTGACAACCATCTTGGCCGCAGACCGCGACAATTAACCGAAGTACACATAATTATAAAAAAGTAGGCGTTAAAACAATATTCATCCCGCCACATGCTTACTAGCGATACTGGGTAGGTAAAAACATAGAGCATAATTAGCTAGATGTGCCTTGGTACTATATTATTATCAAAGAGTTATATATTGATTATTTAATCCCTTTGTAAAGTTTTGTTATCAGGCTATGATTCTGTATTTATGTTATACAAAATTTGTTTTAACGTACGCCCTCAGAAGTCTTATGAAAAAACCTTTTTTCCCTCAATGATGATGTTCTCCTGACTGATTTCGACCACGGCGACAACTTCCGAATATTGTCGAGAGCTATCAATTGCGCAGGAAATATTATAGTGCCACAAGTGTCCGCGCAAACACAGAGGCACTCACTCGTGCCAACCTACCCGCCCGATGTAACGCTAATGCAATAAGATCGCAGGTAGGCTAGGATGCAGTGTCAGAAACACGGGGACAATCACAACACAACCAGACCCGAAAACCAACAATTTGTGTTTTAGCACATATTATAGCTCCGGCTGGGATTCGAACTCAGGACCTGCGGCGTAGAAGTCAGGTACTCTGACCACTAGACCACGCGGTTGTTCCCTCAATATGATTACCTTTATTCATAATTATAAAATGTCATACACGAAGTGCATGCTATGTAGTAGTTATCCTGAACTAAATTTATAAATTCGTAAAATTTCTTAATATTGATAGCCGCCCTGTGGTCGAAATTCAACCGTAAAAATTAAATATATATACTTTTTAAGTTTTAACTTTTCTGAGGTTTAAGTAATTATTAGTTGGCGATATTTTAAAATTCTAGGTTACGACTGTTTCACCACAGACTATTATGTATTGGCATTTGCAGTACGAATCGTAAACTATTATTATCCGATAAACATTCTCAGTATGAACGTAAATAATTAATGTTTTATTTCATTCAATTTAATTTATTTGCAACATAATTTAACATTTATATTTAGTTTTTCCGGTTCTTCTCCATAGTACGAGTAACATTAACTGTGCCAAATCTCACACGCCTTTGTGCACGCAAATTGCTTGTGAAGGGGTATAAATTTACTTAAAATCCTTCACGTTATTACATATACATAATGTAATCCTTGCTAATTAGGAGGCGGGAGTTATTATCTCATATACCTCACTATAATTTATAAGTTTTATCTTTTCGACATTGCTATGTATAGATAAGTATATAAAGAATACTATTTAAATACCTAAAACTCATTAAGTGTCGTATTTTGATATCGAAATCTGAAAAAATCTGAACTACCTATTAGTAAAAGACAAAAATATAGTTCTCCCTTTTTTGTTCCATTGTTAATGGCGCACTTCCAGTAACGCTATAAATCTCTAACCCCAGATTAACACTGTCACCACATGGCCGGAGCATGTGCGCGGCATATTAGTATTATCAACTTGCATCTGCGTTACCCCTGAATTATCTTTCTGAGTTAAATAACGCTTTATTGGTTCAAAAACAATTAACAAAAAAAATGAAATACGATAGTACTAGTACAACAAATTATCATAGTCATCATATCACCTTAAACCTTACGAGGGGTGATCCAAAAGTAATGATAATCAATAATAAACACAATGAATAAAATAAATAAATAAATTTATTTCTCAACATAGTCTCCTAGCAAGTCTATACATTTAGTCCATCTCTTTTCTAATCCTAAAATTCCCTTAGAAAAAAAATCTTTATCTTGACTCTCAAAAAAGTCCTCAACCGCGGCCATCACGTCGCTATCATCGTCAAATTTCTTGCCTCGGAGGTGTTCCTTGAGTCGTGGAAAGAGATAGAAGTCGCTGGGGGCTAGATCTGGTGAATAGGGGGGGTGTTCCACCAGCTCAAAGCCCGCTTCCTGAATGGCAGCCATGGCAATTGCAGCTTTGTGAACCGGTGCGTTGTCTTGATGGAACAGCACTCCAGCCCGCAGTTTGCCTCGCCTTTTCTCCTTAATAGCCTCCCGCAATCTTCTTATTTGTTCTGCATAGTAGGAGCCTGTAATAGTGGCCCCCTTTTCCAAGTAGTCCACCATGATTATTCCTTCAGCGTCCCAAAAAACAGACGCCATAACCTTCCCTGCTGAGCTTGACACTTTGAATTTCTTCGGCGTCGGTTCATCGGATCGTTTCCATGTCATCGATTGTTGTTTTGTTTCAGGATCAAAATGGTGGATCCAGGTCTCGTCCATGGTCACAAAACGTGACAAAAAATTATCCTTGTCTGCCTGGAACTTTTCGAGATTTGCTCTTGACATGTCGACTCGTTTCTTCTTTTGCTCGTCGTTTAACATTTTCGGTACCCAACGCGCGGAGACCTTTCTCATATGCAATTCGTTCGCAAGGATTCTTTGAATGCTGCCATATGAGATCCCTGTGACCTCAGCTACATGCCTGATAGTCACTCTTCGATCTTCCAATACAACTTCTTCAACTTTTTTCACATTTTCTTCAGTGAGGGACGTCGATGGGCGTCCTTCGCGGTGTTCGTCTTCCGTCGATGTTCTTCCCAACTTAAACTCCTTAGCCCAGCGTGCAACTGTGGAATATGGAGGAGAAGAGTCCCCTAATGTTTCCACCAAGTCGCTGTGTATGTCTTTGGTAGACATTTTTTTCAAGCAGAGGTATTTAATGACAGCTCTGATTTCGTGTTTTTCCATTTTGATGTTCACTCCTTGACAGTCCGTATTCAAATGAATGTAGCTCCCGGGAATCGTGGCCTATTTATATGATTTTTTTTCCCTGAACTAGTGGTTAACTGAGTAAGTGACTGAAATTTTTTTGTATTTTTGTGTGCACTAGAAATAACTGATTATCATTACTTTTGGATCACCCCTCGTATATATCATAGCACGCGAATGACCGAAATTCGCACCTAGGTTTATTTTTTATTGAAACAAGTGATGAAACGAGCAAAAAGTTGACCTGATGGTAAGTGCAGCGTCTGTCCATAGCAAATGCTGTGTTACCTGAACATTCATTTGTGTCACCACACTGCGCCCATCACCCTGAGACATTAGTTCTTAAGGCTTGTATGCCCGGTAATTTACACTAGCTGACAGTGACCTTCGATCCGAAACATAGTAATATTTGAACACTACTGCTTCACGGCAGAATAACTGCCCCGGGGGTGGTACCTACCTAGACGGATTTCTGGTTAGGAATCCTACCACCACGTTTAATTCCGTAGGTGTCCTAAAAGTCGACTAAATAAAATGCGAAAAAAAAATCAAAACAAAACTAAGCGTAGCGATTGCTACAAATCCTCCCAATTGGAGGAAGGGACTATCACTGGAGTTTTTAAGTGATAGGATATGTGTATAGAGTGGTAGAATTCCTAAGCAGGTAGCATAGGAATCCTACCACCAGTAAAGTGTAGTTGTAATATATGTGATGATTTATCACGGTGTGGGAAGCATGCATATAGAATGGTGAGGACACCTGAATGTTAGGTAGTCTGACTACTGCGTGGCCTGGATCTCAGAGTACCTGAATTCTACGCCACGAATCCTGGGTTAGAATCCCAGCCGGAGCCAACATTTGTGCAAAAACACGAATCGTTGGTTTTCGGGTCTGGTTGTGTTGTGCATGTGAAATTTATGTCTGTACGCACCCACGATGCAGAAGAAATCCTACTATAGGGCATCGTTTAAAAAAACTTATCTTCTTCCTCGTCTTTATTAACCTCTCCGTAGTCCACTACTGGACATGGACCTGTCCCAAGAGGGGAGGATTTCTAAAGTAATCGCAGTACTAGACCTAAGATGGCTGTCACCGGTATTTTTCGAGCTGGTTATTCCGCCATCTGCCGGAAGCCCTCAGACTATCCTGGCATTTCTTTTAGTCGACCCTGATACCCATGGAACGAGTTAGAGTAGCAGATTCCTTACGCTGCCCCCTGCCATTTTAATTTCTTAAACACGGCTTGAATTTATAATATATGAAAAAAAAAATCGACTGCATCACCGTTTCAATGTGAAATCTGCTAACTTATTGAATGACTCATCTTAACTCCATACCGCTCTTAAAACGAGGTAAAGGCTCTGCCCAGGAGTACGGTATTTATGCGCTGTTACTTCATATAGCCGATTAGGTGTCCGGCAGAGTAGAAAAGCACCTCTCCTACCGAGGTGTAGTAAGAGGCGACTAAGGTATTGTACGGACAGTTTTCATTCGTGCAGAATAGCACTATAATATGCAATGATGTCACTATACTGCTCGTGACAACGCAATGGGGAGTAAGAATTTTTTGAGTCATACCGAAATGGCGGCAACGTGCTTCCGCCACCCGTTACGTATCTTTTCCCGCTAGGGCGAAAAGTGCACTACGTGAATGGCTTCTGCCTACCCCTTCTATGGGAAAAAGGCGTGACTGTATGTTTGTTGCTGTATTTCTTTATAGCAGAAAGACGAATAAAAAAAAGACAAAATATCAAAGTTTTCGTAGTTATTATATTTCGTAGTAAGTAACGACATTTAATTATAAAAATACATAAGAATAATAACTATCTTCGCCTGAACGCAAATATTTAAAAATACTCGTAGTAAATAAACATCTTTTTAACGCAAAACAGCAATTTAGAGGCAATCGGTATATAATTGTTGCAAAACATTAAATTAAACAACATGGCGAGTAATAAAACGTGCTTTGTGTAAAGAATTATGGTAATAGCGTTCCCGCTCGCATTTTTAATAATATTAGCGTTTGTGGAACTGTTTGCTTTAGCTTATGATCCGAATAAATAAACAATAGAGAGTCTTCTCTGTCTGTCCGCGGTTAGTGGGCTTTTACAAGATACACACATATGAATTCTTAAGTCCATAGTGGCACAGCGACAGACTTCCGCGACGTTTAGTGAAGTCAGGTATAGTATCTGATTGTTAAGTAGTGGGTCCAGGGTTTGACTGTCAGATAGGCCAATATTAGTACAACTAACAACGTATTGTTCCCATGCTGCGTTAAAGGCTTCCCCTTATTAAGACATGCTTTACATCGCACACAGGAAGGTGGGGACGAGTAGTTTGCGTCCATACTTATAGTACTACAATATATCCCACGCAGTTGATAAGTTGTGACAGCAATCGATAATAGTTACCGTAGTTAAAATAGTCAAGGACAACACCGAGCAACTCGAGCAACACAAGCAAGACCGAGAATGTTCAAGTACTATTTTACTGGTAAAATAGTACTTGAACATTCTCGCAAAGCAGAACGTGACACGGTCGTTGATTCAAGTTATGTAAAGTGACCAAAAAAATAATAAAAATGCTTTTCTTACGTTGCATTATACCTTATTATATTGGTTCCAATTAGATTTATATATAACTGACTGGCTGTAGGATTCCTATGCAGGAATCCGTCTAGGTAGGTACCCCAGGGCCAGTTATTCTGCCGTGAAGCAGTAATGTGCAAATATTACTGTGTTTCGGTTTGAAGGGCACTGTGAGCTAGCGTAATCACAGGGCATATGAGACTTAAGAACTTATGTCTCAGGGTGATGGGCACGGTGAGGTGTCACTCAGAAATGTTCTGGATGAAACAGCATTTGTTATGGGCAGACGTTGCACTTACAATCAGGTGAACGTTTTGCTTTTCGTTGTACTATTTTACCAGTAAAATTGTACTGAAACATTCTCGCAAAGCAGAACGTGACACGGTCGTCGATTCAAGTTATGTAAAGTGACCAAAAAATAATAAAAATGCTTTTCTTACGTTGCATTACACCTTATTATGTTGGTTTTTTTTATTGGACACAGTGCCCTTCAAACCGAAACACAGTAATGTTTGCACACTACTGCTTCACGGCAGAATAACTGGCCCTGGGGTGGTACCTACCTAGACGGATTCCTGTATAGGAAATAAATAAATAGGAATAATAAATAAATAAATAGAGATAAATAGGAATGCTCTAATTAGATTTATATATCACAGTATATGCCGACTGTGTTGATCGCCGTCACTGGCCATTTATAATAAACCAGACCAACGGCTAATTATAATTTCGTTGTACAATTTCATGAATAATTAAAACTGAATTAAAATAACAACGCAATAACAACTTAGTAAAACTTTGTCCTCCAATGTTTGGTTACTGACGACCACCTGCGGTGATACGTTGATTTACTTACGCTCTCTCGACATTGAAATGGCAATGAACGGATAATAAAAAACGTCATGTTTATGCTTAAGTGTTAACACGATTTCACAAGTTTAAGTAAATTACTTATAGTTGCTTTTACGACGTGAAAACTTCCTTACATCCAATGTTAGTTCCAGAACAATGCGAAAGCGTCGACATACTTATTGATATAATAAAAGTGATAGCAAATAAAAATCCAATGCAAGATATGCATTGGTGTTTTAACCCTTTCTTCAGAGTAGGCAATAGAGCCTATTAAGAATCAGTGACACTGCATAAGTTTAGCGAAATTCAAATGTAGTATTCATGATATTCCTTATCCTAATTCAAATTAAAGATTTGCTTTATTTATTTAGTTAATTTTTATTTAGTCGTTATTAGCTCATATTTGTATGCATGTTCTCTTTTGTGGCATATACAAAAATAATTATATATTTGTTCGTGCCACAACTAGAGAATGAGAAAGATAAAAATTAAGTATTGTAACTTAAATCACATGGGATGGGATATAGGGGAGACCTTTACCCAGTAGCGGGATAATAAAGTATAATTAAAAAAATGACAGATAATCTGAAACAGTAGTGCTGCAAACATTACTGTGTTTCGCTTTGAAGGCCACTGTAAGCTAGTGTAATTACGGGGCAATGAGACTTAAGAACTGATGTCTTAGGGTAACGAGCGTAGTGCGGCAACGCACCGACCTTTCCAGTTGAATTCTCTGAAATTTTAAACAGTTGTGGGCTTACCATCGCTTACCATCGGGTGAAAGATTTGCTCGTGTCGTCATTTCGGTCATTATAGAAGTGATGTCCTAGGGTAAAGAGCGTAGTGCGGAAACGCACAGAACTTTACAGTTGAATTCTCTAAAATTTAAGACAATTGTGGGCAGCATGTTGCACTTACCATCGGGTAAAAGATTTGCTTGTATCGTTATTTCTAATGTTATAGAAGTCACAGATTATAAATAAACAAAAACCATTGTTAGAACATATTTTAGTTATTCATTGCCGACTTCGTGATAAATTTGAAAATTATAAATAATAAGCTCTGCCGCTGCCGTAACTAGAATCGCATACGGTTAAAGTGATAAACTGAATAAACCAAACTAAATTGGGTGCTACATTAGTACGATTATATATACACGTACACGAAAAGGCCGTGTTGTGGCTATTGCCGTGGTGGCCAGGGGGCGGTGGTCAGGAGTCGCGAGTACGCCAGTGCCCTGAATTAGATTCCCGTTTCCGGTACCTCTAAAATTGTTCTACAATTTTAAGTGCTAATAGCGGTGAAAACATAGTTAGCAGACTCGCATGTCAAAAAAAAAATACGAGGTCATGTGAAGTCCGACCCGCACTGGAGCAGTGTGGACTCTTTCCATCTTCAACGCCTTACAAAACAGAGACCTGTGCTCAGCAGTGGGGCATTTATATGCTGTAACTTTTTTACGCAAAAAGACGTAGTAAAGGTCCGATAACCGAACTAGTGTTGTTTGAGTGTGAAACTTTATAGTTTCGGTTGTTGCGTGACCGATATTACACATATAACCAGTCTACTATTGTCTTGACTTTTTATTTCATATAATAAGTATTTTTGTGCGCATTACATCAGTGTATATCGGACATAAGAGTGTTAGTCTCAAAAATACACTACAAATATATAAATTTACAAAGATAGAAGTGGAGGAAACTCTTTAATGATTATGAACACATAATCACTTTAAGATACAACGCCATCATCCGGTGATCACAGAATCACATCCCGTATCCGTAATAAATTACATTGCTATGTATGTAAAACATAAAACAGATGTTATTTATTTCATATTTATGAAGGATGCTCGATTCCGTTACTTGATTACAGCGTAGGAAGTCTAAGAATTAAGTTTAACCCTTAAGCATTCCTCATTCTTCCGGAAATTAACTTCACTATCTTAATAATAAAATTTATTCTGTGTTGCCTGCTCACTATCCAAAGATTTTTATTGCAATAATATGTCTAATTTAAATATCAGTGTCTGTAAAAACAATGAATATTTTTGTGTTTAATCAGGCTTAATACTTATGTAAGGCAATTCCTCTGTTTTGTTTTTATTTAATTTTCAGGTTATTTTAAAGAATTTGTCTTCGTTGTGAATGCAGTCAGTATGATTAAATATAAACAGTATAACTTATCAAATAATATTAGAACTATGAACTATTTGTAACGATAATTATAGAGAATATAAGATTTGCTATAACGATTTATTTAAGAATACTTATATTTCATGAAGTGTTATTATTATATCATGACATGATAGGTTTTATAATCTTATGTCATCGTCATCGTCATTTCAGCCTATCACTAGGCCACTGCTGAACATAGGCCTCCCCCATAGATGGCCACAAAAGTTTGTAGCTCTCATTGATAAGGGGTTTTGTCATAGTTGCCACACTTGGCAGGCGGGTTGGCAACCGCAGTTTATTGATTCAGATGATATAGGAAGATGCTGCTGCTCATTTTTTTGGTTGTAATTTTCCCTCTGTCGAGTTTACGACACCTCCGGGATGATGTGGGGTGGTAGATTCTCTTAAGCCTCCACAACACGGCGAATGACTTATAAAAAAGGCCACGTCATGTGCATCAAATATGTGAATCTTGATAACATTACTATACACATAATATAAATAATTGTCTATAATATGAATAGAATATTAAAAAAAAAGTTCAAAAACTTAACTGTTCTGATTTAATATTAGATCAAGAAAGTTTATATTTTGTAACATGTAGTTGTACAATTGTCTGAACTAGACATTGTTACTAAGAAGTCATTGTTATATAATTACTTTTTAGGGTTCCGTAGTCAACAAGGAACCCTTACAGTTTCCGTGCGTTGTTTCCGTCAGTTGTCCGACCGTCCGCGGCTTAGCTCAGAGACTCTTAGTACTAGACAGCTGTAATTTATCACGGATATATTAATCACGACGATTAATTGGAAAGATAAAATGTTGAAAAAAAAATCGTACGTAAATAAATCTGATAATATGGGATCCTCAGATAGGTCTTTCAAAAAAATTGCGGGAGTGCGAAAACCATTTTTCGATTCAGGGATCCGTTTGCGAAATATAAAGCTTTCGAGTGCTTATTTTTGTTAGTTAATTGTTCCTACTACCAGTTAAATGGTTGAAGAAGAAAAGACATTGGTTTCTTCTTATTCACGGTTCTTAAAATTGGTAGCCATGCTTTATCTAGTCTTCAATTTGTATTTTTTTTTGTTACAGATAATGTCCTAAAAGCAATCACGACAAATGAGACAAAATAATTGTTCTTTACATCAACATGAGACAAAGATATAAGCCGACATGGCGGCGAAACTCAAACGATTTGAAAATGGAATGCCGTTTATAGTGCGCCCGCGCAGGGATGATTCGGAATACGAAAATAGAACGTCGGGCGTTTTAGAGGCGGGAGACACGCGCCGGAAACAGCAATGGCCCCAGCGGCCGGATGTCGGGATTTGGTTACTGTCGCTTTCCGCCCTTCTCGTCAGTTGCAATGGTTACCAGGAACAGAGGTTCGCGATGGAGCCCCAAGACCAGGTCAGATTTTATTGATAAACAAATTTAGATTAACATAGATTTAGAAGTTGATAACAGTCTTCATTCTTTCTGTTCTTTATTAGAAGCTTAACATAAAACTCTCTAATTCTGCCATCCGATTCAATTGAGATGTTATATACTCTGCTTAGGACATCCACTGAAAATACCTAGCAAAAAAAAAATCTAATCTCATTTGATTAATTAGATATAAAACGCACATTAAACATTTGAACAATGTGAATATTCCTTATTTAAAAAAAAATGTCTTTGCCTACCGAAAAATTTCATTTGTATTTATATCATATTATCCTAGTCTTTAATATGATATGTATGGTAAGGAAATCGCTAAAATAGGTAGTTCAAATGGATAAAGAATAGCTTATTTTTATCAAAGCCTTCCATGCCGTTTTGCAACTCATTTACGCATGCATATACGCATGTCATATTGTAGTGCCGTAAGTATTAACGATGGCAGAGAGGCTCCTGACTTAATTCAATGAAACATGGGAGAACTTAAATAAATTTTTAAGATACAGGGACAGTGACAATATATTCAGACGCGAAAATGAACAATTTGTGTGTTGCACTAATATTAATTATTGTTGAAATCGGAACCTTGTACCCACGAAACTGGATGCTGACGGACGCGATCATTTTTTGTATTTGAAAAAACCCAAATTTGTATTGAAATTATACTTAAGCATGGCATAATAATAATTAATTAGGTAAATAGTACTGTAGAATAAGCAAAATTTCGAATAGAATTTGACGAATTTACGATATTTTATGTCTGTTGGCTTTTTTGCTACAATGAGAACTGCAAATAAAAACTAATACAGCAGTCCCTTGGGTAAACAAACTCTATTATCAACACGATAGCAAAAATAAAATGACTTTAGTTTTAGTTAGTTTTTGCTTCGATTGTAACCAATTGTTACATATATACATACAGTCACGCCTTTTTCCCATATAATAAGTAGGCATAGGCCACAAACATAACCCCGTTCGAAACGAGACCTGAAGGGTGGCGAACCACATCGCCGCCATTTTGGTTCAAGTCAAAAAAAATCATACTCCCCATTGCGTTCCCACGAACAGTATAGTGACAGCATTGCATATTATGGTGTTATTCTGCACGAATAAAGGCTGTCCGTACAAGACCTTAGTCGCCTCCTACAAAAACTCGGTAGGTAAGAGGTAGGTGCTATTCTACTCTGCCGGTCACCTATCGGCTGTCAATTGTTAAAGCTCCATAAATGACCTTAATCTATTTGTTATTTAATTAATTTAAATATAAACTTGTTTTTGTTTCTAATAAAAATATTGTAGATATTGACTATTTCTCTATTTTATCTTAGCAAATATGACTTTTTATGATCTTTGTTGTGGTTCAAATATAATATAGATAAAGTCTAAAAATTATTAAAGTCGCTCAAAATATGCACCAATAAGAGATTACTGTGAGAATAACTTTGTATTTTAACTTAATGGTTTTGGGTGTACATGAACTGTATAGTCCACACGAAACGAGTCGCGCGGACGGTTTGCGTAAGGAGTTGACAAGAGCTTTATTTTTCGTAATTACAAATGTTCCTACATATTTCTAATATATTACGGGATTAACGGTGTTAGGTTATTTTTAAGCGAACTTTCAAATTGCAAAATAATCGAGATTACATGAACAAAAACACTTCAAAATAATTATTTAATCAGTCAATCAGTGTATAACCGTCTTCAACGCAGCAGCTCCAAACAGTTTCATGATTTTTTTATGAATTGCATAAACAAAACTTGACCAAAATGATATGGGACATCCATTCCTAATCTCTTCTCTCCAATACAAAAAGAATTAATAAAATCAGTTCATAAACAAAGAAGTTATGTCCGAACATACATTGAATAAATATATATATATAAAAGTAAAGTAAAGTTTCAGCCTATAAATGTCCCACTGCTGAGCACAGGCCTCCTCTCATTTCTGAGAGGGTTTTGGAGCTAGGAAGAATCCGCCACGCTGCTCCAATGCGAGTTGGCGGACTTCACATGTCTTCGAAATATTTTTTATTTCTCAGACATGCAGGTTTCCTCGCGATGTTTTACTTCACCGCCGAGCACGTGGTAAATCAGCATTTAAAATTGCAATTAACAATCTTAGTGGTGCCGGCACCGGGAATCGAACCCAGGTCACTCGCGTACTATGAAATTCAAAGCGAGCGCCTAGCCCCTGAGCTACCACGGCTCTACAAAAAAGGAGGAGGATATACATATATATATATATATCCTCCTTCTTTTTTGTAGTCGGTTAAAATCGCATTTCCTAATAATTTATATAGGAGTACAGAATTTATATTCGACATTTCCGTAATAGTACATCTTCCTTGTCCCTACTGTGAAATATACATAACGTATATAATTACCAAGCAACCCCGTGTCAAACATGCCTCAGAAATTATGTTATGAATATTTATGTGGAAGATTAGCAAATCTTGATATATATACGTGCATAATTTAGTCGAACGCTTAGGATTCTATGTTGTAAATAAAAGTTAACGACCTTGTCGGTCGTTTTATCAAAATGCTCTTATGTTGCTTGGTGCGAGCCAGGAGCAGTTGCGAAATTATTTCTTTAGTATGTATAGAATTTGAGCCTTTAGTTTACCCTTAGGTTGCCCTATATATTGTCAGTATACATACACTAATGGTCGCCAACTGGTCGAAGTTCGACCGTAATTCATTATCTTTTTTTAAATGAATTAAAAGATTTTGTAATACAGGTTATGTATAGCTATTACATAATAAACGGGAAATTTGGAAATTATAATCTGCCAATGAAATTACAAAGCTTACATATTTTTTAACGCATTCATTTTAATTATTTCGATGATATTATTGAAATTAAATGCAATTAACTGGAAGTTTGGAAATTATCTCATTTTTTTTAATGCATTAAGTTTCGAGTCATATGAAAAATATGGAAGGTAAGAAAAAATTAGGTTTAGGTTGTCTGAACTTTGATATTTATTATGTAATTGGCGTTGTGAATATGAACGTAAACATTTAACGTTTTATTTCTATCAATTAAATGTATTTGTAACAAATATCATAATATAATATTTAGATTCCTCGCTTCTTCTCCACACAAACTTTAACTATGCCAAATAGCACACTCCTCCATGCGCGCAATATGCTTAAAAAGGAGTACACATATTTCTTTATACGTATTAATACATAGATTCAGGTCAGATTATTTGGTTGAAAATTGTATTACTATGTCTTTCTATTCACATTAATTCGTTATATGAAAGTAAACGGTGCGTGTGGCGTTGCGTAAAAAAAACTGCTACCCTGTCTCATTCCGGGGATATAATTCTACTAAGGAAAACTTTAGGCTTCCGGACAGAGGCCGAATAACCAACCATCTCGACAAATGCCAGACCGAAAACATACAGATCAATAACAGATAGTGACATCTAAAGTTCGAAGTCACTGGTGATGTTGGTGATTATCCACCAGCTAAGCGTATTTACGGAAAATCATCAATTCTTAGAAGAGGCCTATGTCTAGTGGACTATTAGCTGAGTGAATAAAAATAAGATGATAAACATAAGAATTAATAATGAAATATTAATTCTTATGTTTATCGAAACTTGATCCACCTTTCCAATTATCTCATATTTTTGAAATAAAGGTTTAAAGTTAAAATAAAGTTTTTACATAGATTCACGTAAACATAGAATATTTATTTATCTTTTCATTTGCTCCGGTGAAGGGATTTACGAGACTGGATCTTCTAAACATTAGTCGGTTTTATCTATATTTAGCTTCCACATTGCAACACAATAGATAAAAGTGTATCAGCTAGTTTCAGAATAAATTTCTTTGTATCAAGATTTGCACCGGCTTATTCCTTTGTTTATCCTCTGTCTCATTATAGTTTTTACAGTATTTTAAATTAAATTAAGTAAAACCAGTTTCACTACTGTAGAGTCACTGTAGTTTTTTGGAAGGGTACGGGAAGAGTCCGCACCGTCGAGTGCTATTTGTTAGTGGACTGCATGTAAAACGAAGATTAAGATTAAGAGAATGTACAACCTCATCTCATCCTGTGGATGTCGTTAAAGTCGACAAAGGGAAAATGGAAACCAAGAGATGCGCAGCAGCATCTTCCTGGAACATCTGAATAAATAAACTGTGGTTACCAACCCGCCTGCCAAGCGTAGCGACCATGAAGAAATCCAAAATGAAGTGATGATAATGATGATGAAAGTTGTCCAATTCCCTAACATAGCAGATGTTTCTTGAGGACTTATCAATATTCATATTCATATATATATATACTCTTAAAAGAATACTACCACTCCATCTCATCCAATGGATCTCGTAAAAAGCGAGTAAGGAATTAAACTGCACTGTGCACCCAACAGCGCATGGTGGCGATGGGCTCACCACCTATCACACCAAGTGCATTATATTGTTTTGGTGAAACGTGGATTGTGGCAGTCATCTGTTTTTGCAGTGAGTGCCCAGTCTCTGACTACCCCTTATGGGATACAATCGTGATCTTATGTATGTATGTATGTATATATATATATATATACATAAATATTGAAAAATATAGTGAGTCTATGAATATAAATATTGATAAGTATATTATATAAATACGACTATATTATGATATGTTTTTGACTGTTGTATATATTGTTAACGTTTCACAAATTATTCACCGCAACAACAATAAAGTTAATGGATATACATTTGAATAAAAGTATTTTTAACTGAATCTTCAATAAGTATTTTTAGTCACACGCTTCTTGCTTGGAGATAGAGTCGTTTTAATTTGAATAGTAAATTGGTTAATTTCCATAGGTGTACGTTCAGGTAACGTTTTATTTACCACAGTGATTCTATCGAAAATGTAAATAATATACGAAAATATAAATAAATTTATTTAAATTACAAATGCCACTGTTTTTTTTTTTTTGTTTTATCGTTAATTAGTAGGTTAATTTATTATAATTAAGTTATAGGAACATTAAGGTTACAAGAGTGATAAAAAAACATGATTCATTTTATTATTCCATAAAATATGCCAAATTCTTAATAAAAATTCTTTAAAATTTTACAGACCTGCCCGCTCAAAATGTAATTAATAATGTTAAACTGTGTCTGTACATCGTAAATTTTTTATAGTTCTGTGAGCATTTTTAAAAATATTTTATAAATATATTTGTATACATAAGTATTAAAATTTAAATAAATTATTTTGAATTGTATATATAATATTCAACCTCTATCTACGATTTCACGCACGTCCATTTTATAATTAATGTAAATTAAATTTAATTATGATGAAACAAAAAGTTATTGAATTATAAAAATATTTAGCACTTTTCTTAATTTGTTTCAGGTAAAATTTATTCAGACAGACAGACAAACAAGCAAATTTTTTTTTACTTTTTTTAATGTTTCTAGTTACGGTATAAAATTATAGGAAATCATATCTTTTCAAAACCAAATCAAAATGTCCTGTTCTGTATCGCTTTGCAGCTTTAGAAATCTAATTTTATTTAATTTAAGTTGTAACTTTATAATAGGTATTCAACGAAGGTTTCGCACTTCTGCACAAGCTAGTCATATTCATAAAAAGTTTTTGGTTCATTATTTAATAAGCGAGTCTTAACGGTTGTTATAAATTAAGTTTGTCTTTTAACAGAGTGCCATAGTAGGCTCGAGGGTTACACTCCCCTGCCGCGTGGAGAACAAAGCTGGAAGTCTTCAGTGGACGAAAGACGACTTTGGTTTGGGCACCCATCGCAACTTGAGCGGCTACGAGCGGTACTCCATGATTGGGAGCGACGAAGAAGGTAAATTTTGATTTAATATGATATGAATATTTTTTAATTTGTTAAATTTAGAGATTCAACGAAAAAGCTCCGCTCATTCGTGGAGCAAGGATGGAGGAATTACCAATTTTTATACTTGTTCACACTTCATAATTCTAAGATATTAGTTCGTACAAAGTGGTTGGTGCTACGAGGAACCAGTCTAAATATATATGGGTATAAGATAAACGTCTTTTACACAAAAGTTTAGGTAATATGTTACGCAATACAGATTTAACTGCAGTCAACATGTGGACTCTGCCGAAATTACAGTATTTGACTTTGAGAGACTTAATTTAGTTCATCATAGTTTTATTTGAATATTCGTATAACTTTTGGCTCCGGATATTCCTAATATTCTGAAAATCAGAATTCATTCGAAAACGGAAAGTTTGGAAGTCATGAGAAAGGTGAACGCTTTACTATATACATTCGCACCGTAATCAGCATTGTAATATAAATTTTGAGTCCTCGCTCTATCGTCTAACGTAACAATGACTGAATATATTTAAAATATTGATGATATGACTATCGCTGTTTCACTTCCTCCAAATATTATTTTTTCCCGCTTTCCGCATTCCGCTACAAGTAAAATCGACGATGACAGTTTTGCCAAAATCAAAATGGGAATCAAAACAGTTGAATGAACTTAGATTAAAAATTACTATTTGCTGTTATAAATAACATTCGTCATCGAAATAACGTAGTTTGTCCATGAGCCGGTTGTAAATATACACAATCCTTGCCGCTGGCACTAATTTAAATTTAAATAGTTGATATTTGGCTCAACAGCGGTGCGTAACGAGTGGAGTAATGAAAAATTTAGGTAAATTACGTTACGGAGAGCAAATGCGTGTTTTATTTTTGGCGCATTTTATACGTTATTACGGTTAGGCACCTGTTTTAGCTAGCCATCAACACTGGATCGTACGCTGGCTGTAACAGTGACGATCGTGTGTATTTCTCTATTTTTCTATCAAATAAAATATTTTACTTAAAGAAAAATGTATATAAGAAAGGTTGGCTCGCTAGATTAGCTCATTGGCTAAGCGAATAGCCTACGCGGCTTCGATTCCCGCTCGAAACTAATAATTTTTGACCTACATATAGTTTCTTCGATAAAGGAGAAATCCTACTGTGATGATAAAAAAGTAAATACTACTAAAACAAATTATTTAGAAGATTACTTTTAGCTTGTCGATTGATAATTTGACGATCCATCAGGTCTTCGATCTCGAGAATCCTGGTTACGAATCTAAACGGAAGCTAATTTTTATGCAACAAACAAATAAGTGGTTTTCTTATTTAGAGGATTGGGACTGTCTCCAAGTTTTAGACACTGCAGTCTGATAATTATTACGATGTTATCGAATTTCACATTAGATTTATGAAATTAAGGATAAGCACTGCTACGTTTGAGATAATAATTACATTAGAACTATAATATACCGTATATAGGTGTTAACTTTGTTTACTAGCCTGTATTACCGAGATGTCGCTGTGGTCGAAATGGTCAGGAGGACATCCTGACTTGGCGATGAAACTGAAATATTTATTCGCTATGAAAGCTTCGTGTTCAGTATTGATATTATGTTTTGACTGTGTGATGGCGATGTCTACGAATCTTTTTTTTGGCAGTACATAATATATGGAGATAAATTTAACACATTATTAAACCAATGAACAAAAACAACTTGATAAACTAAATGAGAAACCCAATCGAATTAAAAATGTCCCATAGAATTAATTATTTTTAGAATCTGAAATCACCCATGTCTTGGAACTATTTATTTTAAACAGCACGTTTGCGTAATTTCGCTTCATACAAATTACAATAAATAAAATAACATTTTATGTAATACCATAAACATGTTAATATGATATTTTCTACGAGATAGTTTTTAGATATAAATTCACCGTAGCCACCCATGTTGTACCAGTTTGTTTGAAAACACATTAGATTTTAAAAGTTGACCTTGTTTATTCCTGGCGCCTGTGGTAGAAAGTCACATTAAATTTTAAGACTTACCATTTATTTGAGTGGTTTTTATCAGTTTATTCATTGCGAGAATTTATAAGTTGATAGTATAATTATTATTATTTATAACTGACATTTATTTTTATGTTATTTTGTTTACTGGTCCTAGCACTGGGAATTCTTTGCTACTCTCTAGTTCTAAGCTATGTTTTAGTAGGTCCCATTACAATGTCGGCAGTAGTTTGCACAGTAGCGAGTGACATACAGGACATACAATACCTAATACGGGATGTCTCAGTGTTGAGACTATTTCAGAGCCACGTAGACTGCTATTTAATGTTTTGGATGACACTGCTACTGTTCTGGATAGTACTACTAAATAGTATGTGTACGAAACGTTATAATGCAATTAACACATTTTTAGATACTGATTAAAGATGTTGATCTATAGGTTAGTTAACTAATGCGGTTAATGAGACAAAGAACATGCGAGATAATTACGCACTTAATAAAGTTAATCTGTTTAAATTTCGCATGTTGCCAGCACCCGATTCTGCATGCAATGCAAATATTGCCCATATTCTAAGCGTACGTGAAAGCGCATGTATTCGTCCAAACTATTGGAACCGCGAACATATTGACTTTCATACGTCCGAATTATTTAGTTTACTAGTAGTATCAGCAGCTTAATGTAAAGTTCCATCTTACCTCGTGATTGTGATATCCAACCATCTCGAAAGAGGTAGTAAAAATTATTGTAGCAGTTAGATACAGTACGGTAAATTTTAGCTAACAACTAGACGCCAAGTTTGGTTTCCCGTCAGGGCGAAATATGGGCTACGTATCTAGCCTCTATCTACTCCAACGGGAAAGAGGCGTAACTGTATGTATGTACTAAATGGACAGTCCAATAACTGTATTCATTGTTTGCCTTGAATAGCGAGTCCGAAGGAAACATTGATGTTGAGTTTCATACATGGTTTCACAAATATACAAATAATTATCATCGTTATTAAAGATTATCTGCTGCTAAAGCTACTTTCCAGAATTCAGATCATAATCGACATGATAAGCTTATTTTATTTATCGAGTATAGGCCTTGTTTCAGGAGCAAGGATTTGTCGGTATCACCATGCTTGGTAAGCGAATTGTTGAACGGCTATAAAAAAGCTTCGCATTTTACATGTTGATGTCCGTCGCCGATGTATGCATTTTTCGAGATGGTTTTTCCGCCATCTGTCGCCATTACATTTTGAAAACAGTTTTTCTCAATGAGTCTTTCGACACCTATGAAATGATTTCCAAAATAAACCCAGATCCTTTTATGACATTATAATGAACTGACAATATTAATTCTAAGGTTATTTTCTAAAAAATTTGAAGTATATTTAAAAAATATATAAATATAAATTCCTGCGTTAAGTTAGATTTTCATCGTTTAGTTACGAACCGAAACTTAACAATAAAATATATGATAATACTCTCTACAGACGAATATAAAGTTACTTGTTAGTGGATTATACTTGAACAAATTAATCCACAGTTCCCAAAACGCTGATAGAATAATTAACGCGTCTATATTCTTCAATTCGCAGCGGGCCTATGTATATGAAACAGAATATATTATTAGAGCTTTTCGCAATAGGCAGGCCATTGCCCCCACTGGGTTTGGCTGTAGCTATGATGATTGTTTGACGCATTGGGAATTCGAAATGTACTTTCAAGGTCGGGTTAGAATTTATTTAACAGGTTAGGAACATTGTGGATATTTGCATTTTAAGCCCACTCAAAAATTCCAAACAGGAAACATGCAAAATGTAATGTGGCATAGTATTTTAAAAAAGTGAAGTTCCTTACTAAGCAGGGAAGAAATTTAAAACTACGCTGGGAATATCATAATCATCAAATTTAAAGTAACTACGTCATCATTATCATCAAATGGCATATCATAAAATGGCTCATAGTCATCATGAATATCATTATTATCATCATTTCAGGATATCACTAGTCCACTGTTGAACATAGGCCTCCTCCATAGATTGCCACAAAGCACGGTCCGAAGCCACCTGGTGCCTGCCGTCAATTACGCCAAATCCCCAACTTTTTTACTTTGATCATATACTTTAAATGTTGCTTGATAAATGAGTCCACCAATACTATATTTTTCTTCTTATTTAGTATTTGGTTTGTTATTTTCAAAAAAACATTCGAAAGCCACCGGCTTAAGAGAATCTTCCACCCAATGTCATCCCGTGGGTGTCGTAAAAGCCGAGAGAGGGAAAGTGAAAACCAGGAGATGGAATATCTGAATAAGTTAACTTCGGTTGCCAAACCTTCTGTGTGTCCTACATTTTTGGTGGCAGTCTATGGGAAAGGCCTATGTTCAGTAGTGGACTAGTGATAGGCTGAAGTGATGATGAATGAGTTAGATGTAATGGTGATGACAAGGTAAAATTACTTCGATCGAAGTGAGAGATACATTAGAAGGTCATAAGAATCATTCAATTAAAGTGCAAATAAATCACACTTGCTTTAAATAAATTAATAATTAATTATGTTAAAAATAAAATAATTAATAACGAAACGGTATATAACGTAGATGTACAATATATCACGAGTATTGTGAGTTAATGTCAGTACTCTGTGATCTATAATATACTATTACTTTTTTTTTATTGGATAAAGTGATGAAATGAGCAAAACATTCACTTGATGGTAAGTGCAACGTCTGCCCATAACAAAGGCTGTGTCACCCAGAAAATTTCTGTGTGACACCACAATGCGCCCATCACCCTGAGACATCAGTTCTTAAGTCTTATATGCCCAGTGATTACGCTAGCTCTCAGTGCCCTTCAAACCGAAACACAGTAATGTCTGCACAGTACTACTTTATTTATAATATACCATTTCATAAAATACATCCATTAGACACTGGATTAAAATATGCTGAGTTTGTTTAGGATTTCTTATTGCATTCAATATTTGGCTGTTTGTTACGAGTTAGTACTGTTAACATAAGAGTACTGTCCCAAAAAAGAGCACAGTCCACCTCTCATTTTTAAAAGTACTTTGGAGCTAGGAAAATCCGCCGTTCTGCACCGATGAGGGTTAGCGAATTAGTTTTATACATATTACATGTACTATTTCAGATTAAATATCATTAGATTTACATGCTCATTATATTGAACATTACTCTCTGGACTTACATTATAAATGAGTTTAATTTATGCGAATTTTCTTTTTACATCACGTAGAGTTTTTCGCCTTATTCTTGTCCGATAAACAGAAGTAAGATGTCCGAAGTAAACTCATTCAGAAAAGGAAAACTATGAAAATAAAATCCGTTTGATATATGGAATTTGAGGTACCTATTGAAAAACTTATTACTGAATGTGTGTATAGGTGAAACTTTAAAACGTTTTATTTATTCGAATTTAGAAATTGTATTATTAAACTCAGTAACGCTTCCCATAGTCCGTTAGCATAGCAGGAGAGGATTAGCAAGCTGAAGTGGCAATGAGCCGGTAATATCATTAGCCGTAGAAGCGATAACCGTCGGGGAATAAAGGTTCTGGAGTGGCAGCCTCATACCGGCAAATGTAGTGTAAGGCGATCCTCCACTAGACGGAGTGATGATCCGCACGGTTTTACGGGAAGTCGATGGACGCAGTTGGCTCAGGCCCGTGTTTTGTGGTAATCTATGGTGAGGCTTATTTTCAACAATGGACTTGTGATAAGCTAAAGTGATGATTTATTATTTTTAAACCACGTAGCGAAACATTGTTTTTCTGCTGTTTGTAGCGTTTATGTAGTACGTGATTCCAACAGCTTTTATTAACGTATAGAACTGCCGTTATTCCTTTAACAAACCAATATAATGGGTGAATTTAACGAATTTGCACGGTAATTCACGGCCTTGCTCAGTGGTATGCGTTGTATACAGTCAAGTCACGTATTCCATCATCGCGAATAAATAATTCGTTCGTTACTTGCATTCTAATTAAAGCTCTCTGTAATGTGCTTTAGAACCATTTCAGAAAAACTACTTTTTTAGACTCATTACAATATTTATTCACAGTGATAGGTCTGCAAGTATGATGCGTCTGAGAAAATTAACAAAAGCGTATTTTTTCTTTTGTGTAACGTGTTAGCTTGATCCAACGCAAGCTATCACGCCTAAGCCTTTCGTAATGATGAGCGTTGACAAGGTTTAGGTCAGACCACACTGCATGTAGTGTGCCACTATTTGAGTAATGATATCTTTGACGGCTCCATTAAAGTATGAATACTTTTATGAATAAAATTTTTTAGGTAAAACTCGTTGCTTAAGATCCAAAACATCTCCGCTCGCTAGGATTATTTCTGAATCGTGGGGACATTTACAGAAATTTGTTGCAAAAAAATTTATTCGATCTCTAGGGCAGAAACCAATGTTTAGCCATAGCGTGTTTTGAGCCCTTTGAAAAACTTCATGCTGTTTTAAAATAAGATAAAAAAAAACATTCCCCCTTTAAGAACAAGTTTTAAAAGAAACGCAGGTACGTATTTAGATCACGATGAGAGACATGAAGAGGCGGTCGTTTCGTCATTTAAAAAATGCTTTTGTATTTCGAACGTAAATGTTATGTATTTATTTTGTAAACGTCAGCGTGTATTCTTGATTTAAAAACTTAAGTTGTTTTTATTACGTTTATTGTATCAAATAGAATATTTGTAGATTCTTCGTTAAATGACATTTTGTACTCCATAAAAGTAGCGCCAACTCAAAGATTTACCTGAGTAATGAGTTTAAAGATATTGCAGTGATGTTGGTGATAATTTTACGAGATCAAATTGACTTCCGAAATGCCTTTTACTTACTAGAAAAAGGTGTTATTTGCACATGATATAATATATGTATATATTTGATGTAGTTATAAATGGCTCATTTCTAAGCACATATATCTACCAGTTAATAACCAGATGATGTATACGCAAGATATTGTAATACCGTAAGTATAACGCAGAGGCAGAGTCACTCACTTGCCTTCACCTTACCATAGTTATGCAATGAGATGCAATGAGATCGAAGAAACATAAGACTCTAGTACCAATTTTGCGTGAAAGAACAACACTGCAAATACATAAAGCCTGTAACATATAAATGGATAATCGCAATCAGTCAATGCTCGAACTGTTAAAGACCAGAGCAAATGACAAGAACAACAACCAATAAAACACGAGACCAAATTGCAGGCAGCCTTCACTACGCATTATAGACGTTAGGGGTACCAACACACATTTTGATAGAGATTTAGGGACTAGGGACCGATACGACTCTAACGACCTTCAAGAAAATAGCCCTCTGCCTTTCTCAGACGTAACGCACCGTAGCCGCACCTGGCACTTCTGGTATTGAGGAAGTTCATGGGCGGCATTGCTCGTTTGCTCCATTTTCTGAAAGACACAACTTGCTTGTTGCACAAATTTTACGATTTGTGTGATTTTGAAGCCAAGACCTATCACTTATCACTTAGTGAGTAAAAAGAAGTAAAATAACAGCTCGTTAATGTCCCAGGGCTGAGCACAGGCCTCCTCTAAATTTAATTAAAACTCCTCTAAATTTAAAATTAAACTCAGACATGTGGGTTCCTTTATTATGTTTTCCTCTGTAACGTACGTGATAAATCAGTACTTCCAGAACAATCTTAGAGGTGCCTACAGTAGAGTCGAAGTCAGGTCACTCTTGTACTATGGAATTTAAGGCGAGTGCACGGCGCCTGATCTACTACGGCTCATAGCTTAGTTTAATTTATTATTTTATAAAGTCTGACGGCTTTCAAAATTGTCACGGTTTAGTATAATATCTTTATTTCATTGCAGGTGATTACTCACTAGACATAAGGAACGTGACTCTAGAAGACGACGGCAAATATCAATGCCAAGTTAGTTCGGGACTGAACGGTGAGTTGGTTTCATTTGTAAAGTAAATATGGCTACAATTTCGTGTTTCAATTATTCATGTTCATAGATTGTTATAACATATTAAGTTAAATTTAAAAGAAATCAAGGCAGAATTAAACTTACATATATACATACATAGATAAGATCACGACTGTATCCCATAAGGAGTAGTCAGAGACTGGGCACTCACTACAAAAACAGATGACTGCCACAATCCACGTTTCACCAAAACAATATAATGCACTTGGTGTGATAGGTAGTGAGCCCATCGCCACCATGCGCTGTTGGGTGCACAGTGCAGTTTAATTCCTTACTCGCCTTTTACGAGATCCATTGGATGATATGGAGTGGTAGTATTCTTTTAACGAGCCGCCACCACACGGCTAAACTTACTTGGAATTTTTTTAAGAAACTTTATTTTTGACCACGCCGATAACTTCAGAACAATGTTGGAAGCTATCAACTGCGCAGGAGATATTATAGTGCTACCAGTGCATGCACAAACATTGATATACTCACTTGTTCTACTTGAACTTACCCAAGCTCGGCGTAAGTGCGATAAGATCGGAGGTATGCTAGGCTGCAATCAGTGACACGGGGATGATCACAACTCAACCAGACCCGAAAACCAAGAAGAGGTGAACTTGTAACAGGCCTGATTATAGTAGAAAGTGACGAGACGAGCAAAAAGTTAGCCTGATGGTAACCGCAATGTCTGCCCATAACAAATGCTGTGTCACCCAGAACATTTCTATATGGTACCACACTGCGCTTGTCGCCCTAAGGTATCAGTTCTTTAATCTCATGTGCCCAGTAATTACACTAGCCCTCAGTGCTCTTAAGACAGAAACACAGTAATGTTTGTACACTATTGCTTCACGGTAAAATAACTGGCCCTAATTAGACGAACGGATCCTGCAAACGAATCCCACCGGCAGTAATGATGATGATGAAAATATCTGTCAAAAAATGTCTTACTACTGAGCGCCGGCTTCCACTAATTTTCCGAGTAATATTTACTATAGAGATAAGCATTATGGAGTCAGGGAGAATCCGCCATGCTGATTGCAATTGCAAGTTGACAAACTTTATAAGTAATAATATATCACTAGATTTGCCTCGCGCTCGATCGGCCTATTTTACCCACGTAAAATAGGCCGACCGAGTGGTTTGTCCGTGCGTCATGGTACCTCGCTGATCTGAATATTCACAGTTCGGCCCCTCTCGATAATGTTCGGTTCTCGGCATGTGGCTCCTGAAAGTTGTAGCATGAATTTTTGTCACTTAAAACTTTTCCCAATAAATGGACAAATCAATATTTTTACAAACCGGTTTAGTGTTTCCTTAGATTAGCGTGTTCAAGGATTCAAACTCATTACAGTAGTAAGATAAGATTATTAGGACATGTAAAGTTAAATTGCATAGAAGCATGTCACGATGTTACGATATAGTACTGTAGAACATTTGGTAAATCAACACTTTAAAATAGATTAACAGTTTAATGGTGCTGGCATTGAACATTAAAATCAAGTAATAAAAAAAAAATAAAAAAAAAACTAATATTCATTTCATATCAGTTTCTTTTTTTTCATCCATCCTCTTTTTATTAAGGTCACGATTTTCTAATATTATTGTTCCAATATATTTTTCTACTAACGAAAAAAACGTCAGAAGTAAATACAACGAACATTTTATCGTGATAATATTAGTTTGCATATTTATAGTAAAAACGAATAACAACGAGTATTAAAAAACATACTCGAAACAAAAAATAACTGTATACAAATATTTACCTCAAACATTCGATATAATCCGTCCAATGCATTCAATCAGTTCTGTTTTTCAGGCGAGCCTGCAATTCGATCTCGATACGCTCAGCTCACCGTGTTGATCGCTCCGGATCCCCCTCGCATCATACAAGGGGCTTTTATTGATGCCACTGAGGACCAACCTGTGGATATCGAGTGTGTTTCAGAAGGTGGAAAACCGGCGGCTGAAGTGAGATTTTCTCTGGATTTTGTTTGAAATTGGTTCTGCTTGTAAGGACTACCTTGCCTCAATTCACGTATAATCTTGTTAGCTTAATAATAGCATTATATTTGAAATGTACATTTCTACTGCTGGTTGTAGTATTAAATTCATATTATTTGCGATACATATTAATAATTAATGTGTTTGATAATTCGTAAATTTGTATTGATTTTCCTAGATAACTTGGGTGGACGGAAATCAGGTTGTGATAAAGAAAAACGTCCAAAACAAAGTTGAACTTTTACCAGACGAACAAAAATTTAAAACGAGGTAAGCTGTTGTTTTAACGGATTCGTATAAATATTATTCTTTCATAGAATAGGAAAGAATGCTACAAAGCGGTATTGTGGTTTTTGCAATCATACTCTGTAACTGAATATTGGCTTTAGTGCAAACTTACTGTTCAGCACAACAATTATCAGAATTAAGTGATGTTCGAATCAATACGGAGTCGTTTAAAGTTGCAGCAGAGGGCGACAATGTAGTTTATGTTATCATAATTTTAATAAAAATATATATATGGATATAATAATATATCGTAGATGAACTACGATGTCTGTATATCCGGACTACCTTCTTGTTTGTCACCTAAAAAAAATATCAAGTATATTATATTTACTATAATTCATTTTCTTTCACGACAATAGTGTAATAATATAACTAATTCATTTAGTAATAATATTATTAACATGCCACGCCAAACTAACATCTTTATTGTACTCAATAAAGATGTTAGTTTGGCGTTTATGTAAATTCAGAGAAATTTAAACAATGGTCGACAACTTTATACAGCTGATATAAACAGAGACCTTATTAAATTAGTGTATCCTGTTATAGATCAGTGCTGCGGTTAGTACCTAATAAGGTCCACCACAATCAGACTATAACTTGTCAAGCGCAGAACACTGCTGACAGAGCTTATAGAATGGCCACTGTACATATTGAGGTAAGTGTCAGTAGTATTTTGATTTAAAATTACGAGTAGTATACCGTTGATTGAAATTGCCAGTCTAATGTGTTGGAATGTCTTTGGTGATTAAAACATTTATAATTTTCAATATATAAAAAACTATGATAATTGTTTATGTGTTCTTCTAGCAGTTAATTGAAAGTTATTTAAAAAATTGCATTAAGTAAAGGTAAGTGCCCGTCAGAGTAGAATAGCTCCTCTTATCGTAATTCGTGCAGATTAACACCATAATATGCGATGCTGTCACTATACTGCTAGTGGGAATGCAACGGAGTTAGATTTTTTTAGAGTCGTAATAAATTGGCGGCGACGTGGTGCCATGTGGTAGCGGCGTAAGAGAATCTACTCGTACCAGCCCATCTCATACCGTCGGTGTCGTAAAATTCGACCGAGGGAAAATAAAAACCAGGGGATTGGCAGCAGCATCTTCTCGGAACATAAGAACAAATTAACTGCGGTTGCCAACCCGCCTGCAAAGCGTGGCAACTATGGCAATCCATAAAAAAGTGAGAGCTTCAATTTTTTGTGGCAATCTGTGGGGGAGACCTATGTTCAGCAGCTGACTAGTGATAGACTTAAATGATGGTGATGATGACCCATCACGTCGGGTTTCAACAATAACAACATGTTACACAATGTAGGATATTTATCCATATGGATATTATGAACCCTGGAAAAACAGCAAATGTCTAGGTGACAAAATTGTATTCTGAACTGAATATTTACTTCTGATTACAGTTACTGTATTATTGTTATATAAAATAATTTTTGTTACTGAAAATTAAAGGCACAAAATGTATAATGCGGTTGTATATTTATGCGAATAGCTTTTATTTATCAAATCGGACTAATATTAAAAACTAGAAACTGATACTAGCCTGGATGAACTATTACATTAGGACGTATAACATCTCATTCTCCCTGTGAAAGGTCAGGACTGCAAAATTAAATTAACACGATAAAATCTGTAAATATAGTTTTATTAAAAAAAAACAACGTTTAGATACATTTTGCACGTGTTTCGTAATTAAACGGTTTATCGAATTAAAAAAAAGTTACGATCTTTTAGATGAAAAAGTTTTTTCCACAAATTTTGAGTAAATTAGAAACGTTTTCAGTATAAAATTGACCATGTAATTTTGATTTGTAGGTGAAATACGTACCAAAAGTGAACGTCACGATCAAATCAGGAGCTGTCAAAGGCAGGATACCCGAAGGAAGCGAAGCTAGAATACGCTGCTCAGTTGACGCAAATCCCGCTGCACGAGTTTATAGGTGGTACATTAATAACAATCCAGTTATTGGAGACTATACTGATGAAATGGTAAGTACTCAAACATTTTATGTCTTTGTCCTTGTTTTGTAACTATACTACTCCAAAACCAACAATTTAATGAACAAAATAGAAATAGGCGATATGACAATAATAATAATAGAAGTAAAACCGGCCCTTTAGATATGGGTATATCTGGGTTAGTAGCCAGCATGTTGTGCATGCAGTCAAAATATTTAAGTTTAAGCGTCAGTCAGTGCTGCTATGTGTAAATGAGAAACATAAAAATAACACATTGACGGTATGAAGCGCTGACAGACAAATATTAATTAAGAAATTTAAAATTTTAACGTTATCGTCGTCATTTATTTTTGCGAATATTACGTACGTACGGAATTTTACATGCGTCGGTTGGTGAACTACGTATTCCCATTTTTAGATTGTTTATAATTAAAAGCTGTTTTGTGAACAGATTTACACAAATATTACAGTTAACATTACATTAACATAATAAACTTCGTTATAAAAAAACATAATATAAAATAGAAGACGACAATGTGTGAAAATGATTCCCACTTTGCAGAACCTAAAGCACTTTTTTAAATGTTATAATAAATAGTTAGAAACACTGTACACAACTTTTTAAAAAAAGCTTGTAGAACAAGAAACTTGTTGGTGTTTTTCTGAGAATGTCTTATTTTCGGAAGCGGTATAAATTTTTACATCGACAAGAGCTTCAAGCAAGCCTAAACTAAATAAAGAAGTTTTGACTTCTACTTTACAACAAATGCTATTAAAGCGGTCGCCCATCCACAAGTTCTTAATGTTGTTGAACTTCAAGTATCGTATAAACTGTTACCACAACGCTATCGAAAAGGACTGTCCAGAAGACACAAATATTTTTAAGTTTTTTTTTTTTTCAAGAATATTATATACAACGAACTTTTGAATGTACGAGTATTTATATTTATATTATGAACATATAACTTTTCATAATTTACCTCCATTGTTTATTATTTACCGTATTATAAATGCGAAAGTTTGTATGTTTGTTTGTTTGACATTCAATCACGCTCAGACAACTTTTTTTTATTTGATAAAGTGATGAAACGAGCAAAACGTTCACCTGATGGTAAGTGCAACGTCTCTAAAACATCAAAACTCTCAAAATATACACAGAAATTACAAAATACAATTAAAATACTACCGTCACTTTTCGGGTTGACGCTAAATGTCTGTAGAGAAATTAATGAATTTTGGCATTGAGGTACATTTAGACCCGATTTTACCAATCGCTTTGGAAACCAAGTTTAATAAAACCACGTTTTACTGATCTTAGTTCAAATGTATCATTTGAACTCGGTTTTGGTCTAACCCAGTTTTTATGCATAAGACACATAGGTGCAAACAATAAACAAAACGTATTAAAAATTAATTTACGTACTACGTATTTACATAGTTGTGCAATTGACAATGACAGCTCTCTAAACGCGTTTAAAGAGCTGAACGTCGAAAACTGGGCGTTCAGAATTTGAACCGCGTTTAGCTTTAATCGCGTTCAGTTGATGTTGGTGAAATGCAAACAGTAGCATTGAACTCAGTTAAACGCTTAAACTTCGTTCAGCTTGAACTGATCGCGTTTAGTTTCAGCGGTGAAATCCGCCCTAAGTCATTAAAATGTTAGAGGATACTTTTTATAACTTTTTTATGTTAAAATAAATCAATAATTTGTAAATTTAAATGTTATTCATGCAGTGATAAAGTGTACTTATGTCCGTGGTTCTGACAGATTAGAATACCTTCCCGTAGAGTCCTGACTCCTCAGTTAAAATTTCAACCAAAACTCGAACTTCGAATTTAGTTGAATTGTATTGGGTCCCGAGTGTCTGCATAGTATATAATCCCCTCCTCTGATCCCATCACGTAAGCGTTACATCGGGAACGGGACGATGAAGACGAGTGTGAATCACGACTTTCGCTTATACTTACGGCACTATATTATATTCTGCCCTGATGAAAACTTCCAGTCGTTTACCAGAAGATGTCGCTTTTATCGTCCGGTAAAATATCCGATAAAATATAATAATCGAAGTGTGATGACGACGCAAGAAGATCTTTAGGTATTGAAAGATACGACTAAGATCATAAATATACAAAGACTTGGGAAGCAGCCTCTGTCTACCTATCAATTGTGGCAGTTATATCAAAATGTGTAATGGAGGCCTAAATTCAGCTGTAGACTTACAGACTGTAATGTTTTATATAAAGCTACACACATATTTTAAAAGTAAAAGTATAATCACTTTCCTTAATTAAATTGTTACGGTAAAACGAGCTTTGCTAACGTAGCAACAAAAGCTAGCGCGAATAATAAAATTTACGTGTGCCGACACGTACCGACGAAACAAGTCATATCTTATTTTAATAAGTAAACCGCAAAGTAACACATAATTGAATCAAGCAACCCTCTAGACTTAATATTTTGAAGACAAGCGTGGCTTACGCAGTAATTTTTCATGAATATATTTACTGCGGAGGCGCTTTGCGCATGAGGCATAAGAATAATGTATGCTGTAGGCAGATGCCAGGTGAATGTTTTATGTGGATGTATAATATTTAATTTGACAACGCCCCGTCTCAACGGAATGAGCTACCTGGCATTCGGATGTATGTGCATAATCTGGAGAGTACCTTTTTATGTTGCTAATTAAATGATAATAATTAATGTTAGCACGGATTTTGTAAAAGCATTTTAAACGTCCTTAAAACTAATGGTTCAAAGTTAATCGGATTACCATCACAAGTACTACACAACGCAATTTATTTGGAGTCGCATTCGTTATACTATATAATCGAGTCATTTGTTAAGTCAACATGGCTTATAAAAATTTCAACCTATAATAAATATTTGTTTATTACCACTACAGTTACAGAAAAACCTAGTTGTCTTATTAAGAAATAATTCCTTAGTCTGGTTTTACAGGAATACCGCGAATCCGCGAAAAATCTAAATTTCCGACTCATTGGGATAAAAAAGTTTAGGGTTATCCCTATAAAATCTACAAACAATGAAATTATATACGAGGTAGTGCAGTTTAACATCAGGTCTTAATTTTGCAAAAGCAACAAAACAGCAGAAATGTCTTTATATTTTATAGCATATTTGCATTTTTTCCATTATTTCCAAATAACTATTACGGTACAACCGCATGCAAGCGTAAAAACGTGTAAATAAAACCGGTTTATCCGGTGGAAACATACGTACTTATGACTGCAGTAAGGTACACGTGAATTTTTCAAGAGTGCACTTTATACTTTATGCATGAGCGGTCCCGGCGCGGGATGAAATTCACTACAATAATTGCCAACATTACGGTTATTGTGTTGCGTTGCGAAATTAAAGGAAATTAAACTTCCACTTCTTGTAAAAAAATATTCTAGGGTATGAATAAAGAAAAATGCGAGCTCTTGGGGAGTTTTGAATATAAACTTCAATTATACTGCTATGATACGTTTATTATTTCTCTACTTTAAGGGGTGTTTAAAATTTTAACATAGTAGTAAACAATTATGTGCTCCTAGTCGCTACTAGATGGCGCTTTTTGTGCTCTTTAATGTACGAAATTATTTGAACCATTTTCCCCAGCTATAGAGAATTCACTTAGTTTCTTTTGTGAAGCGTGCACCTCATTTTGAAAATGGAGTCTGAAAGAAATTGTATGTACCTGTTCTGTAATTTTCTTTATCTACCAGGCATGCCTTTTGTGTGAAGCTTATATGTAAATGTTATGTTGTTCACTAAAATATAACTAATGTGATCAATGATTTCACACTAATGTATATTTTTTTGGAAATAATTGAAAGTAATTATTCTTTGATACTGATAGAGACAGAGATTGATACAGAGTAGTATAATTTAAGGTTTTCTTTTAAAAAATCTTCCAATGCGTTTAACATTACTTAAATCAATGAAGCTTATCCGTAATTGTGTAAGGTGTGACAATGAGGATCGAGGAGGACGTAAAAAATATGAGTCAGCTTATTATCTGGAACTAATTAATCTCTAATTAATAGAGTAAAAATATATTCGACGTAAATTTTGATTTAGTAATTCTAAGCTCGTCATATTTTTGTAGTCCAGTATTGATGTTATATCACGCTTAAATGTAGTGTGGGGCTCCCACGTTAAAGTGTCTGTATGTAAAAAGTGAGATATAATAACTAGATTTATACATTTCAAAACATGAGTTCTGTGTTCAATAATCACCCTACGGTGGGTTGATTTTGAGATATTACATAACTTTAGTAAAATTGTTTCTTTTGTTTATTATAAATCCTAAGCTTAAAACGCAAATAGACTTGCAGATTTACTTTTTATTAACAAAGTTTTCAATATCAAAGACAACGTAGCAGACTCATAAGCTCTTTAAAACTAATTTAATAACGCAGTAATGGTTTGTAAGGATGCGAAGCGTACTATTTAAATAGAGGTTACTTAATAAATATATGAAAGCGGCGACTGTGCTCAAGTTTTAGTTGACTTAGGTTAATAGTGTGTTATTAATTTCGAGTTTGGAAGTTTAACTTTGAATATTGAGAGGTAGTTTGCTAGTGACGTAGTTGTATTAGCTCTTTATGGTTATGTTACACATGTCAATATATCGCTTCTAATAGCGTAGGATAATGAAGAGTGAACTAAGATTATTTTGTAATGTTAATGGTTTAGCTTAAAATGAGGAACAATACATTTTGTTGTTACCGTAATCTCAGTAATCTACTTCAATAAATAAATTTACTAAGCGGCACAGACCTCAATAGAACTGTTGGGTTTGGGGTCCTGGAATCGAAGCTCGGCTCAAACTAAAAAATGTATAAAAAAAATTCTTAAAAGTAATTGCTACGTAGATAACTATATAGGTAGAAATTCGAAAACATTAACTACAGGCCAAACAAATATTTATTTAATGTCATCGAACACTGCACAAACCGAGACAGCTTTAAGTATTATTTTTGAGTCTGGTTTCAGTTATTTTTTTATGTTTTAGATCCTGCATGTGCATAAGTCTTAGGAATATTAGGGAATAGTGAAATTTGTAGTGAGGCAGATATTGATGACACTATAACCATCGGTGATATGTTATGGTTATCTAAGTAAAAAAGTAAAGTAACTGCCTATAAATGTCCAACTGAGTACTGGCCTCTCATTTTCAAGAGGGTTTTGGAGCTGGGAAGAATCCGCCACGCTGCTCCAATGCGGGTTGGCGGACTTGTTGGTGTGTTGAGTTGGTGGACACATGTCTTCGAAAAATTTCTTATATCTCAGAAATACAGGTTTCCTCAACTGCATCTTATGGTTATTAGTAATTATCATACTGGAAATTATCATTTGTTAAATTACAGTATTGTAAGTCGCTGCTTAAGAGGTTCTATCACCCGATCTCATCCCGTCGGTCTCGTTAAAGTAAGACAGAGGGAATATTAAAACCAGAAGATGAGCAGCGGCACCTTTCTCGAACATCAGAATAAATAAACTGCGGTTGCCAACCCGCCTGGCAAGCGTGGCAAGTATGGCAAAATTCCCCACAAATGAGAGCTACATTCTTTTATGGCAAATTACTAGTTTGTATATTATGTATAAACTTGCGTATTTCTCTAAGTTATTCGTTATTTTTTTTGTCACATACATTTAATAAAAAATTGTTTCAGATAATCTTTAATGTATCCCGAAAACATAACAAAGCTGTTGTGAAATGTGAAGTCAGCAATGCTGTAGGGGAGAATGATGGAACGGTTACCCTAGATGTTACATGTAAGTAAAAAGTATGTTATTACGAAATAATTTCAGAAATCGATTTATATATACATAATGTCATACTTCTTTCCCATGGGTGTAGGCAGATACCACATTCTTCGTTTTTACTATTTTTGTTAGCATTTTCATACAAGATCATCCGTTGCGGGTACTTCGGACGTGGTCCTTCCTTCAAAGGTTTCCGATCTGATCGTAATACGTAAGCCTAGGTCGACCTTTACCGGCTTGCCCATTCACACTCGCCTCATATTTCTGTTTTGTCAATCTTCTTTCATTCATCCTCTCTACGTGTCCATACCATCTAACCATACCGCTCTCTTTATTTGTCACTACACGTTCAACCACATTGCAACGTTCCCTTATCCCGCTGTTCCTCACTTTGTCCATCAAGGTCAGTCCAACTATAATTCTCATTTCCACCCCGTTAATCTTATTTTCATGTTTCTTTTAAAATACACAAGTGTCAAGTGTGGGGACCAGTACCCAGTAATGCTGTATTACTTATATGAAAATTTATAAAGTTTGATTTACAATGGTTTTTGAACTGTTTAAAGTCTACGATATTATGTAGTTCATAAAATAGTCATTGAACCCTAGTTTAAAATAAAATTAATATGTCCAATATTTTAAAGCAGAGCCATAGAAAGGTTTATAGAATTTTATGATATTTAAATTTTTTGACCTTTAAATTTTATGATCTTTAGATTCTATTTTTAATATTTCTATTAGATCCCCCGTCGTTTAGATCTCGACCAAATAACATTGAAGCGGAGGTTGGTGCACGAGTGACATTAAGTTGTGACGTTGATGGGCAACCGGAACCCGAAATTAGATGGCTGTTTCACGAGCCAGGAAGAATCGGGGTAAGTGAATACCATGCTGGAAGTAATTCAAATAATTTAAGTGATAGTCTAGTTTTATAGCGCCGGAATTAGTGTATACATCATTTTGTAAACTCTGTGGTATTGTTGCAATAGAACAGAATCTACAAACTATAAATTTAGCGCAATAATTATCTACCAATTGACTCGGGAATTGCTCACAATCGTATGATCCTACTGGTGGTAGGATTCCTATGCAGTAATCCGTCTAGATAGATATCACCTAAGGGTTAATTATTCCGCCGTAAAGCAGTAGTGTGCAAACATTACTGTCGGTCTGAAGAGTCCTGAGAGCTTGACTAATCACTGAGCATATGAGAGTTAAGGACTTATATCCTAGGGGTATGGCCGCAATGTGGTGCCACACAGTAATATTCTGAGAGAAACATCATCTGTTATGGGCAGACGTTGCACATACCATCAGGTGAACGTTTTGCTCGTCTCGTCATTTTATCCAATAAAAAAGGCCATGTCCAGAAAATGACATGCTAAGGAGCTGATAATGATATTTGTTATCAGACCGCCAAGAAACTTTTTCTTACAAAAGGCCAAAAATACCTTTTGTATTAAGTTAAAGTTAACATTAAAAGTAAAGGAATCCCATTCCCATAAAGCCTGTATAAGTTTTACTTAATATAATTCAGTGCAACAAGGGTATACAGGTTTGCAAAAAATCACGTTTATTGCCGTCTTAAATAATATTATATAATAGAATTGTACGGAATTTAAGAAATACGAATAATAGGTCGGGGAAAAAGTCTTTTCGCATATAGTATGTATAAACTTGAGACAAAATCTATTTCGCATTACTAATTGTATCTGGCTGGTTTTGATGACATTAAAAAGGTTACATTTCAAAAAAATAAACAAATTAGTAAAATGTTGTTTCCAGCTATTTTTCATTTGTTTTTTCTGTTAAAATGACTGAATCTATTAAAGAAAATTGATAAATTTTAAAATTTTATAACAAAAAAATATAAAAATCAGTTTTGACCCATTTCAAAGAAGCTGCAGAGTACGAGCTCGCTGAAAGAAACCTAATGAACCGTGTGGTCATTTCCGTTTCTTTATTGAGACGTAATGAAACCGAACCGTTTTTGAGGAGATAGATATGATTTGACATGATAGATGGTGATAAAAAGTGGATCGCGTACGACAAGAACGTGTGAAATGGTTATGGTCAAAGGTCGGTCAGGTTTCACAGACTGTGCCAAAACCCGGGTTAACTCGCAATAAGGTGATGCAATGTGTATGGTGGGATTGAAAGTTGTTCATTATGAGCTTTTACCGCCGGGCAAAGCCATCGATTCGGGTCTCTACTGCCAACAACTAATGGGAATAAAGTTGAGAGAAAGCGCCCGGAATTGATCAATAGACAGGGTCTTCCATCACGACAACGCTAGACTATACACATCTTCAGCCACCCAGCAAAAATTAAGAGAGTTTGGCTGGGAGGTGTTAATGCAAAGGCCATATAGCCCTGACCTTGCACATTCAGATTTCCATTTGTTTCGGTCTCTTCAGAATTCTTTAGGTAGTGTGGTTAACAGCAAGAGAAGACAGGCTAAACTTCTTGTCGCGTTTTTTCGCTAAGGAGTCCCAAAATTTTTACGGCATCGGGATCATGTCACTACTTTTAAGATAGAAAAAAATCATTGAACAAAATAGGCACACATATACCGTAATTAAATGTAAATAAACTTAGAAAAAAAAGTCTTGAGTTTTTATATAAAATGCGAAGAAACTTTTTCCCCAAATATATAATAGAACGATGTAAATCCGTCTTTCCTTTTAATACTGTTCAGCGTTTATTTGCAATATAAAAGGTTTTATACAGGATATATGATTTATTTTTATATAATTTTTATCCATTAACTAAAAATTTTAGTTTGTGTAGTGCACTAATTTCATAACTTTGAATGGCACATTTTGACTTTTGTTTTTTTTTTTTGGATATAGTAATGAAACGAGCAAAACGTTCACCTGATGGTAAGTGCATCGTCTCGTCGTCGTCGTCGTCGTCGTCGTTTCAGCCTATCATAAGTCCACTGTTGAACATAGGCCTCCTCCACAGATCGCCACAAAAGTTTGTAGCTCCCATTTTGGGGGGATTTTGCCATAGTTGCCACGCTTGGCAGGCGGGTTGGCAAACGCAGTTTATTTATTCAGATGTTTCAGGAAAATGCTGCTGCCCATCTCCTGGTTTTCATTTTCCCTCTGTCAACTTTTACAAACAACTTTAAAAAATATTTCTGTGTGACACCACACTGTGCCCATCACTCTGAGACTTAAGTTCTTAAGTCTCACACATGCCCAGTGATTACGCTAGCTCACAGTGCCCTTCAAACCGAAACACAGTAATGTTTGCACACTACTGCTTCACGGCAGAATAACTGGCCCTGGGGTGGCCTAGTCGGGTAGACACGGGCATTTTTGTGTCATCACGTGCTCGGCGCTGAAGAAAAACATCGTAAAAAAACCTGCATGACTGAGAAATAAAAAAAAATATTTCGAAGACATGTGCAGTCCGCCAACCCCTATTTGAGCAGCGTGGCGGATTCTTCCTAGGTCTAAAACCATCTCAGAAATGAGAGGAGGCCTGTGCTCAGCCGTGGGACATCTAAAGGCTGATAGCTTACTTTTTTACTTTAATTAAATGATTATTTACTTTTAAATCAGTACAATATACTCTATAATATACCACGTTTAGGCACTAGCTGAGACGCAGCCAGTCGCTATGCGTGGTATATCATAGAGCTTTTAATTTCACTACTCTTTTTTTGTAATAAAATGTTTTTATGTATAAGAATATGTCACTTTGAAAAATATTTTTTAAGGAGTAACAGTAATTATTTTATGTGAACGTGCAATACTTCCAGCAGGTTAAAGGAAAGGCTCCAAACTTGAAGGTGTATGTAAACAACGATACAGCTGGACGTTACATCTGCAAAGCCACTGTGGATGGTTATCCGGAGATTGAAAGCGAAGCTTCAATTTTTATAAAAAGTAAAGTGTATATATTATTCACTTCTAATATTTAATTCGCTTCAAAATGTCATGAAGGTTGAATATCAGTACTACAGTTTGGCGTAGATTTAAAAGATATTTAATACATTCATTTAGTTACTGTTAGGAGTCAATACTGAATCTCCTGTAGGCTCTAATAGGTAAGGCAATAATATCAAACTAGTAACACGATACAGAAGAAATCTGAAATGAAAACTAAACTATATCCGATAAAGTATTTTTAAACATAGAATTGTTTTCAATAGACAAAGCTAAATAAAAAAAGATGTTTAAAGGCAGATTATTCATTACTTATTTCCTTTTTAGGTGTTCCACAAATTCTCTCAAATAGAACGCAATTTGGTTCTGAAGGTGAAGTGGTGCGAATAGAGTGCGCTGCTTTCTCTGTGCCCAAGCCTGATGACATCAGGTGGTACTTCGAAGGACGAGAGATTAGTGTTATACAAGACCCGGTAAGTTTAAATATACATAATCAACCTTGATTATAAACTATTTAGAAGGATAAGGTTTAATATTAAGATACGAATGGCATCATCTTTCGTTCTACCCGTGTTTTTATTAACTTATGTGAACTAAAAGCGGTCATTGTGATTTAAATTTAACAGTTAGACATATAGCCTCGCGGACTTTTTTATGAGTTGTGATGGGTACTATGAAAATGTAGTACATTATTTTATTTATCATCAATCAATTTTGCAGAGCACGCTTATTATGACTTTCATTACTCAATTTTGAGTTACATCATATTTCGTAGGGATCTCAATGTAATTTTTAATTAAATACAGCTCATGTTAGTCGCTAATAATGTAGCTGTCTATAGGTGAATGAATTTTTAAAATCGGCTTAGAAGTTTTTGAGTTAATACTTTACAACCAAACAAACTATTAGTTTGGATAAGGTACTCCACGTCCACGTTGCTATTGACAATAAAGTACAGCAATTGTTCCTTCAAACGTAGTTGTCAATTTTTACAAAACTGAATGTACGGACTAACGTTAAAAACGGCAGTCTCCGGTAACCTCTCGTTAGAAAGTATAGCATAATGTTCTGTGTAGTGTGGTATAATCAAGTCAACCGCCCTGCATTGCAGGCGGAGTGGCAGTAGGTCTCATCTTTTCTCTTTTGCTCAAATGATGCAAACGTTAAGTTGCTAGTAATAAGTTTAGTCTAATGTATTTTCGTTCTCAATTCGTCTGTATACATTTTTATTTATGTACGAGTATGTTCGGACATAACTTTTTTGTTTAAGAAACGATTTTAATTATTTTTTTTATTAGAAAGGGGGTAAAGTAGAGTAACGTAGTCCCATATATACATTTGGTCAAGTGCTGATGGTCGAATCTATGTGAAACCATGAAGTCGCTGCTGCGTTGAAGTTGGTTTTTTGATTTAATAATTATAATTCCTTTTAAAAATAGTATGATGACTATGACAATAACCACGACTTGCGACAGAGTTTTTTTTCATTATTTTTAAAAAGGTTTTCAAAATATGCCAGTTACTGTATATTGTAATAAAAGTCTAAAAACACTAGTATTTTTCACTACTATTCTTTATATTTATTGTGTATGTCTCTTCTATCGCAAATGATAAAAAATGTTTTCTATAGTCCTTTTCTGAAAGGAATCTTCAAGTTCCCAGTAGTATGTTACGTACTTCATATGAATTCTGTCACGTTAAATACGGATGTTATTAGTTTCACTGCATGGCATAGGTGTTCTATTTTTATGGGAGGGTTAAGCTACTCTTAAGTGGAAAACTATATTCCGTAGCTTCCTACTCATTCATTGTTCGAATTTTATATAACGTCGAGTATTAAATTGCGACAGGTAGGTTTATTTAAGATCTTTTCTTTTTACGAGATCAAACTCGATGCATATTAAGAAAATTGGCTCGATTGGCGTAGTGGCTAAGCTGTCGGCTTCTGCACCGTGGGTCGCGGATTTGATTCCCGTACGGGACAAATATTTGTATGGCCTACAGATAATGAAATTTTAAAAGTGGTTCTTGTATGGGACGTGATTATGCATATAATCGTACCTTGAAAGTTTTATGGTTACACAGTTTTCTTTGTGATGATTATTTTCTTAATTTGTGATGTATTTACTGATTGGTTTAGACAATCCACTAAGATTGTTATATTATTGCCACTGTAATCACACAGGACTACGCAACCTTAGAAGAAACTTTACCTGACGGCGTCGTCAAATCTAGCTTAGTGGTCCGTGCGAGCCAATCAAAACACTACGGCTTGTACAATTGTAGTGTTACCAATGAGTATGGAAACGCCAATGCAGCGATAGTTCTGAAGCCATTGAGTAAGTAATGAAATTTAACAATATATACTTTTATGGGACAGTCAAGATCAGATAACTTTACTCCATATCAATCCATTTTTTTCCGATACAAATTAATAAGAAAGTATGTAGTAGTTATAATAAAAAACACTATGTACCAGATACAAAATAACGATGATACTCTTTAGTAAATGTTTTAAATTAATTAGTAAATCGCATCTTTTCATATTTTTTACATGGTTCTTAATTAACAAATTTCTTCACAATAATATAATTAATAATATTTTACCTCTTTTTAGAAACACTACCTCTGTTTACAATTCTCATTGGCGTTACATCAGGCATAATTATCTTCTCCGCTTTTGGTATTCTTCTCGTTATTTGTCATAGAAGAAGAAGGAAGAAGAGTCAACAAATGAATGAGAAACCCGATGTTACTGTTACCACCACAGATATGTATAAAGAGAGTGATAGGAGTTCGAATATTAGCGATTTGAAGCTCCAAATTGGACAAGGCGATGGGACCTACGAATTGGTAAGTGTACTCAAAATTTTAATTATTTTTGTAAGTATTTGTCCACACCTGTAGGTAAGGCAAGTAGTATTTCTTTACCATTTTGAAAGTTGATAAATCTACATAATTTACAATTTTGTGATGTACAACTACAAGCAGTGACACTGATTATTTAGACTAAGAAATACCTAATAACGCTGTACCATTTTTTTTTTTTTGGAGAAAACTACGTTAAGAGCAATACCACCTTATTATATATCACCTTATGGTAAGTGCAACATCCACCCAAAGCAATGCTGTGTCACCCAGAATATTATTGTGTGGCACCACACTGCAGCCGTTCTCCAAAGACGTCGGTTGTTAAGTCTCATATGCCCTGTGATTACACTGCCCCTCAGTTCCCTTCAGACCGAAACACAGCAATGTTTGCACACTACTGCTTCACGGCAGAATAACTGGCCCAGTGGTGGTATCTACCTAGACGGATTCCTGCATAGTAATCCTACCACCAGTAAATTTTTTTTTTACTTGACAGTGAAACTCACGCTTATCTTAAATATCCGCTTTGTGCTTCCGCTTGCTTATGTAAAAATCCGCCTAGGATCTCTTGTTGATGTTGTCTTAAAGGTTTATGACATCATCATCATTTCAGCTATCCATACACCACTGCTGAACAAAGCTATCACTAGTCCACTGCTGAACAAAGGCCTCCCCCATAAATTGCTACAAAAGTTTGTAGCTGTAATTTTGGAGGGATTTTGCCATAGTTGCCACGCTCGGCTGGTGGGTCGGCAACCACAGTTTATTCAGATGTTGCCCATCTTCCTGGATGCCATTTTCTGGTTTAAAATTTTCCCTCTGTCGACTTTTACGACACCCACGGGATGTGTTAGATTCTCTTAAGCTGCCATCACACGGCAAATGGTTTATTTGGCAATAAATATTCCATCGGTTTGAGAATATTGCGCAATACTTAGAGAGGATGGCAAGATATTTAACCGTATGAATTTCGAACTTTGGTTGAGAGCCCCAAAGTTCGTCTAAGCACTTATATTAGGTGTATTTCAAATACTGTGCAAATGCGAATGTTTTCATGGTTTCACCGATAAACCGATCTTGATGAAATTGCACAGACATAGCTCGCATCCTGAGGACGGGTATGGGAGAATTTTTATCCCGGAAAATCAATAGCTCTAACGGTATATTTCAAAAAGCACAAATCCACGCGAACGTAGTTTGCTATAAATACGATAGATCGGAGGATCCTCGGACTACATGCTGATGTTTTTGAAGGCTGTGTACCCGTCTGGTCGTTGTCGCTAGCGACAAGAGGACGGGCTATTTCCTCACACAAAGACCATTCAGACAGGAAATGCTGCTAGCGTTATTGGCACTATGCCACGAAGAGTAGAACTTAATCACAATCTAAAATTAAATACATTTGAATGTAAGTTATATTGTTGTTAAATAAATTTATATCGCGGGACTAAACTTCGGTCTTAGGGAATTATGTTAACTTCTTTTGGATATACTTCGTATTTGAAACATAATTAGCTACATGAATATATTCCAATTTTGTTCTAAACTATTGAGTTTAACATTTAAAAAACCAAATGTTTTATTTACCAGGACTACACAAGTTCAGATCGATCCGATACGAAAAATCCATCAGGTTTGCCCCTGGCGGGTCCAGTCAATTTACCAAATCACCGTCATGACGACCCACTGATGCAGTTTAGCTATAACAACGACTATTCTGATCCTACATACAGCGATCCGTATTTTAAGGTATGTATGTTGCATGAGAGGTGTTAGAGAAAGCATTTCCTCTAATTTTAATGCCAGGCCTTTGCTTATATTATCTATATCTTATTTTAAAAGAACACTGCACACATGTTTATTTTCACACGCGGTAGAAGTGAAACTTTCAGAAAACTAAACTTCGAGAGAATGATACAAAAGCAGAGTATCAGGAGTAGGATAATTGTAGGGTGTTGTTATTTATTACAATGTTCTTACCACGTTTAAAAATGAGTTTAAATTTTATCGTATATATTACATATAATACAGACTCCAAGTTTTTAATTTCAACAACTGACACGAGTGACATGTGGTAACGACAGTATGAAATAAATGCTCTGGTTTAGATTTGATCAATATGTCTTTAAAATACAGCGTCAATTTTTGTTTTTCATCTTGTTGTCGAGCTAAGAGGAGCAAAATCTACGAAGAAATCGAATATTTTCACGAATTCGTAAATATAAATATATCACATAGGCATGATGATGATGATGTTCTCCTAGCCGATTTCGACCACGGCGACAACTTCCGAATACTATCGGGAGCCATCAACTGCGCAGGAGATATTATAGTGCCACCCACAAGTGTACGCGCAAACACAGAGGCACTCACTCGTCCAGACCTACCCGCGCCCGATGTAACGCTGATGCGATAAGATCGGAGGTAGGCTAGGATGCAGTCTCAGAAACACAGGGACAATCACAACACAACCAGACCCGAAAACTAACAATTTATGTTTATGTTAGCCTGAAAACCATCAATTTGTGTTTTGCACAAATGTGGACTCCGGCTGAGATTGGAGCCCAGGACCCGTGGCGTAAAAGTCAGGTACTCGGACTAGCCACATCCAGAGCCTACACAGACATAATCCATGAACGCATCTCAGATACTAAAATTACCAAAGATACCATTGATTTTAATTACTGGAATTGAAAATAGTTTCTTGTTTTAATTATTTATGTAATTGATTTTTTAACGGTATTTTTCGAACATAAACCAATTTTCTTTTTACAAAATTAATGACTTTAATTAGTAAACTGGTTATTCAATGGTAACAAGGTCGGATATTTTTAGAATCCTGCGGGCTACGTGTATGACTACCCTCAGGGTTATGTGCCTCCACCTCATTTAAGGGTACAGTCGCCCACACAGTTAGAGGTACCTCCGAATAGGTAAGCTATATTGGGTTGTATAAATAATTATATTACAAATCTTTGTTTTCAAATGTTTCTCTCTAATAAAGCTGTATCTTGTACCTTCGGTACTATCACTTGATTGAAATAAAAACTATTATATAATGTTGTTTATTTATTAAAAAATAATGAATACTTCATTATTATTATAAAAAATATTAAATTAGTAGGTTGAAGTAAACCATTTAAAAAAATAAGCAATTCGGAATTTTAATTAAATAAAAATTCAACGAAAGCCTACGGTTTTAATACGTATTATTATATGCATTTTTTGTGTTGAGTTTTACATTATCTACATTAATATTTTCTTCATGCAGATCATTACAAGGTTCACTGACTCGCAGCATTGACACAGCTTCAACTCTCCCATTGTCAGCTGGCAATGGATCGCAGAGTAACTCATTGCAACGAACGAACAAATCTTCCGACGAAACTGACGCAATCAATAATCTCGGTCTGCCTATTGGCGGAGAAAGTACGTATAACTAAATTTAATTTTTTTGGTTACTTACTCGAATGTTGGATGAATTAAGTTGGGTTGTTTGAACTTTTCTTTATAATTCTTCGTCCAGTGTTACAGTTACTATGAATGTTTGTGTCATATACACAGGATCAATCACAACAACAATCTGTGTATTTGTACAATGTTGGCTTACGAGGTTGTCCGGATGTGATTCGAACCCAGGACCCGTGGCGTAGAAGTCAGGAACTCTGACCTCTAGGCCATGGGAACGGAAACTATTTTGAGTGGTATTTAATAAGGCTTTTGTCGTATTTTATTCGAATTCCTAATGCTAGTTGCTGAGGCCAACTCAAACTGGCTGGCCAAGACTGGCAGAGAACACCTGTAGGTATTAAATCCATCTATTGTTATCTAAGATATTTAAAAATAAAACAGTAAAGCCTGAATAAAAAATTAAGTGAAATAAAAATTGTGGCGTAAAATAAATCTCTACGACGTTATATTTCATTTCATTTATTTTATGGGATAAAGCGAAACGAGCATAACGTTCACTTGTTGGTAAGTGTCTGCCCACAACAAATGCTGTGTCACCCAGAACGTTTCTGTGTGTCACTACACTGCGCCCGGCATCCTGAGACATCAGTTCTTAAGTCGATAGTGATTAGTAGCTTTCAGTGGCCTTCAAACCAAAACACAGTAAAGTTTGCATACTACTGTTTTACTGGCCTGGGTTGGTACCTACCCACTTTTTTCACATGGATTCCATCATAAGATCTTGATCAAAATTATATGAAATGATCATTACGATATCTGCTTAGTAATAAAAATATATTCATATATAACATTATAAGTTACGACCGAAAAATATTTAAAAAAACAAAAGAAATACAGACGAATTGGTAACCTTCTCCGATTTTGAAATCGGTTGAAAAGAACCTTTACATCGATTCAAAATGTATTAACCTCATTGACTCGTTCTCAAGTTATCGTAGCATTGGTAAACATATTATGCTATTAGCACACGGAGTATGTATGTCAGTTGGACGAAAGTTAGTTTTAATTTGTGTACTATTCCCACAGACCCGCCCACGCCGATATACGCCCAACCAAACGCAAAAGGTCATACAGCGATCGACTTAAGATATTCTGCAACTTATGGGAATCCGTACCTAAGGAATAGCTCTGTTGGTAAGCGATGATAATAATTGATTTTTATGCGTGTATCCTTGAAATGGTAAAGTAATATCCCATAAATGTTAAAATTCTTAACACAGATGTTATCTCATTCTCGAGACCCTCATCTCATTAACGTCTGCGTTAAGCATATAGAGCCGGTAAAATTCCTCCACACTGCTCTATGAAAGGAACTTAACATGTATTTGTAAAATGTAGGTATCCTCACGTTAAGAGACGTGGTAGCTCAGGGACCGGGTGCTCGCCTTAAATTTCATAGTATGAGAGTGACCGGAGTTCGATGCCCGGCGCCGGCACTAATAAAATTGTTTTACAGTTTTAAGTGCTAATTTAACACCTTCTCAGCGGTGAAGGAAAACATCGTGCGGAAACCTGCATGTTTGAGGAATCAAATATTTCGAGGACATATGAAGTCCGCCAACACGCATTGGAGCAGCATTGCGGACTCTTCCCGGCTCTAAACCCCTCAGAAATGACAAGAGGCCTGCATCGTCATCGGTTCTTAATACGTGTGCAAAATTTAAAATATTCGGGCGTCTGGAAGAGGGTGAAAATTAAATTGAAAAATTCCATTAAATTCATACATAGTTACATACATACCTCGTTCATACGCGAATATACTCATGTTAAAAAGGTGTATAGGTAATCTTATATTGTAACACTAATTGGCGTGAAAAGCATTCTTTCAACTTGGTACAGATCTATACGTATGTAGTGGGTTAAATATTCTAAATAAGATTAAAAGGTCTTATCACAGTAGACCACTGTACTTTTATCATCATCATCATCATAATAATTTTAGCTCGCCACATGTCCACTGCTGAACATAGGCTATTGCCACAAAAGTGATCCTGATCCTCTTGCATTCTTTGATTCCGCAAAACAATGCAGATCGTCGCTCCATCTAGTGCGATCCATCTGCGTTTGCCGGTACGAAATTGCTACTTCAGAAGCTTTCTTCTCCCACGATTATCAGTTTTGCGAGCTGCATGGCCGGCTTCAGGAGTTTATTTATGTATTGTGTTTGGGTCAAACCAAACCTGGCACGCGGGCCCCTGTCCCGTGAGCACAGTATCCGATGAAGCTGTAAAAGCCAAATAGGCTAACAGCAATTACATTACCGAAATTATATATTGCCTCTTCAGCTTGCTTATCCTTGGAGGTACGATGATAACTTCGTTTCTGATAAATTACACCTTAATATAGTTAATTAGCTCAGGGGCTAGGCGCTCGCTTTAAATTTCATAGTGAGCGAGTGACCTGGGTTCGATTCTCGGTGCTGGCACCACTAAAACCCGCATTGGAGCAGCGTGACGGATTCTTCCTAGCTCCAAAAACCCTCTCAAAAATGAGAGGAGGCCTGTATTCAGCAGTGGGACATTAATAGGCTGAAACTTTACTTTTTACTTTTCTACTTTCTTTATTGTATCATTAATTATTATGTAATAAGTAACAAACACACGTTTATCGAGAGTATTTTTTCCAGTATTCATTACTGTTACAGGTTAGTAAGTAAAATCAGTTAAAGATAACCTTGTTCTGTGCTAAAACTTAGATATTATAATTTCTATAACTCTTTGAATTATAAATTCGCTAGGTGTTAACCGTACCAGCCAATAACACAATTCTCGATTATGTATGAAATAATATGAATAGTTGTAGAATCCTTGATCACCTGTCAATTGTTTTAGAAAATAACTATTTAGTATTTCCAGTCCCTAGTTATGGATAAATAGAAAATATATAAAGTTGTAACGTAATATGTACTCGCATATGACAACAACTGTATGTTAGCAAATTTGTATACTTTGAAAATACAGCTAATATTGTAAAGAAGTGTATATAGTCAATTCCTACATACATAGAGTCACGCCTGTTTCCCGTAGGGGTAGGCAGAAGCCACATCTTTCCACTTGCTACGATCCTGACACACTAAACTCATTAACTAACTTCATTCGTATATAGTCAATTCTTAAGCGTGAAAATATGCTTAATTTTCAGCACTAAAGTTTGCCACAGAGGTTTCTGCCTCCAGTACTAATAGAAATACCTTTTCAGTTTTTTTTACTGATTTTTTTAAACAGGCTATGGCAGTCAAGTACATACAGCAAAACCGGCATCGACGCCAGCTCCGCCTCCGTATTCAGCAGTGAGAAGTTCTGTCGTCTTACCATCAGGTACATAACTGCATACCTGCGTATATATAGGTAAATATATATGCATATATTGGTATAATACACTACCTCTATTGTAATTAATTACAGACAAAGCACTATTAAGTTGTATCGCATAGTTACGAAACGCTCCGAATTATATGTTTACTGAAGGGAATAACGTATATACTTTTTAATTGAACTTTACATGTAGATATGTACAAAAAACAAAAGGAGGAAGTTCTTTATTTGCTATTATAATAAAATCCCATTTCAAAGGTTAACCACTATTGACTCAGCGTTTTATTCAATCAATACAATTACGCTCGCAAACAACGGAATAGATTTACGTCATGAAAATTTGTTTGACGGATCATTACCATTATGATGTGGTTTTAACATTTTCCATTCGAATCGTTGTTCCTCGTCCGGTTCAACGAAGTTACTTGGAAATTGTTTTAATTTTTTACAAAAAATTTCTTTGTTGTTTACTATGTAGGTGCTATTCTACTCTGCTGGATATCTAGCGACCTCTTTCCTATGCAGGTGTCGTAAGAGAAGACTAAGGTATTGTACGGACAGCCTTTATTCGTGCAGAATAACATCATAATATGCAATGCTGTCACTATACTGCTCGCGGCAACGTAATGGGGAGTAAGAATTTATTCGACTAAAATAGTGGTGATGTGATTCGCCTCCAATCATGGCTGGTTTCCCGCGAGGGCGAAAAGTGGGCAACGTGAGTGGCCTCTGCCTACCCTTTTATGGAAAAAAGTGGGACTGTGTTAGTGTATGATTACTATGTTATGAGTTTATTATAAGAACATTGCGGCACGGCACAAATTTTCATTAGCAGCACCTGAATGACTGGCATTTCATCATCGTGTCCTTTGCCAGAAATTTTCTGCCACACATAACATTTGTGTAATCTGCTGCCGTCAGCGGTTTTTTTTGACCGATACGACTTAGGGACCTTCATGAAAAGAGCCTATTCCTTTCTCAAAGGGCGGCAACGTACACGGTGCGTGCCTGTGGTATAGCGGATGTTCATTGGCGGCGGTGATCACTTACCATCAAGTGAGCCGTCGAGAGGCAAACGACCTTTCTTATATAAAAAAAGTAAGTTACGAGATGAGTAAGTTGTTAACTCAATGGGAAGTACCACTTCTGTTCATAATAGTTGCGATTACACTGAGAACTTTACTGTGTAGCGGCTCTGCGCTCGTCTTCATGAGACATCTGTTAAGTCTCACATGCGCTATAATTAGATAGATACATACATAGATAGAGTCACACCTCTTTCCCAATGGGGTAGGCAGATACCACATCTTTCCACTTGCTACGATCCTCACACATCTTTCATTATTATTTTATTACAAGCTCGTCGGTTGCGGGTACTTTTGGCCTTTTCTTAGAGGTGTACTAGTACACTTATGTATTGTAGTGAATCTTGGGTATGGCAGAAAAAGTATGAAAGTAAGATTAATACTGTGGAAATAAAAAAAAATGAGAAGTATCGCTGGAGTGACTTTGATAGACAGAGTAAGGATCAGCGTGATAAGCAAATGTATGGTGAACAATGTAGTAGAAGATGTAGTGACAAAAATAGAGGAGCGAATGCTTAGATGGTTTGGGTACGTTGTGAGATGTGGATGGATGTAAGAAGTTTCGATTTGAAGGGCACAGTGAGCTAGCGTAATCACTGGCAGCATTTGGCAGCATTTGAAACTTAAGAACTGATGTCTCAGGGTGTCGGGCGCAGTGTGGTATCACACAGAAATATTCTGGGTGACACAGAATTTGTTGTGGGTAGACGTTGCACTTACCATCAGGTGAACGTTTTGCTCGTTTCGTCACTTTATACAGTAAAAGAAATAGGTTAAACAGATTTATGAGGCGAGTGTGAATTGGCAGGCCGGTAAGTCTTGCCAATTCACATTCGCATCAGGCCTCAGCCTAGGTCCGACGTAAGTGAACGTATTACGACCAGATCGTTTTAAGAAAAGAACATATAATTAAACAAGCTTTAATGCTCTTCAAACCAAAACAGCGATAGTAGCAAACTACTGCTTGTCGACAGAATAACTAGCACTGCGGTGGTACCTGCCGAGGCGAATTTCTGTATAGGAATGTTTCCGTGGTATCAGTCCACCTATAGCTCTTAGAGGTTCCTCATATCTTTATTTTTAACGAGCCCAAGCAACCAAATTTGGAGATTTGTTTACCCTGCAGTGGATGGCTTAGAGAGACGATGTGTCAGAATTATCACAATTCAACTTCATATGATTAATATTGGTATTCCTTCTTTTGTATCTTTTGTATGTATACTTAGATTTGTATAGCAAACCAAACTGTTATTTTAACACCTTTACAAATTATGTGAATGTATGTAACTAAGTAAGAAAAAAATTAATGTAGTTTTTCAATATTCTTCAGTAGCCAAATACTGTATGCGCCTATGCAAAAATAAATAAAAAAGCCTACCATTACCTAGGCTAAATTTGTTGCAGATTTATCCCTTGAAAATCATTACATATTATTATTAATCACAATGTCGTTCTCCGTATTAAAAATTTCGTTGTGGGAACGCTTACAATAAATTCAGATTTTGTAATAAGAGTTTGTCAGAGTTTGTTTAGGTCGTTATGCTAATACTTTTTGACGACCGCGTTATTATAGAATAAAATAATCTTTGATTAAATTTATGCCCGAGGCCTGTAAAGTACCAAAGGAAAACAGCGTTCGTATTTTTTTTTAACTATTTAACGACTTATTACAATAATACAACTAATTTCCACAATTATAGAAACAGCTTGGTAGAGTCCTCGTTAAGGAGTTATTTTCGAAAATGTATTCCTTAATATTATTTTATTAACTCCTGGATAGTGATTTCGGAGCCAAAGCCCTCGAAACACATGTGACTGCTATAACCAATATAGTATAGCTTAAACACCTGCAACATTGCGATGCGAAAAGGTAAATGAAGTGTTTACTTTAACCCATGCTTCATTTAGTTACTGTCATTATTAAAAGTTATGTATAAAAATAAATAAAATTGAAGTGTCTGTTTGTGATTTTGCAATGACTTAACATGAAAAAAATGTCAAACAGGCGTTTTTAAATTTTTTGTCTGTCTGTCTGTTTATTTGTCCGGTCTGATTTCCGAAACGGCTTAATTGATTTTGACAGAACTTTTCAGAGAGCAATCTTAGCTACTTTTTGTAAGAGACATATCTAGAATCTAAAAATGTATCTAGAAATTACGGGGTTATGCGGATGGAGGTGTTACGCGCGGCCTTAACTTATATTTAGTATTTTTTTATAGGGGTTTTTTTATAGTGAACGAGTTACACTGAACAATATCGATTGAATTTCGACGAAGCATTTTTAGGGTCGCGTGTAATTACTTACAAAGCATAGAACTGAATTAATAATTGCCAGCGTACTATTGCGAGTAGGAACTGGTTGTTTTGTGTATTTGTAATATTAATGGGATGATTGAAGGGTGTGATATAGGGCATTGAAAATGTACGAAACCAATTAATAGCCATGATAATAGCGCACGTAGTAAACTGGAGTTTGATTATAGTTAAAGTATATTTGGAAGAGTCCGTCTAAGAAATTAGTTATGTATGTCTACTAACTGAACTTTGACATGGATCATTAATGTCACTAGATTATTTTTATATCATTTTCAGCGTTTCGATCTTAAGGGCACCGATAGCTAGTGTAATTACTGGGCATATGTGACTGATGTCTCACGATGACTAGCGCAGTGTGGTGCCACACAGAAATATTCTGGGTGACACAGCATTTGTTATGGGCAGAATTCGTACTTACCATCAGGTGCAAGAATTCTTTTTTTTTTAAAAACGATGCCCCACAGTAGGATTTCTCCTGTGTCGTGGGTGCGTTTTACAGACATAAATTCCACATGCACAAACACCCAGACCCGGAACAACTATTTATAGGCCATACAAATATTTGTCCCGTGCGGGAATCGAACCCCCGACCCGCGGCGCAGAAGCCAAGGGCTTAGCCACTGCGCCAACCAAGCCGACGAATTAATCATCTCGTCACTTTCTGCAATAAAAAATATATTATGTTTACTTCATAGATTTGTAGCCAAACATTCCTCTACTATTGGGTTTAAGGCTTTTTAATTTTATTTATGTGGTAAGAAAGGCAGGGGAACAAATCGCTGATTCGTGTCGTAAAATAAACCGTATTTCTTATAAAAGGACGCGACAGAAAACCAGTTTCTTCGAGGTAATACTTTTAAATTCTAGTAGAAGTCAACCTTTGTGCAATTTACAAATGACTGGTGTTCGTTTGATTACAACGACTTCAACGCATTATGGTAGTTATAGTAAATAGTATTGTAATTTGTTCATATGCTTACACACCGGTGTAATTGCAATGGTAAATGTGCATTAATGGACCCGGTGATGGGATTCCTTTACTGGTGGTAGGATACCTATGCAGGAATCCGTCTAGGTGCTTAGCACCCCAGGGCAGTTAGTCTGCCGTGGGACAGTAGTATGCAAACATTACTGTGTTTCGGTTTGAAGGCCACTGAAAGCTAGTGTACTATCACTGGACATATGAGATTGAACAACGTCTCAGTGCGACAAGTTCAAGTGCACTTTTGTTATGGGCAGAAATTTCAATTACCACCAGGTGAACGATTTATTATGCATTGATATCGGCTATCCCTTTCTTTCGTGATATGATAGTGGAAAGTAATATTTACATTTCTGCAAATAAAATGCAGTATAAGATTACTCACAATGTAAATAATAAAAAGTACTTCATACAATGGAATAACCTATCTTAATAAAATGAATATAATTTTTCACAGGAAATGGAAATCAGCCGTCACAAGGAACGCATGTATAGCGAAGGCTTGACGTCGCACGTCTTGTGTAGATGATGGACAATTTACTTCTGAGACATCTATGTGGAAATAGGTGTAAATGTAATATAATATGTTCCTAAATAGACTTACTGTACTCGGACTGAATTGTAAATAGTGAAAATTTAGGCTAGTTGAATAATGTACAGAATTTCACAAACGGTTGCTAACGACCCATTTCCTTTGACGAAGATTAAGTTAAAAATAAAAATTATGGTGTCTTTTGTCATCAACGGACTACTTAAGTAGAAAAAAATGTGTCGTGTCCAAAAGATAAAAATGAAAAGCGTTTTGTGCCAGTTTTATCTCTACAAAAAAAACTCTTGGAAAAATTATCTGTGGACATACATACTATATGTCGTCACAGTCTTTGCGTATAAGCAATACACGCAGCGTATTTTTTTATTTACTTGATGGTTTTTAGACGTTTGAAATAGTTCTGTAAAATAAAATTAGGTTTTTTTCATCATACCGAATCTTAATATCATATTGTATTGTAAAATATTTGCTCAAAGAATTAAAAGATTATAATATATGTATTCCATTTCTCTTGTTATATAATTTTATATAAGCAAATCAATTGATGATATTTTGTGTTATATGTAAATTAAGCTATAAAACATGTTTATAAAATGTAGATATAATCGCAGTAATTAATAATTGCAACGTTAATGAAACATTGAAATAAAAATACGAATATAGATAGAAAAATATATTTCTCAGATAATTAATCGTTAATGTAGGCAGAGATATTTTCTGTGATAAATTCACTTAGTGAAGTAATGGTAAAGTTTTTGAATTTAATAGACTTGAATATATGGTATTGTTCTTTTGTACTCCTTTCTCATTATCTCTTATCAAAAAGTCCATTGATAAAACATACACACGTTATCGTACGAACAACCAGATTTTGTCAGTATATAGCTAGAAACAATACGTTTAGCAATAAGAAATGTATAGAAATGATTTTGCATGAAAGTGTTTTAATTCTTTGCATGTGAAATATTATTTGCTATTATTTTATCGTTCTCAAAATATATCTTTGATAACTATTCACTGTTTTATTTGAACATACGAGTACCTTCAAAATAGTTCATTAATGGACCATTATTCACCCACTAGCCAAGACTTTTTTTAAGACGAGGCACTGAAATTTCTACTATATCGCGAGTGCTTTTTGCAGATCTGAATTTCGCATGTACAACACAACCAGACGCGAACATCAACAATATGTGCTTGTATAAATTTTGGCTCTGGCTGAGATTTCAACCTAGGACCCGCTGTAGAAGTAGTAAAGCTTCCTGCCAATTTGGTTTCATAGGCTGCCTTCTACTTATGTATTATGTCAATAAGTTCAATGGAAAACAGACTACCAACTAGCAGTGCAGTGGACATCAATACTGAGAAGTTCTGTGTTCACATAATGATTTCTTAATATTTACTTATTAACTAAAATTAATAAAATTAAATCAAAAACCAAGCATACCACTGTAATACTTAGCCACAGTTAGCTCTTTCTGCGTAGATCGGGCCAAAAAAAAATAATTAAAAGCAGAAGGTACCCCGGGCTAACTATGACATCAGGATATCTGTCACCTCAGTCCCACTGGCGCGAGAAATTCTGTGAAAATTAGTTTTATTTAAAAGTTCGGTATTGAAATACATTTTGTCCTATATTTTAAAAAGTACTTCGGATTGCTAGTACACCGCCGATAAAGTCCTGGCTTTGCCCAACAAAACGAACGTCGGAGACACTAAACCACGTTATAATGAAATGGATGTTCAAATCCACTGATTTATTTTTAAGAACGAACTTTCCATTAATATTTATAAGTTTTCCCGATATCTGTTCGGCGCTGTTGAGCGCGGCGCTCGCCCTTACCATAGTGCTAGTGACACTGTTATTAATTTACAAATATGAACATTAAAAAATTATAGGAATTACATATTAAAATTATATTAAGCCAATAAGTGTCCGGCAGAGTAGACTAGCACCTACCTCTTTCTTACGAAGCGTCGTAAGAGGCGACTAAGGTACAATACCTTACCGTATCCTTTATCCATTATTCGTGCAGAATAACACCATAATATGCAATGCTGTCACTATGCTGCTGCTGGAAACACAATTTTTCGTACCAGAACGGCGGCGATGTGGTTCGCCACCCGTCACGACTCGTTTCCCGCGAGAGCGAAAAGTGGGCTACGTGTATGGCGTCTGCCTACCCCTTATATGGGAAAAGGCATAATTTGTATGTAGGTATGTATTATATTCAGCAGTTCACTCTTAGCTACACCATTGTCATTGATCTTTCTAACAAACGTGGAGAGTTTGTGTGCTTGAAGTGCTAATCTTAATAAATACTTTCGAATATTTTAATATTTTCGCATTGGATAGCCTGTTTAATGAGAAAAGTTTAAAGTTATAAAACTTCATACTACGACAGCCTTAATAAGGCACACGCTGACAACTGAACATTACAGAGATGGGCTGAACTATGAATACTCGGGTCAGCGAGGTACCATATTATGCGGCGCAGTCATGTGGACAGCAGACATTTTTTCAGGGTGAAACTGTGCTAGTCTAAATATGTATTCTTTTAGAAACCGCTGCTGTATCGTATTGGTGAACACGCTCACTTATACATGATCGAAGTCTCGTAATACCGCAATTAAAACAATTATTGACAAATCACCATCGCCATTAGGAGTCCGGCAGAGCAGAATAGCACCTACCTCTTTCATACTGAGGTGTCGTAAGAGGTGATTAAGAGATTGTACGGACAGCATTCCGTGCAGAATAATACCGTAATATTCAATACTGTCACTATACTGCTCGTGGGAAGGCAATGGGAAGTAAGTATGCGGAGGCGGGCGTGTGTGGCCTCTGCCTACCGCTTATATGAAAAAAATCGAAAATGATGTAGGTTCGAACTAATCAGCACTTCACTCAACACCAGGTCAAATCCAGGTTGTTGGGCTATCCTCATAAGCAGTAATGATAAATCTTCCAATCGTTTCACTTTATTCTGTGTGATTATTTCGAAGGAGTAACCAGTTCCACTTTAACTTTAAAAATTCTCTCAGATAAGTAATTTTCAACTGAATAACAAAATAACTTACTGTTAATACAATAATAACATTTCTTTCCTAACCCATTAACACATTCACTTACACATAGGCACACTTACATATGTACGCACACGGAGCGCCCATCGCAATCATTAACTGGGCGGTCATCAAAAGCTCATTTTGAACTTTTTTCCTCTTCTCTAGGAAATAAAACGGAGTAAAACTATACTAGCCACATAGATAAAGACGTGTTCACAGACAATTTACTGTATTGGTGGCTTAATAATTATGTTATTATTGTTGTACCCATTACTATTTAACCGATTTTTGACGAAGTTCTCAATTCGTATGTATAGTCTATGTACGCTATCTATATTTCCAACATATTTGTACTATTTGGATGTTTTTATTCGAATGATGTAGTGTAGTCTATTTTTGTGTAGAGCTGATAAACTTGAGGGGTACTGCGTGGAAGATGGTATATTTATTATATAGTTATTAATTATATGAATAACATAATATATATAAAAATCGATAAACTTATATCAATGTACGGTTTCTTGTTTTACCGGTTTTTAATAACATGAGTAACATTATACGAGTAGTTTATCTTATTAACATTTTATCGTAGACTAACTGAAGCCTGCAAGGTTAAGTTTTTTAAAATAGCGAGGGAACTATTTAATTTTATGGGATAAAAAGTATCCTATGTCTGTCTACAGGATACAAGTTCATGCAAGGGTCGATCCAGCGGTTGGACCGCGAAAAAGTAACAAGCAGATAGATGGACAGATAGAGTTATAACATTAACATAGATGTGATTTGAAGTCACATTGTTTTTCATAATTGAAACATAAATACTGAAGTTTCGTATTAGGAAATAAAATACAAGATAAAGTAAAGGGAGATATTATCCTTTCTGAAACACAATACTGAAATATCTTTTGATGTTAAATGTATAATTGTGCTAGTTTAAACGCTTATAAAGAAAGGCGTATACAAAGCATCAACTAAGAACAATAACATTACTACTATAAAGAATCACGCTATAAAAGTTTCGAGGGGATGACAATACAACTATATAGACGTCTTTACGTATACGTGCACTATCTTGAAAAATTATGACACTATTAACTACTTCTTACAAAGGAAACTGTGTTTTATATTTATTAACAGTACAATTCGTGTATATACAAATATTATTTTGTATGTTAGTCGAACAACCAGTCTGTCAACATTCTACGGACAGCAATGCAACCGCAATGGAGTATTGTGGTTGCGAGCTGTCATATTTGTAACTTATAACTATGAAAGCTGAGACTAACAGTTAGCCAGGAACAGTCAGCGAGGAAGTATAAATAACTGGCAACATTACATCTAGTTACAGTATTTCTGTATTAAGAAACTAGGAGTCGACAATTTCGAATTCCATTCTTTTCTTTTCGTGTCCTCGTCCGGAAGATATGAGCAACGGAAAGGGTACTATAATGATACAAATACCCCTAGTATTTGTATAATTATAGTAGTAACATCAGTGTCAGCTTATAAGTTATTTCTTGAACAATCCTAGTCTACATCAAAAGTTTGGTTGATAAAACCTTAGAATGATTATATCAGATCAGCGAAAAATGGATATTCATAAGATTCCCATCAAAGCAATTAACCAATTTTATAGGAGAATATGTCCCATTTTTATGGTAGAAAGTCACGAGACGATCAAAACGTTCACCTGATGCGAAGTTCAAGGACTGACCATAACAAATGCTGTGTTAACCAGAACGATTCTATGTGCCACACTACGCCGGTCTCCTTGAGACGACAGTTCTTAGGTCTCATATGCCAAGTAATTTCACTAACTGTAGGTACCGTAAGACCTCCTGCATAGAAATCATAGCAACAATAAGTTGGCGTAAATTAGCTTATTACACCGTCTGCACTGTACTGGTGGTGGTCAGCTTTGATTAGTCATTACACATAACAACGTGACACATGGAGCCGTGGTAGCTCAGGGGCTAGGCGCTGGAGCCGTGGTAGCTCAGTGGCTAGGCGCTCGCTTTAAATTTCAGTGACCTGGGTTCGATACCCGGTGCCGGCACCACTAAAATTGTTAATTGCAATTTTAAGTGCTGACTTACCTCGTGCTCGGCGGTGAAGGAAAACATCGTGAGGAAACCTGCATGTCTGAGAAATTAAAAATATTTCGAAGACATGTGAAGTCCGCCAACCCGCAGTGGAGCAGCGTGGCGGATTCTTCCTAGCTCCAAAAACCCTCTCAGAAATGAGAGGAGGCCTGTGCTCAGTAGTGGGACATTTATAGACTGAAACTTTTTACATAAAGACGTACTGCTAAATGGTCAGATATTATATCCAGTTCATCATCATCATCATCATCAAGTCCACTGCTGAACATAGGCCTCCCCCATAGATAGCTACAAAGGATTGTAGCTCTCATTCTGGGGTGATTTTGCCATAGTTGCAATACTTGGCAAGCGGGTTGGCAACTAACGTTTATTTATTCAGATGTTCCAGGATGATGCTGCTGCCCATCTCCTGGTCTTAATTTCAGTTCAGTTCAGCCACCTTTTTTATCTGGATTCCCTTTATTTATCCTGAGATGTTTGTCTGACATTCTCATCTTGAACTTTATTTCGCTCTTAACTTCATGTGGGATGACAGAGCGTTTTAATAATAATAATAACCTTTATTTGTCGATCATATATGATACATGTAAAGATGTTAACATTTGATTATGTCCTATATGATCTACCATCAGTTGGCATACATTTTTTTTAAGAACGGGTTTAGTCTTAGACACATTAATATAACATTGAAATAAAAATAAAAATAAAAATCGTATAGTCAAACTTATTACTCTTAATTTACATTAGTCATTTATTTTCTAATTAATGTCCATAAAATAAAACAAATAAAAAATTAAAAATAATAAATTAGCAAAGTCATGTGCAACATGTCAAATCTTATTTGTCTATTTATAATTAAAAAAAATTCGAACTGCTTAAGGTACCCCATTTATTATTCTCGTTTGAACTACTATTATGTAGTTAGTGCAAAATATGTGGATTAACAAGATTCTTTACATTGCTAAATTTTAGGTTCATTAATGGTTCTTCATTGGTTTCTAAGAAAATCAGGTATGACAGACGGGCAGACATACGACTGAACTTAGCAGTGACAAGGGTTCCATTTCTTTAGAGGTATGGACCCCTGCGAAGGATATTCCGTCTTTGAGATTCTCATTAATATTAAAGTTCTTATTTGATTACTATATACAAGTCTAATAGTGCAAGTAAGGACAAATCACTAATATTGTACTAGTTTAATTCATTGCTATGCTTGTTTTTGTCATAATTCATTTATTAAGTTACTCGATAAGATATATTACTACTCTTAATCAAACACTATATATCACAATAGCCCACAATAGCCCACAATTCGATGACAGCAGTCGCTTGATATTGATACAATAAATTCTAATTCTTGGCTAACGATAGCATAGGCGGCATTCACACTATATCACTATCCATTGTCTAGTCTTACCAAATGGCTTGCTCATTCACCTCCGGAGGGTGATTAAACAATATTATTCTCTACCAGACAGAGTGCAATGCAGGCGGCTAAATACGGGACGACCGCTTGACGATGTCTTATACGACCCAACGGTTTATTGTTTGTTTGTAATTTAACAGGAAACTTAAGAGGCTGGAAGTGTCTCTTAAATTCGGACGTACAAGCTTTCAAGTAGTTATGTATATTTTTAAATGGAGGTAAGTGAAGAGTCGGACTAGTCATTCATTTGATGATAAGTGCCACGATTGTCCATAAAAGTTACAGTTACAACGCAAAGATATTGATTGAAAATATTCGTACAAAAACACAAATAGTTGGTTTTCGGGTCTAGGTTGTGTACAATTTTCCGAAGTTTCCCCTGTGCTAATGAACAAACACTCCTGTATTTTCCTGTATCGTGGATGTGTTAACATACATACATTGCACGTACACAAACAGCCCGACTCGAATTGTGCAAATACAATTGTCTGTAGGTCAAACAAGTATTTCTTCTGTACGGAAATCGAATCTACGTTCCATAGAAAGAAGCAGATCGCTTAAACACTCCTGCAACTGAGCCATTAGTTATAGGTTGAAAGCCAATTTAAAGTCGACAAGGATAACCAAGACTAAAAATAATTGACTCTGAGATATTAATGTAAAGGTATTGATTAATTTTCTTTGTCGCATCAGTATTTATCCTGTCTGTTTTTATTTTTCATAAACATGTGAGGTACAAGTTTATGAAAAATTTATTTTAAAATTAATTAAAGGCGTCGTCGTGTCGAACTATTAATGTGAATGATGTGTGCATTTGTTACAAGTTCGTTGTTACCATGCCAAACTAGCTTAAGGTGCGCAAATGTATATTTATTTATAATTGGTAAGTACACAGTATGTACACTAACAGTAGATATACAGCATTATAATACAAAACCAATTTCAAAAGACGATTTTCTTATATAGAGGGTCATTCGTAATGTCCTATACATCCCGGCAGGCTGGACTTAGGGACGATGTGTATATGCCCCAAAAAATATAATGAGCCTCGTAGCGTGATACCTGTAGCAGATATGTCGACTTAAAGAATTTGCTTAAAACTCATAGGTGACTACCCTTTTATACATCTGGTCGAGGCAATGAACTCATAAATTTAATTGGGCGTTTTTACATTGAGCTGCTATCGAAAGAACTCGCAAGTACTAGGATAACATGAATCTTATGGAAATCTGTTGCGAAGTAAATCTGTTAGTATGGCGCCGATGTTTATCGATCTTATAAAAAAGTTACTAGGGTAACATAAATTAAATGGAGAAGAAAACGTATTTTGAATTTGTCTGGTTCGGGTCAACGACTTTCTGAGTTCGGGTCGCGTAAAGTTTTACATAACAAATAATTTTAAAGTTTTGTATGGACATTTTTAGTATTCAATTTTGACATTAAAGCTTAACCGTTGTATTTATCAGATCAAAGTAGCATAGGTAGGTGCCGGGATGTTACACCAGTTATGAATCACGTTGTATTAAATCAGTGACATATGTACACAACATCCATTAACTCACAAACAGCTTTTCGTATCTCATCTGACAAACGAAATGGAAACGAACCAGGCTTGTTAGCTATCACATAATACCATTTTCCGAGAGTGATGAACTTTTAAATTTGATGACAATCCAAAGAATCACATTGCCACTTCTCGTTTGTCTCCGTTTTACATCTGAGTTTTTATTATACAAAGATGGCCGAAAGTGTCGTATCAACAAATATTTGTATCGCAGGGTACTTTTATGGCCTGTAATTTGGTATTATTTTAGTAGATACGGTCTTGTTACGACTTAGAGTTTTTGTATTACATCAAACAGACTGGAGGCATTACTCTGCAATAAAAGATGGCGAAATATTGACGTCATAAAACATTACGTACGGACGTTAACGTACGGTAGAGTCTTTATACGGTTAATAAATTCTTTATTCATGATACAGTTTCAAACGTTTCGTTTTATGAGTAATTTTTGAACTATTTGAACTACGTAATCATAAAAGGTTTTTGATAATTTACTTGTCCCGTATTTTTTGGTTTTAACGCAGGAAAGGAAGTTAATTTTCTTAGATTCGCATGAAAAATATAAAATGGTGTACATAACCTAGTTTTTGAAGAGCACCGTCCGGCCACAAAAGCGTGCACAAGCAAACTTACACCGCCACCAGGAACCGCCACCAGATACCCTCCACCACTATGAGTTAAGAACACGACACGCGTTTCGTCTATTAGAGGCATTAACAAGTCTCATAGACTCTACGACTTCTATGAGACTTGTTAATGCCTCATTTTGTGTGTATATTACCTAGATACGATTACGATACTACTATCGCAATGGTAGAGGGTATCTGGTGGCGGTTCCTGGTGGTGGTGTGTTAGTTTGCTTGTGCACGCTACTGAGGGAGGGCGGACGGTCTCTAAAACTAGGTAATGTACACCATTTTTAATTTTCATGCGGATCTTAGCAAACTAACTTCGCTTCCTACATTATAATGGATTTCCGCAAAGTAAAGCCTGATTCTATTAACTATATTTTTTGTTTTACTTAAATCTCGAAATAAATTGAGGAGTAACTTCAAATCTCTCTCTTTTCTGCGAGCTTAATAAACAACGATGTTAGCAGCATTTTCATTAAAAAGTTCAGCAGAAGATTCTATCTAATCATAGAAGCTATTTATTTAATTTACCCATACTTGAGAATTGTTACTTTATTGGTTGCCTAGGTATGTACAACCGCGGTGCCATTTATTGTGCCGTCAAACAATCATCATCATCATCATCACTTCAGCCTATTACTATTCCACTGTTGAACATAGGCCTCCCCCAAAGACTGCCACAAAAGTTTGGCGCTCTAATTTTGGAGGGATTTTGCCATCGTTGCCACGCTTGTTAGGCGGGTTGGCAACCGCAGTTAATTTATTGAGATGTTCCAGGAGGATGCTGCAGCCCATCTCCGGGTATTTATTTTCCTTCTGTCGACTTTTACGACACCCACGGGATGAGATAGGGTGGCAGATTCTCTTAATCCGCTACCACATGGCAATCGCTGCCACGCGGCAACCACTACCACACGGCAAGACAACACACGATTCACCCAGGTTCCAGGGCGGTTCCCACCGCCCAGAGTTACCAACACACAAGTCGACAGTTCGATTGGAAGCCCGCAGGCTCCCTCGGACGGTCATTAGATGACTTAATTTTTTTTAAGATTTTCGAAATCGCGTAAGCACGCAGCGAACGAGACATTGGCCGAATTTCGAGTTTTGGTAGGAGTTTATATATTTATTTATGTTTGGTTCAAACCAAACTTGGCACGCCCATGCCCGGGAGCACAGTATCCGATGAAGCATTAAAAGCCAAAAAGGCTAACAGCTATCACATCACCGATCATGTATGTACGGCAAGACAACGCTACCGACAAACAATAGAGTGCAAATATTACTGTGTTTCTATCTGATGATCACTGATAGCTAGTAAAATTACAGGGCATATGAGACTTAAAAACTAATGTCTCAGGGTGACCAGTACAGAGTGGTGCCACACAGAAATCTTCTGAGTGACACAGCATTTGTTATGGGCCGACATTGCACTTACCATCAGATGAACGATTTGCTCGTCCCGTTATTACTTTTTATAAAAGAATACGTTCTTTTATAAAAAAATAACAAACTTGACCTAAACATACCAGAACAGTTAAAGTTCGTGGCGTATACGAGGTAAGTAAGCGTGGCGATTACATGTAATGAATCACTTTTTGGAAGAGGCCTATTTCTAGTGGGAGCCACTGAGAGGCTGTTGATGAGAATGACGTAGATGGAACTTTTTTAAAAATTCATTTATTAAAACAGAATCCACACTAATATAATAAATGTAAGTAACGCTCTCTGTCCATCTGTCTGTTTCTTACCTTTTCACGGTTCAACTGCTGATCCGATCTTAACGAAATTTGGCAAAGAGATAGTTTACTCCCGGGAGACGGACAAAGGATATTTGTCCCAGAAAATCAAATAGTTACTACGTGATATTTGAAAAACCTGTATCTACACGGACGAAGTCGCAGGTATCAGCTAGTATATATAAATTACAAAAACAGCGGATAGGTGTCCGGCAGAGTGGAATAACACCTACCTCTTTCCTACCGAGGTGTCGTACGACTAGGTATTGTACGGACAGCCTTTATTCGTGTAGAGTAACCGCAGTAGCTCGAGGGACCGCAATGGGAAGTAAGGCCACCCGTCACGTCTTGTTTCCCGCGAGGGCGAAAAGTGGGTTACATGAGTGGCCTCTGCCTACCTCTTATATGGAAAAAGGCGAGAATGTATATATGTATAACAGAGAAAGCATGTTTTAATCGTTTCAGTTAGAGAAAACATAAAGGTTCATATAGCATACAATAAATAGATAACGATATATCTCAATTACTTTTCCGTCGAACCATCGAATCAATAAAACTAGTTTGTTTTAGTGCATTTTTGTGTACACGGTTGTGGGTTTATAGTCATGTGGCTGTAAAAATAATTGGTGCGATAATAGAAAAAGTTTTTATGCTTTGGGCAACCTAAATGGTAGTGCCTTAACAAGGACGATGTAGTGAATAAAATCGTTTCAAATTAACACCATATATGATATTTCATTTTTTATACATAGTGTTAGATAAAAGCCCAGTAGATCGACCCTGGATTGGTCTGAACAAGAAAGTTTAACATACTTTATTTTCTCATGATGTTTGAAGTCATTTTTTAAATTAAACCTGTTGTCATATTTTTCCTAAAGTATATTTCTAGCTAGTTTAGTAATTGATCGTGTAAATTAGATTGAAAAATCTCTACGAAATCATCATCAATGATGATAGAAACGATTTTTTAGGTATTGGTGGAAACATTATTCTTCTGCCGACCAAAAATTATTGTGTATCTGTCTGACGGGCACTTCATTAGCACTAGTGCAAGTCCTAGTGCGAATGAAATTAAATAATGAGTCTGTTTTTCTGTTTATTTATCGATTTCATATAACAGCGAAACAGGCGATCTGTTTAGTCTATAGTATTAGAAAACATATTATAATCATCAAAAACTATAAATTACAATAATCCTATTTTCTTCATTATCATCAATTATATCAATACCCGTCTTCGACTGGGTTTTTGGTAGATACATCACTATCCCATATGACGAGAATCTCATAAAATTGAATGTAGGCAATAAAGCTAAGTATCTAGACAAGTGTCTAAAACTAAGTACTTTTCTTGTCTAGCATACGAAGTGACTAGAGTTTCAACTTTAAACAAACCTCACAAAGTCCATTTGAAATAGACGAAATAGATTACGTTGCCCTGTCCAGACATAATCTATTCAAATATTCTTCTAAAATCATTTTAGGCGGGCCCATAAAACATCTGGACCGCTTAGGTCTCTGTAGTCTTACTTTTGTAGCAAGGATGCTGAATGTGGTTGTGCACGACGCAGTCCGAATCATCCACTGGTTTCTCACCCTCTTACCTTGATGCCGGCCGTCTGAATAATTTATGGGTGACAGCTCCTAAACAAGGATGAGAAAAACAAAATAATAATAACAACAATCAACACTTTGTTATTTACATTAACAGACTGTTTTATAAAGTAAAAAAGAATAGTCCTACAGATAAGGGAAAACCTCTCCAAATAAAATCCATAAATAAGAGCTCATACAGCATATACGTCATACTTATAAACAGTCGAGTATAACTTAAGTATGTGCGCTGGTCCCTCTCTTACTCTCAGCCCATTAAAGCCAAGGACAATCCGCAACAAAACGCCGCTGCAAGTAGAGGCCTTTAAGTAAGCATGACATCTACAATACACAAAAATTATACCATAATATAGTCAAATCCCTACAGAGCACGTTTCTAATATTTTATCAGACCACTGACGTAGGAAATAATTTTGTTAATTTTTAAACGTCGTCAATAAGGGAGGAGGTTTTCAGTTCGTCAGTTGTTCAGGTATAACTTATTTGTTTATGAACCGATTTTAATAATATTATTTTTTATTAGAAAGGGGATATCGTATTTTTGGTCAAGTTCTGATAGGATCCATGAGAAAATCATGAAACTCTGTTTGGGGCTACTGCGATGAAGTTGTTTTTTTTTTTAATTAAATAATGAAGTTTTATGTTACTTCACGCAAAGCCACAAGCATACTAACACATGCTTCGTCGTTTAATCGTCGTTTCAGACTATCAAAACATAACAAACAACAAAAGTTTAGTGTAGTAGTAGTAGTAGCTCTCATATTGATGTATATATTGGAGGGATCAATTATGTTCCAAATTCTTTTGATGTGATTCTTGAATAATGATTTCCTAGATGTATGTGAATATTACACATTTAATAAAACTAGGCTTACGGATTTTATCGCGTTTAATTTTAACTATTTATAACCCGAAGTTTCGACCGCTTAACAGTACCCATGGTCAAGACCTGATGTTCTTATGGAGGTCCGCTTCAAGATATACCCAATCTTGTCCGTGACTCCTCTGATATAATGTAGAACAGCAGGTACAAGGTCGACTGTGGAAGGTTTCACTCAGTCACTGTGACGTAGGCGCGCAACCCAAAGCTTATTGTCGTGTAAAACTGGCTTGACATGCTGAAGCTCGGTGGAATACACAGTGACTGAGTGAAAGTGAGTTGTTACATGCATACACACAGTCACGCCTTTTTCCATATAGGGGGTAAGCCGAAGCCACACACGTAGCCTACTTTTCGCCCCTGTGGGAAAGGAGACGTGACGGGTGGCAAACTACATCGCCGCCGATTTTGTACGAGTAAAAAAATGTTTTAATCTCCATTGCGTTCCCATGAGCAGTATAGTGACAGCATTGCACATTGTTGTGGTATTCTGCATGAATAAAGGCTGTCTGTACAATACCTAAGTAGCCTCTTACGCTTAGAGTGTAGTTATTATTCCTAATTATTAAAAAAAATGCTAGTCTAAAACACCACAGAATAATTTTTAATTTTCAGATTTTCTAATCTGTTATTATTTCAAAGTTTTATGATTCATACGCAAATTATATTTTCGTACTTTCATACGAAGAATAAAAATTGCATTTAAGTCAATCGCTTGATCTCCAGTCAAATACTGTGAATTTTAGGTTTTATTTTAGTGAAGGAAATGATTATAACATAAAATTTATAACATTTAATTTTACAGCATTTCCGTAATTACCGAATTTATTCTATAGAAATCTTCTAGCTACTGCCAACAATGTTAATTTATTTTTTAATGCTTGCTTGTGTATAGTATTTGCAGCTGACAATTCTTTAAAACACCGTCATGTTGGTAAGACAATGCGGAGTTGGGAATTGGCACGTCGCCAGGTAGTTTACCGCATCGTATTATGAGTTCTCAATTAACTGATATTTTTGTAATAGGAAGTGTCTTTCGATTTTTTTATGTTTTTTGCAACTAGGTATTAAATACCATTTTATATTTTGCATGCAGTCCGAACAAATTAACTTTCTTTCCCTATTATACTGGGTATTCGCAAAGTAACGCCTGATTCTATTAATTATAAAATTAAATTGTTTAGTCAACATATCGGATAGAACAATATTGAGACAAATGAAACCTGGACGTTCTTATAGCAATGATAAGATGTCGCCTTGGTTCACCAAGATCGGGTTGATAACTGAAACGTCGTAGTGAACAGCTTAAAAATTTCGTGAGATTTGGTGTGATCATATTGCCATATGTTTTAAAACTAAGCGATATAAAAATAAATCCAAATAATAACATCGTACCTATGCCCAAATGAGTTTAGAACTAGGGCTGCCACTCTATGCGATATATGACATTTGCCGTTATGGGATGCCACGCCCTGAGTATACAATGACCACATTAATTTGTTACAGCGCTGTTAATTGAGAAAGGTTTATACAATAATTTATCAACCAACTAAAATATTTGGAATGATATTAATTACAATGAAAAATAAATTGGAAATCTCCACAAAAAGTGTGAGATTTCCGTTTCTTTTCTTTCTATTTTTTTATCATAATCACTTGCAAACTTTGTAAAAGTCTGAACCACTGAATTTTACTAGAAATTTAAACAGATTTTATCTAGTAAATACCGGAGACATGCTAGTCCATATTATAGTCAATGATTAATGTTACATGATCAAGTTATAGATGTGGCACCTAGGGACCAATATAGTTCAGGTTTCATGTCACTATCTTCAAACACTTGGATTTTCATAAATTGAAAACTTACTTAACAATTAGTCAATTTGTTTATTAAGTATATCACTGTAAAGACAAAAGGTTAGCCGGGCGAAACCGAGCCGGTCCCTAGTGATACAAAAGATTAAGTGCAAAAATTCAATGCAAACTATTCGGTGAGAAATGACCGCCAGTTCCACTATCTCATTGCAGTTTTTTGCATCCATATTTATATCTGTAGCTCATAGTATAACCGATCTGTCTTGGCACAAACCGACTTCCTCGGGATCCTAGGCGAGTCTAGATACTCGCCACATATACACCTTTCTCGAATCACAATGAAAACCGAAGCTAACTCGACTGAGATGATAAAATACAAGGCTATTGAGCTTTGGTTCAGTGTCAATAATCAAGGAAGATGGTCTTGATTGCCACGTTACACACTTCAAATTTTAAGCTATTTGTGAAAATTATGATCAATTTCATGTTGTATTTTCCTGGCATTACTTTTGCTATGATTACTAGTAACCATTCCGTGTGGTTGCGGCTTACGAGAATCTACCACTGTGGGCGCTGGGTCTCCAATCGTGTACGAAGTAAATAGATACAGGTGGCTGAGGATTATGCTTTGGGTATCTATGGGGGAGTCCTATGTTCAGCAGTGAACTCGTGATGGACTGTAATGATGATGATGACATATTGAAGACAATTTTTAACTATCATAAATACAGCGTCTGCAATTATGTGGAATAGATTTAGTGTTAAAAATGCACAGTCTATAAATGTATAGTGCAAAACTACGTATGTTATTACGTATGTTATTATGTATGTTATTACCAATATTATTAAGGATTAGGATCAAGGAGAGTAAAGTCCGCTGAGAATACTGTTCTAAAGTTAACTTCGAAAGTACGATCCTATCTGGACAACAATCAAAGATTTCTTAGTGTTTTTTAAGAACTTAAAAAGGAAATAATTCGGTATCAATTCCCATTTATTTGTCAAGAATGCAAAACATGGGAATAAGAGAAATGCCATTTAAATGGTTCCGATTCCCACTTGACAGGCAGATCGCAGATGGTCAGAGTAAACTGCCACTTAATAGTAGTTTATGCTCATTTGGAATTACTGCAGGGCAGTACCCTGGGTCCGACACTGTTTATTATATATGTAAATGAACAATCTAGCTTAAGTTTAAATAAAACTAACATTACTAAGTTTGCGGATGACGCAGTCTTATTATTTCATAGACCGATTTGGAGTTTGGTGCGTTCTGTCGCTGAAAATGGAATGAGTCAGGTCTATCTCGACGTCGCACCAGACCCACTGAAAGCTTTAAAATACAATTACTTACTTACCCGTGTAATAAAAAAGTAAGCTTCCCTGCATATTGTCAATGTAACATTGGTATACAAATCCCGAGTTAACAATATAAAATATTAATAATATAAAATATAAAATATTTAGGTGTCATATTAGATGACAGATTCAACTGGGGCTCACATACGGCGGGAGTCGCTAGCAGAATAAGAAAGTTCATCGTGCTTAAAAAATTGCGTCATGTATCCAGCCGCGATATCCTTGTTCTAACATATAAAAAATATGTGTGAGCATAACTTCTTTATGCCACAGTGTTTGGGATGGTTCAGCTACGTCCTACCTTATCAAAGTGAAACGTGCACAACACACAGTATTAAAAGTCATGAACCGACTTCCTTTTAGACATTCTTCTACTGATCTTTACAAACAATGTGATGGCCTGTCAGTAAGAAAATAGTTTATTTGCCCTTGCAAGCTTCATCGCCACGTTCTACCATCACTTTCGCAATATGACAAACGAGTTGTATATACATTTTCGGTGGTATAATTGCTGTTAGCCTTTTTGGCTTTTACAGCTTCATCGGATACTGTGTAAACAGGGCCTGCGTGCAAGTTTTGGTTTGACCCAAACATAAATACATAAATAAACTCCTACAAAAACCTCGAAATTCGGTCTGTGTCGCGTTCGCTGCGTGCTTGCGCGATTTCGTCGTCGTCGTCGTCGTTTCAGCCTATCATAAGTCCACTGCTGAACATAGGCCTCCCCCATAGATCGCCACAAAAGTTTGTAGCTCCCATTTTGGGGGGCATTTTGCCATAGTTGCCACGCTTGGCAGGCGGGTTGGCAACCGCAGTTTATTTATTCAGATGTTTCAGGAAAATGCTGCTGCCCATCTCCTGGTTTTCATTTTCCCTCTGTCGACTTTTACAACACCCACGGGATGAGATGGGGTGGTAGATTCTCTTAAGCCGCTACCACACGGCAGGGCGATTTCGAATATCCTTAATTATTTTAAGTCGTCTAATGACCGTCCGAGGGAGGCTACGTCAATTCCGACTGTCGACTTGTGTGTCGGTAACTCTGGGCGGTGAGAACCGCCCCAGAAGCAAACGGTTTGTGCAACTACCTGTGCCAAAATATACATACCTACACATTCACGCACATCAATACACACGCACACCCTCACTCACACATATACACCTTTTATTAAAACTATAATGTTACCTATTGAAAAGAACCTAAAACTTTTACCACAGTTGATTCTACCGCAGTATTCCGTATAGCTACAAAGTTTTAAACCCTTTACGGTATTTTTTACAAAGTTGTACAAAGTTTTATAACGGAATAATTTTAACTGCTTTGTTCGATGTTACATAAAAGCATCCATGCAGGCATGTTAATTGAAGTGACATCGCCTCACCGACCGCAGGACAACATTTTCTCATAAATAAATTACGTTTTTAATCTTCGTTAATTTTGGTCGTGTATCACAACGTATCGCAAATTACACTGAATTCATCGACGACCTGAATAAAATTAATGTTATATAAACCCACGGCCAAAAATTCTACATCAAGATTTTAATTACAATTCGATATTAAAACATTGTATGAGACCCCTGGGCTTTGGGCCTTTCAATAACGCAAGGAATTTGCCCCCAATAAATTTAAGTGTATCAAAGATTATGAAGACAACGAGTTTATTCTATATAGACGTTTATCCTAAGTTATTCATAGCGTAGCACGAAAAAAAGAATTAAGCCATAAGGAGTAGAGTTTGTTTGTTATTTTTTTTTTGCCTTTCAGCAGTGAACTATTTAGAAGGAAAGAACTACTTTATGTTTTTGCATAAATGTTAGTCCTGGCTGGGATTCGAACAGAGGCCGCATGTTAGTTGTTAAGTGCTCTGATATTCAAATTAACACTTCAAATTGAGTAACTATCAACTAAATATCCCCAGTTTTGGTATATTTCGTTGTCTAATATGTTCAGTATGTCTAAATCGTTCAGTCGATTCCATCATTACCAGATGACCGATGCAATGTAATCATATTGGCTTAACCAAAAGAAATGCTAAATCGCAAGTAACAAGAAAAAAAAATAGTTTTAAACAAAAATCTACTCTGCCGATTGGTGTCCGGCAGAGTAGCACCTACCTTTTTCTATTATTATTGTCTTCTATTGGTATTGTACGGAAAGTCATTATTCGTGCCGAATAACACCAGGCGTGACTATATCTACGAGTATGTATGATTTTATTTGTGAGCCCAGCGGAAGACTTCAAATGGCGGAGCTATCTAGCTTAGTTGAAAACTACCTATGAACCAAACCCGGTTCTATCATCAGACTAGCTCCGTGGTGCCATATTTATTGCATTAACACCGAAGCTATGTAGGTATGCCCAATTTTAGCTTACCTGGACATTGGAAAGTAGGTCAACATTGACTTACAAAGAAATATTTAATAATAAGTTAAATAAATTATAAGTTACAAAAAGGCAACTAAAAGCAACTTGACACAATCACATTTAACATAATAGCTTTAGTTGCAGTTTTTTTTTCTTAAAAATAAATAACCTGTCAATGGAAGAGCTGTTACTTGCGTACGTAAAATGCAATTGGGCAAATGGGCTCATCAAATTTACATATACGTATCGTACCAAAAAGCTTTAGAAAAACATACAAACTATTTTTACATGTTTTGCATTTGCATTCCGTGTCAAGTGCTCTAACCGATAGGCCACGTGGTTGTCATTGTTTAGAAAACCAAATAAACAAATGAATAATTTTATCTAAAAATGTCTGGGATTAACAGTCACTGCTAATGGTATGCACCGACCATGACAAATTTAAGCTGGAGTTGTACTAATGTTGATTTAAGGCAATACTACACAATGCTTGGTCGTTCATTACGTATATATTTGAATGTTACGTAATCCGCGTTGGCTTGTATGCCCTTTGCATTTAGAGATATAACATACAGGATGTTTCATTTACTAAATACTAATTAAATGAATTACTTACATTCTAATTATCAATGTGCTACTCAATTCATAAATATTTATTCCGTAAATGAAATATCTCAAACTGGAAATTTTATGTTTTTCTGCCTATTGTGTCCGGCAGAGTAGAATAGCACCTACCTCTTTCCTACCGGTGTCGTAAGAGGCGACAAAAGTATTGCACAAACAGCTTTTATTCGTGCAAAATAACAACATAATATGCAATGCTGTCTCTGTAGTGGTCGTGGGAACGCAATGGGGAGTAAGAATTTTTTTGACTCCTACGAAAGTGGAGTCTCGTTTCCCACGGGGCGAAAAGTGGGCTACGTATGCGGCCTCGGCCTTCCTTTTTATGGGAAAAACGTGTGATTGTATGCATGTCATCAAATAAATTATAAGATTTCAATCTATTTAGGGAAAGCCAGTTACAATAATTGTATACATTACACGTGTGTTCAGTAATAGTTCAGAAATTATCTGCACCAATTTTTTGATATATTACAAGGAGGTCGGGGAAAAAAAATATTTTCGCATAGTATGTATGAACTTGTAATATAATGTCTTTGGCTGTACTATTTATATCTGGCTGGTTTTGATGAGATTACACGAGATTAAAGGTTACATTTCAAAAATACAATCAAATGAGCAAATTACAATGCAAGCCGCGAAAATAATTAGTGATGTTTATGGACCTAATGCAGTGTCAGTAAGAGTAGCACAAAGTTGGTTTAAGAGTTTTCAATTCGGGAATTTTGAAGTCAAACGTGCACCTCGCTCTGGTCGCCCTGCTACCGATAAAATGGATCTATTTTTGAAAAAGCGGAGCAAGATCGGCAAAAAAAGTAGTCACGACTTAGATGAAGAACTAGGAATTGACCACAAAACAGTTTTGACCCATTTGAAAAAAGCTGAGTACACAAAAATATTACGATTTTTGGGTGAAAACTTAATGAACCGTGTACTCATTTGCGATTCTTTATTGAGATATAATGAAACCGAACCATTTTTGAAGAGATTGATAAGTGGTGATTAAAAGAAGATCACGTACTACAAGAAAGTGCGAAAAAGGTCGTGGTCAAAGGTCGGTCAGGCTTCACAGACTGTGCCAAATCCCAGATTAACTCTTTTTTTAACATTATAAGCTAGCGTTTAACTACAATCCCACCTGATGGTAAGCGGCGATGTAGTTTTTGTTGGAAGGCACACTAGCTTAGAAATACACTAGCTAATGAATCGTGGTAGGATTACTATGCAGGAATCCTGTCTAGGTAGGTACCACCCCAGTGCCAGTTATTCTGCCGTGAAGCAGTAGTGTGCAAACATTACTGCTGTTTCGGTTTGAAGGGCACTGGGAGCTAGTGTAATAACACCAGCTCACAGTGCCCTTAGTAAAATCACTGAGCATATGAGACTTAAGCACCTATGTCTCAGGGTGATGGGCACAGTGTGGTGTCACAGAGAAATTTTCTGGGTGACACAAGCATTTGTTATGAGTAGACGTTGCACTTACCATCAGGTGAGCGTTTTGCTCGTTTCATCACTTTATGCAATAAAAAAAAGCCTATTCACTCTTCTCTTGAAGACACCCATAGTAATCGGACGGAAAGACTGATGCAGGCAAATGATTCCAATTCTTTTGCTGTACGCATTATGAACGACGAAGCAAAACGATTCGTCCGAATGCAGGGTATATCCACAACAAAAGGATGGAAACCCGCCGTGCGTCTTGTTGTCCGATGATGGAAAGGAGAAGGGGGAATTAACTCATGTAATTCCGTCACACACTCTCCAAAATGTAACCTGTAGAACCTGAACTCGCAATAAGGTGAGGCTGTGTGTATGGTAGGATTGGAAGGGCGTTGTTGATTATTTGATTTTACCGCCGGGCAGAATCGATTCGGATCTCTACTGCCGACAACTGATGAGAATAAAGCAAGAAATTGAGAGAAAGCGGCCGGGATTGATGGATTGAAAGGGTGTGTACCATCACGACGACGCATCTTTAGCCACTCGGCAAAAATTAAGATAGTTTGGCTGGAAGGTGTTAATGCATCCGCCATATAGCCCTGACCTTGCACCTTCAGATTATCACCTGTTTCGGTCTCTTCAGAATTCTTTAGGTAGTGTCAGGTTAATATCAAGAGAGAACTGCCAAAACTACTTGTCGCGTTTTTTTTGCAGAGAAGTCCCAAAATTTCTACAGCAACGGGATCATGTCACTTCACCTTCAAGATCGAACACATATACTACATAAATACTGTTATTAAATGTAAATAAAAAATAAAATAAAAAAATGTCTTGAATTTTCATATAAAACTTTTTCCCCAACCTATTATAAAGTAAATATTTTAGAATAAAAGTGTATTTAATTCGACAATATTTATAATATTATACAGGTATTAGAAACTACAAAGTGTGACAGTGTCTGTAAGCCCCAATTACAGATACTATGTTAATCAAAAACTTATTATTATATAACGTTAGCATAAATACTCTTAATATAAATAATCGGTACCAATTGTAGTCATTTTTATCGTTTGGATGAATATACAAGACAAGGTTCATGCTGGTAGTAGGATTCCGATGCAGGAATCCATCTGGGTAGGTACTGCCGCAGTGTTAATTATCTGACGTGCACTTACTAGGTGATATTTAGTGCAATTACTAGGCATATGAGACTTAAGAACTGAAGTTTCAAAGTGACAAGTACAAAGTGGTGCCAGGTGTGATTTAGGGTGACACAGCACTTGCTATAGGCAAAAGTTGTACTTATCAGTGTAATATCAGTGTCGTCACTTTCTACAATAGAAAGGAAAAGTGTTTTTTTTTGGACGAAGTGAATGAGACGAGTAAATCGTTCAACTGCTGTAAAGTGTAACGTCTGCCCATAACAAAGGCTGTGTCACCCAGAACACTTTTGAGTGGCTCCACACTGCGCCCGTCACATTGGGACCTCAGTTCTTAAGTCTCATATGCCCAGTGATTACAATAGCTATCAGTGTCTTTCAGACCGAAACACAGTAATGTTTGCTCACTACTGCTTAATGGCCGATACGGATTTCTGCATATAAATCCTACCACCAGTGTGGTGGATGTGTTTTTTATTTGTTTAATTTAAAAGTTGAATTTATATATATATTAATACTGAAATTATTGCCTTAGGCATCTTGTTTATTTAGATAATTGAATCACGCCGTATGCGTGTTTCTAAGCTATTATGCATGCAGGTAATCCTAATTGCACAGATTTGAACCTGGACCCCGTCCAACTGTTGCCGTCAACGCGCCACTACGCTCACTAGATTAATTACTGGGATTTATTGGTATAAGGCCAAACCGTTTTAACATATTACTTACTTATGCCTCAATTAATTTGCTGAAATGAACATATTTGTATCCAGTATAGCTAATATTTTTTTCCTTTTATTAAATGTTACTTCACTTTATAGTAATCTAAAGTATCAGCCTATAAATGTCCCACGGCTGGACATAAGCCTCCTTTCGTTTTTGAGAGGGCTTTGGAGCTAGGAAAAGTCCGCTTGTTGTTGTTGCTCCAATGCTGGTTGGACTTCATATGTCCTCGACACATCCTCAGACATCCAGGTTTCCTCACGATATTCTCCTTCACACGTAAAATTGCTGAATAATTTTACAAGTGTCTACACCGGGTCCGGTTTTTCGAAAAAGCCGCGGTTCATACAAACCCGCTGGTGGTAAAGCAGCAAATTACCGATCAAATAGAAACGCGACCGAACGCAAACGTCGCCCGCGAAACGTGCTAGACGACACGGACGTCTCAGCACTCCCTGACCACGATACGGTCATTCATGATCCAGGCTACATTGTACACATAGTCTTACTAACTTATTAGTTTAATAGCTTTAACATAACACGCATCACGACGCGCGACCGCCGTAGAGAGCGGCGCGCAGCAGTCGACAATCACACCGCGTACACAAGACACACCTGTTTTCCAGGGCGGTTCGCACCGCCCAGAGTTACCAACACACAAGTCGACAGTCCGAATGGAAGCCCGTAGCCTCCGTCGGACAGTCATTAGACAACTTAAAACTATTTTGAAGATATTCAAAGTCGCGCAAGCACGCAGCGAACGCGACAGTCCGAATTTCGACGTTTTTGTAGGAGTTTATTTATGTATTTATGTTTGGGTCATACCAAACCTGGCACGCGGGCCCCTGGCCCATGATCACAGTATCCGATGAAGTTGTAAAAGCCAAAAAGGCTAACAGCAATTACATTACCGAAATTATATATCACCCGCGTTCAATGACACTGAGCTACCACGGTTATAATTGTTCCACCACACTATAATTACTTACGATTCGGGGCTTCATTTTTAGACTAAATTGTGAAAATTCAAACATACGAATATTATTTATTTCCTGTAGGAATCAAATCCCCGCCATCCGTAGAGTAATAGCCTAGTGGTCAGAGTAGCCGACTTCTAAGCCGCGGATCTTGGGTTCGAATCCCAGCCGGAGCCAACATTTGTGCTATAACACAAATTGTTTGGTTTTCGGGTCTGGTTGTGTTGTGATTGTCCCCGTGTTTCTCCGATCTTATCGCATCGAGTGAGTGCCTCTGTGTTTGCGGGTACACTTGTGGCACTATAACAAAGAAGAACACCATCATCAGTCGGTCTGACTGCGCCAACTGAAATGAACTAATATATCCAGTAAAATTTTCGTTTATTATTTATTTCTTCTTTATTTATTTTGAAAAGAAAAAAATTAACACTAGGATTTGTTTTCTATCGTGAGTACGTTTTAAAGGATTTTCAATTGTCTGTAACATTTAAATCTTACGTGAACAACACTATTAGTCCCAAAAACCAGCAATTTGTGCTTTTAGAGTAATGTTGTCTCCAGCTAAGATTCGAACCCAGGACCCGATGCGTAGTCAGTATTCTGAACACTAGGCCATGCGGTCGTTTTAACCTAGTTAAAGTTTATGTCTAGCAGATGCTTATGGTCGATTTCATACAACTCCGACAAATTTCCAGCCTCTGTTTTTATAATAATAACTAAAAAATTACATATTCCTTTACAGAGTCCTTACTTTAAAATTTCATTCGCGTAACTTCTCTTCTCAACTGTACACACATTCATTGAGTATTCTCTTGAGACTGGAGCATTATTTACGGAACTTATTTGTTTCTGGCGCTCATAATTCAGTGAGCACGGATGCCGCTGAAGCGATTGGTGCTAGTATTTCGCGCACGTATTTCTATTTTCAAGATGTCTGTAACAACGCACCAGCCAACTGTAATACAGGAAATTATCAAAGGAATTATTGCTAAGGGGTCTGACTTCTGATTCCGGGGAATGAGACATTCGTTACGAGGAAAACTTTTGTTAGGGTTTCCTTTGTGTCTTTGATTGTGGCGCTTGAACCTTTAACGATTCCATACATAATCATTCAAACTAAGCTCAGTGGTCGGTTGGTTCTGGATTCGAATTCCGGCCGGAGTCAACAGTCATCAGTGTGATTGTGTTGTGAATGTGAAATTAATGACTGTAAAACGCCCTCACGACAAAGGAGAAATCCAAGTGAGATGCATTGTTTTTTAAAACAGAAAATTAAAAGATATGTACGTGAGACGAAAAGCTTTTATAAAGTCGATAGGTGTGCGGCAGAGTAAAATAGCTTAGCTCTTTTCTGCGTAGGTGTCGTAAGAGGTGACTAAGGCATTGTACGGACAGCCTTTATTCATGCAAATTACGTTACTAATATGCAGTGCTGTCACTATACCGCAATGGGAAGTAAGATTTTTTTGACTGCAACCAAAATGGCGGTGATGTGGTTCGCCACCCGTCACGTCTCGTTTCCCACCAGGGCGAAAAGTGGGCTCCATGTGTGGCCCCCGCTTACCCCTTAACGAAAAAGGCTCGACTATGTATGTAAAAAAGCATTTCAACACAATAAAACTACCAGTATAAAAGTACAATCAATTCCATAGCGTTTTCAACTTTTTTAATCTTCATACGAAAAAGTAATCGCTGATTGAATATTCAGCTGCTTTTGCAGGTAAAAATGCAATTTAAGGAAATGCACTGCAGTACATATAACTTCAGTCAAACTTCCAAATATATATTATCTGTGTGTATTTAGAACGTGGTGTCTGTTTACGAAATACTGGCTGAAGCCCACGAGAGCGATCGCATGGATTTAGTTTTTTTTTTTGAAATACCGCGTTTTTCGGAATAAATGAGGTCTCCGGGATGCAATCTGTCTGTGCCGAATTTCATCAAGATCTGTGAACGGTTGATCAGTGAAAAGGGGACAAACAGATAGGGACATATTTTTTTGGTGATGTAATTGCTGTTAGCCTTTTTGGCTTTTACAGCTTCATCGGATACTGTGCTCACGGGCCAGGGGTGCGTGCCAGGTTTGGTTTAACCCAAACAAATAAATAAACTCCAACAAAAAACTCGAAATTCGGACAGTGTTGCGTTCGCTGCGTGCTTTCGCGATTTCGAATATCTAAAATATTTTAAGTCGTCTAATGACCTTCAGAGGGAGGCTGCGGGCCTCCATTCGTACTGTCGACTTGTGGGTCGGTAACTCTGGACGGTGAGAACCGCCCTGGAACACGGGTGAATCGTGTGTGATTATTGACTATTGCGCGCTGCTATCTACGGCAGTCGCGCGTCGTAGTGCGTGTTATATTAAAGCTATTGACTGCGTGTATAGTGTGGTCTGCATTGTGACTGACCGTATCACATGGTCAGGAAGAGCAGAGACATCTGAGTCCTCTAACACGTTTCGCGGGCGACATAATGTCATTTTTCATCATTTCAGCCTATCACTAGTCTACCGCCACCAGTAATTCCAACCAGAAGATGGGCAGCGACATCTTATTAGAATATTATAGTGATAGGCTGAAATGATGATGAGGATGACTGGTCCACTACTGAACATAGGCCTCCTCCATAGATTGCCACAAAGTATACCTCTCATTCTGGGGCGATTTTGTCATAGTTACCTCGCGTGGCAGGCGGGTTTACAACCGCAGTTTATTTATTCAGATGTTCCAGGAAGATGTTGCTGCTTGCTCGGATTTTTAAGCCGCCATCACACGACAGGGTTATATCCCGCAGCAAAACTAGAGTAAATGTCGTGAGTAACCTATGTTGTTAGGGATTTTATCTGTCACAGAAACTGGGTAATTCCACAACTCGCTGAATGATTTTTTTTATTGGAGAATGGCGTTTTTTGACGAAACTAGCAACACTTTCACCTGTAGGTCATCCAGAAGATTTATGTGTGGTACCACACTGCACATATTCTCCTGAGACATAAGTTGTTAAGTCGTAAATGCCTTGTAATTGCACTAGCTATCAGTGTCCTTCAGACCAAATACAGTTATGTTTACACACTACTACTTCATGGTAGATTAACTGGCCCTACGGTGGTACCTACTTATACGGATTCCTGTATAGGAATCCTACCACCAGTAAATATATAGAAATAATGCATAGAACATCTTCGTTAATATTATAAACAATGTTAATTTGAAGTTACGGTCGTCATGTATGGGTATCATAATGAAATGGAATATAAAATAAAACAATTCTTTAAAACTAAAAACAATAAAAATAGTTTAAAGATATTTTCTACAATATCTAATAATAGATAATATGTGCTGTTATCAAGGACCATTGAAGGATAACAGAGCCACAGATTTTTTAAATATGAACTAGTTTACACACCAGAGCTGAAGATGTACCCTCCCGATTGAAGTAACTGACCGAGCCTAGGCCGGCCCCCTTGGACACCCTCGAGTCAGCGCTCTCGCGCACAGGATGACAGTCCAAGGCGAAGTCTCCACTCGGCGGCTTGCGTCACTTGCGCCAGTCATCCATAAGTAAAGGTTTCGGCTAGACGCCCTCAGAACTGCGACCTTTCAATCCGGCGAAGCTGTGAAAGCCTTCGGGCTTACAGTGACCATCAGTCCTAAAAAAATAAAAAAAAATCGCAAAGATATTATGTCTAAAGTAGTAGATGAACTATTTTGCAGTATTATTTCTAGTGTTTCTCAGGTGACAATATAGGTTTTGTTTTGTTTCACACGTAAATAATTTTCGTAGAAATATAGTTGGAGGTGGTAGAATAAGGTTATTTATTTTAGAAATTTGTTGTTTCTATTGTTGTTCGTTTTACGTAAACCTCTTTTGTCATGTTATGCAGTAACAAAACGGTAAAGCCAAGCGTATGTTTCAAAACTGTGTTTAAAATATACATTATAGTTCTTTATACTTTCAGTACAGATTATGACGATATTATGTGATATACAAAAATATAATAAAAGTTAAAATAGAATAATTAATAATTGGTAATTGACCAAAATTTTATTTTTAAAAAGTTTTCTTATTTTGTTTTAGATAACAATATTGAAATTTTCCATAAAATGTCGCTGTATTAGTTTGGCTTCTGTCTGCAACATAGACACGTTGAATGATTCGTAGATTTATATTAAAAGTGTTACAGGGATTTGGTATAGAAATTAAGATGGAAATCTATAGCAATTTTAAAGGGAAATCGTCTAATGGGTTTGGATGGCTGAGTACGGTAGTTGAGGTATCCAAACTCTAGGTTACTCTTGAAGTTTCATAAGTGACGTATGAGAAGTGTGGAGGATATTATAGTGACGATGTGAATATGAACGACTGACCGAACTAAGTTGCTCTGTTGCTAGGTTATCCATCATCAGATCATCATCATCATTTAAGAAATAATTCGTGAGAAATATAAATTTCATTGACCATCACATTGTAAATAAGTTTCTCTATCGGAGAACAAACAGGCATATGAAACTTTGCAGGTAATTTTTTTTGTAATTATTTTATTATTAATCTAATGGCTTATGTAAAAGTAAAAGTAAAGTAAAGTTTCAGCCTATAATGTCCCACTGCTGAGCACAGGCCTCCTCTCATTTCTGAGAGGGTTTAGGAGCTAGGAAGAATCCGCCACGCTGCTCCAATGCGGGTTGGCGGACTTCACATGTCTTCGAAATATTTCTATTCCTCGGACATGCAGGTTTCCTCACGATGTTTCTTAAAATTGTAGAACAATTTTAGAGGTGCTGGCACCGGGGATCGAACCCAGGTTACTCGCTTACTATGAAATTAAAGGCGAGCACCAGGCCCCTGAGCTACCACGGGCTTCTATACACACAATAAATACATAAACAAGATAATACATAAAATTGCGTACCTACACAGGCACTGCTTATTCCATATAGAATATTCTTCCAGCAGGCCTGTCACTTGAAAATAATAGATATAAAACTATAAATGTAACAGAAAAAATATTTTGTGAAATATATAACCAAAAAATTACAAAATAAATACTAAAAATTATATGTTTTCAGTGTGGTTATATGTATTCCGTGTGATGGCGGCTTAAGAGGATCTACTACCCCATCTCATCCCGTGGGTGTTATTAAGTTGACAGAGGGAATATGAAAACCAGGAGATGGGCAGCAGCATTTTCCTGGAACATAAAAAAAAAAAACTGCGGTTGCCAACCCGCCTGCCAAGCGTGGCAACTATGGCAGAATCTCCTTAAAATGAGAGCTACAAATTTTAGTGGCAATCTATGGGGGAGGCCTATGCAGTGAATTAGTGATAGACCGATATGATGATGATGATGATGATGATGATATTATCTATTGTGGCAATAGGAAAATATAGTGCTCTTTACGTGTTTCTTGAACTATCTCATTTTGATCTCATGTGAGCCTTCCGAAAATTATCAGGAAGAAAATGCATGTAGGTAGAAGGAATGGTAGTGGAAATTTTAGTAGTAGGTGAATGAACATATGATAATCGATCTCTTAAATATGTAGGAGAGCAAACATTGTGAAGTATATTGAAAATGAGACAAAGGATGCGAGTGTACCTGCAATAACGTATTCGAAGCCACTTCTGAAGGTCAAACTTTTTGGTCGCAAAATGAAACAAATGCACAAGTTTTGCAAGCGCTCAAGTTTGTTTAATTGTTTTTCTGTAGCATCCAAATAGCAGACATGGATGAGAGAAATCTTATTAAGCATGGGCAAAAACAAACAAAACAAAAAAAACAAATACAAGCGCTCCACGACAGATTGCAATCAATAATTACACCCAAATTCTTTGCAGTATCAGTATATGAAATAGCGGCATAGTCTATTCGCAAAGATAGCAGAGAAGACATATTAAGAAGAGATTGGATAAAACTTTATTTTTTTTCGTCATGAACCATTACATATAAATTTACAGGCAATAGTCTCATAGAGAATCAAAGGACAATTATAGGTTGGCCATACCGACACAGAACTCCCAAATTGATACCAGTACATGGTCTTGGGTTATTAGGTATCTTGCATTTCAGACATAGTGAGGCCGCAACTCCTAAACTGACAGAATTTGCTGATTTTAAATAAAAAAAATGGACTAGTGGTAGGATTCCTATGCACGTATCTGTTTTGGTAGGTACCACCCCAGGGCTAGTTATTCTGCCGTGAAGCAGTAGTGTGCAAACATTACTGTGTTTCGGTCTGAAGTATACTGCGAGCTAGAGTAATCACTGGGCATACGAGATTGAAGAACAGATATCTCGAGGTGACTGGCGCAATGTGGTGCCATACGGAAATGTTCTATGTCACACCATTTCTTATGGGTAGACGTTGCACTTAGGATCAGGTGAACGTTTTGCTCATCTCGTCACTTTATCATATAAGAAAAAACAAAGATTACATATATAGAAAAATTAAAAGTAAACATTTTATTATGTAAATCAAATTAAAATAGAAGATATCAAAACTCAAAGTGACCAGTAATAAAATCGGACGTCAGTAATTTATCTTACAATATATTCTCATCTTTCCATTGCATGAATAAATGTAAAGCAGCAAGGTCCGCTAACGTTCAAATAGTCGTCGTGGAAATCATCATAAAACGTCCATATCTATGCTCGCAAGTACTTATAAAGGAAATGGTCAGAATAATAACCCTGCGGCTACACTGGTGTGGTATGATGCTGACTCGGATTTCGTCCAGTCCAATATTAAATTAAAGTAATTTACTGTCATTACTTGTTATTTTCTATTGCATTGTTTTAACTTATAAATAAATGTCATCAATCCTTTTTTCTTTAAAGTTTTTGCAAAAAAATTAAAGCCAATTAAGTCATTATTTTATTTTACAAAAAAATACCCAATTGTAAAACATCACAGCATTATGCCTTCACAATTTGTAACCAGCGTGGTGTATATTTATCAGCAATACTTAAGCCTATCACTAGTCCACTGCTGAACAGATAGATTGTCAGAAAACTCGGTCCTGTTCCACCTGAATTCATCGACTTGTGGACGAAACCATGGAGATGGTTGCTTCTAGTGGAGGATCGCCCTAAACTGCGATTGTATGCGGTTGTCACTTGGGAGCCTTTCTTCCCTAACGGTTATCGGATTCTACGAGCCATATGAGCGGCCATTGCAACTTCAGCTTGCTAAGGATTAGTTACTTTAGTTCTGCTGCGGATATCATCTTGACGGATTTTATCTCGCAGAGAACCAACGAGCAACTATTTCTGTAGCTTAAGTTTTGAGACATTGAGGTATACTCGATGAGAAGAAGCGACTCAGTTTTCCAGTAGGCGACTTGGATCTGTTGGAGTGGTATATATTATAGCGCTGTAAAAATAAACACCAGCTCGGAAGCACTCATCCGCCTTTTCAATAGATGTCATCCTCCTGGCAGAATTCTGTCATGGCGACAATATTCAAATACTGTCGGAAGCTATCTTCTGCGTAAAAAATATAGTACGCGCAAACATATAGGCACTAACTAGTTAGTAGACCCTACCTACCCGCGCCCGATGTAACGCTCATGCAATCAAATCAGAAGTAGAAAAAGATGCAGTGTTAGATACAACCATAGGGACAATCACAAGACAACTAGACCCGAAAAACATTTTAATTCATTTGAAATGTTAGCTCTAGCTAGGATTCGAATCCAGGACCTTCGGCGATGTCGTCAAATGTGTAATCGTTAAATCTTTAGTAGATAGAAAATCGTTTGATAAAACGCAGTTTATATATACATAGGTATGCATTGCGTGTCAATGAGGAGTAAGTTTTTTTTTACTCGTACCAAAATGGCGTGGACGTGGTTCACCAACCGTCACGTCTCGTTTCCCACGGGAGCAAAAAGTAAACTACGTGTGTGGTCTCTACCCATCCCTTATATGGGAAAAAGGCGTGACTATAATGTATGAATGCATTGCGTAAATATTTTCTATAGGGACGCAAAACTGAAGTCACAACATAGCTTAGGTACGCTGTCCATCAAACAACATAACATATATAAATATATGCATGGATAAATTTGAAAATATACAAAATCGTATGATATTTTATTTTCACACGACAATAGTTTATTCAATATTTTTATTCGTACGATGTAGTCGAGTAATATAACAAAAAAAAACTTAAAACAGTCACTATGGAACTGCAGTGTAATTTGCCAGTACCCGGTATATATAAGAAAAAACACTTCTAAACACTTCATTTAAAAACGATTTCACTTCCCTCTTGTCAATGTTAAGTGGTCCCTGCAGCTCATAGGTTCCAACATCCACTTTCGATGAAAAATCAAGGATCTCTCCTTTGTCATGCCTTGTTACTAGTTACTGAGGTAAAAGTTACCCAGTTAACCAGTTCCTTAGAATCCACAGCGTTATATAGCGCAATAAAACCACTATTTTTTTTTATTTGATAAAAGTGATGGAACGAGCAAAACGTTCACCTGATGGTAAGTGCAACGTCTGCCAATAACAAATGCTATTTCAACCAGAACAGTGTGACACTACAATGCGCCCGTCACCCTGAGACATAAGTTCTTAAGTCTCATATGCCCAGTGAGTACGCTAGCTCACAGTGTCTTTCAATACGAAACACAGTAATGTTTGCACACTATTGGTTCATGGCAGAATAACTGGCCCTGGGGTGGTACCTCCCTAGACGGATTCCTGCACGTACAAATAGTACAGGTGGTAGGATTCCTATAAAATAATCTGTGTAGGTAGGCACCACCGCAGTACCAGTTATTATCCGGTAACTACTGCTTTACTTTGTATAAATATAAAGCTAACGTAATTATTGGGCATAGTTGACTTAAGACATGTGATGCACAACAATATCCTGGGTGTCACCACATTCGTTATGGGCAGACGTTGCACTTACCATCAGGTGAACGATTTGATCGTTTCGTCACATTCTTCAATAAAACAATATATAGCCTACTATCAAAACGAATTGCAAAATTAATCAAGAGCATTCTTTATATGTAAATTAAAGAATATTTTAATGTTTTATAATAGATTGACTCATCATCATTTTAGCCCACAACTAGTCCACTGTCGAACATAGGTCTCTCCAATGGATTGCCACAAAAGTTTGTAGCTCTGAATTTGGACAGATTTTGCCATTGTTGCCTCGCTGGCGGGTTGGCAACCGCAGTTTATTTATTTAGATGTTCCAGGAAGATGCTGCTGTCCATCGCCTGGTTGTTATTATCCCTCTGTCCACTTTTCCGACACCCACGGGATGAGATGGGATGGTAGACTCATTTCATCTTTTTAAATATGAAAAATAGATTCAAAATACCCGAAACCGAAGAGCTTGTATGAAAACGCTAATGAAAGTAGAAGAAGCGAAAGATATGTGTCAGGATCGTAGCAAGTGGAAAGATGTGATCTCTGCCTACCCCAAAAGGAAAGTGGCGTGACTCTAGTGTATGTATATGCTTAAAACTTTTTAAACAGCAATCATCAAGGTAACAAGTTGTTTAAAAATGTACCAGTGTAGATTTTGTAATTTATTGTATGATTATAAATCTAATAAATATATGAGTATTACTCGAAACTTTATACCCCTTAACCCTTTGTAAAGTGGGACGTCAGATCACGCAATCGACCGCTATTATTTAAATAGGCAGGCCATTAACAATTTCTCAAAAAAAAGTTTAAAAATGTTTCGCTGTAATTAAGTAATATAAAAATTGACGTTATTATTCATTTTGACAAAGAATTTAATGATACAATATTTTGTTTTAATAACACGATTTATTAATGTTTTTAAATTTAAATGCATATTATATTGTAGAAAATCGGTTATTAGGTATGTACACAAGTTGAGTTTGAACATTGTTAATTTAAAATGGAGCAATTTACAATTAGCATCATCCTTGTCTTTGAAAATAATTGAATACGATAGCCTTTATTTGTTAGAAGTTGTTTAGTAAAGTATATGGCATACGTTCACTCATAAAAAACTATTTGTCCAACATAAAGCATAATACTCGTATAATAATCCACATAGAAATTGCAGTTTAAAAGGGATAAGAAAAGAGTGTCTCTAGTTAAGAGGACTAAAACATGATACAAACTTAGAACTAATAACTCACTAATAAACATGGGCTACGTGCATCCGCCGATTTCTAGCAAAACTGGGCAAAAGTATGACCCTTGTCCAGTTTTGATGTCAAAATTTCTGCCCCAACGGTTATTAGTTCTATGTGGCCACTTCAGCTTGTGGTTCCCATTCTATAGTAATTTTAAGTATCCTAGTTCTACTGCGAATACCATTACTGCGGATAATATCTCGAAGAAAACTGGAAGTAGTCCTTCCTATTGCTGACTAAGCGGCTCCAAGCTTTTTCATGCGGCCTTACGTGAATAACCGCGTCCCGGTTTCGCCGGCAAAGAGTTTTACCTATCTTTAGAGATGCGGGAATGATGGATTGAGCCTCGGCTCGTGTAAAATTTTTTGAAAGTTGCATGTGGCAGCTACCAGTTTGTTTTTCCTTATGATAACCTTTTTGTAAGCGAAGGGTCTATACGAAAATTTGGGTTGGGCACCTAATTCAAAAAAAGGCGAAACGACACTAACGGAAGTACGTACGGAGTTGCATCGCTCCTCAATTATTGGGCTGCGCGAATTGCGAGACAGAGTATTAAAGATTGAAATCGCGATTGTTTATAATCTGTTGCATTAATCATGTTACCGTAGTTTACTTTTAATCATATATAAATGCAATTAATGTACAACCTTTAAAAACATAACCTTTGATTTAAAATATGATGATGCATATTATCAATTTTTTTAATAATTTTATTTTAAAATATAAAGAATGACACATCTATGCCATGTTATTTTTATTCCGATTATAATATTTAAAAATAACAATCTTGTCAATATTGTGTGTTACTAATGGTTAAAATTCAACGATAACCTGCTTTTGTCTAGTTATTGACTAGTAGTAGACTAGTAGTAATATTCGTCGCTTTATTAATTAATTTACTAATTTTGATTAATAAATAGTATATTTAAAAACCAGGGGTGGTCCCTACTGAGACGAATTCTTGCATAGGACTCCTACCTCCTCCTACTTGACCTGAAAACGAAGGGAAAAATTAATTGTTGGGAGAATGATGTTCAAATAAAGAGATTCGTAGTCCACAGCCTTAGAGATTCATCATTCTCTTTTAATTTTTTGAACAAATCGAGTATTTTAGCTTATTAGTATTGAAGAAGTGAATATTTTATCATTAATCTCGAAAATAAAGGTTTTGGGATGAGAATATCGTCCAGAAATCTAAATATTTAATGGAAAAGCATAGGGATTACACGATTTTTCTTAGTGATTTATATAGAAAATTATAAACCTCTAATTTAAAATAAGAATTGACTTGATTTGAAAAAACAGGAATATTTTAATTTGTAATTGAATTACCACAACTGTATTATATACCTAAACGATATTATGAAATCAGTATTAAAAATTATTTGGACCTAATGAAAACAACAAATTTTGGTCTAATACATTATTGCGTACAAGCTGACAGATATACTTGTAGTTAATTAGAGCTCAAACATAGCATCGTAAACAACCTTAGGCCCTCGAGACGAGGCACAGTGTATCCTAATTCAATTTACGTCTATATGTTTATAATATAATATAGTCTGAAATGTTAGTTTGGTTTGAATTGCTCATGAATTTTAACGTTAACAGTCCTGCTAATATTTTTCTTTGTAAAATGAGTCAGAAATTACTCTAAATAATACAAATTTGAAGAAAGGTTCAGTGTTTTCAAAACTAAAGTATACAATTCATTATTTAGTTTATCTGGTAGTTTTTTGGAATAAATATTTTTTTAAATAATAGTCATCATTATTTCAGACTATCCCATAGATAGCCACAAAAGTTTGTAGCTCTCAATTTTGAGGGATTTTCGCATAATTGCCACGCTTGTTAGGTGGGTTGGCAACCGCACATTATTTATTCTTGTTATATGTTCCAGGAAGATGCTGCGACCTATCTTCTGATTTTAATTTTCCCTCTGTCGACTTTTATGACGCCCTCGGGATGAGATGAGAGGGTATATTCTCTTCAGGCCGCTAACACACGGCGATCATATGGATTATTTTGTATCATAGTCCACCCTTATATGCGAACTCTCTCTCTGTTCATTGGTCTGTTTGTTACCTTTTCACGGTACGACCGCTGAACCTATCTTGACTAAATTTGGCACAGAGATAGCTTAAATCGTGGAGATGGGCATAGGATAATTTTTATTCTGGAAAATCAAATAGTTCCTACGGGATATTTAAAAAAAACCGTACGAGCGAAGTCGCGGCATCTGCTGGTTATAAATAATTTTAATTGTTTTCAAAAAAATTTTTGCGTCTTACCTTTGCGGGCGTCATTAATCAGTGACAGGTGACGTACCCCAAGACATTACCCTTACTCTCTCCAATATATTTTTGTTATTATTAATAGGACGTCTAGATGAAGCGATGAACTGTTGTAAGAAGTCGATGGATGCATTTCGCTCAGTAGTCAGAACTGTTTTGTGGCAATATATGAGGTACGCTTTTCACCACAGTACATTGCGGCATACAACAAAATTTCATCCAAATTATTTTGATGATTGGCTTTTCACTACTGTGCACTTTTCTTGGAATTTTCTAAACAAAACAACAGTGCACTTTTCTTTAGCTGCCGCTACCGGTTTTTCGGATCGATACGATTTAGGGATGATCAAGCCATCACCCGTAATTCCTTTGGTGTTCATGGGTGGCGGAGATCATTCGCTAGCATTTGAGCCACTTGCTCGTATGTTCTCGTATTCTGTAAAAAAAAATCAGGTTGATGATGTAGATATAAAACATCTGCCACACTGTCTTTTTGAGACTGACGGACGGCGGAATAGTCACTGTACGGAATAGTACCTTGTAAAATGCCGTACCAATAATTTGCAGTTCAATGAGGAGTGGTAGCGCCTAAGATCAGGTATCTGGCCTTGTGTTCACCAATCCGCCGGCCAAGCATAGTCATTACAGTAAATTCTTGCTTATTGGGAGAGGTCTACGTGCAGTGGGATATTTATTATACGATGATGATAATGACAACGATGATGAGACCTCGATAATAGAATGCTCGATAAATGAAAACTCGTGGCCTTATCTGATTTACAATCATCATCATTTCAGCCTATCACTAGTCCAATGCTGAACATAAGCCTCCCCACAGATCGCCACAAAAGTTTTTAGCTCATATTTTGGGAGTATTTTGCTGTAGTTGCCACTCTTGGCAGGCAGCTTGGCAACCGCAGTTTATTTATTCAGATGTTCCAGGTAGATGCTGCGCCCATGTCCAGGTTTCCATTTTCCCTCTGTCGACTTTTACGACACGGGATGAGATGGGGTGGTAGATTCTCTTAAGCCGCCACTAGACGGATTTAAAATATGCTAATCTTTTTCTCGTCCTCATGAGATCAATCAATCAATCAATATATTCTTTATTGTACACAAAATACAGGAATAAGCACAAAATAAATAAAATGTGAAAAAATGTACAATAGGCGGTCTTATCGCACAGAAAGTGATTTTTTAAATAAGCAAGTTTTATAAAAGAACGAAGGGACTTAGCTCGTCTAATGTGTGGGGGTAAAGAATTGCACAATCGCACAGTTGTGACCGTTAAAGATTTCTTGAAGAAAGAGGAGGAATGCACTGGAATTCGGAGGGAGAGATTGAGAGGAGAACGAAGGAACCGTTCATGGGAGAGGGAAATATACTGAAAGAGGTCTTCCAAGTATTTAGGAATGCAGGGATTGAATAGCACGCAGTACAAAGCAGAAATAATTGTACATAAGACTTCGCTGACAGATAAGCTGACCACTAAGTCAAACACAATCATTTAAATCTACCGTGTGGTGGCGGCTTAAGAGAACCTACCACCCCATCTCATCCTGTGGGTGTCGTAAAAGTCGACAGAGAGAATATGAAATCCAGGAGATGGGCAGCAGCATCTGAATGAATAAACTACGGTTGCTAACCCGCCTGCCCAGCGTGGCAACTGTGGTAAAGTCCCCAAAATGAGAGCTACAAGCTTTTGTGGCAATCTATGGGCCTGCCCATAGATTTTATTGCCATTTATATATGCCCATTACTAGTCCACTACATATTGCCTATGTAGTGGACTAGTAATGGGCTCAAATGATGATAATAATGATGATTTAAATATATGTATACTTAAGTTCTCCGCTAAAATCACTGTTTAGTACCTCATTATCTGTAGCACATATATGTACATAAAGGTCCAGGTATTAAAGAATTCAACTAACAAAATTGAAATGTTTGTTCTGTTAGATTCATAAATCAATGTCGTGTGGTCGGACAGAGAAATGAAACGCCCTAGTAAGCAGCGGCTTTTCGTTACAATATAAGTTACGTATTAAAATCAATAACGTCCTTCAAACCTATTTTTAAAAGTTCCTACATTTTTAAAGCAGGTGACTCAGGACCAGGACCAAGTTTTGTTGCAATCTGCTTATGTTCAGCAGTGGATTTGATCTAAAATGATGAAGATGATAATATTAATTGAGCTAAGTCAAAATGTAATAAAATTGTAAAAATCTGTATGTGTGTGTCTAAATCTGTGTAATTTTATGATTTAGGACGATAAGTGAATATACAGTCCTTTCTTTCTTATAAATAGGATTAACGCTGTTTGCTGGGAACATTGTAAGATTTGACGGAAGAGATTTGCGAGTTGTAGGTCGGGTAGTAAGGTATAAAACGACAGTGCTTGGACGATTTGGCGCTGACCAGTGGAAGTTGAGCCCTCTCAGGCATATCTCCTGAATAGCAGAACAGCTCGTTGTTCGGCGCCGAATTGGTGACTTTAATCTGTACCTATATAAATTAAAGCAAGTATTGAAACAACTGTTTTTAGAGCATCAAAACCGCCTTTCCCATTGACGATCACTATTTGTACGATTAATTTATTCGTTATATTTAATTGCATTTTAAAAAGTTACTACGTTCTGATTTCTTCCATGCCAAATCCAATTATGTGCTTTCATTTTGTATCTTTTTTAATAGAGATATGAGAAATGTATTTATAATTGTCCACTTTCCAAAGAATACTATCAAAGCGAGTGGCAATGCTTCAATTAAAAACATGTTTGATTTTAATAGGAAAAGGAAAATCTAATATATGTCAAATAGATAATTACGGAAAACTAAAACAACAGATTAGCACTATTTGTACAGGAATGAAAGTAATCTCTAATTTGGAATTATGACAAGTGTTCAATGTTCAAATGAATTTACTTTTAAGTGGTATAATGAAACGGTGTTACACTTTAAAATTTCGAGTATGACAAAGTTTACATAGGGACGACAGGCTAACAGAAAGTTGCAACTTTCTTTAGACCATAGAAATAACTGTACCATGCGGGAATCGAGCCCGCGACCCAAAACGCAGAAGCCAATCCTTTAGCCACTGCACCAACCGAGCTGACTTTAACAGATAAATACATAAATGTTCTCATAATTCGTAACTACTACAGTCCGTTAAAGTATCAAACGGTAATTCTAATTCGAAGTAACGCTTTATGTGAAAATATGCTAGTAAACATTTCGTTAAATAAAGAATCATGATAAAAGTAACAAATGTATGAGGACCCAAGCTTTATGCTCTTTAACCCTTCGTTAAGCGCGACGTCATATCACGCAATGGACCGACGTTATTTAAATAGGCAGGCCATTACGAAGCTGGAATTTCTGGAAAAAAATGTTTCGCAGTAAATAAGTCAGTAAAAAATAGCCTTATTACTCACTTTGACAGGAGATTTAGTGATTAAAAATATATTTTTTTAACTACGCATCACTAATAAGTCACTATTCTTGTTTTTATGGATGCAGGAATCAGTCTAGGTGCCAGTTATGCTGCCGTGAAGCAGTAATGTGCAAACGTTACTGTGTTTCGGTTTGAAGGGCACTGAAAGCTAGCGTAATCACTGGGCATATGAGACTTAAGAGCTGATGTCTCACGGTGACGAATGCAGTGTGGTATCACACAGAAATCTTCTAGGCGACACAGCATTTGTTATGGGCAGACGGTGCACTAACCATCAGGTGATCGTTTTGCTCGTTTCGTCACTTTAACAAATAAAAAAAAGGAAAATGAACACACCCCGGGTTATATAACTTAAGTTTTATTTAATTTCCATTGAGGATCTTTATATCTGTAATATAATAATATAAATATTTTTATTACATTAATGGCCTTTTTCTTAAAACAAAAATTGAATAAAATAGCATTTATTTGTAATGATGTGCACATTCTTGCAAATAAATTAAGATATCCCACTGAATATAGCATGGAAATGTCTGAACGATACGAGGGGTGATCCAAAAGTAATGATAATCAATAATAAACACAATGAATAAAATAAATAAATAAATTTATTTCTCAACATAGTCTCCTAGCAAGTCTATACATTTAGTCCATCTCTTTTCTAATCCTAAAATTCCCTTAGAAAAAAAATCTTTATCTTGACTCTCAAAAAAGTCCTCAACCGCGGCCATCACGTCGCTATCATCGTCAAATTTCTTGCCTCGGAGGTGTTCCTTGAGTCGTGGAAAGAGATAGAAGTCGCTGGGGGCTAGATCTGGTGAATAGGGGGGGTGTTCCACCAGCTCAAAGCCCGCTTCCTGAATGGCAGCCATGGCAATTGCAGCTTTGTGAACCGGTGCGTTGTCTTGATGGAACAGCACTCCAGCCCGCAGTTTGCCTCGCCTTTTCTCCTTAATAGCCTCCCGCAATCTTCTTATTTGTTCTGCATAGTAGGAGCCTGTAATAGTGGCCCCCTTTTCCAAGTAGTCCACCATGATTATTCCTTCAGCGTCCCAAAAAACAGACGCCATAACCTTCCCTGCTGAGCTTGACACTTTGAATTTCTTCGGCGTCGGTTCATCGGATCGTTTCCATGTCATCGATTGTTGTTTTGTTTCAGGATCAAAATGGTGGATCCAGGTCTCGTCCATGGTCACAAAACGTGACAAAAAATTATCCTTGTCTGCCTGGAACTTTTCGAGATTTGCTCTTGACATGTCGACTCGTTTCTTCTTTTGCTCGTCGTTTAACATTTTCGGTACCCAACGCGCGGAGACCTTTCTCATATGCAATTCGTTCGCAAGGATTCTTTGAATGCTGCCATATGAGATCCCTGTGACCTCAGCTACATGCCTGATAGTCACTCTTCGATCTTCCAATACAACTTCTTCAACTTTTTTCACATTTTCTTCAGTGAGGGACGTCGATGGGCGTCCTTCGCGGTGTTCGTCTTCCGTCGATGTTCTTCCCAACTTAAACTCCTTAGCCCAGCGTGCAACTGTGGAATATGGAGGAGAAGAGTCCCCTAATGTTTCCACCAAGTCGCTGTGTATGTCTTTGGTAGACATTTTTTTCAAGCAGAGGTATTTAATGACAGCTCTGATTTCGTGTTTTTCCATTTTGATGTTCACTCCTTGACAGTCCGTATTCAAATGAATGTAGCTCCCGGGAATCGTGGCCTATTTATATGATTTTTTTTCCCTGAACTAGTGGTTAACTGAGTAAGTGACTGAAATTTTTTTGTATTTTTGTGTGCACTAGAAATAACTGATTATCATTACTTTTGGATCACCCCTCGTATGTCTGTAGTGAAACGCCATTTCGATCAAGACTGTTTTATTATCCATCTTCAATCATAACAATAATTTTATAACTATTGTACCTACAATACAGAATATACTCGTACTACATCATCCTCCTTTTAAAAGATAGGAGTTGTAGACATTGCATATTAATAATTAGCATAATATAATAACATTATTAATTACATTTTTTTTAACGTTTCAATTAGTAGTGTTTATTAAACTAATAAATACGTAATTCTTTAATATTTATCGACATGTATAAATATGTTTATTTGTGTAACGATTATCTTTAAATAGCTAACAATTGCGTATAATAATGAAGTTATACGAGTTTGAATATAGGCATTTAATATACACCAACTCATTCCGGATATATTTTTTTAAATTTATTCTTCGCAATGACAGCTGCCGGTCTTACGTGGCGTTTAATTAAATTATCACCGTTATGAGAAATGGTAGACTGAGCTGCGAATGTGGTGGTGTTACCGTTTTTATTCTTGGGGGAATCCCTTTCGGCGCTCGACCAGACGTAGACCACACCTGGCCGAGCTGAATCCGCTCGAGTAACACATTTGTCACCACTGCCGTTTGCTATGCCGGCAGCGGGACTTCCGTTAATACTCGTACTAACATTAATTAGATGACGCCTATTGCGCTATTGAGGTAAATGCTATATTACCTCTCGCGTCAGTGACAAAATACGATCTCGGCTGTGGGGCGCGCGCCTGCACACGGGCGCGTTTTCGTTGACTTCCCTCAACGGTACTTCCTGCTCGGTCTGCAGCTTTGTCAGAGGCTTGGAGTGCTGGTCATACCTAGCCTTTGCCTTGTATTGTTTTAGTTTAATATTTTTATAATCGTTTGTGTTGTCGCGATAAGGCTGTAGTTTATCTAAGTGTATAGGGAGCCGTGTTAAATTAATCTGTCGACCCATCAACGGTTCTGAAAGAGATGCAATGCTATCACGCGGAGTTGCTCTAAAATTCAATAACCCTAAATAGAAGTCAGTACCTGACTCCAACGATTTTTTTAGCATTTCTTTTATGGTCCTAACTGTTCTCTTACTGCGTCAAAATAAAATATAACATATATACATAGTTTTTACAGTAAGAGGACCTATCTGTATGAAAGCTAAGCAAAAACTAGAATTAGAAAATGAAAATAAAATGACATAACGTAACATACTTGATTATAAACAGTGTGTTTCAACTGGTGGTAGGATTCCCATGCAGGAATCCGTCTGTAGTGTGAAAACATTTTTTTTTCGGTTAGAAGGGCACTTAGAGTTAGTGTAATCATTGGGTACATGAGACTAAAAAACTGATGTGTCAGGGTGACGGGCGCAGCGTGGTGTCACGCAGAAATGTTATGGGCAGACGTTGCACTTACCAACAGGTGAACGTTTTGCTCTTTTCGTCGCTTTAACTAATAAAAAAAAGTTGTGCGTTCGAAGGTGATGCACATGCAATTCTAAAAGTTAGTCTATTTATTTCAGCTGAGAAGACTGAGGCAAACAGTTTTGATTGAATCATTAGCAACTAAGCATATTCACGGGCTACACTCCATTTTCCTTAAACTATGAAATGACTGATAGGATTGCTATGTAGGAGTCGGTCTACGTCGGTACCACTTCAGTGCGAGTTATTTTGCTGTCAAGGAGTAATGTGCAAACATGACTCAGCTTCGGTTTGAAGGATACTGCTAGATAGTGTAATTACAGGGCATATGGGACTTAAGAATTGAAGTCTCAGGGTGACGATCGTTGGGTTGCGCCACACAAAAATATTCCGGGTCTCACAGGATTTGTAATGGCCAGACGTCGCACTTACGCTTCGATCAGCTCGTCTCGTCGCTATCTCCATAAAAAAAATACTGGAAGTGAATTACCTTGCATGTGCGTAATTGGCGTGTACCTGTTCGAATCCCAGTCGGAGATAACATTTCTGCTAAAACCACAAATAATGGCTTTCGGGTCTGGCTGTCTTGTGACTGTCCTCGTGTTTCTGTAACTGCCCCCTAGCTTACCTCCGACGTCGGGCGTCTGTTCGTGCATACACTTTGACACTTTAATATCTCCTGCGCAGTTGATAGCTCCCGACAATATTCGGAAGTCGTTGCCGTGGTCGAAATCGACCAGGACATGTTATAGTAGAAACTTTCTAATTTTCCCTAGAGACCCAAAAAGCTTACAGAATATTTCTGTCATGGTTTTAAAACACATTCTTAAAATTTAGAACCTACTTTTGAATTTAAGTAAGGATGTAACCATTACTCCAGAAATATAAAATCTTTATCGGAAAGAATGAGAACGCGAACAGTTTTTTGTGATTTTTTATATCGCCGTGAGCTTTGCTTTTACGTTACATAACAGAATTGTTTGTGCGCTTTTGTTTGGATTACAGAAAACACAAATACTAGATGCACAATATAAATAAGAAAATGGAGAAGGCACTGAGAATAATCAGTATGATCGAAGTATAATCGAATCAGTATTATTGAAGGTTTTTCGAAAGTCTCATTTACTCAGTACTCATTTTACAGATGAGTAATATGATAAATATTATATTGTCGCAAGTTACTATAATTATCATATTAAAACCTATTAACCTTTACATGACGCCACCTCTGTAATAGTTAGGTTGACCTTTACGTGTCATGATACTAATGGCTGAAATACGCCCAAGTTAAAACATTTAGAGACAGGTTTAACTAAGATAATCGTTGTAATGTTTTTATTATTGACCTATTTGACAGGGCTACTAAGTGATGGGTTCTGGAATCGTATGCAAGCGAAATCCTATATTAGTAAACATATAAACAGTTGGTCTTCGGATAGGGATTTATGTAGATTCTCTGACCCTACTATTACATAAGCGTGATTTCGGATTAGAAAGCAGATAATGAGCGAGTGATTTGCGTTTACTGTAATTCTTAGATACCACGGCAAGGGATGACCGCATAACCTTGAGGTCAGAGTACCTGAGTACTGCGCCGCGGGTCCTATGTTCGACTCGCAGCCGAAACAACATTTGTGTAAGAACAGAAATTATTGGTTTATGTGTTTGATTTTACATCCTAATATCTCTGATACTACATCCTAATCTACTCCCCCGGTGTTACATAAGGGACGGGTAAGGTGAAGCAAGTGAGAGCCTCTGTACGAGTGTATGCGTAAACCTCTATTTGTGGCCAGGGCTATCTTCGTCCTTGCTGGGGCCCTAAAACTCACCTTTTGGGGCCTATGCAAAACCAACGTTAATGAAACCAACACAATATACTTTTGTTTGGGGCAGTCCCCAAATTTCTTATGCGTTGTAAATTATTTGTTGCACTAAGAAACAAATGAGTATTTTTTTTAAATTTATTAATTTCGAATATAATGCACATATAGAAAAACTTTGCGCTGTCTACGTGCTGTTTTTGAGAGTCATAACGAATCGTCTCGTAAGCAGACTTGATGACTTCCAGCCTCCCGAACAAGCCGGATTCCGAAAAGGCTATAGTACCAAAAACCACATACATACCCTTCGCCAGATTGTACAAAAGACCGATAAGTACAATATTCCGCTATGTCTGGCGTATGTGGACTATGAGAAAGCCTTCGATTCCGTCGAAATTTGGGCGGTGCTAGAGTCGCTTCAGCGGTGCCGAATTGACTGTCGGTATATCGATGTGCTGCAGTGCTTGTACAATAAGGCTACGATGGCTATCCGAGTACAGAACCAGAGTACGAAACCGATCCAATTGCAGAAAGGTGTAAGACAGGGTTATGTAATATCCCCGAAACTCTTCACCGCTGCATTGGAAAATGTTTTCAAGCTACTGGACTGGAAAGGATACGGTATCAACGTCAATGGCGAATACATCACTCACCTTCGATTTGCCGACGACATAGTCATAATGGTAGAATCGCTGGAGGACGTTAGCGCTATGCTCAGTGACCTCAATAGTGTCTCCCAACGGGAAGGTCTTAAGACGAACATGGACAAGACGAAGATCATGTCTAACGTCCATGTCACACCTATACCGGTTATGGTTGGGAACACTACGATCGAAGTTGTCGACGAATATGTATACCTAGGACAGATTGTCCGACTAGGTAGGTCCAACTTCGACCAAGAGGTCAATCGACGGATCCAACTCGGCTGGGCAGCGTTCGGGTCGGGTGACGCAGTTTGTCACATCTTCTCGTCGAGTATACCTCAATGTCTCAAAAGCAAAGTTTACAACCAGTGCGTGTTGCCAGTCATGACATACGGAACCGAGACGTGGTCCTTCACTGCGGGCCGCTTGAGGAAGCTCAGAGTCGCTCAGCGAGCTATGGAAAGAGCTATGCTCGGAGTTTCTCTGCGATATAAAATCCGTAACGATGTTATCCGCAGCAGAACTAGAGTAACCGACATAGCCCTAAGGATTAGCAAGCTGAAGTGGCAATGGGCCGGCCATATAGCTCGGAGAACCGATAACCGTTGGGGAAGAACGGTTCTCGAGTGGCAACCTCGTACAGGCAAACGCAGTGTAGGGCGACCCCCCACTAGATGGAGCGACGACCTACACGGTTTTGCAGGAAGTCGATGGATGCAGGTGGCTCAGAACCGTGATTTGTGGCAATCTATGGGGGGGGGCTATGTTCAACAGTGGACTATGGTAGGCTGAAACGACAACGATAGAAAAACACTGATTTGCGGCATTGCAAGGCCCCCATATGACTGGGGGCCCGTACCCCAAGTGCTCTTAGGGTGCTGCTTGTGTTACTATAATAATTGCTGCGCAGTTGATAACTTCATACTGTATTCGAAAGCTGTAGTCGTGGTCGAAAATCGGCAGAAGTATATCATCATCACTTTGGTACCAATATTTATACTGCGCCTATAACTGCTACAGCCGTGTGGTAGCGACCTAATAGAATATACCACCCTATCTCATCCCGTGGGTGTCTTCAAAGTGACAGAGGGAAAATAATATAAAGCAGGAGAGGGGCAGCAGCATCTTCCTGTAACATCTGAATAAATAAACTGCGGTTGTCAACCCGCGTGCCAAGCGTGGCAACTATGGCAAAATTCCCCCAAAATTAGAGCTACAAATTTCTGTGGCAATCTATGGGGGAGGCTTATGTTCAACAGTTGACTAGTGATACGCTGAAATGATGATGATGATGATACAACTGCTTCTTAACATTTTCTTGTCACGTCTGAAGAAGCTGACCACGGGAAATTCTTTATCCCTTAGCATTCTTGCCCGGTACATTGAAATGAATCATTATTAAAACCTTAATAGTACGTGTATAGATTTTATTCTTCTATAACACGTAATAAATGTATTTCTCGCAGCCGGCTGATACTAATGTTAAAAGTTATTAGTTCCTTAATTTATTGTATCGGGAAACTTCGGGTAATTTCTTTTATTGCTTGGCTGAGGTATAACAGAAATAACTAGTCTACAGAAGAGCCAATTACATACACAGAATGTCACCGAGGCTACGCGCGTTATATAGTATTTTCATTTTTATAAACATAATCGTTGGTTCGTATGTCAATGACCGTGTAACTTCTGAGCCACTTGACCGATTTAGGTCATATTCACACAATATATTTGTTTCGTTAAGACGAGAGTTTTGATAGTTCATAACTTTTTTTTATTTGATCGGTCGGTCAAGGCAATTATTTCCAATATCCTTGGCTCTAAGTCTAAAGTTATTAACAAATTCTGTATGTATAGACTAAAATAATTTATGTCAACAATATACATTGGATTATTTAAAAAAAGAAAATCACAAAAACTGGTATCGATAGGTGGCGCTGTGGTAAACACTGTCATCCCGTACTACGGATCGTTGATGAGATATTTTTTTACATTATGATATACTTAAAGTTACATACTTAAATGTAATTCAGTCACCTACAGGAAAGGGCAGAACAATGTCTATCGAGCCAGCCTGTAATTTTATATTACATTTTGTTGTATATAATCCATAAAGCTGTTTTGTTACCGCGTAAGAAATGCTGCCACACTGTCTCATTCCAAGGATCTAGTAAAAGTCGACTTAAAGTATGGCGTACAAACGGCGTACTAATCTCGAAAAATGTCAAACGTAAAATCGACAAACCGGTGACGTGCAACAGCGTGTAAGGTGCTAGGAGTTTAGTACTGCGATCGCCAATTCGCCTATGAAGTGTGGCGATTACGGTAATTCTCCCTTCTTGGGAGTAACCTACGTCCTGCAGTAGATTGTTAACAGGCTGATGACGAAGATGGTGAATTAGTGATAGGATTATTATGAAGGAATCCGTCTAGGTAGGCAGTAGTGACATTACTAAGTTTTAGAAGTGAGAGCTATTACTAGACATATGAGACTTAAGAACTGATGTCTTAGGGTGACCGCTGCAATGTGGTGCTACACAAAAATGTTCTGGGTGACACAGCATTTGTTATGGGCAGACGTTGCACTTAACATTAGGTGAACGTTTTGCTCGTCTCGTCCCTCAAAAACTTAATCTCTATTAAAGAGAGTTACTGAGATGTTCAGTTTTATAATAATTTCGGTATATTTCAGTAACTTTAACTGCTTAATTAATTCAACGCAGGTTAAGCTTCGAGATAAAATTTATTATGTTAGAATTTGTTATAATAGAATACATATTTTTTTTAGGTTAAAATGCTCCACAAAGTCAAAAACAACCCCACTGTTTTTGAAGTGTAATTATAAATATATAAATCGATATTGTTAATTATAAAAGTGAATGTTTGGTAGAGTTTACAGTAAAGTTCAAGAGGAGGCCTACTTACAAACAATGAATTATCAACACATAAAATTCATATTGCGTCTTCAACTTGCTCATTTCTTGCCACCGCTATTTTTGTGTGTGATCTTTTTAATCCTCGTTATTGTTGTTCATAAAAAAAATCCTTTAACTTATCCCTCTTCTAAGCACGGGCTGCATCTTCTTTTGATAGGGTTTTGAAGTCGGAAAGCAGGGAAACTACACAAAATAGACATTTTGCGATGCGAAATAACAATCAATATATGACGAGCACAGGCCTCTATTTATTTTTGAGTGGATTTTGTAGCCGGGATGAGTCAGCGAAACTGCTTCCTTTTTGATTTTTTAAACGCCGTTCAATTATTTTTAAAATTTCAAGACATGCTGGCTGCCTTACACTGTTAGTAAGTGAGTAGACAGTAGTTAGTAAGTGGATTGTTTCTTTCTATTTTTTTTTTGTTTTTTATTATTTTATGTCTCTTTCGTATAAGGAGTTTATGCATAATCAAAAAACCTTTTCTATTCTATTTAAGTGAAAGCACTGATATCGAGACCAAGTCACTCTGCCAGGTACTAAGAAATCAAGCCCCCTAGGCCTATTTACACTAGGATTTATCCTGTAATGTGAGGGCATTTTGTAGACATACCACTTTATACACAACCAAACCTTAAAGCAAAAAAATATCTGTTAGTTCCGGCAGGGATGAGCCCAAAACCCGCGATGTAGAAGTCCGGTTCTCTGAGCACTAGGGCATGCGATCGTTCTGCGTGTTTTTCGTTTAGCATTTTTTAATTGAGTTGTTCTGCCGCATGTTGGAAGCCAGTTTTTCCAGGCATTTGTCTCAGTCAGTACTTACGACACCGTATGAAGGGTTTGGTTGACAGACTTTCTTACGCTGCAACCACATTTATATATAGTTTTTGCTCAATGGATATAAGAAATAAAATATAAAGGACACACACAGACAGCGACTCAAAAAATTCCTCAAAAAAGTAGCACACAATTCGGTCATTATTTAATTGAAATTTAATTGCGTCAAATTGGAAACAAACTCAAAAACGAGGAATGATGTACTGGGCATAGATATAATTATTTTTTATTTAATCGGAATTTGTAATCTTAATTTTTGATCGATCAACGACGCTTTTTATGGAACTATGTATCTTGGGTTTATTTAAACGGTACCCGGTGAATAATATATTTTTACCAGTCCGATAATCGGATTTTGTATAAGGACGACAACGACGTTACAACATAAATTAGAACATTTATTGGCATAATTTCGAATCGCAACTGCTCCGGCGCTGCGGTAGGTGTAGCTCCTCCGCCCTTGTGTAATAAAGCGCAGGCACCCAAGTTCGCATCCGTAGCGAAGGCGGCCAGGGCTGCCCTGCCCTCAGTCCTTCCCTAGAGCTTTAGTATAACACATACCACGACGCGCGACCGCCGTAGAGAGCGGCGCAGTCGACAATCACACCGCGTACACACGATACACCCGTGTTCCAGGACGGTTTCTCACCGCCCAGAGTTACCGCAGCCTCCCTCGGACGGTCATAAGACGACTTAAAATCATTTTGAGATATTATAAATCGCGCAATCACGCAGCGAACGCGACAGTCCGAATTTAGAGATTTTTGTAGCAGTTTATTTATGTATTTACGTTCGGGTTCAACCAAACCTGGCACGTTCAGTTTTGTGACAGTTTTCGTATGTGAGGAAAAACTCTGTTCTGATTTAAACAAACATTTAATTTATACATTTTTCAAGTCCCTTCCCAATTTATAATTTATAATTCAAATAACCGGACAAATATGTATACCTACACTGTTCATTTACTCATGGTTTGATTCCTATGCAGGGATCAGTCTAGGTGGCTACCACCGCAAGGTCAGTTATTCTGCCGTCAAATAGTAGTCCTAAAAACAATAAATTCATAATTCAAATAATCACACCCGGACCAATGAGTATACACTATTCGAGTCGTGTTATTTACTCGTGGCATGATTCCTATGCAGGAATCAGTCTAGGCAGTAGTGCTCAAACAATACCGGTTTGAAAGACACTGATAGCTAGGGTAATTAATGGGCATATGAGACTTAACAACCGGTGGCTCATGGTGACGGGAGCAGTGTGGTGCCACACAGAAATGTTCTGGGTGCACATGGTGCATTTGTTGCGCCGGGTTAACATTTGCTCGTTCGTCACATTTTTCCTGTATAAAAAATCATACCGATAATAAATATAATAAATAAAAATAATAAATATCAAAACTGTAAGGAACCTTAAACGAAACTTACAAATTATCAACGGTCGTAATTGTTACTGTATTTGGGTCTGAAGGGCACTGAGAGATAGCGTTATCACTAGGCATATGTGACTTATGAACTGATGTCTCAGCGGGTCGGGTGCAGTGTGCCATGGGCGGCTCGACTCGTCATTACCTTCATTAAAATAAAATAAATATAAATATTTCGGAATAAAGCCCCAATACCGAGGCACTTAAAGCTCCTATTGTATATATGTATTTATATTACGTACGTGAAACAGTGGGAAATCGCTAGCGCTGGTAAACGAATTGTTATAGTTTGTTATGTTATAGTGCCAATAACAGTAAAACCGAAACAATTCATTCTCCTAATTTGCTGTTTATACGCTTTAATTTGCTATTAGTAAATGTATACATCCAAATAAATAATTTATTTATGCATTAAGCAATAAACAAACTTCCTTGTTCTCGAATCAAAGGCCATGAATTTTTATGCTTTTCACTGTAGTAACACACATTAGTTTCGATTTCAAACTAAATTATCGTTTACAACGTCACTAGCTGAAGCACATGCTACGTCCGTGTGGGTTTAAGCTTATTAAAAATACCGTGAGTGATTTTTCGGAATATCCGTATCCGTGTCCAGGATGCAAGCTGTCACTGTGCCGAATTTCGTTAAAATGAGCTCAACGATTGAGCCGTTAAAAAGTAACAAACGGACAGGAGGACAGAGATAGTTACTTTCGCATTTATAATAGTAAGTATAGATAGTATGGAAATATAGACAATAACTGTACTATACGTAATCTATTAAATTCAATAGTGGTTAATGTTGATTCGTAGACACCGTAAGTGCAACTGATGGTTTCCTGTTAGAACTCGTACAAAAGACAGAACTACGAACTACTTTTAGTAAAAACGGAGGGCAGTGGAGTGCAGTCCTGTAAAAAGTAAAAATGTAAAGACTTTTTGATTTAGCTATTATCATATTATTTTGTAGCGTACAGCGGGGTAACTGCCCCAGTTTACTTCGAACGAACGCAAGCTTTTTACAAATGATGTATGTCATTTACTTTATTAATATTACTATTTCTCTGGTATTGTAGATGTTCATGGGCGGTGGTGATCACTTACCACCAGGTGAACCACTTTCTGGCTTGCCCAATCTTCTATAAAAGAAAATTGCGTAAAAATGTCTGTAACTACAAACTACGTAACAAAATCATCCGTGACCAAGCAAATTAGCATAATACGGAACCGTGTATACTTACTCTTGATAATTTCTCACCCCATCTGTCGCCTAATACAATTTTTGATAAGAGAATTCACTCTAACCGTACTTGGATATTGAGTACAACATTCTTATTTCTCATAATAAGCGTGATAGTAGTCCACTGCTGAGCATAGGCCTCTATCAAAAGGCAGGTATTTGAAGTAATCAACTCGTTAGGCGATATGTTGATTGCAGTACAAGTCGCCTCACTAATTCTGCTCGAGATGGTAACTCCACGACCGGTCGATTCTTAAAACACTCACGAAATGACTGCGACGAAACCAATTTATTTATTTGCCAATGCAAATGTTGCAAATTTTGGAAATGTTGGCCCAAAATTCGAGGACCAAGAGGCCTTACTAGGCCTCTTGAATATCGTCTACCTGCCTACTGGCAGGTATACTGATCACTAGGTCACGAGATCGTCTAAAGATAACAAAGAGCGAATCGAAGCCAATCGCTCTGTCGAAATCAGCTGTGGTGGTCGTGGTTAAACTACTCATTAACTAAATACTTTTCTTAAAATTCAAGACTTAAGTAACAAATAATTCCGCTTTACCAACTCGAATAAGCAACGGAAACTAATTTAAATATGTAAATGCGGGAAGAAATTCCGTAGAGGTGTATCAGAGTGATGGTTTACAAATTGAATTTCACGCCCGCGACAAGGAATAAACTCAAACGATGTGCGCCAGTGTTTTACCGAAGAGGAATCGTTTGTGAATAAGTCGCACTTTGTATTTAATAAAGCAAATTAAAGAAATGTGGATATTTTTATGTTCTTATTAGCTGGCTAGGCAGACGATATTCTTTCCAGTAGGTAACGTGATGAGTTTGATACCTGATGATGTTGATAATAATGGTATGATTCCCTTTGGGAATGAGGTGATCGGTGCCAAGCTACGAGTATTTCTACATTTTTATAATAATGCAATTGTACATTATTAAAAGAGGCCTTTTTGCGAAAGTTAAATAGGAAAAGAAAGACGAAAATGAATAAAAAAATCAATAATTATTATGTAAATAATAAATGTAAGTTGAATAAAAATTATTCTATTCTATTCCTGAATTCTACCACCAGTAAATTAATTGTAAATTATTGTTAACAAAATGATGACCTATGCATTATAAATTTTAAATAATAGGTATTATATCTTATATTTTTTTTAAAGGTACATAAGTTATTTATTTTATTTTTCTCAATCTAAAATTTCTTCACCATTTCTGGTATTGACAAATAAGTGGATTGATTGACTGAAATAGAAGGTAAAAAAACTACACAGTTTAAATTTATTTTATTGATATTCAGCTGTAATACAATGACATAATTACACGCTCACCTACCCTGTATTTTATTTCGTATCGCACCACGACTAATGGATGTGATTTTCTTCTTTTGTCCTGTTTTTTTTGTTTATCAGTGTCCACCTCGTAAACTCGGGTCCCGAGTCATTTTTCATAATTGCCGAGTAATGACAGTCATTTAAGTCAGCTTTGTTTCACTGAAAAACGATAGGAGGGGATATTATGAAAACGGCCACATTTCTGATTATCAAACAGTGATTTGCTTTTAAAAAATGCGCCATTATTTGCCTTCCTTTCTCCCACCTGTTTACGTATTTTCTGTCCAGCATTTTCGTTAATGTTTCGTGACATTTTCCTACTTGCTTATGCTTTTATCTGTTGGATATTTTTAATGATATTTTATTACATATTGTTATACGTAATAAGGCTTCGGATAGACGCCAACATTTTGAAACAATTTTCCTATTTCTTATGTATCCTTTACTAGATGTACTGGCGACTTCACATTGTCTTTCGCATGAGCTTTTGGATTTGTTTAGAATGATTATTAAACATAAATCTAAGTGAAGCATTAACAAATATAACAATAACAGGTTTTCTAGATCTCATTTAAAAGCAACTTTTGGAGAAAGTTCTTTGTCCGATAGTCTATTATCCTTAGCCTTTTCCGATATATACCATATTACTCGCTGAAGACCGCAACTAAATCTAATTTTTAAAAATATCGTAGGAACTCTTTGATGTACCGGAACAAAAAGTATCCTATGTCCGTCTCCAGGATGCAAGCTATTTCTGTGCCAGAAGTTTGGTCATTATTGGTTCATCGTTGAGCCGTGAAAAAGTAACAAACAGGTAGAGGGACAGAAAGAGTTGTTACTATGGCCTATGACAAAGTTTTCAATAGTAAAGGTTTATTATATTGTAGACGGCGTTCTGTAGAAAACGATTGAAAAATGTTCATAACTATCGAACTAGTGAAATAAACACGATGAAACACAGTCTGCGTTGGTCGTAGAGTTATTATTTATAAACTAGCTGATGCCCGCGACTTTGTCCGCGTGGATATAGGTTTTTGAAAAATCCCATGGAAACTGTTAGATTTTCTTGAAAAAAAAATATCCTATGTCCGTGTCCAGGGTGAAAGCTATCTCTGTGCTTTCCTCACGATCGGTTAAGTGGTTGAAAAGTGAAAGGTAACAAACCGACAGAGGGTTGTCCCTGAGAATTACTTTCGCATTTATAATATTAAGTAATGATTAAGAGAAATACTTGGCTTAATTTCTATAGTTTTTCCGATTTTACGCAGGAACCCTAAACATTTCTGAAATAAAAAAGTAGCTTAGATTGCTCTCTAAAAAGTCCCCTCCAATGATAGTCCCTCCAAAACCGATTCAGCTGTTTCAGTGATTAGCCCGGACAAACAAACAGACAGAGACATGATTTTTAAAAACACGTGTTTTTTGAAGAAATATTTATTGCGAAATCACAGACAGACCGAAATTCACTCCAATTTTATTTATATGTATAGGTTAGGTATAAGGGAAAGACGTAAAAGAAAGAACTATGAATGTTGTGAACCACTTATTAAGATATTAAGAGAAATATTAAAACTGTCTCTTACTAAAAGTGAGACACTTATTAAAATATCCTTTCCCGCGGTTGAGAAAAGTGAGCTACGTGTAGCCTCTGCCTACCCCTTGTATCGGAAAAAGGCGTGATTATATGTAAGTATGTATGTATTCAAACTGCCATGAACGAAAATAATGATGACCAAACGCAAAATTAATCCGCGCGTAACACATACATCGTAATAGCCTAAAATTTTTCAGACTTTACGCAGAAACCCGAATGTTTCCGAAACAAAAAGTACCTTAGATTACTCTCTGAAAAGTCCCCTAACCGTTAATTAAAGTTTCTGAGATTAGTTGGACAAACAAACTGACAGACAAAAATTTAAAAACGTGTGGTTGCGTTTTGGTACCATGCAAATTATATTTTTTTTTATCTCATATGTATTAGATGAGTTTAAGAAAAAACTTTATTGCGAAATCACTCTATTAATATATTAGAATTTTAATTTGTACATATTTACAACACAATACCACCAGTAAACCCAAACCAACTAACCTATAATCATAATTAATAACCCTACAATTATTAAAAAATTAACTAATTAAAAAAAATTAAGGATGAATTCCCAAAGTTTGTGCCAATAGCTATGAGCAATAAACATTTATCCAGACTATTCGATCAATAACATACAGAGTTTTGTTGCACCCACAGATTTAAAGACAAATATTTGATATCATTTCGGTGATGTTTTGCTGCTAGCCGTTGTGGCTTATAAAGCTTTATCGGATTCGGATAGCTGTGCTCAAAGGCCCAGCCAGATTTGGTTTAACCGAAACTTGTATACATAAATAGAGCTTCATAGTACAGCTGAACTTCCGGGCCAGGTGAAAACATTTTAAAAAATCTGTCTCTAAGTCATACAACGGTAATTTACACAACAACGCCATCTATTGATAATGCTTATTAACTTTGTCGGCGAAAATACGTAATTAACTATTGTAGTTATATAAATCATTATATTCTTTGTAAGAAAATATATTAATATGTTTACATTTGCTGTGTTTCAAGTTCAGGTGTTAGTTTAATACCATAGAACTTTATTTTACATATTTTATTACCATTTCTCAGATTACTTAATTGACTCATGAACGTTCGTAAACTTCAAATACTCATAACTTTTTATAGAATAAACCGATTTTAATAAAACAAAGACTAAATGTTACAGGAAGATACCCTCAATGATTTTCTTACTGTGTCTTTTGATTAAATTTAGTAGGCGTGATGCGTTCACAAGCAAACAGACAGAAAGACAGACAGACAGACTTTTCTAAAAACGATAGAAATGTATTTAAATACTTATTTTTAGCGTCCCTCAATCATTTATTTCCCAAAATTTTTAAATGTACAGACACGTGAAGTTTACAGATTTATTATATGTATAGATTGTTTAAAACTTATGTCAATAATAGTTCCCAACACATAGTAAGCTTCCTTTCATTTTTGAGAAGATTTTGGGACCGAAATAGTCCACCACGCTGCTTTAAAGTGGATTAATGGACTTCGCAAGTGATCAAAATATTTTTATCTCTTAAACGAAGTATAATAGATATGAAATATTCATCACCCTTAGTGAGTCCCGTAGTTCTGTAAGTTAACTCGTAAAGTGTAGGAAAGAGGGAATAGTGCAATATTGTACCATGATTTGATGGAAGTAGGCAAAGAAAAAAAACTTATAAGCTTTACCCTAATTTAACTACTATTATTTAACCAATAACTAATATTTTAAGATACCAACATTATTTTTTCCATTGCGCGCTTTATACGGCTAAGTTTATTACATCATCATTGGCCTTGCCATCTTGACAGACAATGAAAGTAGTGTCTATGACGATATTTACAAATTAGTCAGACCTACACACCTTTCAATGGCTGTACAAGCCTAGGCTTAAACGGCACACATGACAAAGACACTACACATGACACAGACACTACACATGACACTAACACTACACATGACACAGACACTACACATGACACAGACACTACACATGACACAGACACTACACATGACACAGACACCACACATGACACAGACACTTCACATGACACAGACACAACACATGACAGACACTACACATGACACAGACACTACACATGACACAGACCACAGACAGCGCAGTATTGCAAAGCGCTCGGTGGCGGAGACGGATTCGAATGGAGCTGGTGACGTTTAACCGTTTTTCCGCCAGATTCTAAGGCCTTGCGTCGTCATAGATAGTACGACCTTCATACGTCATGTCTGGTCATGTCTCGCTAGTAGCCTTGTAGCACAACAATGGTTTCCCTATGACTCAGTATGCGCCATTTCGTCAAGTAAGACACGCGACGAGATCGATCCATGCGATGCCCATGCCCTAGCCACCGCAGGCGACGTTGCTTAACCCATGCGGTGAAACTAGGCAGCTGTGCACTTTCAACGACACAGTTTATTTTACTGGATTACAAAACATCCTAATTTCAATAGCGAGGGTGCTGAGTACCACAGGCTTGAGATCCTATAATTAATAAAGTTAAATACAAAGCCACAAATACCACTGCAAGACTTCAAGACACTGGTTGTGAGTAAATCACACTAAATAAAGGGTCGGTAATGTGTTCTCCTAGCCGATTTCGATCACGGCGACAACTTCCGAATACTGTCGAGAGCCATCAACTGCGCAGGAGATAGTATAGTGCCATAAGTGTACGCGCAAACACAGAGGCACTCTCTCGTCCCAACCTATCCGCGCCCGATGTAACGCTGATGCGATAAGATCGGAGGTCGGTAATATTTAGAATCTAAAGGTAACTCGTACAGAAGCCCAAATGATAACTAAGAGAGCTAACTAAGCTTAAGAGAATCTACCACCCCATCTCATCCCGTGGGTGTCGTAAAAGTCGACAGAGGGAAAATGAAAACCGAAAGATGGGCAGCAGCATCATTCTGGAACATCTGAAAAAATAAACTGCGGTTGCCAACCCGCCTGCCAAGCGTGGCAACTATGGCAAATCCCTCCCAAAATGAGAGCTACAAACTTTTGGGGCAATCTATGGGGGAGGCCTATGTTCAGCAGTGGACTAGTGATAGGCTGAAAAGAAGAAGAAGATGTCAGCCCCTCTGTGAGCATGAGTGCTGTAACAGTAATTAATTCGTTTCTTAAATTACCTCATTAATCACGTGCTGGGCGGTGAACGAAAACATCTTGACTAAATTTTTGTAATTTTATTTATTTAATAAAAACTTTTACCCAAATTAAAAATTTAGGATTGATCTCCAAATCTTGCTGAGTTATGTATCAATATATTTATTAATACGGAATACGAAAACGCAATCCAATCAGATGTCTAAGATGACACACAATTAAAGAAAATTAAAAGCACAGCTGTTAAGTAATAAATTATGCGAACTCGTGCAAAACAGTTCCTCTCATTTTCCATCAAACAGGAACACAACAGAAAAACATCAAATTATGTTTATTTATTGTGGAAACTGACGAGACGAGCAAATCGTTCAACTGATGGTAACTATAAATATGCCCATAATAAATGCTGTGTCAACCAGAACCTTTCTGTGTGGTTCCCCACTGCGCTCTCCACTCTGAGAAATCAGTTCTTAAGTTTCATATGCTCAGTAATTACACCAGCTACCTACCCTTTAGACCAAAACACAGTAATGTTTGCGCGCTACTGCTTGACGGTAGAATACCTGTCACTGCGGTGGCGTAACTAGATGTATTTCTGCATATGTATACTACCAGTAAGATAGGTTTTGCATATTGCAAAGTATAACCAAAAAATATCTCAATAATTATTTACCTATTATTGTAATCGTTTATATATTTATGGGTATTGAAACGAATATTTAAAAATCAATACTGAATGTAAAGTGATAATGTTTGAGAGTCCCCAAAATGTCCGGCTTTCAATCAAATGTCACAAAAAATATCTATTCAAATAAAGGTCTCAACCTGGTTACGGTAGGTTTTAATCCACGCCCTAAATTAGGTCACGCGCAACAATAAATAAGACCTTTAGAGTTGATATTCAGTGATTTACTCGTATTATAATTGATGATTTAAAAAAAATAGAAGTCTATAATTTAAATCCTCGTGATCGACAATTAGTCATGATAATGATGATGAATGAATTGCTGCAGTATTGAAAATACGGGAAAAACACAGTACATCCAGCACCCGGAAATCAAAAAAATAGTTTGAAGGTTTCAGAAGTTTGTGCTTTGACGAGGATTCGTACCCAGGGCCCACAATTGATGAATTGTATGTATGCTGGTCAAATATGGATAAGTATTAGCTACGCGGTTTTCAGTGATGGTTTCCTCAGAAGCAGCGCCAATACAAAGACACTTATAAATTCTTAATCCCAAGAATATTATGGCAAACTGTTGGAAAATTTCGATGCAGTCTTGGTGATAAAAGGTTACGGAAAAAAACATACAGAATTGAAATCAACTAATCAAAAAATCGCTTTTACTCGTAGAATTATGTCCGAAATCTCATCCCATATAAAGAGATGTTGAATATGTTACAATAGAAGATGACATAGAAGTACTATAATTTATCTTTCCAAAATCCGAGCTCGATCAGACGCTTGGCGCAAGCTCAAAATTTCATACAACGAGAGTGACTTGAGTTTGATTTCCGTTGCCGGTACCTCTAAAATTGTTTTGCAATTTGAAGTGCTGATTTACTACATGCTCAGCGGTGAAGGAAAATATCGTCTGAGGAATAAAAATATTTCGATGATAAGTGTAGTCAGCACGCACTGGAGCGGCGCGGCGGATTTTACCCGGCTCCAAAACCCTCTCAGGTATGAGACCTGTGCTCAGCAGTGTACTTTACTGGTGGTAGAATTCACATGCAGTGCTTATTCTGCCGTCAAATAATGGTATGCTAACACCACTGTGTTTCGATTTATTGAGCACTGATTTTAGTGTAATTACAAGGCATATTTGACCGATGTCTCATAGTGAATATCGCAATGCGACGCTCCACAGAACTGTTCAAAGTAATTTTCCGAGAAACGCTACAATGTTATGGGCAGACGAAACACTAACCATTAGCTGGACAATTTGCACGAAGTTGTAGATGTCGTTGAAAATCAGCAAGGGAGGTATTATGGCTTGTGGAGATAACCCCAGGAATAACCTAATTGCATTCTTATTGTTAATCGTTGAGGCTGGTGTGGTAAAAATGTAATTTTAAACCTTTATTGAATATATTGAATATATAGGTGGTTGCATCAACTCTGCATTGTATCCCACCAGCCGGATTAGGAATTCGCCTCTCTCAATTACGAATTTCAGCAAGAACACAGATGGGAAAGGAATAGAATAATTTAATTTACCCCAGGCTTTGACCCCTGGCACGGGGTCGATGCCCGGCTCTCTGCTACGATGATTTATTAACGCTTCTTTATTTATACAATATTTTAAAGCCACAATAAGCAAGAACACTTACCATACGTCATTATACATTTTATTTTTAACCGACTTCAAAAAAGGTGGAGGTCCTCAATTTGTCAGTATATATACGGTCACCTTGGAAATGAAGTTAACAACAGAGCTCTGTACAGTATATTTTTTGTAAAACGTATATTTTAGAAACTAATTACAACTCATTCATTCACAGTTTGGTATCCACGGTTTTTTATAACTTCACTGAAACGGTCTGGTATGTTATTAACGTACTTTTTATGGGCTTAGAAATAATTTTCAAATCTGAATTATGCCATTCATATATAAATGATGTTTGAAATGTTTCCATGCTGCCATGGGAACTTTCGGGTATTTTTCTGTTAAGATGTTCCCACAAATGCTCGTTCGGGTTTAAGTCCGGGCTTTGAGGAGGCCAGTCTAGGACTTGGTTTTCCTTTTGTGTTTCCCTTTTGTAATTCTTAGGCTACACGAGACTTATGTCTAGGATCGTTGTATTGTACAAAATAAATGTTTTTGTAACTATAATTTTTAATAACAGAAGTCTGAGCTGTCAGCAAGAGAAACTTACGCACTCTAGGATGAGACACTGTTACAGCGCAGTGCGATTTATTTTTGGTAGGTAGGCATATATATATTTATATATTTAAAATGGTTTTTCTTGTGTTGCGCAGTGTTATTATTCAATAAAAGTATTACTTTCTATCATTATTTCTTTCAACATATTTGACGCCCGTTAGATTGCCATCAATTATATTAAAGTTATCGACTCTTTTAGCGTCAAAACAACCCCAGATCATAACTGATTTTGTACCGCCTTGCTTCACCGTAGGTGTTAACAGTGTTTTCTTGAAAATTTCTCCAACTATTCTCCATACGTCTTTACGACGTTTATGTCATTTTATTTTAAATTTCGCTTCATTACTCAATACGTACATACATACATACATACATACAACACACCAAAATTCTAAAGGCTTGTTTTGTGATCTCTTGCTTATCTTTCATTTTCATTTTTTTTTAAAAACGAAGCCCCACAGTAGGATTTCTCCTGTGTCATGGGTGCGTTTCACAGACATAAATTTCACATGCACAAACACCCAGACCCGGAACAACTATATGTAGGCCATACAAATATATACAAATATTTGTCCCGTTTTTATCACAATGAATGATTGCTTTCGAGAAACTCTGCCAGCGAATCCATGATTATGGATTTTCTGCCGTATCTGAGTGAGCTGTATGGGAAAATAATACTGCTATCGCGAATGCGGTTGCTAATTGTGGTAACTGTAGCAAAATTTCTCAACTTTATATATGCCTATGTTTTGCAGTGAGTTATTTATAGGCTGCTAATGATAATAATGATATACTTTGTATGTGTGCACTACAATTATGTTGAGAATAATCACACTTTATTTTATTTTATTACTTGACTAAATTACACGAAAGTTCCAGACGAGATTCGCAAATTCTGCCCGGTGGGTGTTGTTTGATATTAATTTCGTTACAGCTGTGTTTGAATTAGATTTATATTATAAATATATTACAATTTATAATTTTAAATGAAATAACATTAGCGCCTTCTCAACAGCATTCGATTTATTTTCGGTTTACGTAGATATGACCACGATTTCTGTTATCGTTCTAAGCTTAAATTGCTTCCAAACAAAGGCGTGGCTACAGAATTTTGTTTCTTTTGTATTCTATTTCAACTGATCCAAAATCTCCTTCATATTTGGAAAATTACTTTGCCCCTTTTTATTCTACTCGTGACCGAGTACCTCGTTCCTTAAACAAATATAAGATCACGATCCCGCAGCATACTTCTATATTCTTTAGTTCTTCTTTTGCTTTGCAGTCTATACTGCTCTTGAACGCCCTCTCTCATCATCCCTCAATCCCTTATCATCGATGATGTCAAGATAGCTCCTAATAAGAACATGTTTAAAAGATTACTTCGAGAATATTATCTAAAGAAGGATCATATTTGAAATTTTTTTTCTTTCACTTTTATCTGTTTGTGTATGTGTGTATGTTATTTTATTTATATTATTTATGTATAGATTAATATTTATATATTGATAATATTTATATATTATTATAAGTAAGGCATCTTACTTTTAAATAGATAGCACCTGCTATTTTTTTTCACTATTAACCAGGGTTGACTGGTAGGGAATGCCACAAGGCATCAAGTCCGCCCATTGTAGCCCTTAGCTTAAGGTGTCAACAATAAAGAATAAATAAATAAACATTATAAGATTGGATGATTGTACTAAAAATCATTACTTTAAACAAGCCTTTATCAACACATGGGACGGAAATTTTATGCTAAATATATAAAACTTTCTCTCAAGAACCTATAATATATATAAATCACAAATAAATAATTCTTGATATTAAAAGAAAATGCGGTTTTTAAGATTGTTAAGGTAATTAACGGTTGTAAATAAAAGCATTACTTATGAAATTCGTTTCATGAATATGTTCAGGTATTGCGTTACGCTTTTGTTATTGAAACTTATTGTATAACATAAAAAGCATTTTGCTTGCATGGAGCATCCTCTTTCTATCTAAAGCGGAGAACACTTTAACGCACTCGACTCACTCTTTTGTTTTCGACGTTCTACCACAGATACTTTACAATGGGGCTACCGGGGCACGAGAAATTTATATTTAAACTGTCATTTATGTTTTTTTTTAAATCCGGAGTCAGTTTGCCGAAACCATAACAGCAGTGGTATAGAAAGGTATTTTGTCAAAATACGAATTAAAAATTAAATGTTTTAGTGCATTTCAGTTGATCGCTATACACATCACTTTATTTTTAATACGAAGTTTCATTATATTTTTTATGCCGTCTGAGGGCGAAGTTAAGAGAATTTTCCAGCCCATTTAATGTCGTGGGTTTCGACTAAAGGAAGTCCAAGGAAAACCTACGATTGATGACGGATTCATCTCAATAATTTCAAACTAAATTTATCCAGACCGGCAATGGCTGCAGTGTCTATGTTGCAAACTATCTGTCACTGCGATCGCAAACCGCCTCCCTGACGTCATTATTACGGCAAAACCAAGCTGAAGCTCGGGATAGGCCTATGTCTTTTTATAGGAAAAAGTCAGGAGATAAAACCTAATAGTAAGTGCAACATCCGCCCATAAAAAAATGCTGTGTAGTTCGGTACATTTCTGTGTGGTCACATGCATTCGTCACCCTGAGACGTCAGTTCTTAAGTCTCATATGCCAAGTATTTACGCTAGCCTTTAATGACCTTCAATCCGAAATATAATAATACGAGTATTTGCACACTACTGCTTCACGGCAGAATAATTGACATTGCGGTGATATTTACAAAGAACATCCTAAATACACTCACAAGCATTCGTTTTTTTTTTTATGTGAAACATAAAAAAAAAATCTGTCGTCCACGATCAATTAGTCCCGATAATTTTAAGTACCTATGCTTTATTTGTTCTTTTCTTTTGTAGAAATGAAACAAGATTCTGTAAATTCTCAAAGTATACTGTAACTTGTCTGTTTTTTTTACGTTAATAAACTTTCTTGGAAAAACAAAATGCTTATTTTGTTTTTCCCCCATTTGAAAGTAAATTCCAAAAGTAAGTTTGGTCATTTCCGTTTACTTCAAATAACAATGTTTAGTCATAAGCAAACGTAATTATATTTTTTATGCTTTGCTCAGTGAAACGCCTTTTAAGCTGTAGTTTTGTGATTTCAAATGTTCTTAATAAAAAAACTACAAAATACAAAAATATTTATTTCCATACAAATTCTGTAACAAATATTTTCATTGTATCCCTACCTGCAGCTTTAGTTTTTACTGTGTTGCAGCAATGAGTGTCTTCCCCAACATTATAGGTTCTTAAATGCAATACAAAATCACCATTTATATTTAAGATACGTGTAATGCAGTGTTTGTATGCTTGTGCGCCTTGTGTTAAATGTACGCTTACTTAACTCTGATTAATAGCTTTTCTATATTATCATAGTCATAATTTTGTAACAATTTAATAATTATACATTTTATGAAACGGGAGCTTATTCTTTTAAATTTTAATTGTGGGTTAAGATGGAATTTCTCACCAGTAACACTTTGCACAATCGTAGTAAACCTATGACACACTCCCAAAGCCTTTTAGGTTTGCACTAACAAGTAATGATCTGCCACTAAGGGAAGAGACTTAAAAAACGGGAATAAGATTTCTTATCCGCTTTGACACAGTCTGTATGTGGGAGCTCCAAGATAATTTGTGGTATATGATCACCCCAAGATATTTAATAGTTTTCACATTCCCCAATATTTTTTTTTGGCCAGTCAAGTTGCGGTGGCAAGGGAAGTTGTGTAGATTTTGAAATCTGTTGGTGATCTATTAACTTCAGATTATTTAAACAAACATATTTTGTTTTGATATATTTAATGTCAAAAGATTGTCTTCTAACCACGATATGACTTTAGATAACTCACTCTTCGCCATCTTGCATACCTACGACCATGTGGCGCTGTGAAAATAGCCCATTGTCAATTTTATGAGTTATGAAAAATAGATATGTAAAAACTGTTCAATAATGCATTATTAAATTTTATATACCAGACTGACTCTTTATTTTCTTACTATTATTTCTTTTAAAATTTTTAAACATTGCCCCACACAAAGATTTTTCCAACATTGTGGGTGCGTTTACGTCTGAATAAATTGCACATATAGAAACATTTAAACGCAAAAATACTATTGTTTTTCCGTTCGGAAATCGAGTATACAACGCGTTACTACAACATCAAATCGCATAGCCACTGCATCAATCGAGACATCGATGTGTGTTTAATATAATTTTAAGAAATTAAAAATAAAGTCAAAGATTTTTCTTTTCTCGCACAAAGTGATGAAACGAGCAAAACGTTCACCTGATGGTAAGTGCAACGTCTGCCATAACAAATGCTGTGCCACCCAGAAAATTTCTGTGTGACACTACACTGTGCTCATCACCCTGAGACATAGGTTCTAAAGTCTCATATGCCCAGTGATTACGCTAGCTCACAGTGCCCTTCAAACCGAAACAGCAATGTTCGCACACTACTGCTTCACGGTAAAATAACTGGCCCTGGGGTGGTACCTACCTAGACGGACTCCTGCATAGGAATCCTACCACCAGTAAAAGATAAAAGTTAATGAACCTAAAAAAAAATCTATAGCGTTAAAAGCGTATTACGTGTGCTATCATCCATTTGTGCCGTCATAGATTAAAAAAGGGAATAAACTTCTGTCACCCTATAATGGTTTACAAGTCACAGCTATAACGAGCGTCGGACTTGACACGTCTGGGTGTGGCTACGTTGTTACACAAAACAACAACGTTAAGTTGTCTGAACGAAAAGCGTAGGTAGATACGCAGCATAGCTAGCGTTAGAGAACGTTATTCTGCCGTGAAGCTGTAGTGTTGAAACATTAGTGTTTTGGTCTGAAGGGCACAGATAGCTAACGGAGTTACTCGGCATATGAGACTTAAGAACTAATGTCTCAGAGTGACACGCGCAGTGTGGACACAAAGAAATTTTCTGGGTCACACAGCATTTGGTCAGGGCAGACGTTACATTTAGGGTTACGATTTGCTTGTCCTTTAACTATATTCAATAAAAAAATTACTAGGGTCAATCTTTGTGTAATGTCACAGGTTACCCTATACGACAATCTATCCATTAAAAAGAAGAAGTAAGAAGAAAAAACCGGACATTATTTATTGAAATTCAATTCGATTTAAATTCCCGAATGCTTGCAATTACAATGGCTTACAACGTAAAGTATAAAGTGAGTTTTGATTTTTAGTAATTGTGATGTTGTCTTACACTTTATACATTATTAGCCGCTGGGAAAGTCAGTTACGACGTGACAAAAAATGGATTTTTAAAAAAAGTTTTTTTTTGCATCTAATGCGACTTTCAGTGTTAATCCTTAGCTGTTAGGCAAGATCAAGAGCTTATTTGTCGGAGCACGAAGCGGTAAAAATTACTGCTAAATTTTAAGAGCAGTAACTTAAACAAATAATTAATTATAATGTTTTTTGTGTACCAATTGCCTCTTCGGCTTCGTCAAATCATTTTCTCAATTATATAGCGATTTAAAAAAAAAAACCCTAAGTGTTACAACTGTACAGACCTTTTCGTGGTAGAAAGTAATACTAAGTTTCATATTGAAACAGAATATAACATGTTTGACGGTAAGGGCGAAGCTTACCATCAGTAATAACGTTGACTGTTGAATACAATGTTTGGGTCAATTAGCAACTATTTACGAGAATTAATCATTGTCTTATAGCTTAGCATAAATACTTTCAAATACGTGGATCTTGTGTACAAATCGTATCCAGTAATACTGACTACTCAATATTCAAATACTCAAATCATTGGTGTTCGAGTCTGCAAATTATGGTATAGATATGAACTTTGGCACTGCATTCAAACCCACTTTCAAATACTTTTTAAAGATTTTCAATGTGATGAACAGTTGACTATTTCTATATATACTAATCGAAAGATGTCATTCCATTTACACCGCGACATCTTTCGATTAGTTAGATCTTTCTATTTCAATTTCTTGTATCAAATGATAATGGATGAGCAAGGAAAAGCTTTAACTTTAATACTCCGGAACAAACGAACGTCATTTTAGTCCCGTATCCCGCGTGTGTATCAAATACACACATACATACACATGAACGCACGCACCTACACATAATTTGTAATGTATACATTAATAATATTTTAGTTTTTGTAAACTAACTGCAAATCCTATAATTGGCTTTAATATCCGTCAAGTTTTTTTATATCTGGTGAACTAAAACTGTGTTGTAAACTATTATTAGCCATTGGCTTCGACAAATAAGTAAATACTGATGTCGTAGAGATTCTAACACAGGCACTAGAACACAGCAGCTGATGCGCTGGCCATTGAGCCTCAAGAATCTTGATACTCGCTGATAAATCTCATTTTAACTAAAGTAAATTATATAATAATTATTAATTATCATTAATTAATAATGTCATGATTACTTACAACTTTACGAAATTTTATTATGTCTAAAAAAACATCTTTTCTACGAGGTATTTCTTCGAGTCAACTGTAGTGAAATTATTAGCCTCGTTTTAAAAGAATCTTTCTAACGTAAGAAGAAATTTCTTAGAAGTAAGAGTTCTTATCATTCCCACTGTATCAGAGTAAAGTATTTTATACAATATAGTGACGAGACGAGCAAACGTTCACTTTTTCGTAAGTTCCACTTCTGCCCATAACAAAGGTACCATTCAAGATATTTTTGCCACACTGCGCTTTAGACATTAGTATTTAAGTGTCATATGTCCCGTAATCACAAAAGCTATAAAGGCTGCCGAAACACAGTAATATTTACACACTACTGCTTTACGAGAAACCCCGGGTGCGTTGCCGGCCTTTGAGAAATATCGTATAGGCATCGTATCGGTTCTGACACGCCGCTGGCGGCAGCAGATCCTTCAAAGTGGTCATGAGTTGCAAGAAATTTCTAGAAAAACTCTCAGTGGTGTAAATCCCAGTGTACAATAGTAACACTTAGCAGCTGGAATTAATCCGAACAACTCCCTGTGGTAAACGCGATAAAAAATTGGAAAGACAGTGATAAAGCGGATTGGAAAGATCTTGATCGTCGACGATTCAAGCCGCTCTACGTTAGATTCGGTCAAATGAAAGGAACGGGCACTGAGATGCCCCTGCCGAGAGATGAGAATAGTATTCCGGTTGAAGCCGTACTTGCGCCATATAAAGTTGCAAGCCCGGAGTGAAATACTGTCTCGCTCTACTGATCACGCTAAGTTTTTTAGAGGCCTCTCCTTTCAGGTAAACGTCGAACTGAACATCACTGGATATCTTGACGCCAATTATTCTAGTACTAGCTGCGACAAGAAGGGGAGTGTTCTCAAAATACAACCAATAGTTTTTATACGGTAAACGCGCAAACTCGTGTTTTCTTAGGGTTGAAATGGACTACATTTAGTCGGACCCATATCGAGATTTTGATGAGGATTTATTTAAAATATACGACTTCAGGCACAAGTTTGTTTCGGCACTCGTCTACGTGTTCCCGGGAAATATTGGAGTATATTATACTGGCGCTGGTTTTGATTTGGACTAATAAAACGGCATTCCGAAGATGGATTAAATACTTAAACTATCAAAAGGCAGCAGCAACAATGATGTCGTGGTGAAGTCTTCATACTAGCCGACTTTCGACTACGACGACAGCTTTAAAGTACTGTCGGAACTTACCAAATGCGCAGGAGATGTTATTGTGCCACAAGTGTACGCAGAAAGACACAGTCGTTCAAACCTACCACTCTTTAATGTGACATTAATGCGATAAGATCGGAGGTAAGCTAGGATATAGTGCCAAAGGTACGGAAACAACCACTACACAACCAGACGCAAAAATCAACAATTTGCAAGAATCCGCAGTACAAGGTAATAATAATTCCAGTATCCAAGTAATCATTGAATTTTATTTGTAGATTTCATGTGATGTTTGAGTTAACGGAACCCATTAACGAATATTCGTAAAAACATTAAGTTGTAGATGTATTCGTTTCATGTAATACCTGTTTATAGATTTACATTGGCGTCAGGCAAAATATATTTCTTAAAGAGCTGTCATGGAATCTGACTCTCTGGATTAGTTGTAACCAGTGTTTGTGCGATATTCAAATCCTAATGTCGACACTTCCTATGATCCTATAACAAAGGCGCCACATCGCTTATGGAAAGGCAAATGGACGAATGGACGAATTTTTGATCACGCTAGTTTTTACGGTTTTATTTTACCCTGCTTAGTTGAGGACGAGAAGACGTCAATATAAAAATTAAGATAGCAAACAAGCTGAGAACAATAATATTGTGATATTTACTTTATAATGTTATAAAACACGATTCACAGATTTTATGTTCGTGATGTTTAGAGCACTCTGCAGCATGCACATGGTCCCAGGGGATTCAAGTGCACGACGAACGTTGTCACTGTTAATCTAGAACATCGTAACATGTGTTGTGTCATAAAATAAATTAAAAGTGGTAAAATCCCTCAATCTCGATATTGTATTTTAATACCGTAAAAGTTACAGACATGAATTTTAACGTTAATTATCCACACTAAATAATTAACGTCATCGTCAACATCCAAATGATTGATAATTATTTTAATTCCAAGTGACGAGACAAGCAAAGCGTTCACGTAACGGTACGTTTCCTACAACAGTTCGGTGTCGGTGATATTTTTTTCAGCTTTTTAATAATTTATAAGCATTCTTAGTCGACTTTAACGAAACTTACGGTATAATATGGGTCGTCAAGTTTTCATATATCGTCACCGTATGGCGCTGCTACCACGAACACATATAATACATTCGCTTAATTTTGATACCTCGATGATTCTTTGCAATTTGTTGCAAGATTGGCTGTGTGGAGTAATAAATTACTGTATTTTATTATCCACGTTACGGAATTTCTGTTGTTCCATGTTCGATGAAATAAGAAAATATATGAACGACCGCGTTGACTAGTATTTAGAGTATCTCACTTCTTCGATCTGGTTTCTGGGGTTGAATCCCAGCTGGAATCAACATTTGTGCAAAAACAAATTGTTGGTTTTTGGGTCTGGTTGTGCTCTGAATTTGAAATGTATGTCTGTGAAACGCACTCACGAGAAATCCTACTGTCATCGTTTTTTTTTAAATTAGAAACTCATTAATAGCATAAAGCGTTAGCGGTAAGCGTTTCTGGCAACTAAATCGTGAGGCTCGTCTTTAAATAATTTATTTCCTACAAGCTATTGAGATGTTTCTAGAGAACCCGTGAGTTTCTTCACATACACTTTATAATTCATATGAAACCTAAACCCTTTGAAATATTACAAATATAGACGCAGTTTTTTCAATGGTTACTGTCCATTATGAATACAAATTTAATTTCAATGGCTCTAGTATTTTCTGAGCTAGCTTTTTAAGGCAAATACTCAGAGAGAACATGTTCAATGTTATATTATCTCTTTTATTAATTTCTCCTTATTTTTCTTCTATATAATTTATCTATTAATTAGTTACTTCTTACGTTATACGAGTATGTTATATGGATTTTTTTTCTTTTAATAAATGATGTCTCACACTCGGACTATCTACTCCTATATCATGTATGTGTTTAACAAATATAAGATGCACATGTTCAAACACTCAAACAGGATTAACTAATATTCGCTTAGCTTTCACGCCTATCAATATACAAAATTTTAATATACGTTTATGAAACTAATAATTTTAATCTAAAAGTATAAGGTTTTGTAAGCGCAAAAAAGGATTGTCGTTTAAAATACGTCCCTAGGCTTAATTGTCGCGTCAGATACAGTAAAATGTCCTAGGTATCCCCGTTTCCACATAAAAGGATATTCCTTCCAAACAGTGTAATTGTATATCCCAAAGCTGTAGCACTTGAACCTCGATGTTGATCCAGAGGCTCCTAGGGATACTTGGTTACTAAGATAATATTGGCGAACAATGACCGAAAGTCGACCTATTTTATTAATATTTACATGTCGTGCCTTTTCCCATATAAGGGGTAGACAGACCCCACACGTAGTACACTTTTCGCCCCGCGCGAAACGAGACATGATGGATGACAAACTACGTCGCCGCCATTTTGGTACGAGTCAAAAAAATCTTGCAACGACTCAGCTCTTTTGTCAAAGAGCATAATACACATTTGCATCAGCTGAATGCCGTAAGTCTTTTAAAATGTAAATGAGCTTGCGCACTCTAGTAGATAGGTGTTCAATGTAATTTTTAAATATTGAATTGCAGTCAATCTCAATTGAGGTAAACGAACTATAGTCTATTTTTGATTAATTGTTGTTTACGTTAAACAATAATCTGACCAAAGATACACGATAGACATTCATGGTTATAATAGTAGCTAGTAGTAGTATAATAGTAGTAGCTTCTGTTATCTGCTTAAAATATATCATCATGTTATGATCCGTTCCCAAGGCGACATCCTGTTTATTTCCAGGACGTTTTTTTTTTTGCGGAAATCCTCAGAGGTTTTACCGCGTATGGGTTTTAAATGGGTTGCAAATTTAAACGTGCATGTTTCTGCACGGTATCGATCCTATCGAATTTCACTATAACACACTCTTGTAGAACGGGACGTGATGTGGTAATGCAGCCTTTGTGGCGTAATTGTTCTCGCTAACAGACATTCTCTCGTTCATAGACTCATTGTGGTATACGATCGAACAATGATAAATATAGATACTACTCCTCTTAAATACACATCCATTGAAAAGGACGATTTTTTTATATAGGCTACTGAATAAATATATTGATTCAACCTTCCTGCTTAGTAATGTAATTTTTAGTTGTCCTCGAATTAATTCCCGCAGTAGGTCGCTATGTTCTTCGTTCCGCTTACTAAAAGAAAATACGCGAGCAATAATTTTCTTCATCCTTCCTGCAATTTTTAGAATAAACATCTACAAAAAATAGAAATGTTTAGTTGCCCAATCAATTCTTATAAACGGAACGTGAAGCGAGCTCTGCTAGACTTTGTTCAGTTTATTCTTTGCCTTGATTTTATCCATAAATAGTAATGTTTATACAACTTTTATTTGATTAATTTCCATTTCTTAAGCTTGTCTACGTGCATTGTGTAGCACGCTCCAATTAGTTAATTTAAACCGCTCTCTTTCTTTCTTTATGTATAAGTAATTTAGGGCAAACTTTACTGATGTATGTTTTTTGATTATGATTTTGTTGTCTGTATTATAAATATTATTTTTCCCAAATAAAATAAAAATAAAAAAAATAAACCAAAAACTCTTAAATTATAGAACTTTTTTGGTGGTAGGATTCATATGGAGGAATCCCGTTTAGTTAGGTACTACCGTAAGGCCAGTTATTCTGGCGTGAAGCATTAGTGTGCAAAAATTACTGTGTATCGGTGAGAAGGGCACTGATAGCTAGTGTATTTACTGGGCATATGAGACTTAAGAACTGATATCTCAGGGGTCAGGGTCGCAGTGTGGTACCACACAGAAATGTTCTGGATCGGACACAGCATTTGTTATGGGCAGACACTTACCATCAGTCGGACGTTTTTGTCGGCTCGTCACTTTTCCATATAAAAGTAAAAACGTATACAGATTTTTTTATTAGAGGTACTATATAGGATTGGCAATCACGTACCTCAATGATTAGCGTACCTGTGCAATGAGTTTTCAGTTCTGGGTCGCACCCAGCCGAAGCTAATGTTTGAACACTATTTTAATGTTTTAATGAAACACACAAATGATTCCGTGTGGTGGCAGCTTAAGAGAATCTACCACCCCATCCCATCCCATGGGTGTCGTAAAAGTCGACAGAGGGAAAATAAAAACCAGGAGGTGGGCAGCAGCATCTTCCGGGAACATCTGAATAAATAAACCGCGGTTGCCAACCTGCCTGCCAAGCGTGGCAACTATGGCATAATCCCGTCAAAATTATAGCTGCTAACTTTTGAAGCAATCTATGGAGGAATTAATTTAATTGAGAAATTGAAAGCACTCATATACCTATCGGTAATCATACCAAATCTAGTATGGTAGTGATACGGTACCAAATTAAATAAATGCGTTACATTTAATAATGATATTAGGTTGGGTAAAAAGCATTCTTCAACATTCTTCGCATTTGTACAAAAACTCAAGACTTTTATTCAAAGTTTTTTTTTCATTTAATTACAGTATATATGTGACATGATCCGTCTAGCTTGAATGAAGTGCCATATCCCTACGCTTTAGAAATTATGGGACTTCTGGGCAAAAAAAAACGCGGCAAGTAGTTTTGGCATTCCTCTCTTGATGTTAACCTGACACTACCTAAAGAATTCTGAAGAGACCGAATGAGATGAAAATCTGAAGGTGCTAGGTCAGGACTATATGGCGAATGCATTAACATCTCCCAGCCAAACTATTAATTTTTGCTGAGTGGCTAAAGATGTGTATAGTCTAGCGTTGTCGTGATCTTTCATCACGACAACGCTAGACTATACACACACTTTCCATCGATCAATTCCGGCCGCTTTCTCTCAACTTCTTGCTTTATTCTCATCAGTTGTTAGCAGGTGGGATCCGGATCGATGGTTCTGCCCGGCGGTAAAAGCTCATAACGAACAACGCCCCCCCAATACCACACAGCATCGCCTTATTGCGAGTTAACCCGGGTTTTGGCACAGTCTGTGAAGACTGACCTTTTTCGCACGTTCTTGTTATACGTCATCCACTTTTCATCACCAGTTATCAATCTCTTCAAAAACGGTTTGGTTTTATTGCGTTTCAATAAAGAATCGCAAATGAGTACACGGTTCATTAGATTTCTTTCAGTGAGCACATATACACCGTAATTTTTACATCGTTCTGGAAACGAAGAAAATTAGTACAGTTTCAGTTACAGAAACGATTGGTAGTATCAGTTTTTATATTTTAATATTTACTTTTTTTTGGTAAATTAAAATTAATCACGTGTTTTTAAAAGAACCGGCAACTTGCGGTAGCTCCCGTCTATAGGTAATTACGATCACAGTCGATAGGTCAATGTCCTTACGAACGCATAAGCGACGAAGTAAAGGCTATCGGAGAAAAAAAGCGTTGAAGATCGTGAATTTTCGGACATTTTTCGACATGGTTAATCCGCCATCTGGCCGGACGTCCAAGATTTTTCAATATTTCCCTTGGATGACACTTACCATACCTACCAAATGAGACTGGGTGGCAGATTTTCATACGCCGTTTCGTACTTTATAAAATTATTACAATAAAGGCCCCATGGGTTTTATTCTGCCACATAAAACTGAAGAAGTTTGCGAACCACTTCAATTTAAAAAAATACGTTTAATAAGTACTACGTCAATAATCTACACTGAATAAAAATACTCTATTCGTACCTGGGATAGCCTCTGCCGGACGATACTCATGGCATAACATTATTTACGAAGTTACAAAATAATCTGCGAAATACAGTCCATTTTGCACGACACACACGTACACGGCTTATTAAACTGGCTTCTGGATTTTTATCAGTTTTAAACACATTCACGATCATAATGCGTAACACCTTACGAATTTATTGTTCATGAGAATAAACCTACAGTCAAATGGTTCTTGTTAGCAACATCGTATACCTGTACCATTCTTAGATATTGTGACGTTAGATAGAATACACTTTACGACTTATTTTCTTCGCGATAATTCAACAACAGAAGCGCGACCAAATGACCTTAGACTATAGGTGACGACCGACCACATAGACCAACCAACTAAAGCACTGTCACTCTCGCCAACACATGAATTTTTTTACCCTTAAAGACATTAAAAACTCCCTAAACTAAACATTTGAAAAACATAAACTAAGTGTATGTCAGCAGTGTCTACTATTTAGTTTTTGTATGCCAGTTTTTAAATTAAACAAAAAAGTTGTCGATAGAGCATAACAGTAAAAGTAGTATCAAAATATTCATCAATGGTTATTATTACAATACAATTACTTAGTAATGAAAAATAATATTGTTTTCTAGGATTTATAATAATTCCATTAGTATAAATCCTAGAAAACAATAATTAAAAAAATGTAATAAGAATAATAATCATATCACTGATTGTCATTAAAAAATAAATGTACATTGTGTGTGTGTTAATAATATTTCTTCCATTACAATAGAATCCTTCTCAGCCTCGCTGTATTTTTTTAAATCATACATTTTATAAACATTTCACATTACATTTATAAAACCATATTTTCTTCCCCATCTGGAAGGAAAACCCCTAAGTTGGCAACACTGAGCACTGCGACGTATAGCGCTGTTGTGTATCCCCTCCCGGCCGCCAAGTCGAAACGTCGAAATTTCGAAACGTCACAGCCCTAGGGCTGTGTCTGTTCGAAATTTAATTAAACATGACACAACATTAAACGAAAACGGTTTTGTGCATCTACGTTAGCTCGAGCGAAAAAGATTTTTTTAGCACGAGCTAACGTAAGCGTTGATGCAGTGCAATAATTGCAACTGCACATTGGGTGGCTCGCTTTACCTAAATTATTCACGAACGTTATCGTATCCGCGTTTTTCAATTATCGTAACGGAAATATGAGTCGAAAGTAAATGTATTCCAACGTAAGGAGGAACTAGCAATTGTATATGATAATGCGGGCCATGCGGTTGTACGTTTATTCTTATGAATATAAAAGTAGTCAGAAGTTAAGCAATATGATAATGGACGTTTTCAAAATTTTAAAAAAATGTCATCATCATCATCATATCAGCCTATCACTAGTCCACTGCTGAACATAGGCCTCCCCCTCAGATTGCCACAAGTTTGTAGCTCTCATTTTGGAAGGATTTTGCCATAGTTGCCACGCTTGGTAGGTGGGTTGGCAACCGCAGTTTATTTATTCAGATGATTCGAAAAAAATATATGGGACGTTAAAGAGATCAAAATAAACTATGAATTTTTTATGTTCGGTCACAGCTTTTACTTTAATATACCCGATCCAATGAATCTTTTGGCAATATTAAAAATAAATTCAGATTAATAAAAGCAGCAGTAATAAAAATTATTATAATAATTAAAAATCTTTTTTGAAACAGCCCTGTTTAAAACATTTTCGTTTCACGCGTTGTCCACGATGCTATTGGAGGCGAAGTCACTCCCCGCCACCTTTAACGTAAAACAGCAAAATGCAAAAAATAGGTAAATAAGTGACTTAGTCACGTGTGAGCTCTGAACTTTTTAATGTAACTGTGCTTATGTTAATTATTTCTTTTTATTAATCGTATTTGTTCTTCGATGCACTTTTATTTGTGATCTGATTACTTCTGATACTTGTGTATACGGAAGAAGCGCGGAATTTAGTCAATTAAACGGCATATTGTGGATGCTAAAAGTGATAAAAGGTGATGTGATACTGTGAGTGTGAATAAATCATTTGAAAGAAACCTTGCGTAAACGTGCTCGTTTATGTTTACAACCAAACAGAAAGCAGTTTGCATAGTTATTACAATTCAGGTATGCACTTAACTAAATATTTATTTTGTTAATTTCAATTCCAATCAGTTGTAAATAGTGTAAATGGTTTATTACAATTTTTAATTACGCATAAAATAATTAACCGGTATTATTACTAAAATTCTACCTAACGTTTTTACCAAAAACCACTGTTTCGATAGCTAGAATAATTTTATTTGATAAAAATAAAATAATGAAATAATATTTTATTATTAAAAATTATCTGAATATTTGTTTTATTTTTGGAGTTTACTCCATAGGAATCGATTTCATTTAGAGTGAAATGAATACGCATAAAACGAAAAATTAATTAACGTAAGCGCCATCTTAGCAAACTATTTCAAAACTTTTCGTAACATAATAATATACGTAGGTATCTGACAAGATTCAATGTAGAATGAATATACATGTAGAGGAGCCAATATTTTTTGTATGGGCATTGAGCTCACTGTAAACTTAAACAGAAGTATGTTGTCTAGACCTAACTAGTGGCATAAATAGTTATATTTAGTCCAACCAGAATGTTGCAATATACTGCAACAGTGCCATCTACAAGCGGCTCCGTGAACAGTCAAATAACTATAATATTTATAAATATTGTAAATTTGCAATTTTATAACTTAATAGTTTGTTAAAATATTGTTCTTTTGTTAATGATATCATGAATGTTTTATTATTTATAAACAAACGAATATCTGTTTTACTTTTCATGGATAATTAAACAAAAATAATGTTTTAATAAATCGCCATTTTATTTTATTTAGTGCAGTTTTGAAAGTAAGTTTTCTGATTATTTAGAACGAGTAAATGCGTAAATGACATTATTGGTACAGACAGTGAAAACTTTATTGTAAAAATAATAATTTAATTTGTATTACGATCAATTAATAGGACTAATTGCTCTCAACACACTCTTAAACACTCGCGGGGCTTGTCGTCAGACTAGGCCGGTATAAACCGGTTTGTTTCTTCTCATGTAAAATCGCAATTTAAAATTATTAACAAAGAATAGTTGAAATGTTCTTCTTTAATTTAGAAACCAATTTCAATATTGAAGATAGACGAGCGTATACACTACTTATCTTGCTAAAAGCAATTTTTTTATGATGACTTCTCTGTTTTAAGATACGATTCTTTTTGAAATAAAAACAGATCTAATTTTTTTTAAACAATTAAAGTTTATAGTTTATCTTCGCTTTCAGAACAATAAAGAAAGCACGGGATTTATTTTCGCGTGGCCTAGTGGTGGCGTACCTGACTTCTACGCCGCGGGTCCTGGGTTCGAATCCCAGCGGGTGGCAACATTTGTGCAAAACACAAATTGTTGGTTTTCGGGAATGGTTCTATTGTGTACAAATTTCGAAAGTTTGTTAAATGAAATTATTTGTACCAGATAAATATTTATAGTACGTAGATATTTTATTTATTTTTTAATTTAAAAAAAGTATTTCTCCAAGGTACCTATAGTTTAAATTTTGTTACACCTTTTATAAAAAAAAAACTACGGTAGATTTGAAATGCCATTTATCTAATTATTTTTACAAAGTGTTGAATAACGTAGCACAGTAAGTCGCATATCAAGATTCCAGAGGCACTTTACCATTAGTGTTTTACAGACGAGGCCAATACGGATTGTAAAATATGCTTATTTGTAAAATACCTTTTTTGAGAATACATAATATTATTCTTAAAATTTGATTTAACTTTTTTATTTCACATTGATTATTTAACATTTTCGTATGTTTCTTGCCCGCTGGTCTCGTGACGTTCGGATTTGTTGCATAGTTCTTTCTTTTTCTCTTTCTGTCTAAGTACATATTTTGCGTACTTTTCGCGTCATATTAAACGTCTCGCCGAACTCGTTTCTCACATTCAAAACGTCGCACTGAATTTGACCTTGGATGTTCAGCGTGTTGTCGCTCTTGTGTTACGGAATTTTCGTAAAGAAAATAAGTCTGTAGTAAGTGTATTCAAGTAGGAGAACTAATGTTACAAATTTATGCTGTTACATGTAATATGAAAGTAAAAACTTACACAAAATGTAAAAGATAATGTAATAAACACTTTTGTGTATCGAGTAAGGTTGACATAATTGAAGCAATTGCTCCGATACAGGGTAGTGTAAATTATTTGGCAAATAACCTTGTGAAAAACGAAACTGTTATGTTTTCCAAACAGTTCCATTTTTTTGGGCGGTTATGTGGACGCCGAGGATAAGTGATTGGCTTATGGGTTGCGGGTTCGATTCCCGCACGAGACAAATATTTGTATTGCTTACAGATAATTGTACTGGGTATGGGTGTTTGTGCCTGATATAAGAGAAATCCTAGAGAATATCATAGTTTTTTAAAAAAAAAAACAGAATACTAAAAAGTGCACTTGACACTTTCAGTTTATCCTATGTTCTTTTGTCAAGAAAGTAGCTATCTCAGAAAACACAAAATAAAGTATTTCCGACGATGCTGAATTTGTGTAAGAAAGAAGAGAAAATTGGAGTAAATACTCAGTTACGTGACGACTGCGTAGTCTAGTGGAACACGTTCTACTGCGAATACTATGACGCGGACCCTGGGTTTAAATCCCAGCCGGAGCCAACGTTTTTGTAAAGACATAAATTTTTAATTTTCGGTTCTGGAAATTTTCTGTAAACGCACTCACGACTTCGAAATATTCCTAGTCTTTTTTTTTTGTAATGTATTTAATTATTAAAAACTTACCAATTTAGTTCTCAATAAATACTTATGATAAAACGTACGCAGAAAGGTATATCGTGTCCGACCCGAGCGTTGTGTTAGTGTAGGTATCAGCTGATTCGCACGGGCTATTGAACTCGGCCGGTGCGTGTGCGGTCCCACTAGAACACTGCGACAGTACTAAGCTTATATTCGAAAAACTGTAGGTCAACTTTTATTTTTTATCCATGTAATTAAACACAGTTATATTCATTTTCAGTAAGATTAAACTCCAGTAATCGATTCTACTATTGATTCTGTCTCGGTATTTTCTTCTTCCGGAACGGCTTAAAAATTACGGTGTATATTTGTGCCACACGCACAAATATATATGATGATAACCCCTGGGAATGAGGTGATCGCCGCCAAGCTATTTCTACATCTTTATAATACTGCTGTTATTGTACATTATTTTGAAATGACTAAAAAAAATCCCGCTGGGTTTCTTACTGGTTCTTCCCAGGACAGAGGCATTTTTTGCGAACCAGTGTAGTTTAAAAAAAGGAAAAAAAGACTTTCAATAAGTATTATGTAAACAATCTATATTGAATAAAAAAAATATTCTATTCTATCGAGCTTATTTGTGTGCCCAGCCTTTTTCAAATGGGTCCAAACTATTTTGTGGTCACTTCTCAGTTCTTCGGCTATGTCGTAACTACCGATATGACGATCTTGCTCCACTTTTTCAAAAATGGCGTTCATTTTATCCGCATCTTTAACATCAAAATTCCCGGATTGGAAATGCTTAAAACCACTTTTGTGCTACTTATACTGACACTGCATTAGGTCCATAAACATCACAATTTTTTTTCGCGGCTTGTGTTGCTTTTTTTTAATTTTTCGTAAAAAAAAATTATACTGCATTGAATTTCTTTACTAGATCACTCATTTTGACAGAAAGAAAAACAAATGAAAAATAGCTGGAAACAAAATTTTACTAATTTGTTTCTTTTAATGATATGTAATTCAATTCATAATCATTTTATTACAAGTTTATACATACTGTAAGCGAAAAGAAATTTTCCGCGATCTATTAACAACTTTTATTTCGGATAAGTGTATACTGATAAATGTTATTATCATCCATTTTACATTTTACAACCAGTGCGTGTTGCCAGTGATGAAGTATGGAACAGAGACGTGGTCCTTCTCTGCGTGATAAGGCGTGGCAATGGGCCGGCCATGTAGCTTGTAGAACCGATAACCCTTGGGGAAGAAAGGTTCTCGATTGGCAACCTCGTACCGGAAAACGCTGTGTAGGACGCAACAAGATGGAGCGACGTCCTGCACGGTTTTGCGGGAAATCGATGGATGGAGGTGGCTCAGGACCGTATTTTGTGGCAATCTTTCAGGAAGGCCTATGTTCGAAAGTGAATAGGCTGAAATGATGATGATGATGTTTATCCATATTTCATTATTATATTGCTACTATTGTTATTAACGCTACGACAGGCTATCGTAGAGTCAATAACACTTGACAATGCCCCAATGTTTTGAGGTGAAACACGTGTCGAGTTCTCGACTTCAGTGGTGTGTATTGCATAGTGATAGTATTGTAGTTATGGAGGGTATGTCTTTCCCTTAATGGCCTATGTAAGCGTCGCTTTCGCTCTTGCGACGGGCAATTAACTGCGTAAGTTACATAACGTCCAAAATCGATTATTGCGCAATGCCACCTGGAGCCGGATGGTATCAGCGTAGTGTAGGCCTTCACAGCGACTGTGAAATTCCTTTAGACTCTGAACACTTCAGGGAATTATCACGGCGGTTATTCGAAAAAGCCGCAGTTAATCCAAATCCGAAGTTAAAGCACCAAACTACCGACCGAATACAAACGCGACCGAACGCAAACGTCGTCCACGAATCGTTTTCGATGACCCGGATGTCAAAGCACCCTCTGGCCACGTTACGGTCAGTCTCGACCCGGCTAAAACTGTAGACACATTTAACAGCTATAATGTAACACGCACATCGACGCGCGACCGCCGTAGAGAGCGGCGCGCAATAGTCGACAACAACACCGCGTATATACCTGCGTTCCAGAGCGGTTGAACCGGCGGAACCGTAACAATGTGCCACTAAAAACACTCAATCATTAAAATTCAAAATCAGAACCACAATATGTAATACTTTTACCTATTTGATTATGTTATAAGCAAGTTACGACGACGTGGTTCGCCACCCGTCACGTCTCTTCGTCGTCGGGCGAATAGTGGGCTAAATGTGTAGCCTCTGCCTACCCGTTATATGGGAAAAAGGCGTGACTATATGTATGTACGTATAAGTAAGTTAACCATGTGGTGGCCACTTAAGCACACCATTTCATCCCGTGGTTGTCGTAAAAGTCGAAAAAGGGAAAATAAAAAACAAGTAATAGGCAGCAGCGTCTCCCTGGAACATCTGAATGATACTATATATAAAATAAATTGCAGTTGCAAACCCGCCTGCCAAGCATGGCAACCGTTCAGCAATGGAATAGTGATAGGCTGAAATGATGATGATGATAAATGAGGGTGTGCTTACCACTCTTATTAATTAATAATGAGTGTATAGATGTTTTTTATGTTAGAGGAGGCAAACGAGCAAGCGGCTCACCTGATGGTAAGTGATCACCGCCGCCCATGAACATCTACAATACCAGAGGAATAGCAGATGCGTTGCCGACCTTTGAGGAATGTCTCAAAACTTCTAAAATATGTTGTTTTATTGCCTAGTTTTTTTAAGTTGGCATTATTACAAATACATTCAACAACCTGCCATTGTATCGTTCATAGACCATTTCTAAGTTGAAAATGTTTTTCATAATTCAAAGATCAGTGGGTTTTGTGGCGACTGCAATGTCAAATGCTTCGTCAAATGACTTCTATTTTAAATGATTAATTCACAAATATAATAGCTAAATCAATGTTACCACATGAGATATAAAATAGCACATACGTCCTACATCGCGCTAACTATTTAATATACCAGATAAAGAATACTGGAAGGAGGAGATGTTCTCTCGAAAAAACTTTTTGTTTTAGCTTCCCTGCCCTAGATAGCTTCATCTGCCAAAGCATTTCCATTGGTATATTTTTACGAAAAATATAAGACATGTACATCGTCTCCACACAACAGCATTTTTTTTAAAAAAAAAAACGTTTATCTATTAAAACAGAATATAATTATATTTGCTTTATTTCTTTTTAAATCTACATCCAATGCTACCGGGCAAACAGAAAATATTGAAATAAAATATAGCAAAAATACTGTGAAAACCTGTCGAAAGCGTGATTAAGCACACGCGTTTCAGAAAGATCGTTAACTGAAATCTCACGTATTGCGCCATTTCGAACATTTTATCCTTTTCACCAATTGGATCATTCTTTTTATTCTCATTTGGCTCTAGGGTTACTCCCCTAAAATTAGTCAAAGGAAAACGTCTGTATAATTATATATTTTTTTTTATAATCCAGTTATGTTATGAGTGAAAACATTGTAACAACATTGTATTGTTTGTTTCTATAATATGCATTTGGACAATTTTTATATCGGCTTGAAACGTATTAGAAAAAAGTTTCATACAAGCAATAAGTGACACACTAATGGCACCAATAGGTGCGGTAACTATAATGATAACTACAAAGACAAAATAATTTTGATATATCTAAACGCATTGCATTTTCTGTACATATAATTTAACGTTAACGCAAATTGCGCTAAAACTTCTTTAAATTACAAAAAAAGTTACGTTTGGTTACTATATAATAATAAAATACAGAACTACAAAGCTAAACTGACGTTTCTACCCTTACAGTTATTTGAAAAACGTGCCATCGCATGGCTGGTTGATAGCTTTGAATCGATACGAATTAGCATTTAAAACGAACGCTAATGAATTTCGGAATGAAAAATAATTCACACGAACCGAAAATGCCTTTAAAACGTACGAGTATGTATGTGGCAAAAAAGAGCTAAAACGGTCTTTAAGGGAGTTTGTTAAATTATTCCAAAGGGTGACGCAAACATGTTTGTAAACAGAAAATATATATAATTACAAAATTAAATTATCTTGAAAATATTCAATATTACACTTTTAGAGCTTGATTAAGTACTGAATATTATTTTACACCTCAAAAAGGTAGAAGGATGGTTCCCCTTAACTCTTCATCGTTGCATAGGAAGATGTCCTCGAACTACTGGGCAAAAAAGACGCAATTGCTGTTGAAAAGAACGGCGTAATCGTTTAAAAACTAAACTATAGCCATTGCCTTTTCTCTAATTATGGAACCGAGACATGTTGCTTTACTGCAGGTCACATGAAGAAGCTCAAAACTGTTCGGTCAGCAATGGAAAATGCTATGCTGTGCGATATAGAATCCGATGCTGAAACCGTAGCAGATGGGTAGTAGCAAAACTAACCGACGTAACTCCAAGATCAATAATCTGAAGGGACAACCGACGAGCACATAGCTTTTAAAACCAATAACTGTTGGAGAAAAAAGGTTCTCAAGTTTCAACCTCATGCCGGTAAACGTTATGTATAATAAGAAGATTGTATACTAAATAGAGCCATGACCTGTTCAATTTTGCGGGTGGTAGGATTCCGTTGCAGGAATCCATCTAGGTAGGTACCACCTCAGGGCCAGTTAGACTGCCGTGAAGCAGTGGTGTGCAAACATTACTGTGTTTCGGTTGGAAGGACACTGTGAGCTAGCGTAATCACTGGGCATTTGAGACTTAAGAACTGATGTCTCAGGGTGACGGGCGCAGTGTGGTGTCACACATAAATATATGTGGTGGGCGGACGTTGCACTTACCATTAGGTGAACGTTTTGCTCGTTTCGTCACTTTATACAATAAAAAAAAAGTTGATGGGTGTCTTACAAGCTTAGGACTGTGCTTTGTGGTAATCAGTTGGGGAAACCTATGTTTAGAAATTAGTTTGAGATAGGCTGTAATGATGATGGTGTAAATGATCGTAAAATCCGTTGTTAGAGAGTGTCTATGTCGGGAACGCAATTTGCATGCTAAATTTCAGGTCAATAGGTCCTACAGTTTCGGAGATATCGTGATGAGTCAGCGGTAGATCGCTTTTTATATATAGATGGAATATAGAAAACTGCATTGAAAAATATTCATGTTAAAATATATGCAAAGCTAATAATGAATAGTTAATAAACAACATTTTCCGTAAAATAGAACTTCTATCAAAATAGTTTTCACGCAAAGTAATTTAATTACTTTATGCTCGAATGCACGAACAACTTTGCTCTGTGAACATTATATTCTTAATAGCACCTCCTATTATAAATTCATAGACGCTGTTTTCAACACAGTATGAAAATGAAGCGGGAAATTTAGAGTGAACAAAATTTTATTCAATATTTTTTGTGTTGTTAATTCCCAAAGGCGCGGGGCGGTGACCGAGACAAAGTAAAATTCATCTCTAAAAACCTCAAGTGCGCGAAAGAGCCAATACATCTACGTTACTCAATTCGTAAGCTGTGGTGGTTTACTATAACCGACGTTACTCAAATAAGAAATTAATTGAGTAGCGTAGGCGTAGTAGTCTTATTTCAAATAATTCTTTAATTGTTTCTTAAGAAGTTACTGAAGTTAAAAACAATATCACGATTTTTTAAGCAAATAAAGCTAGTTACATAAATGAATGATCTAAGGTTATTTAAATAAAACTAATTTTTACGGAAATTAGGATGTTTTTTTAATTTCAATAGCCACGCGAATCATCCTTGGAAGGAATCGGTGTTCGTTTGCGAAGATTTGTGGTTTATCAAATCCGATTTAAAGGTTTTGGGATGATCCAGAATATGGTCACAGATGGCAGACTTCCTAGAGCAACGATGCTTCACATTGGCTATATGTTCTTTTACGCCGTTTTTACCGATCTTTTTGTTGGTATACTAACACCAGCTTGGAATCCTATAATTAATTAATATAATTAAAAACCAAGCATACCACTGCAAGACTTGAAGACATAGTCTACGCACTATCGGACCAAAAATAATAATTAAAAGCTGAAGGTACTCCGGGTTAACTGTGACATCAGGACACCTGTCACCTCAGTCCTCCCGTGGCCATGGGTGCTGTAAAGCGCTCGGAACGTCGGGTTATAAATAGTTAAACAATCAACGCGATAAAAATTAGTAATTTATTTAAATGTAAAGTTAAAAAAAATAGTAATTTATTAGTAAAATTGTTGGCGTAAATATTATAAATCATTAAGGTAATCAATCATGTTGAGTGACTTATTAACAATCTTAAATTGTTAACATAATATTTAACCTTGTTAATAAAATAGTTGGGTAGCGAAGAGTTAAGCGATTCATTTACGATTTTTGAAAAACTATAAAATATGCTTGTTTAATTTTATTTATTCCATTTCTTGTATTTATATATGTAAGCTTGCTCTATTTATTTCCAGCTCGTTGCTTTGTGAACAACAGGAACGAACTTGTCCGACGTCTTTGATGTGAAAATTGCCAGTTCCATGTTGTAATATCCGCAAACGCTGCTCTTTGAAGTCTGGAACACGAAATAAGTATGGAGTAACAAGATTCACAATCACTTTATTTTTGCTTGTTTAACTCTTTCGTTACAATTATGTGTTGTTCTAATTGTATATTAAAACCTGTCATTATTGAGTAAAAAGACCCTACTGTAGCCTTATAACGTTCAAGTTATATTTATGTTATACTATATTTTATTATCATTGACATACCCTTCGCTAGATTATAAAAAAAATTAACGGTGTCTAGTATGTGTGTGTTTTTATGTATGTGCGTATGTGGATTATAAGAGAGCCGTTGATTCCGTCGAAATTAGGGCTGTGGTCTCCCTAGGGGTAGGACTTGAGTGAATGTTGTGTGAGCGTTTATGTCACTCCTATATCGGTTGCTGCTAGGAACACTACGATCTAAGTTGTTGGACAGATTGTCCGACTAGATAGGTCCAACTTCGACCACCTGGTCAGTCGACGGATCCAACTCAGCTAGGCAGCATTTGGGAAACTTCGTCACATCTTCTCGTCGACTATACCTCAAAGTCTCTAAAGTAAAGTCTTCAACCAAGGCGTGTTGAAAGTGATGCAGGCCGCATGAGGAAGCTAAGAGTAGCTCAGCGAGCTATTATAAGGGCTACCTATGCACGGAGTTTGTAAGATAAAATCCGTAATCCGGCTTAAGAGAATCTACCACCTCATCTCATCCCGTGGGTGTCGTAAAAGTCGACAGAGGGAAAATGAAAACCAGGAGATGGGCAGCAGCATCTACCTGCAACATCTCAATAAATAAACTGCGGTTGCCAACCCGTCTGCCGAGCGTGGCAACTATGGCGAAATCCCCCCAAAACGAGAGCTACAAACTTTATGTGGCAATCTGTGGGGGAGGCCTATGTTCAGCAGTGGACTATTGATAGGCTGAAACGACGATCCGTCGAATAACCGTGTTTTGTGGCAATCTATTGAGGAGGCTTATGTTCAGCAGTGTATTTATGATGGGCGGAAATGATGATGATGATAATAGATAATAACTCTTGGTCCAACGTAGACTTAATTTCATCGTGTTTTTCACCGGGTCAGAAGTTACGAACATTTTTCTATAATATTCCACAGAACGCTATCTATGGTATAACAGCAGAATCGAGAGTTCTGTTAGTATAATACTATTGACAACTAAGAGTGTGAAATTTATTTTAAAATTTATTTAACTGTCTTACTACTATAATAGGATAAGGAGAGTTTGTTAGTTTGAACGCGCTAATCTTAGGAAATACTAATCCGACTTAATTTTTTTTAAATTGGATAGTCTGCTTAATAAGAATGGTACTATAAAATATAGTCGATATGCTATAAAACTCCTGAGTACGGCTTTAAGGAGCCACACGCACGAACCGAAAATAACCGAGAAGGACTAAAGGTACGGCGTTTAGTCATGCGGTCGGTTGGTCATGTTTCATTTGTTTGAAACTGATTAAAAACTTTATTTGCACACAAAAAAATAAACATGTACAAAAAGGCCGACTTCATGCTACAAGGTATTCTCTGCCAGTCTACCTTTAGGTCAAGCAGAGATGTGTTCAAAAAAAATAAAGAAAAAACTTAAACGACAGAAATGTACAAAAATAAACTAAAACATTAAAAAAGAAACTTCTATAATAATAATAATTACAATAATATTAACTGGTTATAATATATATCATGTTTATACTCTCCATCGATTTTTTTTAATTATCTGTCTATACAAATCAATAACACCTCACGGACAAAGTCCCTGGGATCAGCTATTTTTAATAAAAGTATAATCATTGACGGCATAAGAAAATGCTTGGAAGAATAAGTATGGAAATGAATAGCCTTAGAAAATCTTAAAATATTACGTAACTAAGAACTTAATGGCCATGACTAACATTATCACGTGCGCTCTTTCAACTCAGTGACGAATTTCCACACGAATGAAAATTCCTTAAGAAATCAGACAGACTGCAATGTGTCCGTTGCGGACCTTTTTCTGATTCAATGGCTTTTTAAGCAGCACATTGTAACGGTACATTAGTTCTGATGTTTTATTATGAAGAGTTCCATTTGACCTTTTCTTTTATTATTTTCTTTTCTTTTAAGAGGGGCATATTGTCTTTAATATTGTCGAGAGATTGAGTAACGTTTTTGCTAATAAAAAATATACAGTATCTTTTATACTTAGTAAACAAAAATTTTGTTTAATCAGGAAAAGAATAACTTTTTGAATATTTACAGCTGCATCTTCCTGGAACATGTGAATAAATAAACTGCGTTTGTCAACCCGCCTGCCACGTGACAACTATGGTAAAATCGTCCTAAAATTTTTACTGGTGGTAGGATTCCTATGCAGGAATCCGTCTAGGTAGGTACCACCCCAGGGCCAGTTATTCTGCCGTGAAGCAGTAGGGTTTGAAGGGCACTGTGAGCTAGCGTAATCACTGGGCATTTGAGACTTAAGAACTGATGTCTCAGGGTGACGAGCGCAGCGTGGTGTCACACAGAAATATTCTGGATACACGTTATATCCTTGAGAAGATTTCACTATATCTCTCTTCCAAATTTTATCAAAATCGGTTCAATATCCAAGTCAAAAAAGAACACAGAAGAAAGCGCTTACTACTTCAATTACATTTACGTATTTTGGTAAACATCATTATAAATATACCATTAGGCCCAAAGAACATGTCTGTGTGACGACCGCGCTGTCCAGTGGTCAAAGTAATGTCTCCTATGCCGCAAGTTCTGAGTATGAATCCCACTCAGAGATAACATTTTTGCAGAAGCACTTATTGTTCATTTTAAGAGTTTCTGGTTGTAATCTTATCGCTCCGATGTCTCTGACACTGAATGCAAGCCAACCTCCAATATTACCACTTGGGCGTTACACCGGGAGAGCTTAGAATGAGCGACTGTACTTAAAGTAAAGTAAAGTTTCAGCCTATAAATGTCCCACTACTGAGCACAGGCCTCTTCTCATTTCTGAGAGGGTTTTGGAGCTAGGAAGAATCCGCCACGCTGCTCCAATGCGGGTTGGCGGACTTCACATGTCTTCGAAATATTTTTTATTCCTCAAACATGCAGGTTTCCTCACGATGTTTTCCTTCACCGCCGAGCACGTGGTAAATCAGCACTTAAAATTGCAATTAACAATTTTAGTGGTGCCGGCACCGGGGATCGAACCCAGGTCACTCGCGTACTATGAAATTTAAAGCGAGCGCCTAGCCCCTGAGCTACTTGTGTCACTATAATATCTCCTGCGTAGTGAATAGCTTCTGTGCTATAGATAGAATTTGGAAGTTATCATTGTGGTTTTGGCCAGCAGCATCTAGCAGGAGGACATTAAGCCTACGCAGATAGCTACTTGCAACGTTATAAGGTAGACCCCATAACTGACAACGAGACATTTTATGTTAGTCTTCCGGGATGATGAAATCGCATTCAGGGTATGTACTGTACATTGAAAATCTGACGGATTCATTGAGCCCTGTAGTCTTTGTCTTGTGAATCAGTTTTTTTTGATTCAGACAAGGTCCAGCCTTAAATAACAACGTAGTGGTTACCACTCTCACAGATTTGCTCGATCTTCATTAATCGTTAAAGACATATATAGGTGTCACTTACTGTCAGTTGGACTTCGTACTCGTTTGACAGTCTTCATCATCATCATTAGCAGGTCAGCCCAATGTCCTCACTCTTCAATAGACAGTCACAAAACACGGTAATGAGATACCTGCATCAATCTTAGACGTCGTCGCTCAATCAAGTGGAGGGTTGCCCTACGATGAATTTGCCGTTACGTGGTCGTCACGCCAGAACCTTTATTTTGTAACGGTTATAGTTTCCACCAGAAGAGAGATTTTCCGTAGAGAGGATGGATGAAAGAAGATTGACGAAACAGATTTATGAGGCGAGTGTGAATGGGCAAGCCGGTAAGGGTCGACGTAGGCGAACGTATTACGATCAGATCGAAATCATTTTGAGGAAAGGCCACGTCAAAAGTACCCGCAACCGACGAGCTTGTATGAAAACACTAATGAAAGTAGAGGAAGCTAAAGATGTGTGTCAGGATCGTAGCAAGTGGAAAGATGTGGTCTCTGCCCACCCCTATGGGAAATAGGCGTGACTCTATGTATGTATGTATAGTTTCCACTAGCAATATGGTCGGCCAATTCTCACACCTGCTTTCGTAAAAATAATATTCGCTACGAAACACAAAATCATATACACAAAGTCAGTGGTTGTTGATTAATAACATGATGCCACATGCTTTGAAACTATTTTAATATTTCGCGGAATTTATTGAATAGCAGCAGAGGTAGTCTTGACTGACCTAGCCAAGTTACTGGTTTTCCGCTGATGCATTGTGATTTCCCCTGTCCTTATTAACAAAGCATTTTATAGCCTCTGTGGACGAAAAGATAATGACTGCTAATAAAAAAACGTCACAAACCTATCGCTTACAAATATCATTACAATAAGATAATCATATAAACGAAACGCGTAGCTTACGGATTTTGTAATTATAATATAGCTAGAGAAATTGCAACTTTAAGCGTACTAATCTTAGGAAATAGTAATCCGAGTTGAAAAAAATGATTATGATAATGCATTAGATAGACTGTTTATTGAGGAATCTTCTAGGCTATAAAACTTAAGGACCTTGAGAGACGCTGAGAGCCGAACATTACCAAGAAAGTCAGTACGTAGGTACGTACGTAGGGCTCGGTAACGTGGTCAGCTTATTACAAGCGTAAGAATGTATTTTTGTTTTATTATGAATAGATTAGTTTAAAAATTTTGACCAATCAATACATTTTTATATATCTGTTCAAAACCCTTCAAAGGAAGAATATATTCGATGGCAAACATCGTTTGTAACTTAAGTATTCATGAAAGTTCTAAATAAGAATATTAAATTTCTAGAAGAAACTCCTTCGTATATTCAAGCGTTAACAATTTAAAGAGATATAGCATTAATAATGTTGTTAAATATTTATATAAATGCGTTTTTAAAAAAAAAATAAGTCAGAGATATCTGGACAAAAAAAGTGCAGTTGCCAGGCTGCTATAACACCGTTAGTTGAGAATTCAATAGATACTTACCACTCTGAGATTTGCTTGAAATCCTTCGTTGTAGAATCAATAACTAAATACGAAAATTAAATCCAGATATGTAATTTGGTGAGAATCAAGAATGTAATTTTAAGGTTTAGAGGTCAACCCCAGGGTCAAACCCAGGTCACTCGCTTGCCATGAAATTGTAGGCGATCATTTGCAGGCGCTTACCGTGTTAGGTAACAGACACTCTAAATGGTAGTTCCTGTCGCCAGTTTCAGTATTTTAGGTTTTCTTTAATCGAAGTAAATTACTACTTCAGCCAACCCTTCATCTGATAGTGAGTGCACCGTCTGCCCATAACAAATGCTGTATTACATAGAACATTTCTGTGAGGCATCATTTCACCCAACATGTTAGTGAGGCACCACCTGCTCGTTATCCTAAGACTTCAGTTCTTAAGTCACAATGAAAAATAGTAATGTTTGCACACTACTGCTTGACGTCAAAATAACTGGCACTACGATTTACGTAGAACTCCTTCCACCAGTAAAACATATAATAAGCCGCACACTAAGTCAGAGGCAACGATCTTTCTTTCCAAGGCATTTATTTTAGTCGACTTTTGTGAAATCCACAGGTACCGTACCTTGTACCGACAGGTACCTTGTACCGACAAGGTGCTAGATTGACTTCCCTATCTTGTCTCTACCACCTGATAAGGTTTCACAAGGTACTGGGATTAAATTATTTTATATATAAATGGTTATATGTGCAATAAGACATGTATGCTTCTTGAATATTTTAAAGCATACGTTTTTTATTTTTTAATACTGTAACATTAATGGTACTTACTTGTTACTTAAATTCATAATTTAGAGTGCACAGATGCCACTGAGATGCCCAATGCAATTATAAAGCGCGTAAATTTGTAGTTAAATCATTTTAAAAATGAAATATTATGCAACATATTTATTTTATTTCTTTAGTTTAAATATTAATTATGTGCAGAAATATCTGTCTTGGCCAGTTAAAAAGTTGCTGGATAATTCAATTCTAATGCAAAGCATAACTACGCTTAACCTCACGCGTCATTAGCAAGGGGTAGCAATATAACATGAGACTGGCCGCTATGAAACAAAATAAAAAAAAAGAAATAAATGAAAATATTACTAATTAAAAAAGTATCATTTTTGGCGGGAATCAATGCATGAATTGAAAGCGGACAGTGCCCGCGCTTTACGGAGTGAATGCCGATAATTGATTTTATTATTATAAATAACTTAATATCGTGCTTCATAGACTGTTTGTTCCTGCATTCCTTGTGCCGTTGGTATTGTTTAGACTGCAATCGGTGTGCTTTTATGTTTTAACCGCACGCTTTATTGACGGTTGATACGTTTCGGACTCCGGTGAATGTTTCTGGATGCTGTGAAGATATCCCGACGGAGCTGCCTGCCCTTGCTAGGACACACAGGCGTTATAGAACAAGTGAGTGAGCTTTGCTTATCTTTGTTTTGGTAGGGAAGATTCCAGCTACAGTAGGCCAACACCCCCGGGCGTTTGATACTTTCTCAATAGTCTAGCAAACGGCCGAGACAATACCTGTATGTATTTATTAGGACTGGGACTCTCAAAGTTTTACACGAGATTCGTGAAAGATCGATATGATGGTTCGGATTACCTCTAACTTAGGATAATTGCTATAGTTTGTATCTGAAGTACCTGTTTATATAAAAGTATTCTACTGCACATCATCAGGACACATTTACGATGATAGATTCTCTATTTATGTCACCACACGCCAAATCGATTACAGTACACATATTAAGTGCTTGGTCGTAGATTGGAATTACAAATGTTAATGTTAATGTTAAAAATTACAGTACCCGTCACCTGATATGCGAGAAATAGCAACGTAGTAATAAACTACACTTTGAGATGCATACATACATACAATCACGCCTTTTTCCCATAGAAGGGGTAGGCAGAGACCACACACGTAGCCTACTTTTCGCCCCCGCCGGAAACGTGACGTGACGGTTGGCGAACCACGTGACCGCCATTTTGGTACGTGACAAAATATATTTTGCCCACTGTGTTGCCACGGGCAATGTAGTGACAGCATTGCATAGTATGGTGTTATTCTCGCACGAATTGAGGCTGTCCGTACAATACCTTAGTTGCCTCTTACGACACCTTGGTAGGAAAGAGGTAGGTGCTATTCTACTCTGCCGGACACCTATCGGCTACATTCAATATAATAGAGTTAACATGTACACTAGTTCCCAAAAGCCATACATTATTATATGTTTATGAGAGCTCTACAAAACAAAGAAATGAAAATTAATGTAGATAAGACGAAAATGGCGTAATGGTTTGGGAAGAGAAGAAAGTATGTCGGATTGCAGAGTTCTGATTGAAGGAGAAAGAGTGTAACAAGTGAAAGAGGTTGTGTACCTGGGTTCTAAGTTTACGAGAGACGGAAAGTATGACTGTGATATTAAGAGAAGAGTATTGTCAGTAAATCAAGTGAATGGGGCTGTGCATAACTTTATGAGTAGCCAGAACGTATCCAAAAGGGCACGACTGGCTTTACGTAGGGGGGTTCTGGTCCCCAGACTTATGTATGGTATTGAATGCTGGGTCTGGCAGAACAAGCATGCAATCAAGATTAATGCTGTGGAAATGAGAAGTTTGAGAAGTACAGTTGTAGTAACTCTGATTGACAGAGTGTGAAACAGTGTGATAAGGGAACGTTGCGGTGTGGTTGAAGATGTAGTGAAAAAGATAGAGAAAGGGATGCTTAAATGGTTTGGATACGTAGAGATTTATGAGGCAAGTGTGAATAGGAAAGCCGGTAAGGGTCGGCCTAGGCGTACGTATCTCAAACAGATCGGTGAACTTTTGAAGAAGGGTATTCCCAACCGACGCTAATGAAAGTAGAAGAAGCTAAAGTCAGGATCGTAGCAAATGGAAAGATGTGGTCTCTGCCTACCCCAATGGGAAGGGGCGTGACTGCTCGTGTATGTATGTATGTACTCGTATGTATGTATTATGAGAGTAGAGGTATAGGAGAGGGGAGTAGATCGGAAAGCGTTGAGGTCTGGCGTTCAAAGAGCCAGAATTTTCTAAAAAAAGAAAAAGAAAAATTGGTCATTTAACCTCTACGGTATTGTATAACAAACTCATACATCTTACGAAGTTCCAACTACTGTTATAGTTTCTTGTGTATGGCATTGATTTATGGAACTAATGACCCAAATACTTCAATTAGAAGACTGACGAGTCACTTACTACCAAGTATTGATTTGTTCAGCTTTTACTTGAAAATTCTGAGACTATTTGATATTTTAGCAAGCATTGTACCATGAAATGTAAAAACTCTTGTTAATATTTGTTCTTTATTTACAATTTCTTTGTAATTTATGTGTGGTGTTAAATATATTAACGTCGATTTACTTTAATTTGTTTGCTTATACCAAAAAAGATGCCTTTCAAATAGTTTAAATTATTATCAATATTTCAAGCTAATATATCCTTATGTGTTGGGCAGTTAACATTTTGGTCTTTGATAAAAAACACCTTTTTAATCAGGCTTCAATTATCATTGCCTCTGCCTAATGCCAATCTTTCCCATATTAAATATATTTATTGAGTCTTATCATCATGAAAAGAAATATTGCCTGTGAAAAACAGCATACTGACATTATTATGTATAGTTTAAATGAGCCGTGTGGTGGCGGCTCGCAATGGATCTCGTAAAAGGCGAGTAAGGAATTAAACTGCACCGTGCACCCAATAGCGCATGATGGCGATGGGCTCACCACCTATCACACCAAGTGCATTATATTGTTTTGGTGAAACGTGGATTGTGGCAGTCATCTGTTTTTGCAGTGAGTGCCTAGTCTCTGACTACCCCTTATGGGATACAGTCGTGATCTTATGTATGTATGTAAATGAGCTTAGTAACTAATGCTTCGTGCCTAACCTGTTCGCCAATCTTCTTAGTAATTTCATTAATTCAGCACGTTTACACGCAAGTTATAAGTGTAAGTGACAGGTACTAAGCTCACGTAAACTATGCAATATATAGTACCTACAGTAAATAGAATAAAATAAAAAGAGAAAATGTTTTTGTGCCTCATAACATCAAAGATCATTGGCAGGTTTTATGAACCAAAGCACTGGTATAAAATACTTATCGCTCCAATTTAAAACGTCTGCGGTGCTGGGGAACAAAAGAGAGAGTCAAGTATGTCAAAGAGCTCTCTGCTTTATGTTAAGGGAGTACGGTCATTGAAACAGCCTTTTATACTGTTCAACAAAAAACTGTTACAAAGAGCTAACACAATAACTCTTTACGTCTCATGATTTTTAAATTTCTTTATTGATCAATTATATCGGTTATTGTCTTCAAGATACGTCAAATATTGGGGACAATATAAGAGAGTAATAGTCTATAAGAAGCTCCATTTTTATCGGAACATTTAACTTAAATTCAATAGTTATGTTATTAAATATCCAACGTATTATCTAGTTATATTTTAATTAAATATAGTAGCAGTATTATCATACCTACAAAAGTACACTGGAAATACGAAAATTGTAAATGAAAGCTTTTTTATTACAGACAAGAAAGCGTGGAATAGAGAATGATTTTTAGTATTTACCTTATAAAAAGCACTCTCATATATTAGCAGCTATATAATCTATACATACAATAAAAATGTAAAATGCACGTGTCTGTACATTTTAAATTTTGCGAAATAAATGATTGAGGGGGACTAAAAATAAGTAATTAAATACATTTCTATCATTTTTAGAATTGTCTGTTTGTCTGCTTATTTGTGGACGCATTACGGCTACTTGATTTATTCAAAAGACTCAGTAAAATATCATAGAGGGTATATTCCCATAACATTTATTTTATTTTATTTGTTTGAAAACTACGAATTTGCTCAATGGTGGCGATAAGTCAATTGAGTGTACATTTATATTTAATCTAAAAATGGTAATAACTACTACTATTAAACTAATACCTGAAGCTGAAATACAACAATAAATAATATTATATTTTCTTACAAAGAATATAATTTATACAAAGTACAATATTTAAGCAGTATCACCAAAAGATGCAGTTGTACAAATGATGCTATTTTCTAAATTGCGTTCTCCGCCGTTGAATTACGTTGAGATATTAGCTTAAAATATTGGCACGCATTGAATACTCGGATTTTTGTGGTCAAGGAACAGTCGTATTCTGAATTGTCAGCAGTCTGTAATGTATGTATGTATGTTTTGGAGCACCAAAAAATAATAATTAAAAGCTGAAGGTACTCCGGGTTAACTATGACATCAGGACATCTGTCACCTCAGTTCTCTCGTGACCATGGGTGCTGTAAAGCGCTGAAACGTCGGTTTATAAATAGTACAAAAAGTTTTATTTAAATGTGTAGTATTCGCGTAAATATAGTTATAAGAAATCATTATTAGAGTAAAAAATATATAAATTTAACAAAAATGTACTATGTTTATAATTCATTGAAGTAAATACTGGTTATCGGCTGTTTAATATAAGGGCCCGAACAGTTCACAAAGTGCATAAATTTGTTGATTGCCCTTGAGGTAATATGTGAATCCCTTAGTTTTTATAAGTTCCTTTCGTGGTTTACGTACAGAAGCAGTCATGTACACTTGTAGTTGCCATGGAAGTATAGTGGCTAAATGAAACGCTATCTTTTGACGGGACTAAAATCGAGATTTCGCTGCAAAGTGTTCTGAATATTTGACTGACTTAAATTTAACCGCTGGGGCGCATAAAATTGACTACCGGCTTCTTTAAGTGGAGTAATAATTTTTGCAGGTTTTATCGTTACATAGACTTTTTTTTATTTCATATAGTGACAAGACGAGCATAACGTTCACCTGATGGAAAGTGCAACGTCTGCCCATAACAGATGCTGTGTTACTAAGAATATTTCTGTGTAGCACCACACTGCGCCCGTCACCCTGAGATATAAGTTCTTAAGTCTCATATGCCCGGTGATTACGCTAGCTCTCAGTGCCCTTCAGACCGAAACACAGCAATGTTTGCACACTACTGCTTCACGGCAAAATAACTGGCCCTGCGGTGGCACCCACCTAGACGGACTCCCGCATAGGAATCCTACCACCAGAGATGCTATAAAAGCTTCGCTTAAAAAACCATAATGAGTATAGTTTTCGTAAAGAACTAAAAATAATTTGTTTCCATTTACATACGAGAGTCACGCCTCTTTCCCATTGGGGTAGGAAGAGAACACATCTTTCCACTTGCTACGATCCTGAAACAAACATCTTTCGCTTCCTCTACTTTCATAAGTGTTTTTATACATGCTTGTCGTTTGCGGGTACTTCTGACGTTGCCTCTCCTTAAAACGACTTCGATCTGATCGTGATACGTTTGCCTGCGTCGACTCTTACCGGCCAGCCCATTCACACTCGCCTCATATATCATTCCAGCCGCTGAGTGTCACCATCGTACATCGCGGCACAGTACCAAATTCCATCCACATCACCTTAATGGTTGGCATTCAACAACTGTGCGCTTTTCGAGGAATTTTCTTCAACGCACGACGACTTTGTGAAACTTGCTGCCGCCAGCGGTTTTTCCGGACCGATATGACTTAGGGACCTTCAAGAAAATAGCCTATTCTATTCTCAAAGGCCGGCAACGCACCCGCGACTCCCTGATGTTGCGGATGTTCATGGGCGGCGGTGATCGCTTAACATCAGGTGAGCCGTTTGCTCGTTTGCCCCCTCTTCTATAAAAAAAAATCTCATATCTATATATCTGTTGTATTTCTTGCCTCATATGAACGCTTCATTAAAACAAATAGTGCAAAGTGCCTTTGTGCAAGAAAGCCGTCCGTATATTGTGATATCTAACGATCTCTAATGATCTATAACTATTTCTAGTAATCAATATCGGAAGTAATGAAATTTTCAATAAAAAAAAATAAACGACTTTTTTTGGGAAATCATATATAATTACATATTTAAGTAGTTGCCTAGCTACCCAAGATTTATGTCGTGTAGTAGTTGCGTAAGATATTGAACCAGCTCATATCGCAGGTGATGTGTTCCTTGTCGATTTATTTTTTTATACAGTCTACAGTGAAGAAGTCGTCGTGATATGAGTTATATTCTTGTCTTAAAGTACAAATTAAAACACCAATCAAATTATTGATATGCCGTACATGATTCCGCTACTACTAAAACCAAATCTTCCGTAGAAGATTTAGTCATATCATTAAAAATACGAAAGCAAATTGGTTATATTGATATTAAGTAATCCGCATGCAAATATTAAAATGTTGTACTTATATTACTTAGTTTTTAAAAGCAGAGTCCGACGTCTTGATCTCTATTACGGTGGTATGTATTGTCTAGTGGTGGTGTTGTAGTGGTGAAGGGTATCTAGTGGAGGTTCCCTGTGGCGGTATTAGTTTACTTCTGTACACTATTGTGGGAGGTCGGGCGGTGCAATTCAAAATCTAGGTAGTTATACGCCATTTTATATTTTTTTTGCAGATCTCAGCATTAACTTTCTTTCTTTGTCGTATCGTGAATATTTCTTATTTCTTAGATATAATTTTTATTAATATCAATAATATATAACGGGATTATTTTAGTTTAATGTTTAAAAGCAACTAAAGCTAGTCTTTTAAGAAGAACCTTCTCTATCGAGTGTAATGAATAAATTTAGCTTTTATAAGCAACACTATACTCATACGAGTAGTATCATACTAAAAATAATATCATCGTATCTCCTCTCGAGCATTATAAACGGCTTATAACATACTGCGGGGGATCCCAATGTTTAACACTTTTGTCAAATCTTACGTATTACGTTTTTTAGTTTGAGGCAGTATCGTAAATAATATGTTATTCGTAGAGCTTGCTTATTTTTCTTACCTTTTAAAAAGACCAAACAATTTTTGAAAGTTCATTATTGTTCTTAAACAAATTTTAATTTTTTAACCGTGATTCGCCTGTAAGTATAGAATAGAATAGAATTATAATAATAAAATATTTTATTATATTTTTTTATTCAATATAGATCATTTACATAATACTTATTGAACGTCATTTTTTTTTAAACTACACTGGTTCGCAAAGAAATGCCTCTGTCCTGGGAAGAACCAGTAAGAAACCCAGCGGGATTTTTAAAGTAGCAGTAGTAGTAGTAGTAGTATTAGTAGTAATATAGTGAAGGTGATTGTAGCATCACACGCTTTCGCTCGACAGCCTAAAAAATGAACCTATTTTATCTTTGGGCCTCACAAGTAAGGATTTACGTGAGTCGAATAACACGTATTTCATTCCTACAGAGGTTTCGTAAGAGGCGACTAAGGTATTGTACGAACAGCATTTATCCAAGCAGAATAATGTCATAATATGCAATTCTATCACTATACTGCTCGTGGGAAGGCAATGGGGGGTAAAATTTTGTTAACTACTTCCAAAATGGATGCGTCGAAGTTTGCCACCCGTCACATCTCGTTTCCCGCGGGGGCGCAAAATGGGCTACAGGTGTGGCCCACTTTTTTATCCTTTATATGGAAAGTAGGCGTGACTGTATATGTGTATGTAATCAACATGCTAGGCTAAAGGATCGGCGATTGCAGTGCCATACGCTTCGCACCTTGGATGTTACTGCGTGCCACGTTAATAATTTTATTCGTTGTCGTTATCATATCCATCAGTAGACTGCTTATCCAGGTTCACGGTAGCACATACGTTTCTGATGCCTTATAACACGAGGATGCATTCGCTATCAATTGGAGGATTGTTAATTTTCTATTATTTCCATTATTTGACTTTTACGACACTCACAAAACGGGTGATGTCACTCCGCTATGAGACAAAAAATATTTTAATGCAACTTTAAAAAATTGTTTCGCATGCGCTTATTTTGATGAAAATCGTTTCTCTAGACGTAGAGTTAGTTATATACATCAACGTCAAAATTTCTTTGTTCAGTTTAGGCTTGTATAAAGTTCTTATAAATTTCAAAATCTAAAAAATCGCATCTAGCCATCCTAGCAGAGCAAACGTCGATCATACGTCTATCACTACGGATACGGTGATTTTTAAGTGTAATACATAGTCAATGTTTTAAATGTTTTAAGAATGGATCGGGTGTTAACTGGTCTAAACTTAAATGTCTCAGTTCCGACATTAACATTCTTATCTAACAGTTCATGTGAACGTGTCAATGACGACCTAAGACCAGCAGTGGTTTCAATTGGTATACCAGTACAAAATGTCTCACACTCTTCTTCTACGCTATTTCTTTGTTGGATTCAATCAGTCCGCGCGTTGTAGTTAATAAAAACTTTTTACTGTAAATCTATTAGGTGAAAAACCATCATAAAAATACCTCCAATGTTCTGAGCTCCATGCTTATAAAAATGGGCGGGCAACATAACTCGCAGAATCGAACCCTCAGGGAAGAAAGGTTCTGGAATATAATTTCGGTGATATAATTGCTGTTAGCCTTTTTTGGCTTTTACAGCTTCATCGGATACTCACGGGCCAGGGGCCCGCGTGCCAGGTTTGGTTTAACCCAAACATAAATACATGAATAAACTCCTACAATAACCTCGAAATTCGGACTGTCGCGTTCGCTGCGTGCTTGCGCGATTTAGAATATCTCAAAATGATTTTAAGTCGTCTAATGACCATCCGAGGGAAACTGCGGGCCTCCATTCGGACTGCCGACTTGTGTGTCGGACTCAGGGCGGTGAGAACCGCCCTGGAACACGGCTGTATCGTGTGTACGCGGTGTGATTGTCGACTGCTGCGCGCCGCTCTCTACGGCGGTCGCGCGTCGTGGTGCGGGTTCTGGAATGACGACCTGGACGTTTTCGCGGTAAGTCGATGGACGACTTATGATGGGCTGAAATGATAATGATGGTGATCGTGATCCGAGAGTCGCTATTTTTCCATGCGTTTTAAGATAGGACGGCAAACTTTTTTTTCTAAGATAACATGTTACTTCTTTATTAATAGTCTTTATTAATAGTAATAATGCCGTGTCGTAGTGGCTTAAGAGAATCCCCCACCCCATCTCATTTCGTGGGTGTCGTAAAAGCCGACAGAGGGAAAATAAAAACCAGGAGATGGGCAGCAGCATCTTCCTGGCACATCTGACTAAATAAGCTGCGGTTGCCAACCCGCCCGCCAAGCATTGCAACTAGGGCAAAATCCCCGCAAAATGAGAGGTACAAACTTTTGTGTCAATCTACTGGGGAGGCCTATGTTCAGCGGTGGACTAGTGATAGGCTGAAATTATGATGTTGACACAATGATGATGTTATTTTCTTAATAGTAAAAAACAGCATATAATGAAAAATTATAGTTACTCTCTCTCTTACTTTAGTTTAGATTAGTCTTTTTTTAATTGCCTCACAATGGGATTATTCTCCATATGCACAACACAACAAGACCAGAAAGGGACAATTTTTGTATTTGCACAAGCCCGGCTGGGGACTCACGGCGTGAACGTCAGGTACACCTTTTAGTCACGCGGTCATCAGTGTTTTCGGAAAACTTTACAAAAGCAGATAAAGCAAATATCAATATAAAAAACTTATATCTGTTAATATGTAACACAGGGAGAATATACCTACGTAAAACTCATTTTGTTAGACTTAATAAATATCCCTAAATTAAAATTGACGGTCGGACTTCGAAACAATTTTCCATTCTGTGCTTGCCATCGACAGATTTCTTTAACAGGGCTACAAAAACTGTCGTTTGTTCCAGAAAATCTGAAATTAAAACTTTTCCTTGCTTCCATGATAAATTGTTACCGGATATTTTACCGGGTTTTTTGTTCTGGTTATTTTGTTATTCGCCAAACAAGTGGACCACCAATGAAGTACAACGCCTCATCATCATCATTTCAGCCATACATTTCCACAAAACATGTGAGTTTGTGGCTATCATATTCGGGATAGTACAGCGCCTGTTTATAGCAAATACAGACCTGGAATATCAGTCATTTTTATATAAACAGCAAAGTTATATATTTTTATTATATTTTATAGTTCAGATTCTAACGATTCGATTTAATTATTCTGCAATACGGGTCGCCGGTTTGGTGCCCGCACCAGATAAATATTTGTATGATTGACAGATAGTTGTTCCGGGTCTGGGTCTGAGAGCTTATGCCCGTGCAATTTATGTATAGAAAATTCCATGATACAGGATTGACGATGATGAGATGTACGTTGACGGCTGCATGGTCTAATACCTGACTTTTACACCACTGGTCCTGGATTCATATTCCAGCCGGGGCCAACACAACAAAAACACAAATTGTTTCGGGTCTGGTTGTGATGTGCATGGGAAACTTATCTCTGCAAAACGCACCCACGATATAGGAGAAATCATAGTGAGGGGCATCGTTTAAAAAATACTAAGAGACAATGTAGTTCTTTCCTCGGAGGGCAAGCGGATCTGCATCATGGATTTGACACTATTTAAAATTCTTGAGCCGCTTAGTACCATATCCCAGTGCGTGGTAAATTCAGGAATAAGCACTTTGTCGACATTTCTTTTGGCAATAATTAATATTTTAAAACTTATATTTAATAATTAAAATGACACTTAATAAACAAGCTATAATAATAACATGGGATGCTGGTGTCGATGAAGATGAATACAGCGGACTTAAGATTTTTAAGAAAACTACGGAATGAGAAGAGGTGGTAGATTATCTTCCCTTCTCACTTCTTACTATGGCATTAAGCTCACGTAGCTTAATCTACAGATCACAGATTCCCTTTTTATGAAAGAAACTGACTAGACGAGCTGTTCGTTCACCTGATGGTAAGTACAACTTCTGTGGGTAATAAATGCTGTATCACCCAGAATTCTGTTTGGCAACACACTGTAAGAATGGAATATCAGTGGTAGGAAAAAGAGAGATGTGTGCAAGCGAGTGATAGAAACCAATGACAGGACACATTACCATGGTTGTCAGTGTGAGAGACGCATATTAAAATTATACTACGGAGAGTAAATAAGTCTATTTTATAGAATTGTAATATTTTAAGCTTTTATTTAGTGCCCAGTCCAATATATATTATATACACATTGATTGATATAATTATACAATGTTCCCTTCAGTTTCGTTTTCTTGGACTAAAATGCCAACCATAAGTTAAATCTTTCTTCGTTAGCCAGCTTCAGAGAAACGATGCATAGGCACTTCAAATAAAAAAATAGGTTCGTAGCTATGATTTTCAAACTAGAATTTTCTACTATAGTCATGACTTTCCATTCAGCTGACAACCAAAACAACACTACTTTGAAGATATATTCGTCGTCCAATGTGAATTTTGGTCTGCGTGGTTTTTTCTATCGGAAAAGCCAGAATCTATGGTAAAGCCGAAGTTGTTCGTAGTGGTATAAAATCCAAAGTCCGTAATCCGTAATAAGTGTCGAGTTGGTTGACACAGTAGATGAAGCCAGGGTTCGTAAAGAATAACAAGTCGAAAAATAAAATCACTAAAACAATGAAGACGCAAATAGAAATTTCTAAGTTAAAACAAATCCCATCGAGAAACAACCTTCTTGAAAGTTGCCATAAACATTAAATTTTTTATTATAATGCTTGAAAACAATATAAAACCAAATTAAAAAAAAAATCAATAATTAATTTGATTTTTTTTATTTGATTAAGTGACGATACGAGCAAAACATTCAAATGATGGTAAGTGCTACGTCTGCCCATAACATGCTGTGTTACTCATAATTTTTCTGTGTAGCACCACACTGCGCCCGTCACTCTGAGTCATCAGTTTTTAAGTCTCACATACCCAGTAATTACGCTAGCTCTCAGTGCCCTTCAAACCGAAACACAGTAATGCTGCACTACTGCTTCACGGCGGAATAACTTCTTTATCGGTAATTAAAAATATATCTAAAAATTCTTTCTATTAAACGCCATCTAATAAAATTTTGTATAAAACTTTACAGCACAATAAAATAAATTTACATTGTTATTTATCATTGATGACTAACTTCATCATGTTTGTCGCACATCCGTTATCATTGATGGCTGACTTCATCACATCGCAAAATATAACTTCCATAATAAACTAAGATAACAGTTTAAATATAAAATTCTCGTAGCCCTGTAGCCTCATTGTAAAGTATCTGTGGTAGAACGTCGAAAACAAAAGAGTGAGTCGAGTGTGTTAAAGTGCTCTCCGCTTTAGATACGAGTAGAAAGAGGATGCTCGATGAAAGCAAAATTATTTTTATGTTTTAAAGTAAGTTTCAATAACAAAAGCTGAACATAATCAGTTTTATACCTGCCTACTTATTTATCGGATTCTGTAATTAGTTTCTTCTAAAATCGTACAAATATCCAAGAAAGAATATCATATTCTTCAATAAGTTTATTTGCTACTTTGAGAATTTAATCTCTTGCGTTACGTTACCACATTTTAATACGATGCTTTCGTTCGTGTTGTTCAAAAGTTATCGCAGTTACAAAATTAATATGACACGATTTATATACATGAATACTGTTTAATTATTTGTACACAGCATCTATTGTAGGCAGACGTTGAACTTACCATCAGGTAGATATTTTGCTGTTCTCGTCATTTCCTACTATAAAAATCATACTATTGAATAGAAAGAGCTTCTACGTCAGTGCTAAAGGTAACAATAACATTCGGTGCAAATAACAGCTTCTGGATTTTAACTAAAGGATATCATCGCTGTTGAATACGGAGAGAAGATCTACATTATTTTCATCATTAGAATATTTTTGAAAATTATATAAAACCTGAAGTATTTGTTCTTTTTGTAAGCGTACCTCATTTTAATGGTTTTAAAAGGTATAAAGACTTTATAAATAAAGAAGCATAAAAAATAATCGTAACAAAGTATCAGACACCGAGCCTCAGGCTAAGGGTCAAAGACCGGGTCAATTAGATTATCCTATTTTTTATCCATTTGTGTTCTTTCGGAAATTCCTAAATGAGAGAGGTAAATTCTGGGCACGACTGGTGATATGCAAATGCAAGTTTATAAAACTACTTCTTGTTAAATGCCATTACTTTAATTGTAAGGGTGGCAAATTGCTCACCATTCACCTGATGGAAGCCTGGCTAGAATATACTGCTCGGCAGTGGAGGAACACATCTGGAAACTTGCGTTGTACTTTATGAGAAATAAAAAGGATTTTGGCGATTTATGAAGTTGGTGTACTTCAAACACACGGGACTGCTAGGCTCAGACTTCCCGTCATAAATTGGACTAGGTGTTGTCCAGCAATGAAGCCATTTACATACATACATACATTTTTCTTGAAGGTTCTTGAGTCGTATCGGTTCGGAAAACTGCAATCATTGCGTAGTCGTGCATGGTAGAAAATTAATTGAGAAGCGCACAATGGTTCAGTACCACCCGTCAAGGTGATGTGGAAAGAATTTGTTTACACTTTAAATAACTCTATCTCTAGAAACTTGAATACTTTCTTTATATCTTTATATACTAATATCTCTACACAAAAAAACAATTAAGCAAGGAATTATTTTACATTTAAAAAGCGTCGCTTTTCCGAATCTATTCTATATGGTAATTAATATTTTTGGAAGCATGGGAAATTCTACTTAAAACATATGCAATTTCCTCACTCACATCATTATTTACTGACACATAAATCTATTATATAGCCAATGATTAAAAAAGGCAAAAGCATAAGCAGGTAGGAAAGTGTTAGAAATCGTAAACAAAAATTGCATATAAATTCGTAAACATGGGATATAGAAAGGCAAAGAATAACCGCTCATTTGTTAAAAGCAAATCACTGTTTGACAACCAAATACTTGGGCGCTTTGACAATATTCTACCTATGGTTTTTCAGTAAAATATAAAAGTGACTTAAATAACTGCCATTACTCGGAAATCGTAAAAAATGATTCGAGCCCGAGTTTAGAAGGTGGACACTGATAAAAACCGGACAAAAGGACAAAAATTACATCCATTAGCCATGGTGCGATGTTAAATAAAAACATGAATAACGAACGCGTACTCATTTTATAGGATTCTGTTACAATAAATAAATGAATACTAACATTTTTTGGATCATGGATATTTAAAAGAATATGGAGGGTTATAATTAATTAAACCGTATTTAAGCATTATTAGGAATAATTCTTGTAACCCTGTATTGGGGAGAATAGGAATCGCGGGTGTTGTGCGAATCATATACGAGTAGTTCAAGCGGCCGTAACATATTGCAAGAGTAGAACGGGACGACGAATCGCAGCCCCTTAAGTACTCAGCTGTAAAGGAAACCATAGTGAGGAAACCTGCATGTCTGAGGAATAAAAATTTTCCGATGACTTGTGAAGTCCGCCAACCCTGCTCTTGGGCAGCGTGGCGGACTCTTTCCGGCTCCAATATCCTCTCAGAAATGAGAGGTGGCCTGTGCCCACTTTTTTTTTCACTAGGCGTGATCACAAGGTAGTTTCTGTCGTTTTCTTCATAAGATTTTAAGAATATCAATGTGATAAGAACTAAGAATACATTTACACACAGTAATTACTGTGACTTAATAATAAGTTATTCCTTTTCCACATCACAATGGCACACATCGTTTGAGTTTGATCCTTGAAATAGGCGAAATTCAATTTGTGGACCATCACACTGATACACCTCAGCGAAATTTCTTGCGCATTTACATATTTAAATTAGTCCCCGTTACTTATTTGAAGTGTTAAAGCTTTGATACTTACTCGTAATTATTCGAAGTTGATTTTTTTATGGAAGAACGAATTTTAAAATTTTTATCGAATATTTTTTGACGAGTCATTATTTTAATTATAACATAAAAAGTTATTGTAATGAGTACGTTCAAATTCGAAATTTTTATCAAATATTTATATCAAAATACATTTTATGGACAAATTCAAACTATTATCGATAGCTCTATTATGTATTCGGTGTTGGCGAAAGTGTATCTAGATGCAAACATACATAGAGTCACGCCTCTTTTCCATTGGGGTAGGCAGATACCACATCTTGCCAGTTGCTACGATCCTGACACATGATGCGCTTCTTCTACTTTCATGGGTGTTTTCATACAAGCTTATCGGCTGCGGATACTTTTGATCTGATTGTGATATGTTCGCCTACATCGATCCGCACCGGATTTCCCATTCATACTCTCCTCATAAATATTTTTTTCAATCTTCTTCCATCCATCCTCTCTACGTGTCCAAACTATTTAAGCATCCCTTTATCTACTCGTATCTTTGTCATTACATGTTCTACCACACTATTTCTTTATCACGCTGTTCCTCACGTTTTCCTTTCGTCTTATCTACATTAATATTCATTACTTTGTTTGTAAAGCACTATGCATAGTATTAACCATCGCCTGCAATTCCTATAGGCTTTCTACATATTATTCAAACCATATAATATAAATAATAATTTGAACGGCCAGGGAGTAATTAACCTAGTTGCCTTGTCCGACAAATACGGTGGTACGCGGGCAAGCGACCCTGGCCTCCCAAGCTACTGCTTTCTCCCTTTTGCTTCTTCCGAGATAGTAGTATCCTACACCTTATCAATCCTTTTCAAACTCCCGCACTCCCTAACCCAAGTCCATTTCCTACCTAATCCTTTTCCCTTCCTCTCCGCCAAGCCAATGGTTGCCGAGCGTGGCTAGGGGCGAGCCTAGTCGTTAGCGTGCCGACCTGCCCTGGGACCGAGCGACCCCAGAATAAGGCTAGCCTTACTTAAGCATCTGGGGCTCTGTTTGGGTGGACAGCATTTTCCCTAGGTGCTCGTGGGAACGCAATGGGTAGTAAGAATTTTGACTCGTACCAAAATGGCGGCGATGTGGTTCGCCACTCGTCACGTCTCGTTTCTCACGGGGCGCAAAGTGGGATGCGGATAGCAACTTTGCTACTCTGAATGTTCGAGGAGGTATGAATGAAAAACTTGAAGAAGTATACGAGATGATCAGCGAAAGACGGATTGATGTTCTTTGTGTGAATGAGATCAAGCCTATATTTTTACGGATAAGGATTTTTAAGGGTTGGCACACCGCAGTTTATTTATTCAGATGTTCCAGGAAGATCCTGCTGCCCATCTTCCTCTGGTTTTAATTTTCCCTCTTCACTCCACCTTTACGACGAATTCTTTCGTGATCTTGATTCTTCATCGAGTAAGGATGAAGGTGTCTAAGAATTGCAGCGACTACTCACCATCATATAGGTACGTCGTGTAAGCTTGTTCGTCACTATAACTTAAATTAAAAAAAACGAAACAGTAAAGCGATAAATTCCGTAAATCTATTTCTATTAAATATAAACAAGCTCAAATACAAAGACCTTCAGTTTTACTTATAGCTTAGGTTAACAAGACACGTTAAATAATTCGCCATCCCATGAGTCTTTGGGTATCGTAAAAGTTAAAGTAAGTAAGTCTGGTATTGCGAATGAATTTTCGCATGTCAAGCGGCATTATGGCAAATCGTCCTTTTGCATATTTAGGAGAGGCTTATTTCCAGCAGTTGAATTTTGCCAGGCTGAAGACACGTTTTATATGTATAATTAACTTAACATAACTATGTCGAGGCACACGTCAATACCGCGAGCCCTTAAATGTAGATAGGAGCCCTCCAGTTGTGCCCAATCAACGAGGTGGCGCTTGGTAAAGGTCATCCCCGTCGGGACTGCGGTAGTGTGGGAAAGCGTTCCCGCAGTCCCGACAAATGGTGACGAGAGGAACACTGTGGGGTTTTAGCCGATGGGAGTCCGACATAATCCTACATAGATACTCCTATCTCCTCCTTCCTACTCTATCTAGATTTCCCCCATAAAAAATATTCGCGGCGTAGAAGTCAAGTACTGTGACCACTATGGAACTCGCTAGTAAAATAAACTTTCTTACGAATCGATCATACGTGCATATGTGTAACGAAACTAGATTTTACCCGCGGCTTCGCTCAAAAGTTATAGACTTTTTGTAAATAGCTCTTATTTCCAAAAACTGATGAAGTGAAACTACGGAGTATTCAGGACTACTGTTTACACTGTCGTTTGTCACGCGTTAGGATGAAATGAACATTAGAAAGAGTGTAAAATATATACGAGTATATATGTTTTTAAAAAAATATAAAATATGTAATAACTTATTACATTTATTTATTGTTATAATTTATAAGTAACATTACAAAAAATATATTTCCTTTCGATGTGATATATATTAACACGATGTGAGTAATCAAAATTAATTATTTCTGTATAAAGTCGTTCAAAACAATGTTGAAAATTATTTAAAAAAAAATAAAGACCGAATATAAAAGTAAAATTATAATACTTTTATTTTTCGACATTGGAGTATATTTCGTCACGAATATTCAAATTAAAATTGCTCAAAATTATTTCACACAGTTATCAAAAGTGCAAAGCAAATTAATTAAAATTAAAAAAAGTATTGCTTCAAGAATTTTAATAATAATTTTCTGTAGAATATATTAACGGCTAGAACGACTATGCATACTCAATTTTTTATCCAATAAACTGGCTTATCTAACTGGCTAACTATCGTCAAATAATTACAACACGCAAAAAAAAAGTATACGTGTGGATTGAAAAATCAGTATAACGATCGCTATCCTGAAATTGAATGAAACTAAATTATTGTTCCGTTCCTTTTCTACAAAATGCTCTAAGACTTCTACTAAAACCATATATAACTGGAAAAACGATTCGATACGATTTTATTGAGTTGATGGAGAAATTTTAATTCAAAATATATATCTGTTTTACGCGGACTTAGGAACCACAGTTTAGTCATTTTTTTTTATCTATTACACTTTGCGGCCTGTTATTTGGTAAATAAGCTTTACGAATTCTTTACTAATACGAGTATATATAATCACATTAACGTCAATTTTAAGATACTTTCCGAGATCTGGCCGATCTTTGGCTGAGAACTGAGGGACCACACTCCAAGTGCTTTATATATTTTTATACAAATTACAAGATTCGTTCTACAATTATTTTAAGTCTACTACTAAATCCCTGGTAGATTATTTCGTAAATTTTCAGCATGGTCTCTCAATCCTCACGCACACTGATATTCGTTGTCGGTTAGTATTAGATAAGAAAATGACACATGTGATGAAATCTTCATTACTTTAAGTAGGTGTAATAGGAGTATATAAGCAATATTGTCTACGAGTAAAGCAGACTCTACTTTTATTTACCTTAAACCTAAAGAAATTAAAAAAAAATATAACTAAGTTACTGTCTTTTACGTTACATGCCGCGAGTTCTATTCTCGCTGATGGAACTATATCATCAGTATCAGACTGATGATATGGTGCTTCCAGATTTAATTTGTGTACTGAGAAATATATGTGTGTTAACGTACCCACGTTCCACGGGAAATGCTAGTGGAACATCGTCTTTTACAGGTGAAATAAAAGCAAAGCATTCAGTGAATGTCTCATATTACTTTGTTTTATTTTATTTATTTTCACTGCATTTGTTTACTATATATTAAATAAAGATTACAAAAATAATTATAAGTTAAATGAAGTTGTTCTTTTCATAGTTTATTTTGTGACTAGGTAGAGTCGCGCTAGCTGGATGCAAATGTAGTACAATGTTTTGGTTTGATTTAGTTTGTGTAAAAATAGTTACATATATAGTTTGCGGCTCGGTCGGTACAGGTGGATAAGCGCTTGGCTCCTGCGCTACGGGTCCCGGTTCGTTACCCGCAATGGACCAATCTTTGTATGACCTACAGATCATTATTCCGAAACTGGGTGGTTTTGCATTCAGCGATAAAGGAGAAAACCTAGTAGCGACAACGTCTTTTCATATAGATATAAGTGTTTAAAAGCTAAATCAATAGAAGAAAACGATTCCCTTTCCTTTCCCGTACCTTTCTGCCCATTTCGACCACAGCGACAGCTTTCAGTTATTTCGGGAAGATGTCAAGAACATTGTCTGTATTTTTGTTTGAGAAATATTTCTTTTAACGTTCTGTATATATCATTCCGTCCTTTTTATTTTTAGTAACTAATAAATGATAACAGAATATAACAAACATTTGTCCTTCAGGCTTTTGATTCACTATTTTTCGTCGTGTTTACAAAGTACAAGACAAGTTTTTTACTAACCATTGTATTACGAGAACTGGCAGGTTTATAATTAAAATATTTTTTCTAATGACAAAATAAAAAATATAAATAACTTCGAACATGAATAAATCCCAAATAATGTTACAATTATTCTGCGCCGTATTTATCGTAATGAATTGTTATTAGTGCCAATAATAGTTAAACTAACAGTATTCGCATTCCATTATTTTCAGTTTGTCAGCTTTATTTGCTATTAAAACGGTTTTATCAAATCCGGTATTAATTATGTATAGTGTGAATACAAACGTATGCACTTTCGAATAGTTTAAGTTAAACGTAATTGTACTAATTAAAATGAGGAACAATATCTATAAAGTATAAAAGGCATTGTATATTTTGTTTCAATCAAATATATCCCTACTATCCCTTCTTCTAATCTAGTCAAAGTAGGTTTCTTGGTTTGTCTTTCTTTCACGCAGCAATGGAGCAAGGAATCGACAATCTTTTGTCCTGAAGAAATTCTAGTTTAAATTTTTTTATTGGATAAAGGTACGAGGCGAGAAAAATGTTCACCTGTTGGTAAGTGCAACGTCCGCCCATAGCAATGCTGTGCCATCCAGAATATTTCTGTGCGGCGTCATATTGCACCCTTCCTCCTGAGACGTCTGTTCTTAAGTCATATGATTAGACCTAGTGATTACAACAGCTCTCAGTGCACTTCAGACCGAAGCACAGTAACGTTTGCACGCTACTGCTTCACTGCAGAATAACTGGCCCTGCGGTGGTACCTACTTAGACAGATTCATGTATAGGAATCCTACAACCAGTTTCCAAACGAAAAGAAAAAAAAAGATTGATGATGATGATAGATTGATTATGAAGTTGATAACGATCTAACGCACTAACCAAAGTCTTTATCAAATGTTTTCGTAAATTAAAATCCTTTTTTTTCTTTGTGTATCACAACGTATAAAAACAAAAATGCGAAATTAATGAAACGAAATGTGTTCGGGGACATATTTTTTACTTTTATTTCTACATATAAACTACCCTATCCTACAGAAACGGTGTATTTTTCTGGAGAAAAAAATTATCTGCTTCACGGCATAATAACTGACCCTGGAGAGGTACCTGCCTAGACGGATTCCTGGATAGGAATCCTATCACCCGTAAAATTTTCAAAAGTATATTTTTTACAGAATAACAGAATAGCTACCAATAAATTCATATATTAACATTTTATTACAATTTATAACGTTTGATTTTTTTTCCTGGTATCCAGTAAAACTTTAATTTGCCATTTCTATTACGTTAACAAAGTCTGTCCATGCACTACGATTGAATATTTGTACTCTAATTGTAATAACTTGTAAACTTTAGTAGTTATTAAGGCACATTCTGCTTTTATACCATTCGGTCATATTTCTAAGTATATTTATAAGTTAAATTTGATTCAAAATATGTATTTGAGATTAATAAAATGTAAAAAAAATAATAATTAGTTTATCTTAGATTCCTTCTAAACTTTAAAATTTGTTTTTACCCATACTTACTTTTATTCATTGGTAAAATAAAAAAAAATAAAAAATACGTATATAGTGTGTTTTAGGGTGAAAATCTCTCATATTGGAAATTAAATTTGTTCTCGATTAGAAGCTGCGGACGCTCTGCAAGCTGCCGTTTGTTCGATACAGACAAAGTTTAGTATTCTGTATTAGTTGCATCTCTCTTTATCCAGTTATCTATTTCTAAGCCAGTTAAATATAATTTGTTTCCGAGAGCATATGAGAAAGCTATTACTGGATTTATATTCTGAAGTTGACCGTACTATTTGCTTTATACTCGTAAATTAAATTAAGCATTGTTTATATAGTTTCGTCCGGGAATATACATTCAATGCAGTTACTGAAATAGATTGAATATGGCACATAGTTTAAATTTAGAATGCGGTAGAAAGATGTTAATTTGCTGCAATTAATGACGTCATTATGCTATTGTATATCAACTCTATATTCTAAAATAAGAACGAAAAAGCTAGAAAAAAAAAATGTCATGAGGTTGTTCTTGACTTAGGAAAAACCCGAGACAGTTTCAATATTAATATAACCTTATAAAGTTCACGATAAGTTATGTTTTTTCCACTGCTGAACATAGGTCTCCTCCCTAGATAGAAAAGTTTGTAGCCCTCATTTTGGAGATATTTAGTTACGTAGATTGTTTTATTTAAATGTGTAGTATTCGCGTAAATATAAGAAATCATTATTATGTTATACAATAATTTATTAACATAAGACTGAGGAAACTTGTGCATAATAATAAGGCTGTGCGGTGTCTAAAACGTGACGTTTACCTCCAAACATTATATAAGACGTTTCCTACCGTTGTTGTAACATGTATGTTACATCTAGTATGGGTTGTGGTCACCACAGGACCAGTTATTCTGTCGTGAAACAGTATTGTGAAAACATTACTGTGTTTCGGTCTGAACTGCTGCTAGTGTAATCACGTGGCATATGAGACTTAAGAATGGACGTCTCAGGGGGAAGGGCGCAGTGTGGTGCCACACAGAAATATTCCGGGAGACACAGAAGCGGACGTTTCACTTACCATCAGGTGAACGTTTTGTTCGTCTGGTCTCGTCTTAAAGAGTCTCTTTTTTATCAAAGGAAGTGTGTTAAATAAAAAAAAAATACTCTTGGTTAAATTTTACTCTACCCACAAAGGAGTTTAGGTGATACAGTTTTACGTATCACCATTTCATGATTATTTCGAAGAACTCTACGAAATGTTAAATTAAATAAACGAGTTACTTATATACAGAATAATGTGGCAGGATATTCGGGGGAAAAACTAATAAAAGCTAACTATACTTTTAGCTCTTCTAACTTTCTTGTAAGGAAGAAATATAATTTCATTACATTGATGACGACAGTTCTTATTTATTAATAAGAATAATAATACGCCATTACGAGTAGATTGAATCACCGTGACTAAATAAAAAGCACTTTATTATAACATTTAACTTATTCTTACCATGACTTATTCAATAATAAAATAATTATAAATAAAGTCGAGGTAGCCCAGAGAATTACTCACCACTAGGCACTCGTCGCAAAAAACCGGAGTGCGCAAGCGATCCGATGGGTTCGATTTCCGGTTTTGACCCTAAAGTAGTTAATTGCAATGTTTAGTTCTAATATCCCACAAGATTGGCGATGGAGGAAAACATCATGAGGAAATCTGCATATTTGAGAAATTAAAAAAATATTTCGACGACATGACAAGTTTGTAACCCACATACGCTCTTCTGCGCTCCAAAACCCTAGTAGTAATGAGGGAAGGCCTTTTCTCAACAGTACTGCAACTTAATTTTAGAAGTAACGTATTATTTATTGTTGTAATGAAAGCACACAGTCATCGGGCGTGAGCACAACTTCGCTGCAATTGGATGAACGGTATAGGAACACATAAAGCACAAAAAAAAATATATATATACATATATATGTATACATATATATAGTATAATTCAGGTACAACCATTTTATAATAGGTGGCATGCGTATCGCATTGGATAATGGTTCCTTTTCTATGAGTTTAAGTTTTTCATCCGATTTGATACTTTGTACAGTTGTTGTTGGCCCTTGCACGAAATTAAAAAAAAAGTAAAGTTACAGCCTACAAAGGCCCCACAGCTGAGCACAGGCCTCCTTTCATTTCTGAGAGGGTTTTGGAGCTAGGAAGAATCCGCCACGCTGCTCCAATGCGGGTTGGCGGACTGCACATGTCTTCGAAATATTTTTTTTTCTCAGACATGCAGGTTTCCTCACGATGTTTTCCTTCACCGCCGAGCACGTGGTAAATCAGCACTTAAAATTGCAATTAACAATTTTAGTGGTGCCGGCACCGGGAATCAAACTTAGGTCACTCGCTTACGATGAAAATTAAAGCGAGGGCCTACCCCTGAGCTACCACGAAATTAGTGAACATAAAATCATTGTCATTACGTATAAATGTTTCTGCATCGAATAATCGAATAATGTACTTCTAAAAATTGCCAACCCGCTAAAATTTTTAATCATCGATCGGGGTAAGCTTTTTTCGCGGGTGAAACCGCGGGGCTAAGCTAATTTTAAATAAAGTTATACGAACCATCACTCACATCTTCGTCTACTATACAAATCTCATAATAATCTGAATTATTTTACTAAATTGCTTTGATCAGTTTATCTTACATTTTGCCCTTAATTTTTTTCTAGTTCATTTTTTTGTATAGATCTAAAGTAGTTTCTTTTTACAAGACTGTTGGCTGTTAAAAAAGAATATTCTGAAAAAAATATCAGACTAAACACTGAAATAAATTTTTTTTGTTACCTACTTTTCATGAGACATTCATCGAAAAAAAATTTAATGACATAACATAACGTTATTAAAATAAAAGCAGTTAATGTAATATTTCTTATCTTGTTTATTATATTAAACAATTTGGTTTTTGTTTTCACAGTCGCTTTATAACAATTAAACGTCCCTTGTCAACAACAATATGTAAAGCAAAGTAATTTAGAATTAAATATGATTTTTCTTTATATTTTATATGAATTAATACGAATAATCTGAAAAGTATATTCATTATACTCGTATTATTTAGGGTTAAACGAATGATATTAGACCAGAGGTCCTAAATGAAACTCTTATATTATATGATTATATTGACGTTAGATGTTCCGTAAGTTACAAAAAGAGAAACAATAATTAGGGAAATATTTTGGCTAGCTTCCATTCGTTAATTAGATTTACTTTATACACATAAGTTCGTTTAGATCAAAGCGGGGCGAAAATAGAAGTCAACCTCATTAGCTCGTAATATCATTAAGAGTAAATAACTTGGTTGACCAAGTTATTTTAGTCCAAAGTCACGTTAGAGAAACTTTTAATATAAGAGTATATATGTACGACCCCGTGGCCGAGTGGTCAGAGGACTACTACATCGTATCCTGGGTTCGAATCCTAGCCGGAGCCAACATTTGTACGAAGACACAAATTGTCGGCTTACGAGTCTGGTAGCGTTGTGATTGTCTTTCTAGCCTACCTCCAATATTTTCGCAGGGAGCATTATATCAAGCGCGGGTTAGTATGAGCGATAGAGTGCCTCTGTGTTAGGGTGTAAACTGTGGTACTATAATATCTACAGCGCAGTTGATACCTTCCGACAATACCCGGAAGTAATCGCTGAGGTCGAAAATCGGTTAGAACGACATCGTATGTGCCATTGCTGTCATTTTTTCGCAACAAAGAAATTAACTCATGGCACAGTTTCAGGTTTCATACAGCCGCTGTGAGGCTTAATTTTTTGTACAATGCAACTACACTTGGCGTCAAAAAAATCGCACATCCGAAAAAATAATTTAAATACTATTTTAACACAACAGGCCAATGGCAATGTTGTGGTTTGAGGGTATCATTCGAAAGGTAATTTCATTAGCTTTCATTAGCTTTCAGGAATTTTAATTGAATTTTACTTTTATAACGAGACGAAAGAGAAATTAAAGAAAAAGACAGGGTATGTACAAATTTGCAAATTAATAATTTTAAAAAAAACCTTAATAAATACAAAAAAAGTTCTTAAAACTTAGTGTTACCCCACTCTTCAAGTACCGCATCTTGGAGCTCTTGAAGAGTGGCTGGAGCTGGATCTCGAGCTCGCACGCGCCGTTTTAGGTCATCCCAGAGATGTTCTATTGGGTTAAGGTCTGGACTTCGTGCTGGCCAATGCATAACAGGGATATCGACCTCCGGTAAATAATCCCGTACAATAGCCGCGGTGTGGCAACGAGCATTATCATGCATTAACATGAATCCATCACCGACATAACCAGCATACGGAACCACATGTTCCTCCAGGATTTCAGTAATGTACCGACCAGCATTTAATGACCCTTGCCCACGGCCACCCCGAGTCCGGGAAACGCACACAAGTTCCGTTTTCCCGTATACGGAAATGCCGCCCCAAAACATACACGAGCCACCCCCGTATTCGACGGATTCTTCGAAGCAGGGTTGTGTGAACCTCTCCCCCTGTCTTCTGTAGACCCTTCTACGTCTGTCATTGCAGAAGAGACAGATCCTCGTCTCATCAGAGAAGAGTACGGACCGCCACTGTTCTAGAGTCCACCATGATTGCGAGCAAACTCTAGGCGATCTCTGCGATGCTGTGCAGTAAGTTTTGGACCTTTAGCAGGTCTATGGGCTGTTAAACTCTTTTCGTGTAACCTTCTTCTTATCGTAGAAACACTCACAGATGTTCTCCGAGTTGATCGAAGCTGTTGTTGCAACTCAACGGCATTTGTAAAACGGTTTCGTAAAGATGTCGTAACGATGAAACGGTCATCTCTTTCTGATGTGCACCGTTTTCTTCCAGATCCCGGTTTTCTAACATAACCACCAGTCTGCTGAAAACGTTGGAACACCCGTCGAACTGAAAAACGGGACAGGTTCAACTGTCGAGCAACGTCACACTGCCGCATCCCCGACTGCAATAGAGCAATCACTTGAGCGGCTTCTTCAGAGCTGGTGTCCATCTTTACTTGTTCTTACTTGGGTTACTTGTTCACGTGTGTTCACTGCAAAGTCTAAATTACGACTGGCCCATATTTCATCCAGATCGACCCTTTTATACCCTTTTTAGGTGGTGTGACTAGCGTCCTTACTAACGAGCATTTGACAGTGATTATTTTTGACGCTCTATAATGATAAATGTTTTAATGATTTCATGATTTTTTTTTTAATAATGTAAAGCTATTCAAATACCCATTTCAAACATACCAATATTTATATAAATATAATTCGTTTCTAGCCATTACAGCCATTTTTCGCGCAAACTCAGAGAGGTGCGATTTTTGTGACGCTGAGTGTAGTATAGTTTAGTTTGACAGGTTTAGGGTAAGGGCTGCGAAACACGACGCCGATGACTATTATTCCGCCATTCGACTTTTGTTGTATCTCCTAGCACAAGTTTTTAAACATAGTTATAGCGGTTAAGTGGAATATTAGTAATGTTAATAGCAACTTCAAAAAGAGATATTGGAAGAAAATGCTGTTTCCAGTTAGAGAGATAAGGTCGCGTAATCATTTTAATTCAAAATAATTAACAACTATTTGCCGCCGTGTGGTGGCGGCTTGAGAGAACCTAGCACCCCAATTTATCCCATAGGTTGACAAGTAAAAGTTGACAGAGGGAAAATAAAGACCAGGAGATTGGCAGCATCATCTTCCTGGAACATCAGAATAAATAAACTGCGGTTGCCAACCCGCCTGCCATGCGTGGCAACTATGGCAAAATCTCCCAAAATGAGAGCTACTAACTTTAGTGGCAATCTACGGGGGAGGCCAATGTTCAAATGACTAGTGATAGGCTGAAATGATAATGAATAACTTAATGCATTTGCAAAAAGACGATCAGAGTTTGTATATCAGAATATATAACCAATATATAACAGAATGTATATCTATAACCTATTTTATATCTTTATTTTAAACCAAATTTGAAAAGTATTATTAGATTAGATTAGTTTATATTAGTTATTTTCATAACATAATGTCTTATGTTATTTCGCTATTTGGAAATGCGACTGATGAAGAAGTGATTTTTGTTTTGCAAAAGAGGTCCGTAAGAGCTATTTATAATCTTGGCTCTAATGTGTCTCTTAGAGATAAATTTAAAGAAAATAAAAGCTTAACCTTGGCCTCCCAAAATAAATTTTATAACTAACTAAAAAAAGTGATGTTCATAATTTAAATACCAGGAATACCAATATATAACAGAATGTATATCTATAACCTATTTTATATCTTTATTTTAAACCAAATTTGAAAAGTATTATTAGATTAGATTAGTTTATATTAGTTATTTTCATAACATAATGTCTTATGTTATTTCGCTATTTGGAAATGCGACTGATGAAGAAGTGATTTTTGTTTTGCAAAAGAGGTCCGTAAGAGCTATTTATAATCTTGGCTCTAATGTGTCTCTTAGAGATAAATTTAAAGAAAATAAAAGCTTAACCTTGGCCTCCCAAAATAAATTTTATAACTAACTAAAAAAAGTGATGTTCATAATTTAAATACCAGGAACAAGCACAATTTAATAATGCCAGTTACTCGACTTCACGGGGTCAGTAACTCTTTTATGGGAGCAATGTTATACGTTTTATAACAAAATCAGAAAGTGCAAAAAGTCTTTCAATCAAAAAGTTCATATTTCTTATTAAAAAAGACTTCATAAAAAGGATTATTATAATATTAAAGAATACATGGATGATGATAACCCCGGGGAATGAGGTGATCGCTGCCAAGCTATTTCTACATATTTATAACACTGCACATTGACTTAAAATAGCTTAAAAGAAAAAAAACTTGCCCGCTTGGTTTGATGCTGTTTCTTCCCAGGACCGAGCCTTTTTTTTCGAATCAGTGTAGTAAAAAAAAAGGAAAAAATGACTTTCAATAAGTATTATGTTAATAATCTAAGTTGAATATTCTATTTTATTCTATTGAACCATTTTGCAGTAATTCTATTTACACTTTTTTATCAATTTTGTGTTTTCATTAAGATAAAATGTTTATATTGAATAGCTATTTACGTCTTTATTATGAGTAATAATTAAGGAAAAAGAGGGTAACCGCCAAAGGCTACATCGCCTGAATGGGGAATCTTTCTTTGTTTAGTACCTTTACTTATTTAATTATTAATGTTATTTAAATTGTTATTTAGGTACCCAAATGAGAATCATGTAACAAACTTGGTGCAGCAAACCAGATCAATATGCCTTTCAAATTGTTTATAGTATTTCTAATAAAATTTTAGGACTCTTTCAAACTTATACAGGGTCTGTCGTAAATAATGGATAACCCGTAAACTGGAGTTGGTCCGGATGTGAAACTGTAAGAAAATCGTATCTTCTTGCCAGGCTTTCTAACCATATCAAAATGGCGTAGCCTTTTATACTTTTTTATAAATTTCGCTACTTTTTTCATTCATTCCGTTGCCATTTCATCAAATTTAGGTATTTCAGTGTGATTTTTTTAGTATTATACTCCTGAAGACGTGTATTATTTAATTTTAGTACAACTTTAGGTGTTTTTAACGTTAAACATTTTCAAAATCGTCATTTTAAGTTCTTTTTTAAACAATTTTTTTCTTAATGTCAACTTTTGATAATTTACTGTGAAAAAAAAGTACTGCGCTATAGCTGCCCATGATCTTAATAAATTGTCTAGTATGTCTAGATTCTAAAAAGATATTACAATGTGTACTTTACAAGCAATATTAAGTTGTTACTAGGCAGATGCACACTGTCCCTTTCACACTCACGGTGTGTGAAAGGTTAGCATGTTTTTGCCGTTAGAGCGCGCGCTCCTGATTGTAGAGTGTACAAATCTCAGTGTCATTTTGACTATCGCATGTGCTTTTGTTTTCATTACTTTCGTCAATTTGTTACTGCTTTCTTATATCGGACTTTGATTTGCCTTGTGATTTGGACTTGTGAACCTGGTGATACTGACGACTTAGCTCTCATTTACGGACATTATTTTGTGCTATCGATTGGACTTGTCGATTTGGAAAAGTTTGTGTATCATGCCTCAACATTACACGCCGGCCGAATACGCAAACATGCATTACATTTATGGTTTATGTAATGGCAACGCTAACAGAGCAGCAAGTGCTTATCGTGAAAAATATCCAAATCTTCGACATCCTGATTACCGTGTCTTCATTAGAGTGCACAATGCATTTATGGAAGGCCGATTTCCTGGGACCGGCATAGGCGGGGCCAGTGAAGGACGACCTCAACGACACAATGCAGCGGAAGTACTAGAAATAGTCGCAGAAGACCCTGGTACGTCCATAAGTGTTATTTCACGGCGTACCGGTATACCTCAAAAATCCGTTCACAGAATTTTAAAAAGACATGAATTATATCCCTATCATTATCAAAGAGTTCAGACATTAATGCCAAGGGACGCTGCTGCGAGATTAACATTTTGTCGCACAATGCTGCGAAAGATGAGGGAAGACCAAACTTATTTTGATAAAATTTTATGGAGCGACGAGTCAACGTGTCGAAAAGATGGTTTTTTGAACCTCCACAATTTACACAGCTGGCAACTTGAAAACCCAAGATTGATACGCGAAGACCGATCGCAGTATCAGTTAAAAATAAATTTGTGGACTGGAATTATTAACGGACAAATCATTGGTCCATTTGAGTTGCCGGCAATATTAAATGCGGATATTTATTTGGATTTTTTAGTAAATACTTTACCTGGATTACTGGAAGACGTTCCACAGGAGATAAGAAACGAGATGTGGCTACAAAATGATGGGTGTCCAGCACATTACGCTGTTCGTGTAAGGGAACATTTAAATACCACATATCCAGATAGATGGATCGGGCGATTGGGTCCAATTTTATGGCCTCCACGTTTGCCAGACCTTAACCCGTTGGACTTTTTTTACTGGGGCTGTATTAAGGAAAAAGTGTACAGCGAAGCAATAAGTTATGTGGAAGAGTTGCGTGCTCGCATTCAAGTAGCAGCAAGTAAAATTGAAGAAGCCGGTTATGCGCGTCGGATTAAAAGATCTTTTATTAGGCGATGTAGAGCATGTATTGCTGCCGGCGGAGGGCACTTCGAGCATTTAGTTTAAGTTATTGATAAATATTTTTTTACTAAAATTAACCTGGTTTTCTTCTGAATATCCTTAATAGTGGCCCGATATTGTTTGTGTAAAGAATCTTGGTAGAATAAAATCATTATGACAAAGTTTTATAACCATTTATAAAAATACTTGGAACATCAAAATTCTGACCTTAATATTGATCTCGCTCCTGTAACTTAATATTGCTTGTAAAGTACACATTGTAATATCTTTTTAGAATCTAGACATACTAGACAATTTATTAAGATCATGGGCAGCTATAGCGCAGTACTTTTTTTTTTTCACAGTAAATTATCAAAAGTTGACATTAAGAAAAAAATTGTTTAAAAAAGAACTTAAAATGACGATTTTGAAAATGTTTAACGTTAAAAACACCTAAAGTTGTACTAAAATTAAATAATACACATCTTCAGGAGTATAATACTAAAAAAATCATACTGAAATACCTAAATTTGATGAAATGGCAACGGAATGAATGAAAAAAGTAGCGAAATTTATAAAAAAGTATAAAAGGCTACGCCATTTTGATATGGTTAGAAAGCCTGGCAAGAAGATACGATTTTCTTACAGTTTCACATCCGGACCAACTCCAGTTTACGGGTTATCCATTATTTACGACAGACCCTGTATATGTTATAAATAATAATAAAGTATGAAGCAAATATTTGCATGGCTAATAGATAATTGCTCAGGGCCTGGGTGTTTGTACAAGTCAAATTTATGTCAGGCAAACGGTGCCACGATACGGGAGGATTTAATTAAATATTTTTATTTGTTTAAAGAAAATAAAATATAAAATAAAAACCAGGAGATGCGCAGCAGCATATTCCTGGAACATCTGAATCATAAACTGCGGCTGCAAATCCGCTTCCAAGCGTGGCAACTATGGCAAAACCTTCCAAAATGAGAGCAACATACTTTAGTGGCAATCTATGGGGAGCTCATGGGGCGGGGGATGTTCAGTAGGGGGCTACTGATAAACTGAAATGATGATGATGAGGATGATGGTCTGCAACCGTTGTTTATTTATTCTGATAGTCCAGGAAGATGGTGCTGCCCATCTCCTAAGTTTTATTTTCCCTTTGTCGACTTTTACGACACCCACGGGATGAAACGGGAAGGTAGATTCTCTTAAGCCCCCACTACAAGTACTATTAAAACAGTTATTTAACAGATTTTCGTTTTGATCTTAACGTTGGCTCTGCTAGTCACTGACAACATACTCTGGACTTTGTTTTTAGTCAACGAGATATGCTCGACGAAACTCAGAACTAGAAGTTCTCGAACATTCAAATAAATTATACTATGTTTCCCAATCGGCCAAGTTTGTTTTTGTATTTAATAAAGTGATGAAACGAAGAAAACGTTCACCTGATGGCAAGTGCAACGGCTAAAGGATAACGGGCACAGCATGATGTGCCCATTATCCTGAGACATAAGTTCTAAAGTCTCATACTTCCAGGTGATTACACTAGCTCACAGTGCCCTTCAGACCGAATCACAGTAATGTTCGCACACTACTGCTTCACGGCAGAATAACTGGCCCCGGGGTGGTACCGACTTAGACGAATTTCAGCACAGGAATACTACCACCAACCAACTACCAACTATTGCAAAATGTTCTCAAATAAGAGGTACAAAAGAACGGCCCCTTTTCTATATAATCACATCTAATTAGGTTTCTTTTGTTTTCGCTTCTTCCATTATATCAAAGCGAAGTAATAACGAAAGTCAACCTAACATCCCAAATAAAATAAGACAACAATAAGTAGTTAGTTCGGTATTGGCTGGATATGAGAAATATTTTTACTTTTGTACACAATATAATACTATTCCTGGAAGTTGCTATAAGATACTTGATTATGTAGATTCGTATATCAAATTTGATTTTGTCAGTAAATTTAAAAAGATCATTGTTATTTGTCTAATTTTCGAGTATTTACGAATTACGTTATTTATTGCAATTACACATTCGCCATGTGGTGCCGGCTTAAGAGAATCTACCACTCCATATCATCCCGTTGGTGTCGTTAAAGTCGACAGAGGGAAAATTAAAAACAGAAGACGGGCACCGGCACCTCTCTGGAACATCTGACTAAATAAACTGCGGTTGCCAACCAACCTGCCAAGCGTGTCAACTATAGCAGAATCCCAGTAAAATTAGAGCTACAAACTTAGGTTTTTTTTTATTATAGGATAGAGAGCAAACGAGCAAGTGACTCACCTGATGGTAAGTGATCATCACCGCTCATGAACAACCGCAATACCAGAGGAATCGCGGGTGCGTTGCCGGCCTTTGAGTAAGGAATAGGCTCTTTTCTTGATGTCGTATTGGTCCGGAAAAACCGCCGGCAGCAGCCGATTCCATAAAGTGGTCGTGCGTCGCAGAAAATTCCGCGAAAGTCAAATTGGACAAATACGAAATGAGAAGAAATAATGTTTTAACTTATGTCACCACGTGATTAAAAATACTTTTTATATAAATAAATTATTTCAGCGTTTGTTCAACCAAATATTTTGTAATAAAATAAAGAATACAATGTTAGTGTTAGCATAATATATCTGAACTTGCGCACGAAACTAGTTTTCCGAGTTAGAAACTGCAGCCGCTCTACAAACTGCCGTTTGTTCGGTATACAGAAAGTTCAGCATTCAATAATAGTTGCTTCTGCCTTCATCAATTTATCTATTCCTAAGCCAGTTAAATACAACTTGTTACGGACAATGTTCGAGCAAGCTAGTCCTGGATAGTCTAAAGTTAAACGTATGCCTTTTTAAATTTTCCATTACAGTGAGTAATGTACTTAAAACCTAAGAAAAGCACTGATTAAACTGTTCTTTTCTTTTCTTCTTTCTGGATCTGGTTTAAAATTATCTCCTACAGTAGCTTACCGTAGGAGATAATTTTTTAGAAAGAAGTTTGTAGTTCCGTATGAACTTAAAATTGGCCACTAAGCATCATAATTAGTGATGGTAATAGCATTTATAGCGTCAAAATTCTTCAATTTTTGCTAAATATATCTCTAATATTTAAGAAGACCATCAAAAGAATTAACTTTGTAAGAGGATTTTTTTATTGCAAATGAAATAAGAATTTGATTCCTTATAATCAACATTATAAGAATATAGTCTTTAATTGCTGAGAAATAATTAAATTCAGTTGTTTTAGCCGTATTTGTAAATTAAGAAAGGTCTTGTTTGTGAGTGGTTTGAGGTAGATGCAGGAAGAGGCTGAAATAATATTTAATAACGAGAAATCCAAATTGTCACCAACAGGCTAATATTTAATTTTCAAAGCACGAATTTTCATAGATACGAGACCTTTGGCAAATTAACCCAAAAGCTGTCGGGGTTAAAGGGGGCATTATAAGAATAAATAATGAGCTACCCTCTGTAGGATCACAAGCATCCCAGTGCCCTCTCAATTAACGTGGAGTTGAAATTAATTTATTCCAACCAAGGGATTTCAGGTATGGCCCTATAGCAAGCGAGTGTACTTTTATTGCTAATACCTGAATGTGATCTAATTAACATAAAGGCTTCTCTGTTTCAGCGACCATTTTCCTATTTATATTTCTAGCATCAAACAATAGGGCAGACCGGGGATGGTTGATCACGTTTTTGGTCATCATTTTTTTTTAAAACTATTGCCTTGGTATTAATAAAAATATTGTAAACTGTGCCAAATTTCATAGTCAATTATAAAAAAAGGTTCTATGTGGATATTATTTAATAAAATCCGGATTTTTGTCAATTTTAGGAAACCTCTCCGAGATGGTCAATCTACCCCAATGCCGGGGTAGGTAGACTACTCAACTGTTGCAGGGTGGCTTGAATTACGGGATGACAAAATTTAATGTGTAATAAAAATTTCACAGAAATATTCTTGGTGACACGGCATCTGCAATGGGCCGACGTTGCACTTACCATCAGGTTAACGTTTTGCTCGTCTCGTCACTTTATCCGATAAAAAAAAACCATAAGTTTTGCAGAATTCTGCAAAACTTATGACCCAGATGGGTTTATTTATAATTTATGATTCATTTTTATCTCAAACTTTGATTTCTTTCGTAAACCATAAATATTTTCGAAAAAATGCTACCATATCGGTCATAGTCAGTCTACCAATACGCAATTGGCCTACCAACCCCGACCGGAGCTTTTGCTTTCAAAAATTCACTAAACTAAAATGCTTTGCATAACAGTCATAATACGTATTTGTATACATTTTAAAATAATTTACTTTCCATTTCAAATTAAGTTTGTGTGAACTTGACTATAAATTACAATGTAAGAACAAAAAAGATGTGTTGATGAAAAACTACTTAGGTATCCCAATTATTGACATTGCGCTGTAACTGACAGGGGGACATTTCCTCGTGTCTCGCGTTCTGGGCGAATGATCGGTCGAATTGATAATGATCAAGCAGCAGACTTTCTTTGAGTGCAACGTTGATTCTCTCTCTCAAACCTGCAAGAAGTTAGGAGCATCTAGTCTTCCTACTCCAGTCCCCAACCAACCCCGGTCTGCCCTACTCTTATTAAGCCGTCCTTTTTTAAAGTAGTAGTAAAAATTCCATATTTCCAGGTTGGCAACCGCAGGTTTACTTATTTTGATGTTCCAGGAGGATGCTGCTGTCCATCTCCTGGTTTTCGTTTCCCATTGTTGACTTTTACGACACAATATGAGGAGGTAGATTCTCTTAAGCCGCTACCACACGTGTTTTGTGGCAATCTATGGCGGAGGCCTATGTTCAGAAGTGGACTGTGATAGGCTGAAATGTTGATGATGATGTTGATGACTATTGAGATTAATGTTTATAAAGATTCGCTCGTTTTCAGCTTGCTCGTATATGACATGATGATGATGTTCTCCTAGCAGATTTTCGGGCATGGCGACTACTTCAAAATACTGTCGATAGCTGTTGACTGTGTAGGAGTAATAAAAAGTGATACAAGTATACGCGCAAGACCAAATATACTAAATAGTCCCAGTTCCAAGTACTGGTGACGTCACAACAGAACCAGAGAAATAAACTAATAATTTGTGTTGTTGACCAAATGTTGGCTTCGACTGTGAAACGAACGCAAGACCCGCGGCGTACTAGTCATAGGATCTGACCCCTGGTCTAGTTTAGCCGATAAGCGGAGTAAAAGTTATATTCAATGTCGGGGTACGGTACTGTTTCAATAGATTCAGAACCGATCACATGGCAGACATGCGCTAAGACAGGTGCGCCGACTAATATGCAATGTTTATGTAACGCTCTTATTGGCTTTGTGGGTTTTATTGTACTACCTTGACCTATGCGAATATTTCGCACAGTATCGTGATGATGAACAGCTGGCACCATCTTCCTTCTTTACATAATGTACACAAACAGCCAGCAGTCGTGAAACGAAAACATTAATTTTGACACAGTATATATATAATACATTGAACAAAAAGATCAATAAAATCCCGCATAAAAGAACATAGAGCCGATGTGAAGTATCAACCTTCTAAGAAGTCTGCAGTCTATAACCATTGGATGGACTGTATCCGACCATTACATCAGATTTGATAGGCCACAAATCCTTGCAAAAAAAATCGATTTCTGCCAAAGATAATTCGGGAGGCTATTGAAATTAAAAAAAAATACCCTAATTTTTGAAAAGATGCATCAAAAACCAAGCATACCACTGCAGAACTTTAAGACAGTAATCTTATATTGCATAGATTGGTTCAAAAATAATAATTAAAAGCTAAAGGTAGGATATTAAGACTAGTGGCAGGATTCCTGTGTAGGAATCCGTTTATTATTTTTATTATTTAAGCCCTACTTTTTTAAACGGCGTCTCACACTAGGATTTCTTCTGTACCATAAGTGTTTTCTACAGATATTTATTCCACATGCACAGTACAACCAGACCAATTACTTTGTTGTTATAAAAATATTGACTTCGGTTGGGATTTGAACCCAGCACCCGCGGCGCATAAGTCAGGTACTTAGACCAATAGGCCACGCGGTCATTAACAACACAAGCATCCGGTATTCCGCCTACCAAGCGTGGCGATCACGGCGAATCCTCTCAAAATGGTAACGGCGTAAGTGGCAGACGATGATGACAACAATCATCACATAGATATTTAAAGTCGTAGCTTAAACATTTGATAATGTTTAATAAAAAAATGTTATTATGTGTTTATTAAACTCGATGTTTAATTCACTCTTTATAAAGCCTATTAATGTCCCACTGCTCAGCACAGGCACTCCTTTCCGCCCCGCTGCTACAGTGCGGGTTGGCAGACTTCATATGTGCTCAAAATATTAGAGATGCATGCATATTTTCCTTCACCGTTGAGCACGTAGTAAATCGCAACTAAAACTGCAGAACAATTTTAGAGGTACCGGCACCGGGGATCAAGCTAAGATCACGGTCGATGCCTCGTTTCTACCACGGCTATTTAAAAAAAACACGATGTACGTTCAACAACGATGTTTAATAAGAAGATTTCTTTTAATCTAAACTGGCTGTAGTGAAATATTATGATCATAAGTATTCAGAAACGATTTTTTTTTATTTTGTGAAATTATTCTTTTATTCTGACATTCCCTGTTAGCGGGATTATCGGTTCCGTCTAGAATCCCTAAATCATCGATCACCAGATTGTTCATGTACCCTTTTGTCGTGCACTGGTCAACATGCCCCTGTTTTTCGAATATTTACAAAAGTAAACGTCGTGTGCGGTTTTAACATGCAGCTTTCTACATAAATACATATAGTCACGCCTTTTTCGCATATACGTGGACAGGTAGAGGCTACAAGTGGCCCACTTTTCGCCCAGCAGTAAACGAGACGTGACGGGTGGCGAACACGTCGCCGCCATTTTGGTACTAGTCAATAAAAATCCTGGGTCTCCACTGCGTTCCTACGAGCAGTATAGTGACAGCCTTGTATATCATGGTGTTATTCAGCATGAATAAAGACTGCAGCTCGATATGTTTCATTTATACAAATGCAAAATTAGAAATTAGGTTAGTCAGTTAGTTAAATAAATTAGTGCTGAGTAGGTGGTAGTGTAATATATATTTATGCATATAATTAAAAAGTCAATAATTAGTATTATTATCAGTTTTAAAAGTTTCCTGAAATTGTTTAATATAAGTAATTTTTAAGTAAGTAGGTTGATAAGTTGCCGTTCTCCTTTTCATTTTTGTCACTGATGCGTACGTCTGTAATGGGTTAGTATAATGGTTTTTTTTGTCAAAGTGTGTACAAACTGTTGATTTACCGTATTAAATAAATAAATAAACTAAGTCCTTGTAGCTACCATAAAATAAGACTTAGAGACTTAAGAATTGATATATGTTAAAATCTTCTTCTTTTTCTTCTATGTCAATAGCCTGCGAAAGTTGCCTGCTGGACGTAGGTCTCTCCCAAGTTGACAGAATTGTTGAAAATTGAAGTTATCACAATCACCATCGCCATACCTGAAACTTCGCATCTTAGGCGCTGTTGCTCGTCGCCGATCAGAATAATTTAGGTTCGGCATAATAGTGATGATTATTCCGCCATCAATCGGTAGACATACGATTATCCTGGTACGTACCCTTATCTATTTATTAATTTAATTATCTATTTATTAATTTTACTGAATCCAACGAAGAGTGACTCGAATCGTCGACGACCAAGTGCTTTTCGAGCGGCTCGAGCCACTGGCCTTGCGGAGAGACGTTGCATATCGCGTTTACCACGGAAATTATTCAGAGTAATTGTGACAGCAGCGTTGCATCATCGTACATTGCCGCAGGACAAAATTTTATCAAAATCATCTTACTGGTTGACATTCAGTGGTCAAAATACAAATATACAGTACATAGTGGTGGTGCTTTTCTCCGAATTTTCTGCCAAGCACAATCAATTTGTAGAAAGGTTTCTCCGAACCGATGTGACTGTGGGACCTTAAGGAAAGAGCCTTACCAAACTGGACAAACTTGAAGCTTTTTATAGGCTGCTAATAATGTTGGTGATAGAATATTTTACCGCCATCCGCTGTTACACGGACCACAACTTTACGGTTTTCTATGTGTTACTTTTTAATGCAAGTTTATGTTGGTTTATTCGTAAACATAATGACGAATTAGCTTCCTTGTAGGGATCCAAACCTTTGTTAACAGTTCTTGATCAATTAAATATAAACTAAGCACGTACGTAATATCCTAACTCCATTATCAAAAAGTAGAAACACATATTTTATACATAAGCAATTAACAGTTGGGTCATTACATTTTTAAAATACAACATATCGAAAAAGATCACGCAAATATTCGATGAATAATTTACGCAGTTAAATATAGCTGGTTATTTTAAAGGAACAATCGATAGTGAAATAATTAATGAACAGATATTGGAGGCGGGTTTGCGTTAGGAATACAATAGAGTAATAATAGTGACTTTTAACAAAAATACGAGTAGTACAAGGGATATGTTTTGTATGTGTTTATTTAGACATTAGTAATTAGCTACACTATGAATTACGTAATTAACAGGTGTTTTTTTTTTGTTAACCTCGCGTAAAGTTTTTTATAGATGCCAGTAAATAGACGAGCAAATCTTTTACCCGATGGTACCGTTGTCTGATTGTTTGTTTTCAAATCGATTGCAAAATTCTGTATGGCACCGCACTGCGGTCGTAATCTTGAGAGATCAGTCCTTAAGTCTCATATGCCCTGTAGTTACACTGGTTTACAGTGCAGCTGCTACTCCTGCGAACAGAATAACTGGCGCTACTATTAGGCGGATTCATGTATGACTGAGAAATAAAAGTTTTTAACGAGATATAGTGTGGCTCTTACTTACTCTAACTCACACAACATACCCATGATTATGGGTGCTGTAAAGCACTCGAAACGTCGGGTTATAAATAGTTAAAATTGAACGCGGTAAAATCCGTAAAAATTAATTTTATTCAAATGTATCGTATTCGCGTAAATAAAAGAAAACATTACTCTAACTATATTTTAAATGAAAGCGTATGGCCTGTTTCTATCAAGTATTATATAAGTATCTATATAATAGTTGATAGATATATATATTAAGTCATAAAAGAAATGAAATAACAGACGAATCTCTTCGCTATACAAGTAGCTATGACTAACACTAGCGGCTAAGGCACGATCGCTATTCTGCTATTTAAGCTTTGCGATTGCGGATCCCTTCACTCGTATCTCGCTATGCTCAACATTAAACAGTGTAAATCTTGGAAATGTATACAAGAAAATAATAGTTTTAATAAGCAAGATCATTTCAATTATCATTTGTAAAAAACGTATTCTTTACAATATTAAAGAGTTTTATTTTCTTACTCTAATGCGAAACCATGTGACGCAAATTCAAGCTCATCATTTCGTGCAAACTGTAATGGATGCGTCGCTATGAGCAGCTCAATCAGCTAAAATTGATTGACTGCAGATATATTTTATGATCGCTTAACGTAATTACGAAAAGATTTATATTTAATATTTTGTAAATAATTACATTTCATTTACACATGACTCACATATATAAATTGTATGTAGCACAGCTGTTAACACAGCAATGTTACCACAGCACAAAATTTTATGGGGGTATATCGTATGTATCTTGTTCATGAAGGTTGAAAACTACAATTTTTTTTGTGTCCTTCAATAGAAGAAGAAGAAGAAATTAAAATTTCATCGTATTAAAAAAGACCTTTAAAATAGATTTTTTGGTAATACTAGAAAATATAAGTCGTTGATCCAAAAAAACATAGTAGGCTAATAAAGTAAGGTCGTAACACGGTAAAATATGTCGGCTTCCCTCCTGAATAAGAGCTATTTAGAGGGGAAGTACGTTCGATTTCCTTTATTGCCATCCATAAAGGTGTTAAAGCTAGTGGATATAATAATAAACGGGGCGTTACGGTTCTGCTTTGGGAAATTCACTACCACTGCTCGATTTTCAATATACTTGAAATATATGCATTTTTTTTATTTAATTTTATCGGTAGCTCATAAACATTGCTAAATATATGGATAATCCTATACTGCAAAGAACGGCTCTGGGCTGATTATTTAGTTTAATTTTTTATATAGTATAACAAAGCTGCATACAGCTTGAATTGATACTGGCCCTATCACGAAAATGGTTACGCTCGACAAAAGAAGTAACATGCAATGAAAGAAAATCAGAAAAAGTAAAAAAGAAGCATAACGCTTTTCATAAGTCGTAAGGTAGCGGCTGAAGAGAATCTACTACTCCATCACATCCTGTGAGTGTCGTAAAAGCCGACAGAGGGTAAATTAAAAAACCAGTAGATGGGAAGCAGCATCTTTCTGGAAAATCTGAATAAATAAACTGCGGTTGACAACACGCCTGCCAAGCATGCCAACTATGCCAAAATCCCTCCAAAATGAGAGTTACAAATGTTTGTGGTAATCTGTGGGGGAGGCCTATGTTAAGCAGTTTATTATTTATATTTTTAAATATTTCCACCTCTCCAGTGTGACTATCGAGTGAGAAACTTCTTCAATGGTAGTAGCCACAAGATATTCAGCGTCGTAAGGAAATGCAATAAAAAGTCGTTAATTAGGTTATGGATCTGACGGATTCTTTTATTGGTTGTAAAATGTTATAACCTTCAGAAACCCTTTTCTTTATTTCTTTGATAATATTTTTTTTGAAAATATTACTTCATATGTAGTTACATAACGAAGCTGTATTTTGAGTTAAAGTTCGAATCGAATGTTCACGGATCTGTACAGATTAAATTTAGTCTAAATACTCTGTTCTTATTAGCACTTTTTTATTACTATTAGCAAGTGGTTATTAACTCGCTTTCGTGTATTGTAAAGTTCGGATCAAATTTAGTAAATGATTTTAAACTAACTTCCCGAGGCGCTAAAGACTTGAAACTTCAAATATAGCTAAGAATTGGACAATACATTATTAACTTATTTTCTTGTCTGTCCGTCTGTTTTTTTTTTGTTCACGGGAAACAAATATGTGAAAAGAAATTTGTTGGCTTTCTTTTTCTTAAAATAAATTACTTTCTTTATTGTGTTTTATATATTTATACGTGTTATTGATAAACAAATCACTTAGTCAATCCTTCGATTTAATATTGTATAAATTTAATATAAACGTATTTAAATTTGTTAAAAAAATTAATTTTAAACAAAATGATATTTTGTAACAAGCTTTTATTTGTGAGACTTATGTCCACAAGTGGAGTTCATACGTTGCTAGGGCTATAGTACTCGTCAACTTAGCTCAAACATGACGGAGCTGTCTTGCTTATTTGAGGAGTCTCTATGGCCAACTTTCTCTTACTCGTTATATATAAATGATGTTCAGATTCGGTCTTTGTAAATTTTCGAATACTTTGGTTATATGATGTCGGAGAACCTGAGCGACAACTTGGATAGAGAGCGCGAACGTAGGGCTTTAGCTACACGTTGCAACATGCTGGCGTGTCACTTTAGAAAGTCTGACGATCGCGTGGTCTAGCAGTTAGCGTACCTGACTTCTACGTCTCGATTCCTGGGTTTGAATCCCAGCCGAACATTAAGTACAAAAACGCAACCACGATACAGAAGAATTCCTACTGCGGCGCAAAGTTTTATAAAAATAAAGTCCTGTGAGAATGTTAAGATTACGTTGTTTAAACATACAGTCACGCCTTTTTCCCATATAAAGGGTAAGCAGAGACCACACACGTAGCCTACTTTTCGCCCCCGCGGGAAGGGGGGGGGGGGAGAACAATGGCCATAGGCCTCACGTAAAGAAGGGAAACATTTGATACTACTTATTAACATATTCTTAGACGTGGCTATCTATGCAAGTATATAATCAAAGCATATAAGTCATATGACAATGATATTGTAAGTAGTAATATTTGGCGCTATGTATTTTAATCGAAACAACAACAACAACATTATACGATTATTTGTATGTAGTGGCTGTACATAGCTTTAATAAAAAAGTAGAGTTATAGTAGCAGCATGTAACAGCACATAAAAGAAAGTTTTGGAGTGGTGTTGGATTGATCCTACTTCCTGCCTAATACGGGTTACAGGATTTACATAGCCTCCATTTACTACTGAGTACAGCGTAAATTTGCACTAAAAGTCAAAAAAAATACGTTATAATATGTGAGACTAACGCTATTAGATGAATACAATAGCATAATTATGCACATATGTATGTGCGAAATGTTCAACACTATCCGAGAAATAGCTTCAAGAGTTTAAATATTTGAAATATGTCCAAAAACTTTTGGTAATAAACTCGAGAAGAATTTCTAAATTTAGGAATGTTTCTTAAGATTGCTCATAGCTAAAGTATTTTAGGGGTTCTTACTAAAGGCAAAGAATTCAGTACTTAAAAAGTTATCTCAAATCAATACTTACACGTGATTATTTGTAGTATAAGAAATTTTTAATGGTGATAGGATTCCTATGCAGGAGTCTAGGTCGGGCCCCAGGGCCAGTTAGTCTGCCGTGAAGCAGTTGTGTGCAAATATTTCTGTGTTTCGGTTTGAAGGGCACTGAGACCTGACGTAATTACTGGGCATATGAAATATAAGAACTCATGTCTCAGGGTCACGGGTGCAGATTAGTGTTATACAGAAAAGTTCTGGGTGACACAGTATTTGTTATGGGTTGCCCGTTTCGTCACTTTATTCAATAAAAAAATGGAACACATCTTTTGTGCTAAAACACAAATTGTTGGTTTTCGGGTCTGGTTGTGTTGTGTTTGTCCCCCTGTTTCTGACACTGCATCCTAGCTTACCTCCTATCTTATCGCATCAGCGTTACATCGGGCTCGGGTCAGTTGGGACGAGTGAGTGCCTCTATGTCTATATATTATTAATATTATTAATTTATTTCGCAGTTTTTGAATTAATGCACAAAGAATAACAATATCACATTTAATCATCCCAATAAACTGTTGTGTCTTACTTTGACAGCTCAAAATATTTCACTAAAGACAATTCGCTGGCTCTATACCATAACTCGAGCCACCTGGGACTACGTTATCGCGACATGTCGAGACCCTACTCAAAGCAGGCGACTTGCGCAAGATTAATTCGCCTACCGATAGCAATAGTGCTGGAATTTAAATAAGACATTTTGTAGTTGGAGACACTTGGGTCGTAAATCACGGCCTAAAAAGCGGAGTAATCAATACAAATCCGTGTCGGCGTCGCCGTGAAAATAAAGGACGGTTACGTTTTTCATGGGATTTGTGAATGAAGAATGAGGGTAGCTGAATGAATGAAGCAAATTGGCTGGTTTAAAGGAGAGCAGAATGAATTATCGTTTTGCGAACGTTCAAAAGTGTTCCATTGTAATGAAATAGGATAACACTATTTTAATTTATTCTATTTATCTATTTTTATTATTTCAGCCCTACAGTAGGATTTCTCCTGTATCGTAGGTGATTTGTACAGACATATTTCACATGTACAACACAGTCAGACCCGTAAACCAACAATTTGTGTTTTGCACAAATGTTGGCTCCAGCTGGGATTCGAACCCAGTTCCCGCGGCGTAGAAGTCAGGTACACAAGCCACTAGGCCACGCGGTCGTCATTCTTAATTGTATTTTCGTGTATCGGAAATAAAGGCGTAACAAAAGCTGTAAGAGTCTTTATGCAGCCAGCTAGTCATCTTATAAATAAAAATCATTGAAAAGAACTCATTGTTCGATATAATTGAAGGCGTAACAAAACTAGAAACGTTAATAATTTCGCTAATTGAATATGCCCGCACCGATTTGCATATTTCTATTATAATTGCAGAACCGCTGAAGCGGGTTAATATTCGGCGTCGATGAATTAATTAATATTGAGCCTTTGGTCAATTTAGCAGTTGTAAGGCGCTGTCGGTTATTACAAATAATTAAAAGGCATTAATAATCTTCATGCAGGTTCCATGAGGATGTATGTACACATTTCTATTTAAAAAAATAATTAAATTGTGTTTACGTTTATGTTATTACCTACTGCTAGTTAATCTTAGTAATTTTCACATTTTTTTTTAATTGCACCTTTTAGAGCAATTCTCACCACCGGCGTGGACAAAATTGTGAAAGACCTTGACTGCGAGGGAGCAAAACGTTCACCTGATGGTAAGTGCAACGTCTGCCCATAACAAATGCTGTGACATCCAGAAAATTTCTGTGTGACACCTCACTGTGCCCATCACCCTGAGACATGGGTTCTTAAGTCTCATATGCCCAGTGATTACGCTAGCTCACAGTGCCCTTCAAACCGAAACACAGTTTTATCTACTTTTATTTTGTAATGTTATTAGACTTTTTGTATAGTAAATGAAATCAGGCATTACATTGCGGAAATCCGTTGTAAGAACGTAAAGTAAGTTAGTTTGCTAAGATCCAATTTCTATTGTATGTTGTTCTGTATGTTTATTTCGTAAATAAATATGTTACATATATTACTATAAATCGGTCGTATCTATACCGCGGATAGTCGACCGCGCGGCCAAGTGGATTGTGTACCTGACTTCTACGCCGCGCATCCTGCGTTCCAATACCATCAATTTGGACAAAAACATATATGGTATGTTTTCGGATATCGAATTGTAGAGCTTGTGAAATTTATTTCGGTAAAGGAGAAATCCTAGTAAGAAGCATTGTATTTTATTAAAATAATTGTTTGCTATTGTTCGCGGTACAAAATTATGAAAACTCAAGAGTTCTGCTACTAGATGGCGTTGGCCGTATAATATAATTGAAAAAAAAACCATGAAGAATACTTACATACTGTATCGTCACAATCTTGTAAAAATTTAAGTAGTAGCTTTAGTAGTTCGTGGTTGTAGTACGAGTAGACTTGCACTACACTATTTGCGAATAATATATTACAAGTAACTTATAATATTTGGCAGAGATGATGATCAGGTATGATTTGTATTTTAACAAAACCCTGTAGACCCATTCGTTTGTGTGCGTTGAGATCGCGCGTAGGTGCGTCAGTTAAGACTGTGGCTATAGATTTAATTGAGGTTTGCAGCTATATGCGTACACTTCTGTAACATCGTTCACGACTTAACAAAGTCTAGCAAAAGAATCAAAATCTTTTATGTTCGTAAATTGAAATTTATTTAACTTATTTCATCATCATAATCATCATTTCAGCCTATCACTAGTTCACTGCTGAACAGGCCATAACCATAGATTGCAACAAAAGTTTGTGGCTCTCATATTATGGGGATTTTGCCATAGTTGCCACGCTTGGCAGGCGGGTTGGCAACCGCAGTTTTTTTATTTAGATGTTGCAGGAAGACGCTGTTGCTGTCTATTATTTTCATTAAGTTACAGTATATATTGCGGCCTATGAGAATCTACCACCCCATCACATACCGTGGGGTGCTGCTGGCCATCTTCTGGTTTTAATTTTCCCTGTGTCGACTTTTACGACACCCACGGGATGATTTGGGCTTCTCTTAAGCCACCACCACTAGGTAGGTAGTGGTAACTACCTAGTGGTGGTGGCTTAAGAGAAGCCCAGGGCCAGTTATTCTACCGTGAAGCAGTAGTGTGCAAACATTACTGTGTTTCGGTTTGAAGGGCACTGTGAGCTAGCGTAATCACTGGGCATATGAGACTTAATAATCTTGTCTCGGGGTGATGGGCACAGTGTAGTGTCCCACAGAAATTTTGTGGGTGGCATAGCATTTGTTATGGGCAGACGTTGCACTTACCATCAGGTGAACGTTTTGCTCGTTTCATAACTTTATACGATACAAAACATTACTGTGTTTCGGTTTGAAGAGAACTGAGAACTTGGAGAACCACTGGGCATGTTAGACTTAAGAACTGTCTCAGGGTGACGGGCGCAGCGTGGTGTCAGACAGAAATGTTGTGTGTGACTAAGCATTTGTTATGGGCAGACGTTGCACTTACCATCAGTTGAACGTTTGCACTTTCTGCTATAAAGAAAAAAAATTTAAAACTCAGATAATGGCAGCACCAATAACCAATAGTTATAGTCTCTAAAGAACAAAACTTAGTAATGTTTGCACACTACTGCTTGACGGCACAACTACTGGCCCTGCGGTGTGTTACTTTTTTTTACGTACATATGTAGTGTGTTACACTACATATGTACGTAAAAATTAACAAAAGAAAAATAACTTAAACACAGTAAGCAGTTAAAATCAATATTAGACATTATAAACTCGAATGTATGTATCCAAATAGTTTTCAACTACTTCCTCGAGGCAAGTTAGAAAATAACGAACGCGGGCACACGCCCCCTTGGCATTTTAATTGCGTTGTTAAATTGGAGCAATTTGTTTTTACTTATAAGAGCTTGTCTCTAATGATTCATTAATTCAAACCAAGATGATTTATGCTGGGTAGTTCTTATCCACTTATAATAAATGTTGTTTCCAAATCTGCTTGTAGACTAGGAGTTGACCTATTTTTTTCGACGTAACTATTATTTATGAAATAAAATATTGTTATGGGCAGTCTGCCCATAACAAATGCTGTGTCACCCAGAAAATTTCTGTGTGTCACCACACTGTGCCCATCACCCTCAGACATAAGTTCTTAAGTCTCATATGCCCAGTGCCATTACGCTAGCTCATAGTGCCCTTCAAACCGAAACTCAGTAATGTTTGCACACTAACTATTCCTTTACAGAGGAAAGTTATAGTTATACAATTTTGATGTATGGTTTATTTTACGCGGATGTAACAGGGTGCAGCTAGTTTGCTTTATAAGGTAAAACTCTCTTGTGTCAAAGTCAGACAATTTTGTTTTTGAATTTGCTAATCTTAAATTCCATTTCTTTAATTCCGTGGGATTTTACAGTATCACTCATACGATATGTAATTACTCTTCGTCTATGATTACTGTTAATGGTTAATGACCAATAATATGGGAATATTAAATTGCTAATGTCTTATAATTGGAATCTTTTATAAAAATAATGTATAATTATAATTAAAACACATATTTTTAGGATCGGATTGCATCGGATTATATATTGAGTCAATGGTTAAAAAGTTGATTTTGATTGATTTAGAAATATGAATTAAAGTGTTTATGTCAGCAACAAACATAAGGTCAAATTTGCTCAGCTCTGTATGGCAGAGCATGTCACGTCCACTATACATCATAAAGTTCCTCCACTGCCTATTACCACTCGCAAGTGATCGAAGTATCACGCTCCCACCAACATTGTGATCTTACATATTGCCATTGTTGGACATAAATTAAAAATTGTATGCAAGTTTATAATTATTATAAACCTGAATACAATTTTAAATGTATTCAGTTTGGCCCTCAATACACTCTTTCTGTTCCCTAAAACTCCTCAAACAAGTTGGTAAATCGATAGTTCGAGAACAATTACCTGTAATTATTTGATGTGTCTGAAGGTTGAATTATATAATGAAAAGGAACAACTTATAAATACATAGATGAGACGAATAATAATAATTAAAAGCTACCTCGGTTTAATTATGATCAGTATGTTAAACAGCACAGTCCTTCTGTGATCATGGGCATTGTAAAGCGCTCGTAACAACAGGTTATAATACAACCCGATAAAATTCGTAAACTTAGTTAGTTTTATTCAATGTACAATATTCGCGTAGATATCAGAAATCATCAATATATAAACATCGCACTACTAACCATAAGCCTTAATTTCTAAGAGACTTTTGTCTGATCCAAAAGTCTCTTAACAGGGTCCGCTACACTGCAGGAATCCGTCTAGGTAGGTACCACCCCAGTGCCAGTTATTCTGCCGTGAAGCAGTGGTGTGCAAACATTACTGTGTTTCGGTTTGAAAGGCACTGCAAGCTAGCGTCATCACTGCGCATATGAGACTTAAGAACTTATGTCTCAGGGTGATGGGCACAGTGTGGTGTCACACAGAAATTTTCTGGGTGACACAGCATTTGTTATGGGCAGACCTTGCGCTTACCATCAGGAGAACGTTTTGCTCGTTTCATCACATTATCCAATAAAAAAATATAATTTCAGCTTATCACTAGTTTACTGCTGAACATAGGCCTCCCAAATAGATTGCCACAAAAGTTTGTAACTCTCAATTTGGGGGATTTCGCAACAACGATTTATGAATCAACGATATATGTAGTGGTGGTGCGTGTGGTGGCGGCTTCAGAGGATCTACCACCCAACCTCATCCTGTGGGTGTCGTAAAAGTCGACACAGGGAAAACTAAAACCAGAAGATGGCCAGCAGTGTCCTCCTGGAACATCTCAATGAATAAACTGCGGTTTCCAATCCGCCTGTCAGCGTTGCAAGTATTGATAGGCTGAAATAATGGGTAATTTAAATTGTATCATTAACTTATTTTCTCAGATTTATTCAGGCAGTTACGTTTCGTTATAATTTAAAGCTGAATTTATTCCCATTTGACTCTTTTTACCTTAAGTTATCACATAAAATCAATCAAAGAATAAAATTGTAAGCAGACATCTACGTAAAATATTTGCAGTGACATACGTTTCAAACGGGAGACATTTTTACAAGCATGTATATAAAACCCAACATCACTCAACCCAAGGTCGAGTCAAGCTTTTACGCGATATGAATTATTTAGTCACATTTGGGCTTTTATTCTTCGAATCTAACCGTACAACGTACACCGTGTTCTCGAGTTTTTTATTGTTTTGATTACAATGTAACTTTACCGTATCGTACCGTATTTTAAATAGCTTCTTTATACTTCTAATGTCTTCCTTTATAAAAGAAAGTGACGAGACGAGCAAATCGTTCACCTGGTGGTAAGTGCAACGTCTGCTCATAACAAATGCTGTGTCACCCTGAACGTTTCTTTGCGGAAGGAACCCCACTGTGCTTGTCACCCATGCACAGTAATTATACTAGCTATCAGTTGTAACGCTGTACTTACACGTATTCTTCATTTAATACTAAACCTTACCTTAATTAACTAAACTTAAAAAAAAAACAATGCACTTCAGTAGGATTTCTCGTGTATCGTGGGTAGGTTTTACAAACATAAATTTCACAGGCACAGCTCAACCAAATCCGAAAACCACCAATTTGTTTTAGCACAAATGTTGACTCCGGCTGTGATTCGAAGCTAGGACCCGCAGCGTAGAAGACACTCTAACAACTAGGCCACGCAGTCGTCAACTATATGTAAAAAAATTATTAATAAATATTTACAAATCAAAATAACATTATTATTTAAACCAATACGACAAATTAAAATCTTAACCTATCATGTAAACACATAGTACAATTTAAATTTATTTTGATAAAGCTAAGCTTTGAACTGCATACCCTTGTTCAATTTAAATAAAATTATAACTTACACTTATGCTACTGATTTCTCTGTTCCAGACATTCAAGATTATAACTTACACTTATGCTACTGATTTCTCTGTTCCAGACATTCAAGACCCGCGCCTCGCGCGGGTCTGGGATGTCGCCTTCGGTCATTTTAAGTGGCCTTCCATTCTGCGCATCACTCAGCTTAGGTACACATACGTCTCCTATAGATTTTCCTACGCTGTGCTGTACTTTAGCTGTATGGTTTCTAACATTCGACTACAAATTTTACCTGCGTAATCACTGGGCATATGAGACTAAAGAAATGATGTCTCAAGGTGTCACGCAGTGTGGTGTCACACAGAAATGTTCTGGGTGACGCAGCATTTGTTATGGGCAAACGTTGCAATTACCATCTGGTGAACGTTTTGCTCGTCTTGCCTATTTTCTAATAAAAAAATGCTTTTATATACATACATATTTCTCGCTACAGTTCATTGTAAATTTTGTTAAAATGTTATTTTATATGTTAATTTGGGTTTTTTTGACAATTCCTTGAGACCTCTATGATTTTCCGGAATAAAATGTCATATATCCGTCTCCAGGATGCAACATATCTCTGTGCCGAGTTTCGTTAAGATTGGTTCAATGGTTGAGTCGTGAAAATGTAACAATCAGACAGAGGGACAAAGAGAGTTACTTTCACATATTTTTTTTATTGTAGAAAGTGACGAAACGAGCAAAACGTTCTCCTGATGGTAAGTGAAACGTCCGCCCACAACAAATTCTGTGTCACCCAGAACGTTTCTGTGTGACCCCGCGCCCGTCGCCCGTCCCATCAGCGTCGTTGGCTACCCGTCGGAGCTGACATCCCTAGTGCCACGCAGAATCACAAAGGAGTACCGGTCCGCGTTAAGCCCATTTTTTTTTCTCCAAGAACAAGTATACCGTTACGGTATGCTTGTTCAATTCAAACAGAAACATAGTAAGTAAGTAATGTTTGCACACTACTGCTTGTCGACAGAATAACTGGCACTGCGATGGTACCTACATAGACGGATTCCTGCATAGAACTTCTACCACTAGTCTTCTTATGTGCTTTCATTCTAGTCATGTGTTGGCGGTATTAGAAAACCCGCCACCTTATCTCATCATGATAAGAGTCGATTTAAAGAAATGCCAAAAAAAAAACATTTTATTGTTTATATCTTAATTAAAAGAGTAACATAGGGTAAACTTAATGCCTATTGGGTTTTAACCCCATTCAATCCGTGGGCGTGGAGTGTCACCTAGCCATGTTTAATCATTTCAATATATAAAATAAAAATGACTAAACGTGACTCGTGTGACACGTGTGAACGTGAGCCGAATCAAATAAAATAATAATAAAATAAACGTAATAAATCTATAAACATGAATACATATAAATAAATAGATACGTATAATGTATGATGCCCACAGTAGTATGTGAGCGTGCCTCATCCTTAATATTTTTATGTCCATAATCGAATTATTGAATATTTGCTAAATGGTTACACAGTTAATTACGTTTGCTATATAGTAATATAATATACGTCTATTATTTTACTTGTCTTATCTAATATTATAAGGGAAAAAGATTACTGAACCGATTTTATAAATTCTTTCACCTATATACGACATTGTCAGCAACTAAAATGGGTTGTATTTAATTTAAATACAAAACTACGAAAATGACTATGGTGTAAGTCAAGGTATCAAAAATTTACTAATAAAAGTAATTATAAATTAATCAATCAAAGCACGGGTAGAATCGAAAGATGATGACATTCGTATCATGATATTAATTATTATCTTACTAAATAGTTTCATAGTCAAGGTTGATTAATGTTGAAAATCCCTGTTTAAATTATCCGAATCGGATCTATCGTTTAGAAGTAGTAGTTAGTAGTAGACGGGTATAAAAATGCTAAAAGTAAGAAAAATGCATCTGTGAGTGAACTACGCTCACTAAGATCAGACTAAGATCTATTAATTACCTACCTACTCATATTATTTTATGTAAACTAGAAGCAATTGAATAGTAGTTTGTAATTTTAATTATATATATATCTTTTAATTCAAAACTTATAAAAGTAAAAGTAAAGAATTTTTGTTGTTCTATTAGCCTAAATAAAGTGCTAATTTATTTTTCTAATATCTTTCTACCCGCGCGAAGACGCGGCGGATCGCTAGTTATAAATAAAACTGCAATGATCGATGATATCTTTAAAAAGAGAATACTTTCGCTACCAGCATTTTGTTAATGTTTTTTATTTGACAGTTTTTTAATATCTCTTCGCAAGGAGTTCCAGAGTAGTGTAGGCTGAACGGTAAAGGAATTACCGACTAAACTGGTGGAATGTTGAGGAATGCTAATATTGTGATTGGATGAGAAACGAAGAACCGTACCGATTTAAAGAAATACAGTAAAAATTTTTCTAAGGATAGACGGAAAAGAGAACAAGGGAGAATTCAAGAGTTCGCCTTTGTTGAATAATGAGCCATTTAAGGCGAAGACAATATTCGGAGATATATTTGATACAGTTGTTGAGAAGGCGCTCTAGCTTGTAGATGAGAATTTTGTTCAAGTCTGAGTAACTACATAACAATTGCATAATCAATCAATTTTCAGTTACATGTTTTTAGAAATAATATACAGGTTGTCTGTTATTTTCATTAAGTTACATTATATATTGCGGCCTATGAGAATCTACCACTCCATCACATTCCCGTAGGTGTCGTAAAAGTCGACAGAGGGAAAATCAATACCAGGAGATGGGCAGCAGCATCTTCCTGCAACATCTGAATAAAAAAACTGCGGTTGCCAACCCGCCTTCCAAGCGCGGCAACTGTGGCAAAATCCCTCAAAAAGGAGAGATACACACTTTTGTGGCTAATTATGGGGGAGGCCTATGTTCAGCAGTGGACTTGTGATAGGCTGAAACGACGACATTATGTTGTGTGTGTATATATTGTGTAAATGTCTACAATCTTTTAATTAATTCAAATTGTATATATTTGTGAATAGAAACGCAACCTTTCATGATTACTTCACAGAGCCGTCTCAATAATATGTTTAATATTAATGATTTCTTATATTTACGCGAACACTACACATTTAAATGAAACTAATTTTACGGATTTTATCGCACCACAAATCCTCGCAAAAGAACACCGATTCCTACCAAGGATGATTCGCGAGGCTATTGAAATTAAAAAACATCCTAATTTTAATAGAGAAGATGGTTGGGTATTACCACCAGCTTGGGATCCTATAATTAATAAAATTAAATCAAAAACCAAGCATACCACTGCAAGACTTCAAGACACAGTAAGCTCTTTCTGCGTAGATCGGACAAGGAATAATAATTAAAAGCTGAAGGTACTCCGGGTTAACTATGACATCGGGACATCTGTCACCTCAGTCCGCCCGTGACCATGGGTGCTGTAAAGCACTCGAAACGTCGGGTTATAAATAATAAAATAAAACGCGATAAAATCCGTAAAATTAGTTTCATTTAAATGTTTAATATTTCTTATTTAATAGAAACTATACAAGAAGTGGTAGCTCAGGGACCGGGCGCTTGCTTTAAATTTCATAGTACGCGAGTGAGTGATGTTCGATCCCCAGTGACGGCATCTCTAAAATTGTTCTGCAATTTTAAGAGCTAATTTACGACGTGCTCAGCGGTAAAGGACAACAATCCCGCAGGTCTGAGGAATAAAAATATTTCGAAGACATGTGACAAAGCCGTCTCAGATATGAGAGGAGGCTTTTTTTATTGGATAGAGCGACGAAACGAGCAAAACGTTCACCTGATGTAAAGTGCAACGTCTACCCATAACAAATGCTATGTCACCCAGAACATTTCTGTGTGACACCACACTGCGCCCGTCACCCTGAGAGATCAGTTCTTAAGTCTCATATGCCCGCCTGCCCAGTGATTACGCTAGCTCACAGTGCCATTCAAACCGAAACACAGTAATGTTTGCACACTACTGCTTCACGGCAGAATAAAGGGCCCTGGGGTGGTACCTACCTAGACGGATTCCTGCATAGAAATCCTACCACAAGTAAAGGCTATTTACTTTTATACAAAAAACTTACTTTACTTTTATACAAAAAAGAGTTTACGATAGCGATAACGACGATGTTTTCATACTGGCCCCTTTCGTTAACAATTAAATATTTAAATCAGAAGCGGTTATTTGCGTATTATATAATACAGAGCCGTAAGTTTTAGGGTCTCAACTAACAACGAAATTCCCTCGTCTTCGCCATTTTCAAAGTTATGTTTCCACAAAGTCGTCTATAATAAATAAATGCTATTGCTAATTACTTGAAATTTGACAGAATATTAGAAATCATGCCTAACAAACAGGTTGTAAAGTAGATGTGTCAAAAACAATTACTTTTAAAAAGATACGTAATAACGCATAAACGTCTAACTACATTGTTAAGACCTCTCATTTTTAAGAAAGGTTTAGATTCGAAAAGAGCAGCCCCAGTACGAGTTGGCAGACTTCACATTTCGTCGATATTTTAATTCTCTGGTTTTCCTTTACCTTCATTATCATCATCATTTTAGCCTATCAGTAGTCCACTGTTAAACATAGGCTCCCCACATAAATTGCCACAAAAGTTAGAAGCTCTCATTTTGGGGGCTGTTTTGCCAAAGTTGCCGACTGGTGGTAGGATACCTATGCAGGAATCCGTCTAGGTAGGTACCACCCCAGTGCCAGTTATTCTGCCGTGAAGCAGTAGTGTGCAAACATTACTGTGTTTCGGTTTGAAGGGCACTCTGTGAGCTAGCGTAATCACTGGTCATATGAGACTTCAGAACTGATGTCTCAGGGTGACGGGCGCATTGTGGTGTCACACTGTTCTGGGTGACATAGCATTTGTTATGGGCAGACGTTGCACTTACCATCAGGTGAACGCTTTGCTCGTTCCGTCACTTTTATTAAATAAAAAAAAAACCCACGGGATGAGATGGGGTAATATCTTAAGCCACCACACGGCTCCACTTACCTTACCTATACCTATTTTGTTTTCCTTATGTTACTGCTGCACAACAGAGTAACTGGCCCTGGGGTGGTACCTAACTAGACGGAATCCTGTCACCATACACCTCCAACCACCAACATGATAATTTAAAGTAATTATTTTTTGCATAGCAATGGAGAATAACAAGTTACAAGAGGAACAATCATGTTCCCTCATCACACGAATGTCCTAAAAGTAGATCAATTTTCATTAAGCCAATAAAACAATCTAGTGGAATATATTAGACCTAAAATGACCAAACCGTTATTTAAAAAATAGTAAAGTTTCAGCCTATTAATGTCCCACTGCTGAGCACAGGCCTCCTCTCATTTCTGAGAGGGTTTTGGAGCTAGGAAGAATCCGCCACGCTGCGCCATACGGGTTGGCGGATTGCATATGTCTTCGAAATATTTTATTTCTCAGACATCCAGGTTTCCTCACGATGTTTTCCTTCACCGCCCAGCACGTGGTAAATCAGCACTTAAAATTGCAATTAACAATTTTAGAGGTGCCGGCAACGGGAAACGAACCCAGGTTACTCGCGTACTATGAAATTTAAAGCGAGCGTTAGTTAACTTCTAGGTAAATAACAATTACAGCGAATCCCATATTGGGCGAGGCTTTGTTTTAAAGGAATATTCGTTTCAGCCGCTAGTCGAACTTAGAATCCACGATCTACTCGGCAAGCACGCTGACCCCGAAGCAACACCTCTTGATAATCAGTATACATATGCCCAGCAACGGTGTAGTATATTTTTAGAAAATCATACATGCATATATACAGTCACGCCTTTTCCCATATAAGGGGTAGGCAGAGACCATAGTGAATACTGATTGTGCAGAGTTATATAGTGTCAGCATTGCATATTTTTTTTTTTTTATACTCTTTATTGCACGCATTAAAGAAAAATACATTAAAATGTTAACTAAATTTGTACAACATGTGGCCTTATCATAACATCGATTTTATGATATTATTGTAAACGAATAAAGGCTTTCTATACAATACAGTCGCTTCTAACCGCACCTCGGTGGGAAAGAGGTAACAGCTTCTCTACTCTGTTAAACTTTAGCTACATAATTTTTTTACTAATCCGCAAACTCAATTATCGGTGGTAAATAAGACAACATATTCTTCTTCAGTAAAAACCCACTGCTGGGCTTACGCGTCTCCCAAGTTGGAAGGATTTGCCGTAATCTTCAATCTTGGCAGACGGATTGACGATGGCAGTTCCAGACACTTCGCACTTTAGACGCTGCTGCCCGTCACTGGATTATATAGGTCTGGCATAATAGAGATCAACCGGAGCAGCCATCAACCGGAGACCGTGCTATTTTGATGGTATTTTCATAAGTCGACTTTTACGACACCCACGGGATGGTACCATACGATAAAGTAAAATAAGACAAGAAAATAATGTATTACAAAGGAAACTTTGCTTAAACCAGCTAATCGCAATGGCATTAAATGAATAAACGAAATAACCTTTAAGCATTGTATTTATGCTGTAGACTGTGCTACCAGTAATCAGATTGCAATCAAGCCATTCATTGCTATCCCGTCTAGGGGCGATACGAAATTAACCAGCTTAGAAATCAAGCGTTAGTTGCTATTTATAAAAGCATTTATGCTAATTGCGTTGTATATTCCTTTGTCATATATAAAGTAATAATAACGAACACTATTCGTATGCTTTAAATAGATAAAAACATTTATTTAGGACGTTTTAACCATTCTGATTGTTCTTTAATTATCATAATTATAATCCATCGCATGTCCACTGCTGAACTTAGGCCTTCTATGTTGTATATGTATAGCCACAGGGTACGATTCAGAAATAACTGTATTAAGCAACTACGAAAATTGGACAGGTCTTCTCTCTATCCAAAGGAAGCCGGCCCATACTGCATTTCAGGTGCTTGGTTGTCACTAGAGAAATTTTCTGTTCTGATGGTTATTGTTTCTACGGGCTATAATTGCGATCCATTGCCATAACAGCTTGCTGATTGTTAGGCTACGACGTTAGTCTAGGTACTGCTGTTTTTAACAAGAAAGATTTTTTATGATTATAAATAGATCTTATATATAAAATAAATTTGTTGTATTCGTTTTTTCATAATTAATTTTGTTTGAAAAGGCCATGGCATTAATTTATAACGGAAATTAATATTATTTAATTGATTTAAAATTTTAAAAACACGTTATTAAAAACAATATTTTTCTGGTGGTAGGATTCCTATGCAGGAATCCGTCTAGGTAGGTACCATCCCAGTGCCACTTATTCTGCCGTGAAGCAGTGGTGTGCAAACATTACTGCGTTTCGGTTTGAAGGGCACTGTGAGCTAGCGTAATCACTGGGCATATGAGACTTAAGAACTTATGTCTCAGGGTAATGGGCACTGTGTGGTATCACACAGAAATTTTCTGGGTGACACAGCATTTGTTATGGGCAGACGTTGCACTTACCATCAGGTGAACGTTTTGCTCGTTTCATCACATTATCCAATAAAAAATAATAATAATAATAACAGACTAGTATCAACATACCGAACATATTACAGCAATACAGTATTTACAATACAGTGTTTTGGCAAGTTTTAAACAAACGCGACTTGTTTGTTAGCTTAAGTTGGCGTTTATGAGTCTTCTACTTAAGTTATATTCATTTTCATCTGCATTAAACACTTAGTAGTCAAAGTTTAAAATATTAAGAAAGGCGATGTTAACGATTAACATTATCCTCTAAAAGTTACGAAAATAATATTAGGTATGCAACTAGCTACTAACAACTTTGTTAAAAATTCAGGTTAATTCGAAACCTTTAGAGGTATTTCGTCAATCAGGCAATCAGTCATATATTCGTGTACAGGCCGTACAAACTTTTTTTCTGTGCAGGAATCGAACCGCAAAAGCTTATCGCATATCCAATACGCTAATCATACCAGCAATAGCGCCAGAGAGGATATGGGAGTTTGTGCTACTACAAATTGTGTTTCCGTTTATTTGCCGTGTGGTGGTTGCTTAAGAGAATCAACCACCCCATCTCATCCCGTGGGTGGCGTTAAAAACGGATAGGGAAAATTAAAACCAGAAGATGGGCAGCAGAACCTTACTGAAACATCTGAATAAATAAACTGCGGTTGCCGACCCGCCTGCCAAGCGGGGCAACTATGGAAAAATTATGGCAAAAAAAACCTTCAAACTTTTTTGGCAATCTATGGTGGAGTAATATGTTCAACAGTGGACTAGTGATTGGCTGAAATGATGTTGATGATAAAAATTCGATACGTCTTTCATTCGTCGACCAGTATTTATGCAAAAATACAAAGTAAAACAAATTCACGGTACAGGAGAAATATTAATAGGTAACATCTTTATAGACAAAAATAAACATCGTCATAAATAATTTAAAAAAAACATCGAAATAAAATATTTAACAAATGAGTCTGGATTAACGTGAATTTTAAAAAAAATAAAGTAAAAGTAAAGTTTCAGCATATAAATGTCCCACTGCTGTGTACAGGCCTCCTCTCGTTTCTGAGAGGGTTTTTGGAGCTAGGAAGAATCCGCCACGCTGCTCCAAACTCCAATGCGGGTTGGCGGACTGCACAAGTCTTCGAAATATTTTTTATTTGTCAGACATGCTGGTTTCCTCACGATGTTTTCCTTCACCGCCGAGCGCGTGGAAAATCAGCACTTAAAATTGCAATTAACAATTTTAGTGGTGCCGGCACCGGGAATCGAACTCTTGTTACACGCGTACTATGAAATTGAAAGCGAGCGCCTAGCCCCTGACCTACCGCGGCTTTGAATTGCACGAAATTGATGAATTTTAAATTGCACGAAAATATATTCACAAGAGCAGCGTCTTCGAAATACAAACTAGCAATAGTTGTTTAAACAAGGTTATTTTACAGTTTTTTTAACTTCTTTTAACTTGGCCGGGAAATAAAGTTTCTCTCAATTAACTATGTGTACGAAATTGCACAGTTAATATTCAAATATATTCATGTCAGAAACAAGAGGTTATTTTGTCATCAAGTTGTACCTCAATGTATCAAAACTAAAGTCTTCGGCGAGTTGTGAAAAGAGCTATGCTTGGTGTCCTAAAAAATACAGTCCGTGACGATGATAATCGTAGCAGAACTACAGAAACCGAAATAACAGTAAGGTGATCAAACCATTGCGCAAGAAAAGTTCTCGAGTGGTGGTAACCCCCCAGTAAGTGGAGCGACGAACTGCATGATTCAGCGGAAAGTCAATAGATGCAGATGGCTCAGGACTGTGTTTTACTGGAGGTACGATTCCTATTCAGAAATCCGTCTAGGTAGGTACCACCCCAGGTCATTCTCCCATAAAGCAATAGTGTGCAAACATTACTGTGTTTCGGTCTGAAGAGCATTGAGAGCTAGTGTTATCACTGGATAATTGTAGACTTAAGAACTGATGTCTCAGGGCGTTGTGTGATGCCACACAGAAATGTTCTGTTTTAGGCATTTGTTATGGGCGGACGTTGCACTTACCATTAGGTGACGGTATCACTCGTTTCGTTATTTTATCCAATAAATAAAAAAGAAAGGAGGAGGTACGTAGAACGTAGGAGTCAGGTACTCTGACCACTAGGCCAAGGGGTCGTTATTTTTAATGATTTACAATACTGTTCACGTCCTAAAATATCAAGTCAGCAATCTTTGTGTTAAAAATACAACGTTTATTTTCTTTTTAGTCAACAAAACTTGTTCTGACGTCAACAAATTATTCTGACGTTATTAACTATTCCAGTGTTTTCTGTAAGAAATATTATCATATCATATTTGGTTGCCCCTAAACGTGAGTGAAGGCAGGATATTTGAAATTATTCATGACTTTCCAGTGTTGCATATGTATTAGGTATTTTTACGCTTGGGCTGTTTACATCTTTATATGCTTTTTTAGAGATCACTGAATTGAATATACGTAAAGTGTGGTGGTATTTTTATTTAAAAATATGATGCAATTTAAGTACTTGAAGCGACACGCCTTTTCGTATTTCACTCAAAACTATCTCTGTAACATTTATATACTTTATAATTACTTTCTAATATTAATTATCTCTGAACTCTTATCTGTTCCGAAACTAATTTATATGTTTCATGTTACCCCAACGCGAAAGCGCGGAGGTCTAGAACACATTATGGTGATTTTTTTATTCACACAGTTGTCATCTACTGATGGTAGGATTCCTGTGCAGGAATCCGTCTAGGTAGGTGCCACCCCAGGGCCAGTAATTCTGCCGTGATGCAGTAGTGTGCAAACATTACTGTATTTCGGTTTGAAGTGCACTGAGAGCTAGGTAATCATTGGGCATATGAGACTTAAGAACTCATGTCTCAGGGTGACTGGCGCAGTGTGGTGTCACACAGAAATGTACTGGTTGACACAGCATTTGTTTTGGGCAGACATTGCACTTATCAACAGGTGAACGTTTTGCTCGTTTCGTCAGTTTATCCAAAACAAAAACCTACCTCGGATCTTATCGAATGAGCGTTATATCAAATACAGGTAGCCAAGGACAAAGAAGACTTTATAATAATACATTCTGGCGTAACTTTGCTGAAATCCGTTATAATGAAGGAAATGAAGTTAATTTACTAAGTTCTGCACGAAAAAAATTAAATTGTGTTTATTACCTAGTTTTTTAAGAGCACCGCCCGCCCTACAATAACGCGCACAAGCAAACTAATACCGGCACCGGGAAGCGCCACCAGATACCCTTCATCGCTACAACACTGCCACTAGACAATACACACCACTAAAATCGAGATGTATCTTTTTCATTTGATATTTGATAAATGAGACGAAACGAGCAGAACGTTCACGTGAATCAGTAATGTGGAATAATGTTCCACATTACTGATTCACGGCAGAATAACTGGTCCTGGGGCGGTACCTACCTGGACGGGTACCTGGATAGGAATCCTACCACCAGAAAAATATCTGATTGTGATGTATCTATATTTAAGCGTACTCCGCGCACAAAGGAGTTTGAGATTTGGCATAGTTAAAGGTTGTATGAAGAATAAGCGATAAAGCTACATTAAATGTGATATTATAAAACATCGAATATTTACGTCCATACTGACAAAGTCATTCACATAATGGCTGTGTGTCGAAATAGTCGCAAAGAATAGAGATTGTCGCCACTGGAATTTAAAATTTTGTCAACTGATTATTACTCAAACGTCAAACCTCAATAATGTACCAATTTTCAAAGGTTATGAATCGTGGTCGAATTTCGACCACCGATGAGCATCTAGTATTTCTAAATATTTTCAGAAAAATACTTTTCAATACTCATTCAAGCGATAGCAGACAATCAAGTTCTCATTAATTTAACACATGATACGTTATCTTCTCAGGGGAAATCAACTGGCCTTCTCGTTAATTAAAACAAATTGTTCGCATAATGAACTGCTGTTAAGAAGTAACTGTCGATGTTTTTTTTTTGAAATTTAGATAGTAACTTAAACCTTAAGAATCGTTACTAATTGTAAATTAGTTTCTTTCAATTTCTTTCTCTCCGTCAAAACTGATGACTGGATTCCAATAAGGTTAATTAATGTTTATAGAGATAAATTTTACGCAGTTCTTACTCTTTAACTTCGAGTCGCCCTTAGTACTTTAAGCTCTGGTTACATCTTATTGTCGAACAACGAAAAGTAAAGTAATAGCTCATAAATGCATATGCAATACGTCTGTGGCGGACTACTTTGAGCGTAATAATCTAAAAAAAAAATAGTAAAGTTATTTCATTTAATAGTTTTAATAGTACCGATATCGAAGAAAGCCGGGAAAATCCAGGTCTCCCATGCACTGTGAAATTAAGAGATTAATACCCGGCCTCCTGCAGTGATTTACATATCTATACATAAAATAAAATTGTAATTGGCGGCTGACATTTAAGAAAATTATTAGGTGGGTTCTTTATAAAAGCAATAGAAGCCAAAACAATTATCTTTAGAATTTTTTTTGTCTGTCTGTAAGCTGGTGGTCTCGAAATTGGATGCGGTTTCCACAGTTGTATTGCTGGAGGGAGTTTACTTATGATCTGGTGGAATTTTCATCTTGATACGCGGCCTGGAAGCCGAGTTATTAATTTATAATAATTACGTTTATATTTGAACGCGCTAATCTCAGGAAATATTTATTCGATTGGCATTATTATTAACAATAGATTGCACGTTTATTAAGGAATATTAAAGGCTACAAAATGTTATGCTGAGACTTTAATGTGCAGAGAACAAAATGTTACCTAGAAGGGTAAACTGTGAATGCTCAATAATGATTTCTTATATTTACGCGAACACTACACATTTAAATGAAACTAAGTTTACGGATTTTATCGCGTTTCATTTATTACTATTTATAACCCGACGTTTCGAGTGCTTTACAGCACCCATGGTCACGGGAGGACTGAGGTGACAGATGTCCTGATGTCATAGTTAACCTGGGGTACCTTCCGCTTTTAATTATTGTCTTTGGGTCCGATCTACGCAGAAAGAGCTAACTGTGTCTTGAAGTCTTGCAGTGGTATGCTTGGTTTTTGATTTAATTTTATTTATTATTGGATCCCAAGCTGGTGGTAATACCCAACCATCTTCTCTATTGAAATTAGGATGTTTTTTGATTTCAATAGCCTCGCGAATCATCCTTGGTAGGAATCGGTGTTCTTTTGCAAGGATCTGTGGTTTATCAAATCTGATGTAATGGTTGGGATGATCCAGAACATGGTCACAGACTGCAGACTTCCTAGAACGACGATGCTTCACGTCAGCTATGTGTTCTTTTACGCGGGTTTTAATCGATCTTTTTGTTTGGCCTATGTAAGAGAGACCACATTCACAATCTAGCTTGTATACTCCTGCGTCCTGTAGAGGGATGTTACACTTGACAGATGGTAAAAACTGACTTATCTTCTTCGGCGGCTTGAAGAATGTTTTTATGGAAGCCCGCTTCAAGATATAGCCAATCTTGTCCGTGACTCCTCTGACATAAGGTAGAACAGCAGGCACACGCTCGACTGTGGCCGGTTTCACTCGGTCACTGCGACGTAGGCGCGGAACCCGAAGCTTGTTGTCGTGCAAAACTTGCTTGACATGTTGAAGCTCGGCGGCCAGGTGTTTCCTGTCACAGATTCCTCGTGCTCTCTGAAACAAGGATTTACCCACGGTAGCTAACTGTGATGGATGATGGTGAGATTCACCGTTTAAATATCTGTTAGTATGGGTCTTTTTTCTATACACAGTGTGATACAAGGTGTTATTAGGATTTCGAATTACTAAATCATCTAGATGTTTTAGTAATTCGAAAAAACACCTGGCCGCCGAGCTTCAACATGTCAAGCAAGTTTTGCACGACAACAAGCTTCGGGTTCCGCGCCTACGTCGCAGTGACCGAGTGAAACCGGCCACAGTCGAGCGTGTGCCTGCTGTTCTACCTTATGTCAGAGGAGTCACGGACAAGATTGGCTATATCTTGAAGCGGGCTTCCATAAAAACATTCTTCAAGCCGCCGAAGAAGATAAGTCAGTTTTTACCATCTGTCAAGTGTAACATCCCTCTACAGGACGCAGGAGTATACAAGCTAGATTGTGAATGTGGTCTCTCTTACATAGGCCAAACAAAAAGATCGATTAAAACCCGCGTAAAAGAACACATAGCTGACGTGAAGCATCGTCGTTCTAGGAAGTCTGCAGTCTGTGACCATGTTCTGGATCATCCCAACCATTACATCAGATTTGATAAACCACAGATCCTTGCAAAAGAACACCGATTCCTACCAAGGATGATTCGCGAGGCTATTGAAATCAAAAAACATCCTAATTTCAATAGAGAAGATGGTTGGGTATTACCACCAGCTTGGGATCCAATAATAAATAAAATTAAATCAAAAACCAAGCATACCACTGCAAGACTTCAAGACACAGTTAGCTCTTTCTGCGTAGATCGGACCCAAAGATAATAATTAAAAGCTGAAGGTACCCCAGGTTAACTATGACATCAGGACATCTGTCACCTCAGTCCTCCCGTGACCATGGGTGCTGTAAAGCACTCGAAACGTCGGGTTATAAATAGTAATAAATGAAACGCGATAAAATCCGTAAACTTAGTTTCATTTAAATGTGAATGCTCAAGTCATAAGGTCAATCACATTGGCAACATGCATTTTCGTCAAATAATGTCCTATTTAGCAATTTCGACTTTTTTCGCCATGCGTAAAGAGTGCCATGAAGAACGAAAATCTAGTCTTATCAAATGTAGTGACAGCACCATAAGATTTTTTTTATTTGATAAAAGTGACGGAAGGAGCAAAACCATTCTCCTGATGCTAAGTGCAACGTTTGCCCATAACAAATGCTGTGTCACCCAGAACATGTTTCTGTGACACCACACTGCGCCCGTCACCCTGAGACATCAGTTCTTAAGTCTCATATGCCCTAGTGATTATGCTAGCTGTCAGTGCCCTTCAAACCTAAACACAGTAATGTTTGCACACTATTGCTTCACGGTAGAATAACTGAATAACTGGCCCTGGGGCGGTACTTACCTAGACGGGTTCTTGCATAGGAATCCTAGCACAAGTATATGGTTTTTCCCATGCCGTAATACAACTGACATATATGATCAGATAGATACGTAGTAGGAATATTTTTCATTACTGAATTTATGTATGTAATAAACATACGTAACCAAACATTTTAAGTGCAGTAATATTTCAAACGTAAAGACTAAGGCAAGTTTTTATGAATGATATATTATCGTATCGTTTTTTCGGTATCCAGTTGTTTCTTTGCCGTAATATTCGAGTAGGCACAGTCTGTGAAATTATTCATGATTTCCGCGTGTTTAATATTTACTAGGTATTTTTCCGTTAGGAATATTTTCTATCCTCCTTCTTAAGATTTTCAGTAATACGTAAGTATAAAATAAATGTAGCAAAAAAACCTTTTTCGTACCAGAGCTTTATAGGTACAATTCTATTAAATTATCAATACCCTTACGTAGGCAATACTGTTATTAAATCAGATGTACAGTCCTTGTTTATATAAACGTGTGTTTGCGATAATGTTAGCAAAATCATATGTAGGTTAATATGTTAAAATGATAGCTTTTTGCTATATTTCTTTAAAAGACCTTCTTTACAATTTTAGAGGATGACACTAGAATAACCTGGTCCTGCCGTAAATCACCTTCTTCAAATTTGTGTGTTTGTGTGTGACTTTATGATAATGTTCGTAAACAAATTATAAAGGGAAGGAAAGGAAAGTTTTTTGAAATTCAAAGAGAGAGATCAGTGTATAGGTATTCATTCCTCTCTGGATTGAGGTTGAAAAATAGTGTCTTCGATTAAGTTGCGATGCAAAGCTTTAACATGCAGCCTAGTACTGTTCAAAAATTTGGATGGCTTGAAGCTATTAAGCAATACGACCAGTATATTTTTTAGGCGAAGCGTATCCACACGTAGTGAAAGTGTACTATATGGGAGCCAGTGTCTTTACATAGGAGATATTTAAGAAAAATTTATATGAGGGGTCTTTATAAGAGCAACAGAAGCCAAAATAATTATCTTTAGAATTTTTGTTAGTTATCTGTTTGATACGTGTAGTTCTTAAGTGACATTGAATATAGGATAGAGGCAAATACTAAGAAGTATTTGCAAGGCGAATCTCACCACCATCCATCACAGTTTGACTTGGTTTTGAATACTGTGGGAAAATCTTAATTACAGAGAGCACGAGGAATCTGTGACAGGAAACGCCTGGCCGCCGATCTTCACCATGTCAAGCAAGGTTTGCATGACCACAAGTTTGACCACAAGTGTGAAGCATCGTCGCTCTAAGAAGTCTGTGACCATGTTCTGAATCATCCCAAACATTACATCAGATTTGATAAACCGCAAATCCTTGCAAAAGAACACTGATTATTACCACGGAAGATTCGCGAGGCTATTGAAATTAAAAAAAACATTCTTATTCCAATAGAGAAGATCGTTGGGAACTACCACCGCCTTGTGATCCTATAATTAATAAAATTAAATCAAAAACCAAGCATACCACTGAAAAACTTTAAGACACAGTTAGCTCTTTCTGCGTAGATCGGACCAAAAATTATAATTAAAAGCTGAAGGTACCACCCCAGGTTAACTATGATAATAGGAAATCTATCAACTCAGTCCTCCCGTGACCATGGGTGCTGTAAAGCTCTTGAAACGTCGGGTCATAAATAGGTAAACATTAAACGGGATAACATCAGTAAAAATTTCAAAAGCTAGATAGTTTGTATTATTGTACGCGCTAATCTCAGGAAATACTATTCCGATTTGAATAATTATATTTGCATTAGATGGCCAGTTTATTGAGGGGGGTTACTTTATGCTACGGCTTAAGGGTGTCGAACACCAGGAAGGACCGTACAGTAAATACACAGGTCAGCGAGAAACCATGCCGTACGGAGCAATCATGTGGTCGACTTATTTTTCGCGGGTGAATCCACCTCCCCGATTTTCGACCAAGGCCACAACTACCGAATACTGTCGGAAATTATGAACTGAGCAGGAGATGTTATAGTAATACAAATGTACGCGCGCGCACAGGGCACTCACTCGTCCCTACCTACCCGTAGCCGATGTAACGCTCAGGGGATCAAATCGGAGGTAGATTAGGATGCAGTATCACAGACACAAGAACAAATACAAAATAAACAGACCTGAAAATAAATAATTTGTATTTTTGCACAAATGTTGACTCTAACAGGGATTCGAGCCCCGAACTCGCGGCGTGGTAGTCAAGTACTCTCGCGGTCGTCGTAAAGATAAACTCTTACTCATTGTCGCATTTAAGGCTAACACGACTACTTTTACAAAATAAGTTTTTAAAAAAAGTATTTTTACATATAACTAAAAAGTACAAGGAGTTTTTATCATTTTCACAATTAAACTGTACATATGACATAGGAACAGTCGTAGGTTCTCCCGTTTGTAGTTGTATAAGTGATTATGATGATTTTATCGTTTTTAATCAAATGTATTATTAATATAAATTAATTTATACAAAAATTTGATTCAGTTTTAATGGATCCATTAGCTAGCTCGTAGCCACTTTAGTAAATGGTTGTTTATTGAACAAGATTAAGGTGAAGCCGTATTACCTAATCCAATTCCCAATGTGCTGATTGCAATCAAACTGTGTACTGTAGATCAATGCTAGTTAAATTCAGGCAAGTATTATGTGCATTTAGTGTAATATGTAAGACATTTATATTTACCCTTATAATTTAAAGTGCTTTAAATTTTAATTTAATTTAAATAAGGTTAATGAGTTCATACAGGAATGTATTTAATGTCGCGATGATAAGAAATATGCCTGCGCAAAACACATACCGAATCGAACATTGGGTCCGTCCGCACGTGTCGCTCGCAGTCCGCTGGAAGCAACATACACCGAGGAAGAGACTTCTGTTAGATTTTTGTATAGGGTGCCGTTAGTAACAGTCCTCCATACAAGTTGCATAGGCGCGTCTAAATTCACTTTGATAACATCGTAGTTTAAATTCGCCTAGCTAGTTTAGTGAAAAAGTTAGTTTAGCTAGGTCGCCGTAAGGTACGGCCTCGCGTAAATAGGGCGTTCGATTTTACCGGGTCCATATTTTATGGTGTCCCGTGTAACCGGGAACAACATCGGTCCTGCGAGTCAGGTGGAAAGCTGAGCATCGCTTCGAGTTTGTTTGCGACGATTTTCGTCGCCGCTAAGGTTTGGAAACATAGTACAGTGACATATTAGGTACACATCACAAGTAGTGCCAAAACACACCTCACTGCCGCGCGGCAGGGAGTCATGAGATAAAAATAAATCTTTATTCGTGACGTAAAAATCTTCCCCGGTTTTTCGGTATGGACCAGGTGGAAGCCGCGCAGTCGGAACTTCGTCGCCTCCTGGCGGCGAAGTACCCCGCGATAAACCCGGAGGCATTAGTTATCCTTCGCCCTCTTTCTCCGGTCGCCGTCGGTGGAAAACCGTTGGCCCCCCGCGCCGCCGCGCTCGAAAAACGGCCGTTAGGCCCCCGGCCCCTCAGGCCCCTCAGCCCCCGCAGGGCAAAAACCGTTGGGCTCCTCCGGCCCCTCAGCCGTCGCAGGCCCCTCTGGCCTCGTTCGATCGGCGCCGTTGCCGGACGCTACCGGTACCCAGCGTCCTCCGTCGCGTGACCCGCCGCCTTTTTCTTGGCGCGACCCGCCGCGTTCGCCAGACGACGTATTGATGCACGCGATGCACTCCGCGCAGTCGTCGCGTGCAACATCGCGAGCTTCCTCTGTAGCGAGCCATTACTCAGATGACTCGTACATGACGGATCAAGAGAGCTACTGCTCCTCCTCCACTCCGTCGACGGAGCTAGACATGGCTGCCCCCGGAGACGATGGCTTCACCACCGTCACCGGTCGCAAGAGGCGCCAAAAGAAAGACGCCGACGCCAGGCCTCCTCGCAAGGTGGCCGCCGCGACGCCGACGCCGCGCCCGAAAATAACCGCCAAAAAGGCGACGCGCCCTGTCCCGATGGACACCTCCGCGCCCTCCCGAGAGGCCGGAGCCCCCCGCGCCCCTAAAGTGCAGCCTCCTGTAGTAATACAGGATACGGCTGCCTGGGGCAGCATCTCGAAAGCGCTGGACGAAAAGCGCATTAATTTCACGCGCGCTAGGCCGATCGCGATGGTTAGCCGACAGAAAGATCGTCTATCATACCTACGCACTCGAGGGGGAACGTATCCTCCGCGTAGTGATCCGCGGCGTCCCGAAAGCCATCGAGACGCAATTAATATTAGAGGACCTTAAGTCCAAAGGCCTCCCCGCGTTACAAGTCCATCGCATGACTAACATGCGAACTAAGGCGCCGTACAACCTAGTGCTCGTGCACTTAAGAGTTGCCGGACGACGGTAAAAAAATATTTGAGATACCTAGTGTATGCAATCTCTCTGGTATCGTAGTCGAGGCACCGCGTAAGCGTTCCTCGCCTGGCCAGTGCCACCGCTGCCAACTTTATGGCCATTCCGCGCGCAATTGCTTCGCGAACCCTCGTTGCGTTAAATGCGTCGGGGGGCACGTGACAGCGGAGTGCAGTCGCGACGCAAATACCGCGGACCCCCCTACCTGCGTGCTGTGTGGGACGCTGGGCCACCCTGCGAACTATCGCGGGTGTCCTAACGCCCCCCGCGGCAAGCAGCGTCGCGGGAAACGCGGTAACCGCAAAGGGAAGCCTAAACAGGCTAACCCCCGCGCCCCTCCCACCCCCGCGGGTAAAAAGACTACGTCGGCGGAGCCTCCTCCGCCGCCGAAAACTAACGCGTGGACCCGGCCCTTGCCTATGGTCAGCGCGGCCTCTACTCGCCCCCCGGCCCCGCGCCCTCCGCTAGGAGCGCCGCGACGCCGGTAGCTGCCACACCTGCCCATAGCCTACAGGAGGATTTCGACGTCCTCCTGCAGTATATGGACAGTGTCGATATTGACGAACTCACGTTGTTCGCAAATAAAATTAGAACGGCACGCTCTCCTAAAGAGCGTTTACAAGCGTCGATTGAGCACATCGGAGTGCTCAACGCTATTAAAATTTTTATAGCCAAATAGGCTATTAAATTTAATCCGCGTTATTACAATTTTTAAATTCTTAGATCTAATAATAAATGATAAAATCATTCGTTAATAAAAAACGCGTTTGAGGCCCTCGCCTCAGTACATACACCAGCGTACACATACACGCACCCGCTAGCACAGCGGCGCACCGCACTCGCCGGCGAGTGCGAAGTCTTAGGCTCACAGCCGCTCGATTCACTCGAGTTCTAAGGCTACTTTCCTTTTCAGATGGTTTATATTAGTTATTGTTTGTTTTATATTGCATATATTATTGTATGCAATATAAAATAAATAATATTCTGTTCCGATGGTGATCCAAGCCGAGGTTCGTGCCTCCTTCAGAGGGGCCCTTGGATCACTTCGAGCCCCCCCTTGTTAGTCGGATACTTTTATTCGTTTTCAGGGGTCGAAGTGCAGCGCAGTTGTTCAACAGCGACGTTGTCCTTCTCACTCGCGGGCCTTCTGCTCGCGAGTCGCTTTCTATGACGCAGCCAAAGCCAATAAGGCTATTTGCATACTCACATACAAAAAAAAAAAATATATGCATGCGTGCCTGTATGTGTGCGTGTGTGCTTACATGAACGCGTAAGTGTATTTATGTGTAAGTTTCAATGTGCATGAGTTCGTGTGTATAAGTGTAAGCGTGTAAGATAATCACTTATTTTGTGAGCCGGTACATATTTAAACTTTTTTAAAAGCCTAATTTAAATTAAATAACGTGACTTTTGTCTTGAATATCCATTCACGTTCCCATTTCACGACGACTAACAATTTTAAGCACCACCAATATCCATTCACGTTCCCATTTCACGACGACTAACAATTTTAAGCAATACCAATTTTAAGTTCCAGGCGTATCAATGTTATGCGATGATTGAGAATGTGCTATTATGCTCTATCAGAGATCAAGGATTGGTCAATCTTAACGCCGATTTCGACTTTCTGCACCTAATTTAACGATGTCGTCAGAACGGCGAAGGCGAGCGCTGTCATTCATAAATATCTAATTCTACTCGCTACTCCAGGTTTACAAATAATTGTATCCAAAAACCGACTACAACACAGCAGTCTCTAACATGCTTTGAAAATGTAAGATTTTCATGATTTTATCATAGATCCCATCATTAGAACTTGACCAAAATTATGTGGCGCTATCCTTACGGTACCTACTCCCTTTCTAATAAAAAAACTAAAAATTAAAATCTTTTCATAAACCAAGAAACAAAGAAGTTATGAACGAACATACTTAAGAAAAATATAATGACCATTTCAGCATATCACTAGTCCACTGCTGTACATAGGCCTCCTCATAGATTGCCACAAAAGTTAGCTCCCATTTTGGGGGATTTTTGGGCTATTTTTGCCACGCTTGGCAACCGGGTCGGCAATCACAATTTATTTATTTAGACGTTCCAGAAAGGCGCTGCCCGTCTTCTGGTTTTTATTTTCCCTCTGTCGCCCACGGGATGAGATGGGGTGGTATATATATATTGTCTTAAGCCGCCGCCACCACACTGCACACTATTCGGCTTAAGGACAAAATAAGAAGCCAACTCTCTATATATTACTCTTGTCCACTATCCACAAAAACAATCAATTCACTAACTCTTGAGCAAATATTATGGAAACATAGAGTTCACTGTGTAATTTAGGACTCTTAGCTTAGAAGGTTATGTCACAACTTGCATTACTATTTTCTTGTCGAGTATTCCCATTCATGTTCTACAGCCACTGTAGCTGTAGTATGGTTTCACCGCGAACATATGCAATAAAAGCAAAACTGGAAGCCTTTTTTACACAAGAATGCTTTCTACCATAATCTATAGTACAGTATAGGTACACTGCATTATAGAGCGAACTGTAATCGGATTTTATTAGACACTATCTATATTTAAGCCAGAAATTTTTGTAAGAACAATTTAAAATATTAATTTTATTTATAATATTAATAATTTTGTAGTTTTTTAACTGCATTATGATTTGTTTCTTTTTTTAGCTTATTATGGTTAAAGTTTATTTTGTCAATAGTGACAATACGTTTACCTGATGGTAACTGCAACGTCTGTCAATAACAAATGCTGGGTTACCAAGAACACCTCGGTGTGGCAGCGAAGTGTGCGCTCGTTCCTGTCAGACATTAGTTCTTTAGTCTCAATGCCACTAATTACACAAGCCTTCAGTGATCTTTAGACCGAAACACAGTAATGTTTGCAGACTACTGTTTCTCGACAGTATAACTGTTCCTACGGTGGTATCTATCTGAAGAGATTCTTGTACAGGGATCCTACCACCAGTATCACCAGATCTTCGACCAGAGCGACTAATTTCAAATACTGCCGGAAGCTATCAACTAGGCAGCTATATTGTAGTATTATTTACTGGTGTTCTCGCAAACACAGAGGCTCTCCAAGTCCTAACCTACCTGCGTCCGATGCGGCTCTTATGCTACCAGGTCAGTTCAGGTCTGGATTCATGTATATACGAGTATTATATATTTTAAAACGACCTGCGTGGCCTTGTCGTCAGAGTACCTGACTTCTACGCCGCGGATCCTGGGTTCGAATCCCAGTCGGAGCCAACATTTGTGCTAAAACACAAATTGTTGGTTTTCGGATCTGGTTGTGTTGTGTTTGTCCTCGTGTTTCTGACACTGCATCCTAGCCTACCTCCGATCTTATTGCATCAGCGTTACATCGGGCGCGGGTAGATTGGGACGAGTGAGTGCCTCTGTGTTTGCGCGTACACTTGTGGCACTATAATATCTCCTGCGCAGTTGATGGCTCCCGACAGTATTCGGAAGTTGTCGCCAGTGGTCGAAATCGGCTAGGAGAACATCATATATTTTAAATCTGGGGATGCCGATAGGCGTCCCACTACAACTAGTCTAGTCTAGTCTAGCAACTACATTTTTCCTACCCATGTGTTGTAAGAGGCGACTGAGCTATTGCACGGACATCCTTTATTCGTGCAGAATAACACCGTAATATACAATGCTGCGACTATACTGCTCATGGAGACGCAACGGGGCAATATTTTTTGCCTCGTATAAAAATGAGCAGCGATGTGGTTCGCCACCCATCACGTACTCGTTTCCCGCGTCGGCTAAAAGTGGGCTACGCGAGTGCACTGTACGTATGTGTGTATATTATAAATCCAGCCACAGGGGTTATACTTTATATAAGTTTTTGGATACCAATATTAGCAGTTCCACAGTAAAAAGGCGATCAGTTAATAATAAAAACGTAATTCCAAGCCATTGTAAAGTTAAAAAAAAATTTAACCGGCTTGGGTTTAATTTAGTTTTAAGATCGTTACACTACAATACGAAGCTGTTTGCAACTAATGTTAACTTAGAAAATCAATAAAAACTTTTCGATGTATATGTAACTTGATATTACGTGTTTGCATCCGAAAAGTAAAATATTTAAAATTTTATTTATAATGGTGACTTGACGAGCAAAACGTTCACCTGAAGGTAAGTGCAACGTCTGTCCTAATGACAAAAGCTGTGTCACCGAGAACATTTCTGTGTGGCACCACACTGCGCCCGTCACCCTGAAACATCAGTTTTTAAGCCTCATATGCCCAGTGATTACACTAGCTCTCTGTATTCTTCAGAAGGAAACAAAGTACTACTGCTTCACGGCAGAATAACTGGCCTAGGATGGTACCTATCTAGACAGATTCCTGCATAGGAATTCTACCACCAGGTTTTACGACAAATAAGTGCTTATCACGACAGTATTTCCGGTACGAAGTTAGTGCGATTCAGTCTGCTAATTAACTCTGTTAAGTCTCTTTTATTTCTAAACTTAATGTCATTTACACCCTAAAGGAAACCAAAAAACAAGTAGTTCATTTACTTATATTTTTTTATGTTTTGTTTGTTGGCCATAATTTAATTTTATATAGATTTTATTTAAATGGAATAGAAATTTCTCCTTACGTTATTTAGTTTAGGCAGATTGACAAATGTAATCTATTTTCCGATGAGAACAAAATAGATCCCTCTATTTTGATTACTGTCACGTTTTCCAAATATTATTAAAATAACTTTGACTTTCAAAAGCCGCGATTTGTACGATATTTTGACAACATTTTCAGCAGAGAATAAAGTGCAGTGTCAGACATCATTTTCAAATAGGGACTTTTTATACGGATCCTCACATCAGGATTTCTCCTGTATCGTGGGTGCGCTTCACAGACATAAACCTCATGTGAGTAACTCAAACAGATACTAAAATCAATAGTTTTGTGTATTTGTGCCGTGTGGTAGCGGGCTTAAGAGAATCTACCATCCCATCTCATCCCGTGGGTGTCGTAAAAGTCGACAGAGGGAGAATGAAAACCAGAAGATAGGCAGAAGAATCTTCCAGGAACATCTGAATAACTGCGGATTGCCAACCCGCCTGCCAAGCGTGGCAATTATGGCAAAATCGCGAAGCAATCTATGGAGGAGGCCTATGTTCAGCAGTGGATTAGTGATAGGCTGAAATGATGATGATGATTTGCTAAATGGTGGCCCCGACTGAGATTCAAACTCTGGACCCGCAGCGCAGAAGTCAGGTAATGTGACCACTTGGCCGCGCAGGCGTCGTCGATTTATTACTAAATAGTATATTTTTTTCCGATACTATACCGATAGGTGTTCGGCAGAGTAGAATAGCACCTACATCTTGCCTGCCGAGGTGTCGTAAGAGGCGACTAAGGTATTGTAAGGACAGTCTTTATGCATGCAGATTAACTCCATGATGTGCAGTGCTATCACTATGCTGCTCATGGGAACGAAACGGAGTCAGATTTTTTTAATCGTAATAAAATAGCTGCGACGTGGTTCACAGACCGTCACAGTCTACTTATCTACGGTGGCGAAGAGAGGGCTACATGTGTGGTCTCTGCCTACCCCTTATGGGAACAGGAATGTGACTATATGTATATGTGTTTATGTAGTATATTATTACGATTGCCTGTTATCAGTCATTGATATAGAGATCGGAGACGTGGTCCTTCGCTGCAGATTCCACTATAAAACTCAAACTGGCTCAGCGAGCAATGGAAAATGCTATGCTTGGCGTTTCTGTACGAAATAGAATTCGTAAAGATGATATTAGCGGCAGAACTAGAGTAAAGAACATAATCCTTAAGATCAGCAAGCTTAACATACATACATACATATAGTCACGCCTTTTTTCCCATATAAGGTGCAGGCTACACATGTAGCCCACTGATCGCCCCCGCGGGACCCACGACGCCTGCCATTTTGGTACGAGTGAAACCAAATTCTAACTCCGTTGCATTCCCACGAGCCGTATAGTGACAGCAAAAAACAGAAAAAAAAAAGAACAAAAAAAAAGTCGGATCGGTTGGCGCAGTGGCTAAGCCCTTGGCTTCTGCGCCGCGGGTCGCGGGTTCGATTCCCGCACGGGGCAAATATTTGTATGGCCCACAGATAGTTGTTCCGGGTCTGGGTGGTTTGTGCATGTGGAATTTATATCTGTAAAACGTACCCACGACACAGGAGAAATCCTACTGTGGGGCATCGTTTTTTTTACAAAAAAGAAAAAAAGAAAAAGCATTGCATATTATGGTGTTAATCTACACGAATAAACGCTGTCCGTACAATACCTTAGTCGTCTCTCACGACACTTCGGTAGGACAGAGTTACCTACCTCTACACTAATCTGCCGGACACTTATCGGCTAAGCAAGTTTAATAAAGTCAATGTTACGGCTATATAGCTGCTAAATCTGTTAACCGTTGGGAAAGAAGGGTTCTCGTCTGATAACTTCGAAACCGCAAGAAAGTAGTAATGGCGACTCGACTATAGTAATGATATGCACGCTTTTGCGAAAGTCTGTAGATGCCGGTGGTTTAGAACCGTGTTTCGTTGCAACTTATCAGAGAGACTTTTTCCAATAGTAGGACATGGCAGGCTGTTATTATGATAATCACCATAATTATGATTATGATATTAGCACTGCTCTACACACAAATTATGATGCCCAAAAAGGAATTTTACCTTCTGAACTATCCAACATGCCAAAGTATGTAGAAGATCAAAAATATTATTTTTGAAATGCTATTTATGAAATTATGTTTGCGCATAGTTTCGAGATAGTTTAATATTCTATGAAAAAATAAAGATATTTCAAATTTTCTTTGAATATGTCTGAAAATAGTTACACTATTTTAGGAATCATTTGAAATTTGTATTTTATCGTTAGTTAACAATACGAATGAGTATAGAAAATGACATCAATTTAAGTTATCAATAACTATGTTGTAAATACATCTACAGTACAATACACTACACAATCCGAACGCGAAATTTTGTGTCAGCACTCATTAGGTTTGACTACGTGGTTGTAAACGGAAGTTACCACAAACGAAGCACTTTAACTTGTCGCTCTGAAGTTAAATTTGAAAAAATTGATGTAAACTATTTAACGAAAACTTATTATTTCAATGCAGTTACACTTAAGCGGATTACTGATATACATTGCCTTTGAAAATCTTTAAATATATATATACATACAACCAGTCACGTCTTTTTCCCATATTAGGGGAATGAGACGTGACCGGTGGCAAACCACATCGCCACCATTTTGGTAAGAGTCAAAAAATTATAATATTCTGCCGTGAAGTAGTAGTGTGTAGACATTACTGTGTTAACATTACACTACCGTGATCATGGGTGCTGTAAAGTGCTCTAAATGTCGTGATTAGTTTCATTTCTTAAAATTTATCTCTTAAATACTTTAGAGACAAAATTATAAGTAACTACGAGTATTATAGGTCTCTTTTCTTAGCGGTAAAGTACACAAACATGTTGACTAATGTTGATTGATGTTTTATGTCACATTTACCTGACTGTATTTGTCTACTGATAAGTCATTGAATTTGCTGCTAAGATTTGTAAATGTTTCTCAAACATATAAGATTGTTCGAACTGCAGCAACAAAGATAACCAAGATTGAGCTACATCACTAGCGGTCACCGTCAATGGCACCGACGATGACAATTTTTGGTGCAGCCAACCAGAGCATGGCACCTTCGCCTCTCCAACCAATTACACACTTTGTGACACTACATGCAGGTCGCTCTCTGTCGTCTTAGCCATTGAATCAAGCCCTTTTTTTTCAATTTGTTTAATATATTGAAGTGGCTGGTTTCTAGTCGTTTGATTTCTTAACATCAAGGGCATAAAGTTTCAGCAAAAGTACTAAAACTTACGGTTTTAGTACTTTTCCTGAAGAATACATGCATAACCATTGGAGAGAAAAAGTTCTCGAGTGGAAACTTCGAACGCACGCGCGATGTAGAACGAACCCATCTATATGGAGCGACGATCCGCGACCTGGCTGATGAGTCAATAGATGTCTTAGAACCATAGTCTGTGGCATCTATGTATAAATGTAAAAAATATAAAATTGTTATTGTTTATAACAATTTTATATTTTTTACATGACAATGATTCTGCGATATTATTGTTTTTTCTTTTATCAATTTATACGACACCAGCAGATTCAAATTGGGGCCTGTTTCCTTTATATAATTCAATAAAAACACGGACATATTCATAATTTTTTTGATAAGGTGATGAAATATAATCAAAAATTTTTGTCATTGCCATATTTTCTGGCAGTCTAGGTGAATTAAATTGTTAATAAAAAAAGCGAAAAAGAAGGGTTGCAGTTTTAATATTTTAATAGTGTTTTCAAATTTAAGAATATAGTATCATGCATATGATAAAATTGATAACATAATTTACAAGAACAAACAAGTCATATATATTTTAAACTCTACTATAAAACAAAACTAGTCGACGGGCGACATCGAGCTGTGGAAAAATACTTTAAGTTTTTATTTAGTACCTTACTGGATCTTTACGTTATAATTTTTATACATTTTTGCATATGAGACTTAAGAACTTATGTCTCAGGGTAATGGGCACAATGTGGTGTCACACAGAAATTTTCTGGGTGACACAGCATTTGTTATGGTTGCACTTACCATCAGGTGAACGGTTTTACTCGTTTCATCACATTTCCAATAAAAAAAAAACTTCTTTGATACTTTTTTGTCTATAGCACTAAATTATTTGATCGGAAATATTATTATCGATGCTTCGGCTTATTCACTTCCTAATCTTAATAAAAACTTTAAATTACATTAAAAGTAACATTTAAATAAACTCTTACAATACTATAGAAATGTTTTTTTTTTGTATAATATGAAGCTAACGACAAGGTTTGTTGAAATCGATTTTAAACATAGTACTCAAACGCTATTTTATTTAAGCAGAACGGTTTCTCAAAACGAAGTTAAACGTCATTCTGTATTGAGTCGATCTGGAATCAGTCCATTTGTGGATAAATGGAACCCAATGACGAAGATTAAGATCAAACTGCAATACGTAACTGAAGTTCTAAATGAACTGATTGCAATCAAACAGTGTGTTGCTTCTATGTATACGTAACAGCAGTTAAACGTAACTTTGCTAAGAATCAGACATTATCAATTTAACATAGTTCATATATTCGGGCGTTACTTTGCAGAAATCCATTATAATGAGACAAGAAAGTTATGGCATCGCCCGCCCGCCCTCAGTGGCATTCACAAGCAAACTAATACCGCAGCCAGGCAGCGTATTTCAAAAACTAAATAATACACACTATTTCAAATTTTGCATGCGGATCTTAGCAAATTAACATTTTTTTTCTACAGGACGTTATCAATGTTTATCCACAACTAGCTGTTACCTGTCCGTTGCTGAAATATTTATTAACAAATATCAGACATGCAGGATTCTAAGCATGGAGTTCATCATACTTAAATTAAATTTTACTGGTGCCGACACCGGTTCAAAAACAGGCCAAGGCATTCGAATACTATGAAATTTAATTTTTATAGAAGTTCATATTAAAATGAAGTGAAGATTTATTTTGAGATGAAACTGATTTATTTCTACGCAGTTTTGTTTTTGAACTCGCTCAGCTATTTGTCAAGGACGAATTTTGTAGGCTTTGCACCTACTAAATCCCATCTTTTCTCCGGCTTCACCGCATGTCGGTAGGGCAACGGGAACGAGAGCGGCGCTACGCAATACCACCCCCTCTTCGTGGTCCCACCACTGCCGGCTCCACTAAAGTCGTGAGGGATAGGGAAACTGACGCATCGTAATACAAAACTTTTTTTCCCATGCGACTCAACCTCGGGTCGCAGGAGTGGATGAGGGGCTCCAATGCACCGCCACTCATCCGGGGCGACAACTCCGGGCCAGCCTGATGCCACAGACCAACCGGTATTCTTCTTAGCTTCACCGTGGGTGATCAAGCCACAGTATATAACCACCCGAATCCATTAGTTTTCATGGAGAAATACCTAACGCATACCCGTCCTTGCCCCCGAGATGTGCGGGTTTTGTGAGACCATTGTAACCATCATGAGATATGATCGAAGGTATGCTAGGGTGCAGTATCAATAAGACGGGGACATTGAAAACACAACTGGATCCAAAAACCAACTATTCGAGTTTCGACACAATTGTTGGCTCTGGATAGGACAACGTTTAGCAGTCATGTAATCTGATCATTAGGTCAGTTGGTATGTAACTATGTGGGAGGTATATCTTATTATTTAAAAATAAACACTCTACTGTGGTTATAATTGCAGATAGAAATTGCCAAGAACCCTTTAACTGGATTCAGGCTGTGATTTCTAATTTCTTTCTAAATAAAGTTAAGTAACTGAAAACCAGAACAAGAGAGTAGTAAAAAGGATTATATTAAATCGTATAATTAACAAATAAAAAGTGGTGACATGGCTTTTAATTTTTAATATCTCGACCCTGGCATCTCAATATGTGTATCAAAACCTTATCGATGTACCTACGTGCAAAAGAACTAAATCAGTTTAATAAAAAAAATATGTTTGTAATGTAAATAGCATGAATAAGCACCAGCTAGGATGTTTGGCGCTAATTCGAAAAGTGACAAACAAAACCGCAGTGTTTTTATTGATTTTGTAATTTCTGTATATTTAAAGTTTTGATGTTATATATTGATAGTTTATTATGAAGTGCTCGTAGAGCTTAGGATAGGAAAAGTTAAATTCAAGGCCAAAATTGTACTATTCGTTTAGTCTCCATCAGTCCAACAAATGTTCATCTCCTTCAGAATTTATCAGTCCAACAAATCTTCAGTAAAAGTCAACTATCATTTTACTGTCAACTGACAATTTTACTGTTTTGCAAACGAAGTCCTTGTTATAATTAAATTATTATTCGACATTGGCAAAATGGCTCGATTTGGTAGCTAATTGCCAGGATCAAAAAAGAACGAGACGATGAAGCACCAGCCAATAATGCCACTAACTCGAGTATCCCTAAATCTAAATCTCAGAAAGTCTTTCGGTCAATAAGTTCACATAATTGATTAAACAAAATTTTATTATAATATTAAAGATGAAGATGACAATCCCTGAGAACAACCCCTCTTTATTTAAGATACTACTCTAGTTGTTTATTTTACTGGTGGTAGGATTCCTATGTAGAAATCACCACCCCGCGCCAGTTATTCTGCCGTGAAGCAGTAGTGTGCAAACACTACTGTGTTTTGGTTTAAAGGGCACTGAGAGCTAGCGTAATCAATGGGCATATGAGACTTAAGAACTGACGTCTCGGGGGACGGGCGCAGTGTACCACACAGAAATATTCACAGAATATGGGCACACGTACTTAACGTCAGGTGAACGTTTTGCTCGTATCGTCCCTTTCTCCTATAAAAAAATGTGTATCTTGTTTTTAAAATTAATAAGAATATAAAACCTGCCATTTTGGTTTCTTGCTAGTTCTTCTCAGGATCAGTTTAGTTGAAAAAAATTATGTAAATACAAAATAAATTGTGCTCTGTTCTACTATGATAATAAAACAGTTACTTGCTGATACATTTTATTAAACTGAAATAAATGAAATCTGTGACATAATAGCATAATATAAAAGGAAAGGAAATTTAAGTCAGCTTTGGCTTAACACCAACTGGAAACAAAAAGTTTTTACCATCGAGACGAGCTCGTCCGGGCGACTAGTGATATTTTATAGTGGCGAGTTTGAAACAAATGTGACTTGTTTGTTGGGTTACACTTTGCACTTGTAACTCTTCATCTCGCCATTTTCAGTATTATCTGCTCCGTAATAACTTCCTGCATTTTCTCTGTCCTGTTTGAACGGAGCAAGCGAAAGTTTGTATTGCTTTGATTTTATTTAAACAAAAGTAGTTTTTTTGCATCTACCGATTCTGCAGTTAAATAAAAAGTTAAATTTTCTGCTGTCTTTTAAAGTAACCGTAAGATTTTTAAATAAAAACAGTTCTTTTCAACTTTTGAACTTTAAATTTATGTGTTTAGAGTACCTGACAGGTCTACCTGATACACCGCAGGTCCTCAGTTCGAATCCCAGCAAACACAAGTTGTTGTTTTTGGGATCTGGTTGTATTGTGATTGTCCTTGTGTCTCTTACAAGGCATCCTAGCCTTCCTCCGATCTTATCGCATGCCCGTTTAATTGTGCGCGGGTAGGTTAGGATGAGTTAGTGCCTCTGTGTTTGCGCGTGCACTTGTGGGACTATAATATCTTCTCCGCAGTTGATAGCTTTCGACAGTATTCGGAAGTTGTCTTCGTGGTCGAAGATCGGCCAGGATACATAAAGTATCTCGTCAAGGATTTAACGATCAACAAGTGCAAAGTTCTATGTACATATTATCACACCGTTTACGAAGAAAATATGTTCGAAGCACAGAATATTGCGCAATGTCCTCAATACCTTTGAATATCAACTTGCATGGAAATTCGACGACATATATATACTGTACGGTGCACCATATAATTGAGTTACCGTTTTTGACAACAACTTCTAATAACTGAAAATTTTACTATGGCTCGGGCTTTTATTTACGTATTAAATGAATGCTATTGGTTGACTGTAAGCTAGTCAAAGCTGAGGTTAAAAGTGCGTCTTCATGTTATTTTTTACTAATATAATCTCTTACTAATATAAATGTCACTAGAAACTATAGAGTTTTAATATTGAAACCATTCAAACATTAAATCGTTTTCAAATTCCGTTTCATTCCTGACGGTAGGTCATTAATCATTTAGTATTCCATTTACAAAATATCACGTAATTTAAATATATCCTAATGGGCAAAAATAATTTCATTGGACAGATCGAGATATAAGTCAAATTTCGAGAAAATTAAATATATCACGTTTATACCTTATGAATTTGCATTACACGAGAAGGCGAAGAAGGCAATCTCCTAAGATAACAGGCGAAGTGGTCGACATCCTAAACCTAAGACATCGTAACGAGCACGTAAAGGGAAATAATGGGACGAGTGTATGAAGAAAACGCTTTGAGATCAGTGCTGCAAATATTCGCTGCCATTTGCACGGAAAAGATAATCTATAAAACAGAACGCAACTATTATATTTGAAACAAAAATCAAAATAAATGTAAAGCGACGTGGAAAGTAATAAAAAATAGTTTTTTTTATATTCTGGAGCTTAATGTTTACTAAGCTCCAGGAAGAAATAAAAAAACATTAAAATGAACAACACTACTACATCAAATTCTCGATTAGTCGAGATAGCCACTGTTTTCACGACCATTATATCAAAGTAGTGTAAAACACATCCCAAAATAGTTTTTTATGGCGACTATCGAGTTAATTCAATCTTCCTCAGACCACTGTCGTAAAATGAAGATAGAATATCCATTATATCTTTAAATAATATCAGTTCTGAGGAATATGATGAAATAAATACGAAAATAATTTAATTTTGTATTAAAATATTATTAAAATTTTGACACGCCTTATTCATATATCTTTTGTGTCGGGTAGATTTCCAGAATTATTGAAGATTTCGTTGGTAAAGCCCCTGTTTCAAAAGGGTTGAAACGATGATGGCAAAAATTATCGTGCAAGTAAAATTAATATACGTATGATCTAAAATGAGTTTTTGTAATACATTTCATATAATTTAAAATAATCAGTATGGTTTTTACAAAAAGAAAGCGATATCCCTAGCTTTCGAAGACTATACTGATTTATAGTAACGACAACAATTTGTCAAAAGTCTTCATTTTGTTTCCCACGAATTATTATTACAACAAATAAATTTTGGATCAGATGTCCTGCACTGCATGGCTTGCAATCGTATCCGGTTACATGGACTGCCTCGAGGAATTTTTGACCGCGGCGACTTCCGAATATCGTCGGAAGTTAATACCTACGCAAGAAATGTACCACAAGTGTACTACCGCAAGCACAGAAGCTCGAGGACAAGAGCCAAGACTTTAATACAACGTCCAGGCGATACACTCGGACCCAAGAGGCAACAATTCGTGTTTTTTTGCATAAATGTTGACTCTAGCTTATTTTCGAACCAAGCACCTACGGTGTAGAAGCCAGGTACTCTGACGCTATGCAGCCTAGGAAACCTGAATAAAGTTCTGGCAAGGTTTTAGTTATACATCTTAAACGAGATATTGAAAGTGTTGGTGTTTTTAATTAAAATTATGCTAATTTTACCTTTAAATTTATTTAAAATAAAATATTAATAAAGAATTTTCACACGGCAACGATTTTAACTACAACTTCATAAAACACATACCTACCGGCATAATTAGTGAACTACGTATCAGTTTGATAGTTATCAAATCGTCCCGTCACGTATTCAGAAACTCAGTTTCGGTTAACTTACGTTTATTGTAAAGTCAACTTTGTTGAATTAATACCCAATAGGAGAAGTTAACTATCAAAAGGAGGATTAGAAGTAGAAATTATTTCGAGGACCTTATTAATTCGCCTATCCTCACCGAAGCAGCGTAGCTGATTTTCCCGTGACTCCAAAGCCATCTAATATGAGAGGAAGCTGTCTTCGGCAGTGGGATATTTATTGTATATTAGTTTGGTAGAAAAAAAGTTATTTGCTAACAATCGCGTGGAAAATATAAAATGGTATTTATCATCTAGTTTTTGAGCACTGCCTCCGATAACAATAGCGTGTACAAGCAAATTAATACCGCTACTGGGTACACACCGTTTTATATTTTGCATGCGGATGTTAGCAAATCAACTTTCTTCCCTTTTTATTGCAAGAGATTTGCATAAAGTAACGCCTGATTATATTCAATGGATATACACATGTATTTGTGTGAGTCCGTTTTTACCTTTCTTGTATGTTAAGAAAAAGTGTCGAAATTCGGTTGCAGAAATATGTAAAAGATAGATAAGATACTAAATATATATTTTTTTTTTGTGTAAACATTCGATTCGGAGAAATATAGCATACAATAAATTCAACAAAAGGTTTGCTTTTATGATTGCAAGGGATTTATGAGAAGAAGCTTCAAATATTGTCGAATATTTTTTTTATTTCTGAGATAAGCGTTAAGCGCAGTAAATCATACAGGCATCAGGAATCTATCTATATACCTACATATATTAAAAACGATTAACCACTGACTCATCACGATATCTCCGAAACTACAAGACCTATCGACTTGAAATTTGGATAGCATATTCCTTTCTCAACATAGAAACCGATTAAGAATGGATTTTACGACATTTACTCTTAAATGGGTAAACGGGCTGGTGCGTTTATTTATGTATACAGACTTGAACATAACATCTATACGAAGCCGGGGCGGATCAGCTAGTAAAATATACGCGAAATATGAAATTTAAGGCAAGCCCTCGACCCTCCTGCTATCAAAGCTCTAAAATCCTCTATTTAATTTTAATTTAAAGGAACTAATATTCGCACTCTCAGTAGTTTAGTTCAAATAATTAAATGGTACAGCGTTGAAGTCAATTATCTTAAATTTGAATTTAGGTCGATAAGTTAAAGTGCTTGGTTTGTGGTAACTTCCGTTTGCAGCAACGTAGGCAAACCTAATGAGAGCTGACGCACAACTTCATATTGGAATTGAGGAACCGTTTGAACGTAGCATTCAAGCTTACTGATGTTTTTATTTTGAAGGTGCCTTTGAAAAATATGCTCAAAAGCTATTTATTATTACGAAAACAAACGTTGATTTTTTCAATCTTATGATATACGATGGTAGAAATAATCGCAAAGTAAAACAAAAAGAACAGTGTTAAGCCCTTTTATAATTTGTTGGTTTTATAATTGCTTTTGATTAATTTCCAATTATTTTGCTATTGTCATTATTTACAATCGTCCTGTACGTGTTTGAACGTTTGCTTTAAGAATAATGTCAGAAATAGTAACACATCTATATACATAAAAAATAATGTTTTGTTAGTTTGTCTCTTTCACCTGAGGGTAAGTGCAACGTCTGCCCATAACAAATGCTGTGTCACCCAGAACACTTCTGTGTGTCACCACACTGCTGTCACCCTAAGACAAGAGTTCAGAAGTCTCATATGCCTCGTGATTACGCTATCTATCAGTGCCCTTCGAACTGAAACACAGTAATGTTTGCACACAACTGCATCACGGCAGAATATCTGGCCCTGCGGTGGTACCTACCTAGACGGATTCCTGCATAGGAATCGTACCTATTAGTAACTCCATACAATTAGATATAATAGATGGCGCACGAGTCATATTAAATAATTATTCGTCTTTTATGCGTTCGCTCATCGCTCATCCGATTGAGTTCAAACTTTGTACAATTGTTGTTGACACTTTCGCGAATTGAATGAACAAAAATGATTGGCTTTTATTTGTTTTGTACGTGCTGGTTTCTTATATCCATACTAGTATTATAAATGTGAAAGTAATTCTCTGACCCTCTGTCTGATTGTTACCTTTTCACTATTCAGTCGCTAAGCCGATCGTGACGAAATTTGGCACAGAGAGCTTGCATCCTGTCGATGGACATAGGATAATTTTTGTCACGGAAAATCAAAGAGTTCCCACGGGATATTTAAAAACTTGATACTTTAATAAGATTAATTGTATTTGCATAATATTAATCTTATACTCGATGTATCTAAGCGACTATGATGCGTCTTATCGAATGGATTTTGTGGGTACCGTATTTGAATAGCCGCAGTTAATTGTCCCAAATCTGGGTGTTTACGTATATGGAAACTATGTCTGTAAAACGCACATACGCTACAGGATCGTTTTCTAATAAAAATATATTTTAATAAAAGTTCGATTGATTATAAATCACAGTCAAAATACTGAAAGTTGCTATTAGTTTAAACAGAGCAATAACGTTACCTTGTCATTTAGTGAATTGAAATCGAAAATCATTGTAAAAATGTAATAATATTTTTCTGTGTATTCCCCATGCTGTATACTTCACTATGAAATTTCGTGAAATCGAATCGCGACATTCTAATATTATTATATTAAAGCTTTTAAAAGTTAGTGTATTGTATGGTAGTTCGTGATTATTAACGATAACCGCGAATGTGTTTAAAATATAGAGATACACATAAAAATATATGTACATGAGATGGGACAAAGTTACTACTTATCATTTGACATTTTTAAAACAGTATTCTATAGTGTTTTTTACACGTTTCCCCGAAACACCTAGCTGTAGTTTCAAAATCATACCTGTTGAATGGTGTCAGTAAAATAGGGTATATCAGGATACCTTCCCAATCCTAGGGATCAGAGTAAAGTCGTTCCAAATGCGACCGCTTCTTTTTCTCTGGTAAAGTGCTTTTGTTGTAGAATGAATTGCGTTAGGATCAAAACATTTGTTGATTTAAATATTTCGAAAGCTTATGCAATATTACAGTTTTTTTTAATAAGGTAATAATATGAAACTTGCTTCTTTTATATATATACGTATTAAATAAAATGACGTGTAACTATTAAATACTTATAATATAAAATAACTTCATTAAACTTAAGCAAAGTTCTTATATGACGCAAAGATAAATAAAAATATTATGTGAGGGAAACGAAGTCGCGGTCCGCAGTGATGAGACCAACAGCTTATAGCCACTTCTTCAACTGAGCCGTTGTATAACAATATCTTTGGTTTTTTCATCATCATTCCAGCCTATCATTAGTCCACTGCTGAATATAGGCCTTCCCCATAGATAGTTTGTAGCTAAAAAGTTTTTAGCTCTCATTTTGGGGGGATTTTGCCATAGTTGCCACGCTTGACTGCCAGGTTGGCAACCGCAGTTTATTTCTTCAGATGTACCAGGAAGATGCTGCTGCTCATCTATTGTTTTTATTTTCTCTCTGTCGACTTTTACGACACCCACAGGATGTGATGGGGTCGTAGATTCTCCGCCGCCATAACACAGCTTCATTTTTTAAACTCTTTATTAAAATAACTAGTCTAAATTAAAAAAAAAAACAGGTTACATTTTGGAGAATGGACTACACGTTTAAATTCCCCCTTCCCCTTTCCAACATTGAACGACCAGACGCACAGCGGATTTCCATCCTTTTGCTGTGGTTATACCTAGCGTTCGGACGTAGCGTTTCGCTTCGTCGTTCATAATGCATGCATCAAAGGGCTGGAATAATTTACCACAATCGGTCTTTCCGATTATACTCGTAATGTGGGTATCTTCAAGAGAATAAATATGCTTTTACTAAGCTAGTGCATTTACCATCCAAAACTACATTGTCACATACCATCAGGTGGAATCGTAGTTGAGCACTAGCTTCTTTACTATTTATTGAAAGTGGAAAAGCAACATCTTTTTATCTTTTGTACAGCGAAATTATATGAATATGAACGTGCAACTATTAAAAAAATTCCAATCGGAGTCATACTTCTCAGTCTTTACACGCAAATCAATTCATTTACTTATCTTATCTTAGTACTATGATAGAGCTAGGGAGCTTGTATGTTTGAACGCGTTAATCTCAGGAAATACTAATCAGATTTGAAAATTATTTCTTCACAAGCTAAAGCCCGCGACTGCGTCCGCGTGGATTTAGATTTTTTTAAAATACCAAATTTCGTTAAGATCGGTTCACCGGTAGAGCCGTGATGTAACAAACCTACAGATGGACAGACAGAGTTACTTTTGCATTTATAATAGTATGGTTTGGATAACCCGATTGCCGTGGAAGAGTCTTGGTTATAAAACTTCATGCTACGGACATACGAAATTTTTAAAGAGCCACACGCTGAGCACCCAACATTACCGAGAAGATGTTCAGGTCAGGGAGGTACCATATCGTACGGCGCAATCGTGTGGTCGGCTGTCTTCAGTTGTAAGATATGTTTACATCATCATCATCATTTCCACGGCGACAACTTCCGAACATTGTGGGGAGGTATCCGCTGCGCATTAGATATTATAGTGCCACAAGTAAACACGCAAACACATAGATACACTCCCATCCTAAATTATCCGCAACCGATGTATTGCCGATGCGATAAGATCGGTGGTAGGCTAGGATGCAGTATTAGAAACACGGCGATAATTACATACATACATACATATATACAGTCGTCTATTTCCCATTGGGGTAGGCAGAGACCTCATCTTTCCACTTGCTACGATCCTGACATCTTTAGCTTAATCTACTTTCATTAGCGCTTTCACACACGCTCGCCGGTTGCTTACTTTGGTTGGGTACTTGTAACGTGACCTTTGCTCAAAAGTTCACCGATCTGATTGTGATACGTTCGCCTAGGTTGACCCTTACCGGCTTTCCCATTCACACTTGCCTCATAAATCTGTTTCGTCAATCTCCTTTTATTCATCCTCTCTACGTGTCCAAACCATCTAAGCATCCCTTTCTTTATCTTTTTCACTGCATCTTCAATCACACTTCGTTCTCTTCGTTCCCTCATCTCGCTATTTTTCACTTTTCCAATCACACTTACTCCAGCTATATTTCTCAAGCTTCTCATTTCCATAGCGTTAATCTTACTTTCATGCTTCTTCTGCCAGACCCAGCATTCACTATCATACATAAGTGTGGGGACCAGAACCCCCCCTATGTACAGCCAGTCGTGCCTTTTCAGGTACGTTCTGGCTACTCATAAAGTTATGCAGAGCCCCATTCACTTGATTTCCTGCCAATACTCTTCTCTCAATATCACAGTCGTACTTTCCGCCTCTCGTAAACTTAGAACCCAGGTACACAAACTCTTTCACTTGTTACACTCTTTCTCCTTCAATCAGAACTTTGCAATACGACATACTTTCTTCTTTTTTAACCATTACTTTCGTCTTATCTACATCAATTTTCATTCCTTTGCTTTGTAGAGCATCGTGTATAACATTTACGATTAATTATTAATATGACCTGATCATCGGCGTATAGGAGGCATTCGACGGTCAGATCATTCATTCTTAATCCAAACACACTCTCTTTCAAATCTTTTAAGCAATTATCTATGAATAGGTTAAACAGCCACGGCGAAGCCACACATCCCTATCTAACACCTTTTTCGATGTCAAACCAATCTGTGTAACTTTCTTAACTTTTAAGTCTGTTGTGACTTTGTGACAAGAATTTTTCGGCTATACTTCGTAAGGAATAGACCCTGATCCATCCATCCCATTCCTCTCCTGAATCCCTGCTTGTACATCCCATATCTTCTCTTCAGTTTCATTCATCACTCTCTTAATCAAAACCTTTGCATACAGTTTGCCGACGATACTGAGCAAGCTAATGCCTCGGTAGTTTTTGCAGTCTTGCTGCGACCTTTTTCCTTTGTAAAGCAATACGATAACGGCGTTACACCTGTCTACTGATACGTTGCCGCTCCTCCAGCAAAAGATTAAAAAGCGGTACAGCTGACGAGCTACCAAGCCCCGTCCAGCTTTCAGCATCTCAATTGTAATTATATCATATCCTGCAGCTTTGCCAAATTTCATACTATTCATCGCATTCCACAATCTCTTCCATACTAATATCTTTCATCGCAACCTTCATTCATGTCCCCAGATATGGCCTGTGCTCGTATATGCTTTTTTTCAAATAAGCTTTCGAAATATTCCTTCCAAGTCTTTAGAATGCTTTCCTCACCTCTTCACAATACTTCCATCCTGGTTTCTGTCCATCTGGATTTTGTCCAGTTCCGAGGTCGTATTTTGACCTCTGGCTGTTCTTATGGACTTCCAGAAGAACCTAATGTTGTTCTGAAAGTCATCAGATAACCTCGTATCAAATTCATTTCTATCATTCTCTTTCTTTCTTCTCACAACCTCTTTTGCCACACCTTTTAACCTGTTATACTCACTCCTTGCCATGCTTACGTCCTCATTCGTTGCTTTTTGCATTCTTTGATTGGCTGTTGTAGCCAACCAGTCCAGTCAAGTCAGCTTTCTTCTTCTCGGACACTGCCCTGCCTCTACAGACACATTCTTTAACTTACACCCTTTTCTTCTTTTACTTACACCACACACTTCAATAGCAACTTCCACAATTCCTTGCTTAAAAGGTTTCTATACTTTTTCAACCTCACATTCCTCATTTAAAGTATCAATCTGCTAGGTCAGTTTACTTACAAATTCTTCTCTCACCTCTTTCTCTTGCAAATTCTCAATCTCGCTCTAGTACACTAATAGGTTCATGCACACGATGCCGCCATCGCTTAATGAGCCCTCTTCGTCGACCTTAAACCAGAAAGTGGTCTGTGTGAACGGTAATTACAACACCAACAATTTATTTTTAAACAAGTATTTTTTTTAAATTTAAGACTTCATGTGATAACGATTGCGCTTATATATGTAATGGCATACAGCGTCTAAAACGTTTTCGAGCCTAGTTATATTTATATTCACAATACATTGTTCAGCCAACTTAATCTGTACCGGTTGAGATTTATTAGTTTTAAATTCTTTAACTTCGCGCTTTTGTAAGACTTTCTTTATAAAATAAAGGATAAAACGAGCTTAACGGCATTAGGTTCTCGTTGAATTTGCGCTGCAAACTGTATTTGCAGTAATCTGATTGCAATCAAGCCATTTACTGCTTCCTCGATTGCATAGATACGTACAGAGTTAGCAGACTAAAGCTGGAAGTTTATTGCTGCTTATAACCGGGTTAATGCTTATTGTGTAGATATCATTAAATTGAGACCAAACGTTTATTAAAATAAAAACATTCCTTGTAGTTCATTAACAAAGTATTTTCAATATTAGTTTAAAGATCGACATCGGTGGTTTTAAAATGTAGAAGATTTTTGAAGATGTTAAAATAATAAAATTATAATATGCCAGGAGCCGGGCGCTTTCTTGTAACTTCATTATGAGCTTGGGTCCTGGGTTCGTTCCAAGGAGCTAGCACCACTAAAATTGTAAATTTATAATTTTAATTTTTTTTTAATATTTAAGTGCCAGAATTTTTTTTATAGAATGTTCAAGTATGTATTAAAAATAATCCTTCCCCCGTAAACGGACTATCTAATGAATAAAAAAAATTTTGAAATCGGATTAGTATTTCCTGACATTAAAGCATTCAAACATACAAACTCTCTACTTTTCCAATAGGAAAGAGGCGTGACTGTTACTGTATACATCTCAAACTTTCATGATTCTTCTGTCAGACCAAGCATTCATTACTCCCCACATACTACTACTTATAAAGTTATTCAGGGCCCTATTCACTTGATTTTCTGCCTATACTCTTCTGTCAATAACAGTCATAATATCCGTCGATCGCAAACTTAGAACCCACGTACACAAACTCTTTCACCTATTCCACTTTTTTCGCCTTCAATCAGAACTCTGCAATCTGTCATACGTTCTTTCCCTTTATAAACGATTCCTTTTGTCATTCACTTTCATAAAAAAAAGTAAAGTTTCAGCCTATAAATGTCCCACTACTGAGCACAGCCTCCTCTCATTTCTGAGAGGGTTATGTAGCTAGGAAGAATCCGCCACGCTGCTCCAATGCGGGTTGGCGGACTTCACATGTCTTCGAAATATTTTTAATTACTCAGACATGCAGGTTTCCTCACGATGTTTTCCTTCACCGCCGAGCACGTGGTAAGTCAGCACTTAAAAAATTGCAATTAACAATTTTAGTGGTGCCAGGCACCGGGAATCGAACCCAGATCACTCGCGTACTATGAAATTAAAAGCGAGCGCCTAGCCCCTGAGCTACCACTTTCATCCCTTTGCTTTTTAGGGCACCATGTATATTAATTGACCAATCACCTGCTATCGATGATGCTAAAATAACCTGAGCATTAGCGTATAGGAGGCATTTGAGGGTTATATACTTCATTCTTAATCATTACCTCCATCCATTTCAAATCTTTAAAGCAATTGTCTATACTTTTAAATGAAACTAATTTTACGGATTCTATCGTGTTTAATTTTATTATTTATAACCCGACGTTTCGAGTGCTTTACAGCACCCATGGTCACGGGGAGACTGAGGTGACAGATGTCGCGTAAATATAAGAAATCATTAACTGTCTATACTCGTTAATAGGTTAAACAGCCACGGCGACGCTACACAGCTAACACCTCTTTCGATGTTAAACCAATCTGTGTAGGTCCCGTTTACCCTGACACGAGCTCTAGAATAATTATACAGTGATTTATGTTCTTTTATTGAGCTATCATTCACCCCATACATATACAATATCGACCACAATTCACTCCTCACCACTCTATCATAGGCCTTTTCTCAGAACACTGGCATAGTTATCAACAATACTAATATTTCTGTTAACTACGTGCTACGTGCGGCTAAGTACGTGCTCGTATGGTGAAATCAGCATGTCTAAGAAATACAAAAAAAATTGTAATATCACTTGCTTTAGAGCTGTATGGCGGTACTCTCCCGGCTCCAAAACCCTGTCATAAATAAGACGGGGCTTGTTCTTAGTAGTGGGTTATATATAGGATGATACTTTACGATTAAATAATATTATATTATTTGACATACATTAATCATTTTAGAATACCATTCAAATTCACACGTAAATAATAAGTGGATGGGAACCATAAAGGAAACTTCAAAGCACAACATTTTTTTAATGTGAATAATAACAAATTCCATTTTGTATTAATCACACGTTTAAAATGTTACCTTTAGCTGTAATGTAAATCAAAGGCAAAGCGATTAATCACTTTATTAGTGATTACCGTGTGAATAATCCGTGAAGGAAATCGCAGCGAATAACGGTAATGGCTCGTTTTACATACGCATTCAATTAACATTGACTTTGCCGATATTAACAAAGCAGACGCGAACATTAATTAGAGTTGTTGTATGTTATAATATTACCTTATTTTAGTCTGCATACTTGTTCTATTATAATGATATTTATATGCTAAAAGTTATTTTAAAACCCATATTTAAATTATAAAAACTTACCATTGACAAAAAAACGGTTTAACTTCAACACTGTAAGACGTTGAAATTATTTTGTAAAAAATTGATTATAGTATAATTTTTTTCCATATATTTTTTTTTTGTATTAAGTGACGAGACGAGCAAATTTTCACCTGATAGTAAGTACAACGTCTGCCCTTTATCAGATGATGTTTCACCCAGAATATTTCTTTGTGGAACCACACTGCACCCGTTATTATTAGGTCTTAAATGTCATGTGTCCAGTGATTACATTAGTTCTCAGTGCCCTTCAAACCGAAACACACGGCAGAATAACTAGCCCTGCGGTGGTACCTGCCTAGACGGATTCCTGCATAGGTTACTACCACAGTTACGACACCTCGATAGGAAAGAGGTAGGTGCTATTCTATTCTGCCGGACACCTATCGGCTAATTAAAAAAGCGTAGGAAATATTATTTTAGGTTGTATTCAACAACCTTCAAGTTCTTAAATATTTATTAAATGAAGGTTCATCGCTCACAAACTTTATGCATAATTACCTCGTATTGAACTTAAGTAGACATAACAAAGTCGAGAAGCGTCGACATACGCCTGTGTGTGCTTGATTTATAGGTGAAGTAAGTTCATCGCGTTGCTTACTGTGAATGTGCCAGGAACTGACATTAAATTTAGTTTTTTTGTGAATCGTTGCGGCAGTTAGCCGTTCAATTAACTAATAGCTTTTTTTAACTCTAACTAAGTAAGACCTTTAAAGTGCGATATTGAGATTCAATAACTTAAAACAATTAACCATTGCCTCATTTATATTTTTCTTTACATTGGTACCTATGAGAAATTTGATGACTTGTTTTTAGACTTGTCTTTGATGTAAATATTTGAGACGGAATGAGTGCCACTCGAAACCAGTTGGAAACGTCTATGAGTAAGCATAATTATTGCGTGTTGAAGTACCATAATTGAAAAAGTAAAAGATCGGCTTCGATTCTTCTTTTTTTTTTGAAAAACAATTTTTATTTATGTGTTACATGTTACTCGTATTATGTTATGTAGACGATATTGGGTTTTTGCCGTAATATTTTTATAAAAATCATCAATTGATTTATTTGCAAAAACTGAAGAAGAAAAGAATTTGTGTGTTTGAAAATATAACTGCATTTGGTTACCAATACAATTTTTATTGTATTTTAAAGTTGCCTTTTCGTGATTCGTGAGTTATTTAATAAAATTATAGCGGGTTTTTAATATATGTCGAATAGGTAATCAATATTAAAAAAATTAAGGTCTTCAAGTAAAATTAAAAAAAATACATTTTTTATAGTTAATGACAAAAAGGAAATTATGCTACGGACTTACTTACGACCAGCATGTTGAGTTGATAAGGCAAATAAGTACATCAGGTTCTGGTCAGGTTCTAAACGTACAATTATTTCAAGGGGATACACATACAATTTTATTTACAGTGTACAGAAATTAAATGAAAACAAACGCAAACCTGTGTCTTCTTAGGGTTAAAATAATGTATGTCATGTGTTCATTCCAAATCTCTAAATAATAAAACAATTGTAAGACTCCCACAGCTGGGCATAAGGCTCCTCTTATTTTTGAGCGCAAGACATGTTAAGTTCATCCGGAACCTCACCGGGACCTTCATTAAAAATATTTTTTATTTTTCTGACGATTTTGTGCCTTCGGCTTGGCACATGGTTAATCAGTACTTAAAAGTAAGTCTCTAACACCCTGCCTCGATCCTTCGACCCCACAACCGCCCAATCACTAATTCCTCCTGTGGGCGTAGTAAAAGTCGAGTAAGGGAAATGGCAAGTCGTGGCTTCCTATGGCCTGCGAAATCATCATCATCATTTCAGCCTATTTTAGTCCACTGTTAAACATTAGCCTCCCTTACAGATTGCCACAAAACACGGTCCTGATCCACCTGCATCCATCGATTTCCCGCAAAACCGTGCAGGGCGTCGCTCCGCCTAGTGGGGGAACGCTCTAGACTGTGAAATAACTATATCAAATATGACCGACCAAATCATCCAGACTGATGATGGTAAACAGCATATCTGCTACGAGAATTCTGGTATTGCGATCGCCAATTTGCCTGACAAACATGGCAATTACGGCAAATTACCGTGGAGCAGTGCAAACATTACTGCGTTTCGGTCTAAAGGGCACTGAGAGCTAGTGTAATTACTGGGCATATGAGAATTAAGAACTGATGTCTCAAGGGGACGGGCGCAGTACGGATCCACACAAAACTTTCTGGGTGACCCCTGAATTTGTTATGAAGGCCGGCATCGCACCCGCGGTTCCTCTAGTATTCGGGATTTTCATGGGCGGCGGTGATCACTTACCAGCAGGTGAGCCACTTGATCGTTTGCCCCCTCTCCAAAAAAAAAGAAGACACGTGGCACTTACCAACTGGTGACCATTTTTCTCGTCTCGTCACCTTCTCTTATTAAAAAATTGCTTATTAAAAACATATCCAATTAGATATAAAAGTTTTCAGTCAGTTACATCTAGAAAAATTTAAAGGAACCTTTGTGCTAAAGAAAAAATGCCCACTAAATCACAACACAATATTACACCAGTTATTAAAATAAAGGACCAACGAAATCATGGTCCACCGATAACACGAATTTGCATGGAAATATGCGGAAAATAAATTCACTTGACATTTTTACAAAATGAGGCTTTACTTACTTACCGTGTACTTTATATTCGGATGTTTAACATTAATCAGTTTTATTATCTTATGGAATAAGTTAAGTTGATTTATAGTCCATACAAAAATCGACATATAAGAGCAGAGCAGATACGTTTCTTTTAAATTAATATTTATTGATAAAACATTTGTGTTTTCAGCATTCGTCAAATATTCTAAAAATTACAACAACATAAAATATGTTTTTATACAACAGAGGAAAACAAGCAAGGAGTTCCTGGTAGGACCTGATGGTAAGTGAAGCAGGAATTGTGGGTGCGTAGAGGAAAGATTTCGCTCTTTTCAAATTTTTCTTTTCTTACTTTATTTATTTAAGTATAATTGAATTAAAACGTTCTGGCACTAACATACGAGTAACATTTTAAATAATAATGAACGATATGAATACTGTAACTTTCTATTAATGGTACTTTCAATTATATCTCAGTTCTAAAGGGTATGCGCTAGATGCTAATCGAGAATTATTAATGACGTGAACATTTCTAATTCCTTTCGAAATTTTGGCTCAGTGAAAGCTTTCGCTTGTGACGCCTAAGTAACAAATCACGATCATGTATCACTAGTTCATTATCGAATGCGAAATGTACTCCAATTCTAATTAGTATTTGCGTTAAAACCCATTGATTAAGTAGAGCAACCATTTGTTACACACAAATAAATAGCATTAATTATTTAGCAAAAATATCAGCACGAATTAACCGATGAAATCACTAATACTATTTATCAAAATGACCGATTTAAATGAACAAGTCAGTAAATATTCAATATATTATTATGTATTCAATGCGTTATAAAAATATTATGTACGGACACTCGCGATGTTCTGCGGTCAGCATAAATGCCAGCTAAGTCTTGAATCCTGTGTTCGGATATGAGCCGACATTTGTGGCAATCTGTTTCCTGTTAGCATTACATCGCATAATATAAAGAAAGGAACGTAGACAGAAATTATACCAATATCTTATCTAATGCGGGAAAATAAGTAAGTTATTTTTAATCGCTAAAGGTCGCCTTAATTTGTATTATTTTTTGATCTTGATCTGTTTTTGATGAAACAGTTTCTATACATGAAAATTAAAAAAAAAAAACTAAACCGATCTCAAAAAAATACAAAAGTATTATGATATTTCATTTGTTAACTAAAATGCAAATAAATAAATGTTTTTTACAATTTAATACTTATTTGTTCCCTTTAATGTGATTAAGATATTATTGTTTAATATGTAATTATTCATAGTTTTAATACCATGTCATGGCGGCTTCTACCACCCCATCTCATCCCGTGGGTGTCGTAAAAGTCGACAGAGGGAAAAATTAAATCCAGGACATAGGCAGCCGCATCTGCCTGCAACATCTGAATAAACTAACTGCGGTTGCCAACTCGCCTGCCAAGCGTCGCAACTTTTGCAAAATCTCCTCAATGTGAGAGCTACAAACTTACGTGTTCTGTGGCAATCTATTTAAAGAAGAAGAAAGAAAGAATTATTTGGGAGGCCTATGTCCAGCAGTCTACTAGTCAGATGCTGAAGTGATGATGATGATGATGAATTGTTTTATTATTTTGATGCCATGTAAAACAGAATTATGCGTTATAAAACTGTAATTTCTTTCTTGGTAATATTTCGTGTCAACAAGTATTTTTCTAACTAGTATGACTGGGAAATATTGTGAGTGTTGCGATATTTTTTTCGTTGCGTCTCATTTGTTACTGTAGGCTTATCATTTTTATGGTTTACTGGCACCGACATTAAAAATACAATAAACATTTAATAATTACTTACATAATAAATAATAATTTCTTAATAACATTAAACGGAACAGCAAATGAGTATTAAATTGTTGTATAAAAACATTTATTATTTGCTTTTTAGTTAACTTATGATACTTTTGTTATTTTTGTAGTCAATTTAGTTTTTTTAAAAATATTATTTCAGTTTCCACAAATTCGTTCCAGGGAATTTGTGGTAGATATAGGATAAATTAAAATTGCTCTAAGTTGACCTAATGTCCATAACTATTGGACATTAGTGAAATCAAAGAAGTCAAAGAATCGTTAATATAATCGGTTCATAAACAAAGAAGTTATACCCGAACATTCTTATGCATGGTTTATAATATATATATTAAATTTAAAAACTTTTTTGAAGTTGCCATATCTGCCCAAAACTCCACTACTAAGTACGAGTAGTTTCGGTCGACAATAATGACAGTATTATTCCCTAATTCCTAATCGTTAAGGAGTGCTGTGGCTTTCATCATTAGCTCAGCCGCTTGAAATGTGACTCAAAACGCAAACTCCTGTATAAGTTACGAAAACCTAAAAACTATAATTTTGAGGATTTCCCTCGATTTCACTGAGATTCCATCATCAGATTTTGAAAATGAGTCCACCTCAGGAGTATAACCTTCAAAACAAAAATATTTTTTTTTGTTAAATTGGTTCACAATTGACAAAAATATTGGTGAAAATACTTACATACAAACGAATTTAGAACCTCCTATATTTTTAAAGTCGGTTAATGAACGTTTTTTTTTTTTTTTTTATTTAATAAAAGTGTCGGAACGAGCAAAGCGTTCACCTGATGGTAAGTGCAACGTCTGAACATCAGTTCTTAAGTCTCATATGCCCAGTAATTACGCTAGCTCACAGTGCCCTTCAAACCGAAACACGGTAATGTTTGCACACTACTGCTTCACGGCAGAATAACTGGCACTGGGGTGGTACCTACCTAGACGGATTCCTGCATAGGAATCCCACCACCATTGTAATAATTTCGTTTTATCAGAATCGTAGCAAGTGGAAAGATATGGTCTCTGCCTACCCCGATGGAAAAACGACGTGACTCTATGTATAATGTTTAATAATAAATCTTGCAAATAACTTTTTCAGTTAATTTATTATACTAAAAAATATTATTTACTCTTTTCCTCATTTTTTTATTGATGAAATTAAAGGTTGAGTGAGTTACCGTGGCAAATTACTAATATTTTGAACAAATTAATGTAAATCGTGTACGATGCTATATTAAATTACTGGTGTTAGAATTCCTATGCTATCTTATTTATATTATATTACCTAAGATATCTATATCTACGTATTTTCGCAATGTCCGTTATTCTGCTGACAAGCAGTGGTGTGCAAACACTACTGCGTTTCCGTTTGAAGCGCTTTCGTGCTCATCGTTTTCATTCGTCATCATCATTTCAGCATGAAAATTTCCACAAAAGTTTGTAGCTCTCTATTTGGGCGGATTTCGCCATAGTTACCACGATTTGTAGGCGAGTTTGCAACCGCAGTTTAGTTTAGTATTATGATGTTTCAGAAAAATGCTGCTTCCCATCTTCTGGTTTTATTTTTCCGTCTATCGACTTTTACCACACCCTCGGGATGAGATTTGTTGGTGGATTCTATTAAGCCGCCACGACACGGCACAGCGTAATTATGGGGGCATTAAAGACTTAACAGTTCAACTTAACAGCTTTAACTTAACAGTTTCAACTTAACAGTTCACTCAACATCTAATGCTAAAGAGCAAACTTCTGAGTGACAATTTAGACATTTACAGAAAAACGATGAAAAATTAGATACCTATACTCAATTGCACTTTTGTCTCTGCATGTTTAAAGTGAATCGAGTGGTACTCGATAACTCTTGAAGCCAATATATCCTGTGAAACGTTTCAAAAACGCTATTTCTGCAGCCGTTGGAATGGTTGTCGATAAAAACCATTGTATTCCAAAACATTTTAACATTAAAGTTTGGCATTTTTCGTGGCACTTTTTGCGTATCTTTGCTACAATGGAGCTAAAGCGTGAACATTTGTGTGCTTTGATCTTTTAAATTTGATTTTACTGTATAGGTATGCTTGAAAGTTTTCATAACTTTCTTGCTATATTATTTTATAATCGCCTCCGTAAACAAATATTTACTCATTTCATTAAATAACTTTGTTGTAAACGCGATTGTGTTACGTAGATATCATCGCTGTATAGTCCTTTGTAACTGGAAAACTATTTCATTCTATGTGAAATTTCACTGTATAATAGTAATGATGCCGTATATTCATCATCAATCTGCGTTAACTGTGACTATTTTAAAATCATTTAATTTCATTTAAATAATAGTTATGCAACTTTATGTTAAATAGATACATTCACGCCTCTTTCCCATTAGGTTAAGTAGAAGATACCACATCCGTAACCCATTTATCGCCCTCACGGGAATCGAGTCGTGACGGGTAGCGAACTTTTTATTAGTCCAGCGGTCAGAGCGCCTGATTTCTACGCCGCCGGTCCTGGGTTCGAATCCCAGCCGGAGCCAACATATGTGCAAAAACTCTAGTTGTTGGTTTTCGGGTCTAGTTGTGTTGTGCATGTGAAATATGTGTCTGTAAAATGCACCCACGATACAGGAGAAATCCTAGTGATGGGCTTTGTTTTATAAAAAAAAACTAACCTGACCTAACCCAACTAGGTTTTCTTACAACCCCGAGTTGTAGTTAGCAACTTCGTTCCGGTCGATCCCCTCCTAAAACGAAAACTACTAAAGCCCCTACTAAAATCGAACGGAAGATTATTATTATCTGTTAGGATCTAAATACAACAGGACTTTCGTACTATAGTACGCAATTATTAACTATAGTTAATATTTGCGATTTTCGTCTCTTGGTGGAACTCCATTTTAATCTTCTAATATAAAATCTCTCGAAAATAGTTACGACGCGGCTATATGGTGTATAGGTATATAGTTCTTATATTAGTGAGTTATAGCATTTCTTGAAGAACGCGATAACCACGCCTCCGGCGTACGGCCACCCCGGATGACAGACTACAAGTACCAGTTTTCCACCCGCTTTCAGAAACTCCGCTGTAATTTCGTCCCCACCCTGTGCTATGTATATGTATATATTATTCTTCAGCTGTTTGGGAGCCATACTATTCTTGCTCAGACTGCTGCCCGATATACCATCGGAATAGTGACTCCAGAGTCTTTTGTGGCTCCAACGACGATATGTACAACTGTCCATAAAATTCCTCGAGCTTACTCAAAATTTGGTCCAGCTAAAATGACGCCTCCGCCTCGGTCCTCGGTCCTCCCTATCAAAGACCTTGGAGCCTTGGTTTCGCTCTACCGCTTCTTCGATTCGGGCTGTATTGAAGTTGCGTACATCTCACCGCATACATTGGGAGATCTGTCTCTTCAGTTGCCGATATACGGACGCATCAGTTAAGGACTGCAGCTTCATTTCACGGCTTCTGGATCTTCTATCTGCGGCGTGTCTTGTTAAACCGGACAATTTCTACGAGCCCCTCGTTCATATAGTGCACTCTAACGCAATCATCCAGGCACTGAAAGCGATTATGCAATTCTAGTTGGAATATCTCGGGGTTTTGTACAAGGGCACGAGACGGAAGCAGTGTGAACTTCACTTCACAATGTGTGTTTCCTTGTATCACCACTTACTTGTTGACGATAAACCCGACATCTCCTTGGGACTGAGGACCGCCCTTCCCGGTGGAAGGTGGAAGTTACTGGATTCGCGGATTAATGTGTCCTTCTTCTGTCCTCGTACTTCAGATAACCCTATACTATCCCAGCGTAACTCGTTCACCTCTTCTTACAGCTCCAGGATCCTATCGTCGGACTTCAGCGTGAGTGCGCTATATGTTGCCAGGTCCAGTCGTCGTTGGTTATAGCAAGATCTCCTCTCTGGAGATTATTTTCACCCACTGTCCCGCCTTACCATAACCTTTACCGTAGCCAGGACTAACGGGACCGCCGAAGACTCTCATTTGGAGGGGGTTTGCCATAGTTGCCACGTTTGGCAGGCGGGTTGGAAACCGCAGTTGTTTTATTAGGATGTTCCAGAAAGATGCTGCTGAATATTTAAAACTCAAGTCTGAATAGATATTGTATACGTGACTAAACATTAGTTAGTTATAATTTATTTAACTGTTCAATGAAATCGCAAAGAAATTATATCAGGAATTTGCATGGGAATAGGCGTAAAATAAATTCGCCAGTCATTTTTACACAATAAGTCTAGTGGTATTTCACGTTTTTGTGTTTCACTACACATTTGTTCTCATGAATACGTTTATAAACGTTTGGATTTTTTCATGCCTATAAAATAAGATACTGTAATGGATTTGAAAATATTTTTTTCCATAGATACACACTCAATTACACTTTCTTGTACTATATAAAGGGTAGATAGAGATCACTACTTCTGCCCCCGCAGGAAACGAGACGTGATGTTTAGCAAAACACGTCACCGAACTATAGGGTGTACTTCCATCTCGGAAGGAGCAGGAGGACCGGAGCAGTAGCTCGGGAGGTTGGGGTCGCTTAACCCGTACTCTACCGTATTTGCCGGACTAGGTCAAGTACCCCTGGTAAATTATAAAATGGTGTATATTACCTAGTTTTAAAGTGGCATGGACAAGCAAACTAACGCCACCTCCGGGGACTAGGTAATCTTCAAAACTAGGTAATACGTTAATTTTATTATTAATAATTAACTTTCTTTCAGTATTATAATGGATTTTCTCAAAGTAACGCCTGATTTTATAAACAGTATAAGCAGATCAAAGGCTTATTTAACACCGTGACTGAACGATTTGCTTCTGCGGAATGAATTGCGGGTTTCATTTACGTACAGGAGAAATATTGGTATAGCTAACAAGTTTTTCACAAGGCACTGCTAATTTGCAACGTATCGTGGATACAGGAAAAATCCTACCTACAGTGGGGCATAGTTTTTCTTAAATATATCTAACAGAATTCTATACCTTAAATAAAACAATATATCAAATATAGGTGAAAATTATCATTACCAGACCAAACCATGGGCGCTGCAGTACGTTCGAAACTTCATTCATTAATAATTAAAGTAAGCCTGATGAAACTGGAAAAAAAAAGTATTCTGTATATCTTATGATTTAAAATTATTTTACGATATAACGATTTAATGTTTGTAATTATGTATTGATTATTTTATGTCATTGTAAATATTCATTATCAGTATAGATATACTGATAATTATTTGTTTATACTTATTCCGTCATGAAAACGAATTAAGGCTAATACAACAAGCTATACTGATTAGTACAAAGCTCTCGCAGACGGAGCATTTGTAAATAGTTTAATTGCAATCACATCATTAGAACGTTTTTAAGCATTAAACGTGATTACGTATTTCTACTTATTTATTTATAATATTTCTATTTCTATATTATGTATTACCTTTGTGGTGTCGGCTCAAGAGAATCTACCACCCCATCTCTTCCAGTGGATGTCGTAAAAGTCAACAGAGGGATGAAAATTAAAACCAGGAGATGCGCAGCAGCACTTTCCTGGAACATCTGAATAAATTAACTGCGGTCGCCAACCCGCCTGCCAAACGTGACAACTATGGCAAAATCCCTCCAAAACGACAGCCACTAAGTCTATGGCTTTAGTTCCGCAGTGAACTAGTTATAGGCTGAAATTATGATGACGATGATGACGTAATTCTAGAGAAAAGGAAATATAAATTTTTCTATCGTAACTTCGAGATAGGTATTTTCTTTAGCAGCTTTCCTTTTCTCACTCGCGACAGCGTACATCTGCCGTTGGAAGCAGCGCGCAATAGTCAACACCGCGTACACCAGATACACCCGAGTTTCAGGGTGTTGTGTATATGGGAGAGACCTACGGTTAGCAGGTGATGGACTAAAATTATTATAATGATAATGATTACAACCGCCAGGGGTTGCAAATACTTATGTTTTAGTGTTTTACTATTCACATTTAATCCATTTCAAAATAAAGAAGCAGACAATTTTAGCTATCTTCGTGAATAATAAAAGTAACAGCCCATAAATGTCCCACTGCTGAGCAACAGGCCTCCTCTCATTTCTGAGAGGGTTTTGGAGCGTGGAATAGTCCGCCACGCTGCTCCAATGCAGGTTAGCGGACTTCACATGTCCTCGAAATATTTCTATTCCTCGGATATGCAGGTTTCTTCACGATGTTTTCTTTCACCGCTGAGCATGCGGTAAATCAAATCAGCACTCAAAATTGTAGAACAATTTTAGAGGTGCTGGCACCGGGGATCAAACGCAGGTTACTCGCGTACTATGAAATTAAAGGCGAGCATTCGGCCGCTGAGCTACCACGGCACGTGATTAATAAATAGCTGTTAAATATAATAATAAATTTAAAAAGCCTTAAATTGCTCAAAATACCAGAATTACGTTCATTACTTTTTATTTTATGAGTAATCGAGAAATTTACCATTTTAGAAATATTATTCGATTTCGAGATTTCGACCACGGCGACAACTGCCGACTACTGTCGAGAGCCATCAACTGCGCAGGAGATATTATAGTGCCACAAGTGTATGCGCAAACACAGAGGCACTCACTCGTCCTAACCTACCCGCGCCCGATGTAACGCTGATGCGATAAGATCGGAGGTAGGCTAGGATGCAGTGTCAGAAACGCGGGGACAACACAACACAACCAGACCCGAAAACCAACAATTTATGTTTTAGCACAAATGTTGGCTCCGGCTGGGATACGAACCCAGGACTAAATTGAATTGACTAATTATATATAGAAATATATAATTAGTCAATTCAATTTATCCTAATCGTTTACTTACGTAGAGCACAAAGTTAAGCTCGTTAACGCTCATTAGGTTAGATTGTGCCGCTTCGGTATAACGTTAGCACTTATCAACGTAAATTATTTTCTAAAGCATGGATATAAAGTAAATTTTATAAAATAATCACATTGTTTAAAATTAAAGTAAAAATAGCTTAATCAAGCGAGAATGAAGAGCTAATTTATAGTTAGGTTTTTTCGATTCGCCTAATTGTAATAATTATAATAAGTGTTCAGCTTTTGATATAGCTAATATTTTTTTTCGAATCAGAGAGCAGAAGCAGCGGCTAATCGGTGACCCTGACTTGGTTACTACCAAATTTGTCGAGTTTCGAACACAGGCGTCGGATGGCCAGTCTCTCGGTGTTCAACAGATTACATTTTGGAGAGTGTGCGAAGGAATTACACGAATTTATTCCTTCTTCCCCTTTCCATCATCGGACAACAAGATGCACGGCGGGTTTCCATCCTTTTGTTGTGGATATACCTTGCATTCGGACGAAGTATTTTGCCTCGTCATTCACAATGCCTACAGGACAGAACTGAAATAATTTGCCTGCGTCAGTCTTCCCGTCCGATTACAATGTGGGTGCTTTCAAGAGAAGAGTGAGTATGCTTTTTCTAAACCAGTGTGCCTAACATCAAAAACTACTTCGCCACTTACCATCAGGTGGGATCGCAGTTAAACGCTGGCGTATAAATAAAAAAAAAGATTCAAAACGGTTTTAATAATAATAATAATAATAAAGGGTTATTGTATACAAAAAAAATATTTTGGTAAATAGCAGACAACTCCGCCAAAAGCAAGTAAAACTTATGAATAAATAATAGAAATTAAATAAGCAATAGGGAGAAAAAATAACCATATTATATATATTTTTATATTTGTCGTGTGGTGGCGGTGGTGGCGGTGGCCGTGTGGTGCCTGCGATAGAGAATTTGCCAACCAACTCCATCCATAGGCGTCGCTTACGACACCATGGCCTCCGATTGATAACCATCGCAATCATACCAGACCTTTTTGCATGTGGAAATGCATAGCAAGAACATGTTATCGAAGTCAAAATATCTTTATTCAGTTTAAGCATGTATACAGCTCTTCACTATTCACCACAAATTCAGCCTTTTACTAGTCCACTGCTGAACATAGGCCGTCCCCATTGATTGCGACATAGTTGCCATCCTTGGCAGAGGAGGTTGGCACCCGCAGTTTATTTATTAAGATGAACCAAGCAACGGTTACTAATCCCGAAAACCAACAATTTGTGTGTTAGCACAAATGTTGACTCCGGCTGGGATTCGAACCCAGGACCCGCGACATAGAAGTCAGGTACTCTGACGACTAGCCCCCACGGTCGTCATTCTTTTATATTTCATTTCTAATTATGTAACTTTACGCAAAATCCATTACAAACTGGAAATGAACCTCTGGAAACTATTGACGGGAACGTGCCCATAACGATATTCAAATTTAATGAAACTTGTAACAAAACAGGAGAAGCGACAATAGAACTTATCAGTCGAATAAACACAAGAAATGGAAATTTGAAAACAAAGCGCAAATCACTGGTTCTTAAAGCTTCATTTCGCATAGAAGTGATGAAGTTGGTAAACTTTGTAATATTAAATTGAATTCATTGCTATAATTTAATAAACATAATAATGAAATTTCGACAGTACACTAAATTAATATTTATACAGCACACAAATTAATGGTTTTCAGTCCCTAACATATTTTAATAGTATGTATAGTCCATTATATTGCTATATCTTTGATCTTTTTTTGATTGTGAATTGGCCAAAGTTAGTAGGCCAATATATTCAGTGGAGATTCAAAATGGTAGGAAATTATTACTATAAAGGAGGTCCCAAAGATATTTTAGATACAAGTCGTCTCCGGAGGCCTGCGCAATATTCATTTTTTTTCATTCATTTCGCAATATTCATTCATTTGTCAGCAGTGGAATGTCCATTTTTTTTGATAAAAGTGACGGAATGAGCAAAATCTTCACCTGATGGTAAGTGCAACGTCTGCCCATAACAAATGCTGTGTCACCCAGAACAGTGTGATACTATGCGCCCGTCACCCTGCGACATCAGTTCTTAAGTCTCATATGCCCAGTGATTACGCTAGCTCTCAGTGTCCTTCAAACCGAAACACAGTAATGTTTGCAAACTACTGCTTCACGGCAGAATAACTGGCTAAGGGCCAAAACGGATTCCTGCATAGGAATCCTACCACCAGAAAATAAACAGTACACTTAGTATATTTCTGTTTGTTGATTCTTTATGTGTGACGAAACAAGCAAAACGTTCACCCGATGATAAGTGCAACGTCTGCACGTAACAAATGTTGTGTCACCGAGAACATTTCCGTGTTTTCTCACTGCAACTTATTAAAATCTATTAACCACAATTTTAAATAGCGCAGATAAGATAATAGGTTAATAGATACATTACAGAACAATACATTTTATACAGAGCCGAATGAATTTTCGTTATGTATATCGAAATCTCTAGTTCATAAAAAGGCATGTTTGGAAACTTCAGTATTACAATTACTCATCAGTTATACATTAAGTATCGCTGAGAACTTCGAGATATTTATATTCAAATGTTAATGAAGCAAAGAAACAAGTTCTGCGAATGTTTCCGTAACAAAATTCAATATTCAGTTAAACTTTGAACAATACAGTAAAATCGACATCGTACCTTTTGTTTCATTGACGATATGAATTGTCAATGAAGTGAATGCACAAAAAGGAAATTGATGAATAAAGTAAACTTGGAAACAAAATCATTTGTTCCGTTATTAGGAAAATTTCGCCAAATTGTAAATCAATAATGATTTCAAAATAGAAATTTATTAAAAAAAAAACCGTTTCAGAAATTCTAGTCTGCCAGTAATGCATATTGGCCATTACTTCGTATACCGGCATACAAAATTCAAATTAAAATATTATTTCTACATAAATATTATAATGTATAAAATTGCTCCATCTTTTTAAATACTTGTATTTTATAAACCAAATTCAAATCATTTTTCATTGACATGAATTACATACAAGATGAAATGTAAGCGTTAAACCGTGTTGGTGAAATTCAATTATTAAATGAAATTACTCTACCTGAGCTGTAAATTTCATGCTATGCGAATGACCTGAGTTGAATTCCCGGAGCCGAAATCTGAAGTCTTTCTGGTTGCTTCAGTCTGAAGGGCACAGAGAACTAGCGTAATTAATGGGCATATGACACTTAAGAATTGACGTCTTAGGGGGACGGACGCAGTATGGTGGAAATATAGGTTTCAGCTTGGATTTTGTACTTTAAGCTTACGACTCGAGGAGCAAGTACATTGACTACAGTCATCGTCAAAATTGTAATTGTAGGATTAAAAGTCAATTGTAAAATACAATAAGTAGGTTAATTCGTGTAACTTACATCACAGAAATTAAATCTTTTAGTATTTTCAATATTTTTGAAACTTCCTTCGGAATTCATTCTTTTTAAAAAATCTGTCTCACATATAATTTTATAATATATTTTAATAACTTTTTTTCGTAATATTTTATTTGGAATACCAAAATCCCAAAAAATCGTATGAGTTAGCAAAACCACAACAATACATATATGTGTACACTGAAAACCTTTTACCGCAGGCACTCTGTTTATTAAAATTTAACAGCATTACTATGTCACAATATCATTTCAATAGTAAGTAATTTTAAGATATGTAAGAGTATACAGTGAAAACAAAATCTCAGCACAAAAGTAAACGTAATATACTGCAACAGTATTCTCAAAGTAGCTTTCTGCGTCATCTCCAACATAATGCCAGATTTACATGGCTATTTAAACTTAGTAGACAAGTGTCCTTCTCTTTGAAAACTCTAACCTCCTCTGAATAGTAAAAGGAGTTTCTGTCATGCATTACCCCATTTGCTCTAGAGCAAACTGAATACGAAGAAACTTTGTATTAAATCTTTTTAGTGACACTGTTTACAAATTTAGATATTTGCACTGGTCCAGTCGAATCACAATCAAAATTTATACAAGAAGTTTTAGAATTACGACTTCGTTGAAGCCAAAGTTAAATACTGACTAATCATCATTACATATTTAAGTATAAGTCATTCTAGTCTGTCCGAAAATTATGACACATAATTGGTAAAAAGAACTTTATAAATGAACGCTTTGGCCCATTATTCACAATAACTAACAAAAGTTAGTTATTGTGAATAATAGATATCCATCTATTACTGTAAGTATCGTAAAATAAGATGAATTTTAGAGTAAAAAAATAAAAAGAACAATAAATTGCAATACCAAAATTAATCACTAAAAATAAGATAACTTAAGAGGTTTTGGTAATTTTATTTTAATTCCGTAATGGTTACAGATTTTATTTTTTTCAAAAGGTTATTTGGACTTAATTGTAGGCTTTCTCACGAACACTGTACATCAAATAAAGCAGCGTTTAGTTATTCGGTCTTATACATAGCAGTGACAGCTGAGAGGCCGGGCGCGCTACTTAAATTACATAGTACGGTAGTGACCTAAGTTCGATCCCCAGTGCGGCACCTCAGAAATTGTTCGGCAGTTTAAAGTGCCGATTTACCATGTATTCAGCGGTAAAGGAAACATTGTGAGAAAACTGCATGTCTAAGGAATAAAAATATTTCGAAGACACGTTAAGACCGCTAACCTGCATTGGAGCAGCATTGCGGACTCTTCCCAGTCCAAAACCCTCTTAAAAATGAGAGGAGGCCTATACTCAGCAGTCGGTCATTTATAGGCTGTTACTTTACTTCTATATAATATACTTTCAAAAAATGTAAAAATCGACATATTTTAGGATAAATTGTGTTATTTAAAAAAAAAGGATAATACAGCTTGTGTGATTTGTCTCACTATTACGATTTTTATGATTATTAATATTGCTATTACGGTTAATCGTTTAGTCTATAATATTATTTTTTATTGCAGTTAATTTTACTAACCTATTCGATCAGTTAATCTATTTTTATTTGTATAATATTAGTTTCAAATACTACATATTTTTTAATTTTGATGACTCTTTATTGCATATTTAAGTTAACTACATTATTCCTATAATTAAATCATGTTCATAAGAATATAGTACAAGCGATGTAGTAAATCTAGGCTTTGTATTATTTGATTAGACTGTGTGATATTGTTAATAGCCCTAAAGTAATAATAAATAAATATATTGCCGGCCGAAGACAACGTATGCATGTTTCTAAAACATGACAGAATTCGGCTTATGACAAAGTCAATAGGCGATGTGCGAGATTATATATAGTGATTCTGGAAAGCAGCGGGTAGTTATGGGATAGATATCTTTGTAAAGTTCTTGAAAACCTATCGCATCTAATTTCAATCCACGGGACATCGAAAATGAATCCGTAAATTTAATCTTATATATAATGTTTATAAAGAGTTAAAATAATCTTTAGGAATAGTATTCCGTTTGAACAATTAAATAAATTTAGCTATGTCAGCTGTAGTCATTTTTATATTATCTATTACATAAAACGCCACAGCGTGAGACACAAACTTATGTACGTATATTACGATAGCCAGCGGAATCATAAATGTCACTACGTCAAAAACATTTCGCAGTCGGGGAGGAAATATTACAGCGTCGGGTCGCCAAAGGGGTTTATTACCTAAGTAGATATGCCCATGTTACCGACAAGACTATCTTTGTGAAATTGTGTTCCTTCTAGAGTAATAAGAAAAGTGTGTAACATTTATTATTAAAAGCGATATTTATTATATTTCTCAAAAGCTAATTTTGACGAACTGTGTATGTCGCTTGCCGAAATGTACTCGTTTGTGTATTGGCGAACATATAGTGTGTCGTCATCATAATCTTAAATATTTAATAACATGATAGTCACACATTCCATAGAATAGCTAATGTATTAACGCTTAATCATTTTGTTTCTGTGATAGAGATTCTGCCCAATAGCAGAGCCTCATTGAAAACTCTCGTACGCTCCGTATAATCAGAAGCACGGAGAGAGACTTTTTGGCCGACAAATAAAACCATGCAGTTTATTTTTTATTTATTTTTATTTGATAAAAGTGACGGAACGAGCAAAACGTTCAACTGATTAGTCTAGTAGTCAACGTCTGCCCATAACAAATGCTTTGTCACCCAGAACATTTCTGTGTGACCACACTGCGCCCGTCACGCTGTGATATCAGTTCTTAAGTCTCATATTCCCAGTGATTACGCTAGCTCTCATTGCCCTTCAAACCAAAACACAGTAATGTTTGCACACTACTGCTTCACGATGGAATAACTGGCGCTGGTTTTTGTTTCTTGCATAGGAATCCGTCTCCAAAATAAATGATGATTTCATAGGGAGGGCCGTGTTTTGTGGCAATCTATGGGGGAGGCCTATATTCGGCGGTGGACTTTTCACGGACCTAAATGGGGTGTGTTTCGAGCCAGCCAAAAAGTCTTGGCTCAGCTGGACAATCTGCATGATGCAGTACAATCTACAGCGATAACAATTCTACCACAACCACAAAGACGCGAACTATTAGTTATTAAAAATATATATTTTGTGCTGTACTTAATAAAAAGTGTGAGTGATGATATACAATTACGACGTCTGGTCGTAAAAAAATATAAAATTAAGTGTTTATAATACAAGATATAAAAATTATTAGGTGAATAAATGAAGGCTATCCTCTTCTGTGTTAGATTTCGAAGCAAATATGGTTTATTTAAATTAGTCATCATTGTTAATCCACTTTAATTTGGTTTAACACTGGAATTCCTTGTGTACATTCTACCGAACATTTGCGAGCATGCATACATCTTGTCGGCCCTCAAAGTTAAACAATCTCAACACAGCGTGAATGTTAAATAACATATGCTGAGGCTATATTTATTTAAGGAAAATAAATGCGATCACCCAAAAAATTATCATCGACAGAAATGAGGCAAATAAAGAAAACGAACTATAACTGCTCAGTCAATGGAAGTAATACTACTTTAAACAGTGAATTCATATCTTTACTACTGCTTCACGGTAGTAAGATTGTGTAGTAGTTACGTTTAGGCAGGATAGCATCTTACTTATAAACAACCACCGAAAGCTAAGATATACAATCTGCTTTAGTTAAATTACAACTATTTTTTTTATTAAAAACATATTTTTAAACTAGTAAACTAAGCCTATATATAAGAGAATCTACCACCGTCTCATCCCGTGGGTGTCGTAAAAGTCAACAGAGGGAAAATTAAAATCAAGAGATGGGTAGCAGCATCTTCGTGGAATATCTGATTAAATAAACTGCTAACCGCTAGGCTACACGGTCGTCATGCACCCATTGTAACTCTTATACTGTAGATCGGAGCAACGCTGTGATGCGGTATCGGAGATACGAGTATGATGACAATCACAATACAACAAGACGGGAAAACAAACTTATTTATATTTGCACAAAATGTTTTCTTGGCGGGGATTCAAGCGCAATGCCCCACGCGGTGCGATTTTTAGATAATCTGACCATTAGACCACGCAGTCAAGTTAAAAAACATAACGCAGCTGTGGCATGACATCAATTATTTTGCCCCTTTCTAAGTAAAATAAAATAAATATTACATATTGTTATTAAAATGCTTTCTTTAGAACAATTTTTTCCTCGAAAATTTGCTATACGAATCATTTTATAAGGATTTCTCTACTATACTTACACGTTAACAATCATTATTAACCATTAAATAATACAAAAAACTATAAAATACACGTTCTGAAGCTATCCTAAAATAACCATAAAGACACTGATAACGATGGTATTTTTAGGAATATACACTACTCGTATTATTACGTCACAGTTGCGTGTTGAGTCAGTTACATGTCAGCACTGTGCTTTCTTCGGCAACCTTTCGTGATAAAATGTGGGAATACATAAGTAACGATAGCTTATCAGGTTAGATGTCAGTATGTCAAAAAAAATGTTATTGGCGATAGAAATATCATAACTGTGAACAGTCCAGTGTTTATTTCATGAATTGATATAATTGTGTTGTTACCCTTTCCACAAAGAAGAGAGAAGGCAAGGTTGTGTTTGCACTTCCCTTTTTATACCTACAGTCGGTTGCAGTTTTTTTTTATTGGAGAAAGTGACGAAACGAGCAAGTCGTATAACTGATGGTAAGTGTAGCGTCTGCCCATAACAAATGCTGCGTCATTCACAACATTTCTGCGTGACACCACACTGCGCCCGTCACCCTGAGACATAATATAGTCACATGAGACATCAGTTCTTAGGTCTCATATGCACAGTGATTACACTAGCTCACAGTACCCTTAAAACCGATATACAGTAATGTTTGCACACGGTACCTACCTAGACGGATTCCTGCATAGGAATTCTACTACGAGTAAAAATTCTGATTTACGTTAAAAGTGTGATGTAGAAAAATAATTCTAGATGAAACGTAATACTGGATAATTTCTCTGTTATCGTAAGGCCAAGCTAATAAAATCGTATTATAAAAGCTTTTTTAGTACGCTTTTATTAGCCTTGTAATAATATGTATTAGTATGTAATTTTCACTTACTTGACCACCGTATGTATGTTCCTAATAATGTAACATCTTTTAATTAAATTTTCACCTACTTCCAGATAAGTGAAAAAAAATATTAAAAATAATTTAATATTATAGCGAAACACACAGATAACAGAGAAAACAATAAATATACGGTAGACAATTACACCATCTAACGCTTAACTTTAGTAGTTTAATATATCAGCCTGTATAAGATTCACATTCAGACGTCCCAAATAATTTCAAATTTTGCACATTAATTTTATGACTATGAACTATTCTCATCAGGATCGTCAGCTCATTGCAGTTTAAGCGAGTTTTTTTTGTTTTTGTAAACTATAATTTTATTTCTACTTCTACCAAATGTTTTGTTATGTTTTAATGTTGGTAAGTACGAGTAAAAGAAGAGTAATTAAAATATAAAATATAATTACACAATTTAGTTTTTTGTAGTGAAACTTCTTTGGGCTTGATTAGAGTATTTCATGTTCGAATTTCAGTGCTACGTTTTCGGACACATTTTGTTAATCCATGTTTACTTCATCATCATCATCATTTCAGCATCTCTAGTCCACTACTGTACATAGGCCTCTTCATAAATTGCCACAAAAGTTTGTAGTTCTCACTTTGGGGGGATTTTGCTATAGTTGCCAAGCTTGACGTGCGGGCTGGCATCGGCAGTTTATTTATTCAGATAATCCTGGAAGATGCTTCTGCCCATCTCCTGGTTTTTATTTTTCATCTGTCGACTTTTACGATATCCACGGGATGAGGTGGGGTGGTCGATTCTCTTAAGCCACACGGTAATAATACATTACATACAACATACAACAAATGTGCGCACACACATTTATAATACATTATGTTAACTTAATTTTATTTTATAAAATTTCTAATAAACGTAATAAGTTTTAATTTTGTCACGTGTGCTGCAACTCAGCACTCACTCCTTAGTCACATTAACTTGTCGCCACCTTATTTGTAGAATTAATAAAAACGAATCAGAACTTTACACAGTTAATTGTTAGAAAGTAATTTAAACTTGCTTATTAAGGTTCTGGAATGTCGGTAACTTTCAATCACCTTCGAGTGCCACCCCCGACAAACTTAAATTGTTTAGAAGTCAATGTGTAACGTTTTAAATTTTCAACGTCTAATAACCTAGTTAATTACGCCGTTGTAATCAGGAAGAAATAAATATTTATTTATTTGTTTCACAATACAACTATTATTGCAGGTTAACCTTTACCCAATTATAATAACTAAGATTAAACTTTTAAAACGCAGTTCCTGAATACGGGAATAAATCAAATCTTGTTTTATAACTTATCTTAAATTTAGACATATATAATTCATAATTTTTATCGTAAAATTTTGAGCAGAATTATCCACACTTTCCTATTGTTTAAAAATACACTTTGTTACACTTTCTAGTGACGAGACGAACCAAAAGTTCATTTGATTATAGGTGCAACGTCTGCCTATAACAAATTCCAACTGCCTATAACAAATAACAAATTAAGAACTGATGACTCAAGGTGACCTTGAAACATCAGTTCTTAAGAGTCATGCACCCAGTAATTATATAGCATTGTTTGCACAATACTGCTTCACGGCAGAATAACAGACCCTGCGGTGTATTTAATAGTAATCAAAAAGTGAAAAATAAAAAAACAAGGATCGCGTTAAAAAGGCTAACGCTAAAACGCTAATGAAAATAGAAGATGCGAAAGATGTGTGTCAGGATCGTAGCAACGGAAAGATGTGTTGTCTGCTTACCCCAATCGGTAATAGGCATGTTTGTATGTATGTATGTAAAAATAAAAGTGTATATTATTTAAATAAATGCCTTTATCTGTCTCCGTCCGCGTTTACTGCCTGACTGTAGACATAAACCTCTCTCAAGTTGTAAATATTTGTCTTAATCGCCACGCTTGGCAGGTGGATAGGCGATCAGTACTACACCTTGCAGCTTAAAGGCTGCCGCTTATGATCGGTCTGGATAAAAACTTAAACGATCCTCATATTACTTGATCGTAATTTCTGAGCGATACTTCAATACTGCCTCACAAAAGCCTGAGTTATTAGTAAAAAAAAACTGCCAATAAGTCGCTTCAAAAAATCCCTTGACCAAAAATGCACTCAATGTAACGTCCAAAGAAATTGTCATTTTAAATACTAAGTTTAATAAAAAGTGTTTAACAAATCATTGTTTGGGGATAGTTTCAATCAACTCAATTTCTCTGTTACAGCAAGCTTTTTACCTCACGTTTTCTTCTCAAGTATTTGCTGTAAGATTTCTTATTGTAGGTCAGAACCCTTTCCAGAATCTGTTAGCTAGGTACATATTACGACTTTTTTCGTTTTCCTAGCGATTTTAGCAGCACATTACTTTGGTAATAGAAGGTTCGAATGCGTTTTTCTCACAAATTACCAATTCAATTTTACTAAGATGACAATATTTGCAACTTTATGGTATATTATTCTAATACATTTTTTAATATATTATTTTGTGACGTTTGAAATTTTCTTTATATAACTTTAGAATCAGCTAAAGGTAATCCCCGAAAAATCAAATCAAATGGCAGAATAACTGTCTCAGCCCTAAAAGACAGGCCGATGACGGTCAAAAGCGTCACAGATGTGAAATGTCCCGTGCCGAGATTCTCTAGGCCACGCGGTGGTTATATAACTTATTACCAGCGGACGATCAAATTATGATAAGTAGTTTAGAAGTTATGCGGATGATCATAAATAAATACAGACTAAAATCATAACCCTCCTTTAGACTTCGCCGTAATCGGATAAAGAAAGGTTTAGAATGAAAACAATTTATATATAGTTTCAGTTTAATGTTATTTTTTCTTGGTATAATAGTTTCAAAAATTTTCGTAGTTTGATGCAAGTCTCAGCAATACAAAATAAATTGTATATTGATCAGATCACGTCGAACTTACATAAAAAAATTGTGTTTTTGCTTGCAAGTTTTGTCACTCGTTCACTGCTGGACTTGTGCTAAGTTAGCACATCATCACGAATAAAGTTTAATTTGTGCAAATACACACGTTGGTATTTTCGGGTCTGGTTGTGTTGAGGTTTTCTACGCGTTTCTGACAGCGCGTCCTAGCCTACCTAAGATATTATCGCATGAGCGTTGCATCGGATGCGGCTAGTTAAGGACGAGTGAATGTATCTGTGATTGCTCGGACATTTAAGACACTATAATATTTCCTGCGCATTTAATAGCTTCCAAGAGTAATTGAAAGTTGTCGCCAAGGTCAAAAATTGGCCAGCAGGAAATCAGATTACTACTATAATAAAGCTAAAGTTTGTATGTTGGAATGCATAAATCTATCTAGAATCTACCACCCCATCCCATCCCGTGGGTGTCGTAAAAGTCGACAGAGGGAAATTAAAACCAGGAGATGGGCAGCAGCATCTTCCTGGAACATCTGAATAAATAAACTGCGGTTGCCAATCCGCCTGCCAAGCGTGGCAACTATGGAAAAATCCCTCCAATATGAGAGTTACAAACTTTTGTGGCTATCTATGGGGAGGCTTATGTTCAGCAGTGGACTTGTGATAGGCTGAAACGACGAACGACGACGATGCATTAATCTCAGGGAATACTAATCCCACTTAAAAAAATGTATTGCATTAGAAGTTCCTTTATTGAGGAAAGTTCGAAGCAATAAAACTTTACAATGCGGTCTGAAGGAGCCGCTCAGAACAGAGCAACTTTGAATGGTCAGGTCAGCGAGAGCAATTTACAATGGGTTACTTCTTAAATTAAATACGTTATACAAAAATCAACGTGGATTTTGATGTCGCAAAGTATTTACATTAAAAAAAAATCTTAAAAACTATACTCAATATTCTGGTAAGGTCCCTTTGAGACGAATTCGTAAAGTGAGTTCGTGAGTTTAGAGACGTGCGAAACGCACGTGAATGATGCCAAATATGTAAAGGTATCGTGAAAGCTGAATTGATTCGAATTATTGTATTGCCAATAACAACTTGGCTCCGGAAAATAAAAATAGTGCTTTCTTATTTTGCACGGTGGCTTTATTGAAGCCAACTGCTGTATTAAATTATACTGTGCCATTGCAAAAGAGCTCAGTATAGAAAAATGTCCATGTTGTATGTATAAAACGTTTTATGTTTTTGTGAAAATCGATTCTAAGAGAAATTATATTTTAACATTTAAAAACAGTTGGGTGACAGTGAAAAAAAACGAATTAATTTCTGTATGTAAGTATGTCAACAATTCAACAGCTTAATGCAGCCGTTCTTCAAAACTCGAAAAAAATATTAATACTTAAATAATTATAAGAGACCTTTGAAATAATCAAATTGATGGTACAGAAAATTAAATCCCACGGCTGTAATTCTGACAACAAACGCAACAGAGTCAATATTGAGCTACTGTTGAAAACAGGTGATATTGTTAGCTACTCGTAATTTATTTTATTTGTTAAATAAAACTACTTTTTTTTTACGGATTTTATCGCGTTTAATTTTGAACTATTTTTACCCGACGTTTCGGACGCTTTACAGCACCCATGGTCACGGGGGGACTGAGGTGACAGTTGTCCCGAAGTCATAGTTAACCCGGAGTACCTTCAGCTTTTAATTATTATTTGTAGTCCGATCTACGCAGAAAGAGCTCACTGTGTCTTGAAGCCTTGCAGTGGTATGCTTGGTTTTTGATTTAATTTTATTAATAGTGGGTAAATCTTTGTTTCAGAGAGCACAAGGGATCTGTGACAGTAAACACCTGGCCGCCGAGCTTCAGCATGTCAAGCAAGTTTTGCAAGACAACAAGCTTCGGGTTCCGCGCCTTCGTCGCAGTGACCGAGTGAAGCCGGCCACAGTCGAGCGTGTACCTGCTGTTCTTCCATATGTCAGAGGAGTCACGGACAAGATTGGCTATATCTTGAAGCGAGCTTCTATAAGAACATTTTTCAAGCCGCCAAAGAAGATAAGTCAGTTTACCATCTGTCAAGTGTATGTTACACTCTACAAGATGCAGGAGTATACAAGATGGATTGTGAATGTGGTCTCTCTTACATAGGGCAAACTAAAAGATCCATTAAAACCCGCGTTAAAGAACACATAGCTGATGTGAAGCATCGACGTTCTAGGAAGTCTGCAGTCTGTGACCATGTTCTGGATCATCCCAACGATTACATCAGATTTGATAGACCACAAATCCTTGCAAAAAAACACCGATTCCTACCAAGGATGATTCGCGAGGCGATTGAAATTAAAAAACATCCTAATTTCAATAGGGAAGATGGTTGGGTATTACCACCGGCTTGGGATCCTATTATTAATAAAATTAAATCAAAAACCAAGCATACCACTGAAAGGCTTCAAGACACAGTAAGCTCTTTCTGCGTAGATCGGACTACAAATAATAATTAAAAGCTGAAGGTACTCCGGGTTAACTATGACATCGGGACAACTGTCACCTCAGTCCCCCCGTGACCATGGGTGCTGTAAAGCGTCCGGAACGTCGGGTAAAAATAGTTCAAAATTAAACGCGATAAAATCCGTAAAAAAAGTAGTTTTATTTAAATGTGTAATATTCGCGTAAATAAAAGAAAACATTATTTTATTTGATTAAACAATTGTATTGTAGGTGTTATGCTCCTTCACGCTGCTAGTTTTGAGTTTTACTCGTGTTAGGACTCCTATGCAGGAATCAATTTAGGTAGGTACCACTCAGGGCCAGATATTCTGCCTGATTCTGATAACTCTGAAGCACCCAAAATATGGATTATAGTTATATCAGCACTAAGCAAGTTATTTAGTATTAATTATTTAGGCTCATTGTAATAATAATAATAATTATTATTATATTATATAGGAGTCGATCCATCTAAGTAGTAGCATGCAAACATTACTGCGTTTCGGTCTAAAAGGCACTGGTACCTAGTGTAAATACTGGCCATAACAGACTTGAGAACTGATGTCTTAGGGGGACGTGCGCAATGTGGTGCCACACAGCATTTGTTCATTCGTCCCGTCATTTTCCCCTAAATTTTTACTCGTCGAAATAATCAGCGTATAACGAAATGATACACATTACTAAAAAAACCTATGTTTTTAAATTCCTTACAAAGTAGATGGTCTACCTGGTTATTAACTTTAATGTTGGCATTATTCACGGGAAGTAAGTTGGAATTCGATAGACTGTATTTGCCAGCAAGTAATTAAAACTTGCTTATTAGGAGCAAGTTTACTTATTCGCTGTTAATAAACTTCCCAAACGTTTTGTCAGGCAAACTTTAATTACTTTTTAAGTAACATCATCGACTCATTAATTTGTAAGTTTCAACGTGTTGTTGAATGTTTCCTCACTTATCAGAAATACAAATTGCAAGATTAAGACAGTTTAACCTATTGTATAAATATATTTTTCTCATTAAAGTGGTAAAGGTTTATTTTTAAACAACATTCTAATGTAACAGAATGTCCACAAGATTTGCTTTATTTTAATAGTGTTACAAAGACGAATCAACATCACCTCTGCAGCCCCTTTGGCTCTATTCGACTCCAAAATATCTTGCTGAGTGCTGATATAACTATAATCCATATTTTGGGTGCTTTAGAGTTATCAGACTCAGGACCCGTACAGAGTATATATATAAGAAGGCTGTAAAGTTTGGCCATCAGCAAGCGGTCAAAGTACATAACTCCGACGCCGCTTGGTTCGAATCTAAACCGCATCCAACAGTTGTGCAATAAACACATATTGGCTTTCGGGTCTGGTTGTGTTGTGCATGTCAAATGTATGCCTGTATGTGTCACCCACTATACAGGAGCAATCTTTTCTTATTGCCTTTTGTTAATGGTATTAGAAAATTGACTTTGACAGGGAACTGCAGTCTTTTAAATTCTAAGAGGAAGTCAGTTGGGATTATAGGGATGATTATAATTTAACCTTTTCCTACTCTCCTCTTATGATCTGCGCATGTTCATGTGTGATTCGGAGTCTCTTCAGGTAACTTAATCTCTGTATATCTAAATTCCGCATTAGCCCGTCCGATTCGCCTAATTTCAATTCCAGAGAGTTTAGGACTCTATGAGATACGAAATGATCTGTTGTGTCCATGACTGTATCTACTACACCATACCCCTTTATTTCCCCGTGTACCTCTTTCAAAATATCTAAGTAAAGGCTTACTTAAAGTCCTTTTTATATTTATATAATTTACACCACAGATATAGTTTACACACACCCTTGCACGGAATTTGATTTAAATCGGCTAAATAAAAATAAAAAAAGGAATTAAAAAAGTAGTTATATGCTCTTTCTGGACCATGCAAATATGATAAATTTTATCGAAACCTGAGCAACCATTTCAGCAAAGAATTATAGAATTTTGCTAAAAAGCTTTACGCTCTAGTTCTATCCCTCAGAAACCGTGCGTTTTCCGGACTAGAAACTAGTCTATGTAACTCTTTCGTCCATATACTATATTTATGCAAAAAATCGTATCGAACCGTTTCTCCGTTTCTGAATTTAATTAAATTATTGATTTCTGAAAAAACATATTTTCTTCCATCTTGTCTCTTAGTCACTATAAAAACCCCATTTATTTCATTAATTCATTTCAACCATTACAATCCACAGCTAAAAGTGTGTCTCTCCCATAGATTGCCACAAAACACGGCCCTGAGCCACCTGCATCCATCCCAAAAACCGCGTAGGTCGTCGTTTCATATATTAGGTGATCGACCTAAATTGCGTTTACCGGTACTAGGTTGCCACTCGAGAACCTTTCTTCCACAACGGTTACCATCTCTTCTAACTTATTGGCCGGTCACTTCAACTTGCTAATCCTTAGGGCTAAGACGGTAACTCTGATTCTGTCTCGCAGAGAAACACCGAGTATAGCCTTTTCCAAAGCTCTCTGAGCAACTTTCTTCCTCATACGTCCTGCAGTGAAAGATCGCGTCTCGGTTCCATAGGTCATCACTGGAAAGACGCACTAGTTAAAGACTTTTGTTTTTAGACATTGAGGTATATTCACCACTTATGGCAGGTTTGATGATCCCAATACCAAACCCTTCGCAGCTTAGATGCAGCTGCCCGACACCAGTCTGCACATATTCAAGATGATTATTCACCTACCTGTAGATATCCATTACATTTTTCAGGCAGGTCAAAGGGGTGGACATAGTCATTATGTCAATATCTCCTAGCCAATTCATGGGCGTGGAGAAAATTGTAAAGGGTGGAATATGAAGAAAAGTGAAAGTTACTTAAAATAACAAGCCGAAATTAATAATAATATAAATATCAACAGACTAATAAAATATGCGTATACATACATAAACATAAATATTTATACACATTTCGAAAACATGTGAAGTCTGTCAAATCGTTATAAAATAGCTCCAAAACCCTCCAAAAATAAGAGGCGGCCTGTGCTCAGCAGTGGGACATTTATAGTCTGTTACATTATTTCACCATGTTCTTATTAGCAAACAGTAAATACGTACACGAAATAATTAATTTGTTGGAAAGTAATTTAAACTTGCTAATCCTAATGAGCAATTAGGATTCTGGAAACACCCGAGTGTTTTGTCAGGTTAACTTTAATTACTTTTTGAAGTAATTACATAACTTATTTTTTTGTAATGATAATGACTAGCCCTCGTTAAAAAGTATTATTAGTAAGTATTATTAATAAAAAAACTTTTATTTTGAAATCCTGGAGTTTTATTTACTTCTACGAATCCTTATTTTGTTTTCGTACTCAACATTTGAAGTATAATCACTTGACTTAATAATTAGAAAAGTCAAGAATAATCTTAGAAGGGTTTAAATATAACAAGACCCTAGTGTTTATGATGATGATGATCATGTCCTCTTGGCCGATTACGACTACGGCGGCAGCTTCCGTATATTGTCGGGAGCTATAAACTGCGCAGAAGATATTATAGTGCCACAAGTGTACGCGCAAACACAGAGGCACTCACTCGTCCCAACCTACCCGCGCCCGATGTAACGCTGATGCGATAAGATCGGAGGTAGGCTAGGCTGCAGTGTCAGAAACACGGGGACAAACACAACACAACCAGACCCGAAAACCAACAATTTGTGTTTTAGCACAAATGTTGGCCACAACCACAAACACAAAACCACACACGCTCACTCGTCCTAACTTAACCGCGGTTGTATGTGTATGGTTAATGTAACGCCAATGTCATAAAATCGAAGGTAGGCTAGGATGGAGTGTCAGAAACAAGGGTACAATCACAACACACCCAGACCCGAAAAGCAATAATTTGTGTTTTAGGAGAAACTCTACGCTTACGACCCAAATATGAAAAAAACCTATTGAAAATTGTTTCCAACCATCCCATCATTCAATGAGCTAAGCGCACTTAATAGTACGGTTATTTTAAAGTGTGCTTTGTACATTTTTTCAATCCACCATTTCATGTACCATATACGAGATTCAGCCAGCTTCTTGCACAGTTCACATTCATTTCATATGCTATGTCATTTATCATTTTTAAACACTTTTCAATAAGCCATCTGCGAGGTTCGGTTTTGATCTGTCTAACTGGCAACTGTCTTATTGGTTCGCAATCTTATTACTTTTATTGACTTCATGTCGTTGTTTTGTTTTTGCACAAGTTAGTTCTACAACTTGGCATTTGTAGCTTTGTTGTGTCTCTGTTATTTACGCTTGAATTTTGACTGTCCTGATATTTGCTAAAGAAAAATTACTTACATACATACATACATAAGATCACGACTGTATCCTATAAGGGGTAGTCAGAGACTGGGCACTCACTGCAAAAACAGATGACTGCCACAATCCACGTTTCACCAAAACAATAAAATGCACTTGGTGTGATAGGTGGTGAGCCCATGCGCATCATGCGCTGTTGGGTGTGTGTTTGGGAGTTTGTTCACAGTGCAGTTTAATTCCTTAAAATTACTTATGTCTTACAAAACAGCAAATTTGAAAAATGTATAAACCTGTCAATTTAAGTAATTTTAACCGATGAAATAGAGGTTTTTTGCCTTTGCGAAAGCAAATATTATAAGGATTTATTGTTTAGATAAAGGCACATAAGTTTTTCAACCAGTTTCGTGGCGATGTAATTTTGCATAATGATTTTGCCATATATCTAAACAATAAATCCTTATAATATTTTCTGTTTTATTTTACAGGTTTTATACCCGATTGGTGTCCGGCAGACTAGAAGAGCACCTCTTTCGTACCGAGGTGTCGAATGATCACGTCTTTATCTCATATACGGGATCTGCAGAGGCCACTCACGTAGCCCACTTTTCGCCCTCGCTGGAAACTAGACGTGACGGATGGCAAACCACGTCGCAACCATTTTGGTACAAATAAAAATAATCTTACATCCCATTGCGTTTCCACGAGCAGTATAGTGACAGCATTGCATATTATATTGTTATTCTGCACGAATAAAGGCTGCCCGTATAAAACATTAGTCGCCTCTTACGACATACCTAAAACAAAATTGTGTGGTAAAGGTATGAAGTTACTTACGTAATTTTTTCAACTCTAAACGTGATTTAATATTTAGATTTCTATTGATTATATTAGTTAAAAAGCGCAGCCCTCTTTTATTCAGCTCTCTCTTCTTTTTTTTCATTTTTTAACGCAAAAATTGTAAAGTAAAAAAAAAAGATTTAATTTAATATTTTAGGAAAAATAATCATTTATTTAAAATTTAATAAAAATTGGGAATTCTAAATTAAACGTAAATAATATTTAGAGCACGCTTGAAGTATAACCGCAAAGCTAAACCCTGCTGGCTGAATTTCGATGCTCTCATGCGCACACACGTATACAATACGGTTAAATTAGGAAGAGACAAAGAGAAAGAGAGAGAACGGTCTCCTGGAGGGGGTATAACGCTTTTTCCTTACGTGACGATTTCTTCCAGGTCACTCTACTGTAAGCCGTGTAAAAGAACTTCTTTCCAAAAACATGCAGACGAATTAACAAACTACCCCATTTTTGTTTTCATTTAAAAAAGCGAATACATTGCTGGAATACAAAAAATCAGCTCAAAAAGTCAATATATCGAAACAACGAATATCGTTATAATGTATGTACAAATACGGACATTATTATTTCATTACTAACAAAATGTATTAGATACTATAACTACAGATAAAAAACTTTCTGTAACGTTCTAAGGAAATTCAAATTTAATAAAACTTGGAATGGAACACGAGAATCGACTTTACCTTACGACTGTACCTTTTGTTTTGTTAACAATAGAAAATGTCAACGAAGTGAACACAACGAAGGGAAAACTAGTAAACAAAGTAAATTTGAGGACAAAAGCGCGAAATCGCTTGTTCCCAGTGACATTTCTACATTGATTTAAATTGGTATATTTATTGAACATTTTTATTACAAAATAGATCGGTCGGCTCGGTTGGAGTAGTGGTTAGGTTACCTTCTACCTCTTGCGTTACGAGTCGCAGATTCGACTTCCGTACAAAGCAAATATTCGTGTAACCTTTAGATTGCTATTTCAGGTCTAGGTGTTTGTTTATTAGCCTATAAACGCAACCACGATACAGAAGATATCCTAGTACGGGAGAACACTTCTTTAAAATTTTGTAAAAAATGTGTATACGTTATTTTATGGAAGAACATGACGAGACAAGCAACTCGCCCACCTGATGGTTAGTGCAACTTCTGCTCGCAACATATGCTGTGTCAACCATAACATTTCTGTGTTCTATGTGAAACCACACTGTGCTTTTAAGTCCCCTTTGCCCAGTAATTACACTATCTAAAATTACCCATTAGATTGAAACACGATAATGTGACACTGAAACACTGTTACTGCGGTGGGTCCTATAAAGATCGATTATTGCAGAGAAATCTGCCCCGGGTATATGTAAAGACTATGTTTATGAATAAGTAATGTATCACAAATGAGAATTTTTTATCTACAGCTTTCTAATCTTTATTTGAGTCATATGCGTTTTTTATAGAACTTAACACCGACGATTAAAATTCCCTGACTTTTTATCATCGGTTGAATTTTTAGCAGAACATTGAAATGTCATTTGAAAAAAAAACGGTTTCCTCTACAATTAACGTACTTACTAATATTTAAATTAGGTTAATTTAGAAGCCATAAAACTGAAATAAAAATATTTTCAATTTGTTTTCGAAATAGGCCTGTTATTTATTTCAGTATTAAGTAAGCAATTGCATTCAGTGGCACTATGGAATTTACTTCTTTGTTAAAATATATAATGTAGCCGCAAATTAAATTAAATTGTCAGATTGAGAATTTATTATTATATAATGATTTCATATATTTATGTAATTATATAGTATAACTACAAATTTAAATCAAACTATTTTTTTGCGGATTATATCGCATTAAATTTTGAACTATTTATAACCAGACGTTTCGAGAGCTTTACAGGACCCATGGTCACGGGATTACTGACAGATGTCCTCATGCAATTGTTAACCCGGGGTACCTTCAGCTTTTAATTATTATTTTTAGTTCGATCTACGCAGAAAGAGCTAACTGTGGCTTGAAGTTTTGCAGTGATATGTTTGGTTTTTAAATAAATTTTGTTAATTTTACGCTGGTGGTAGTACCCATCTTCTCTATTGAAATTAGGATGTTTTTTAATTTCAATAGCCTCGCGAATCATCCTTGGTAGAAAACGGTATTCTTTTGCGAGGGCTTTTGGTTTATCAAATCTAATATATTGGTTGGGATGATCCAGAACATGGTCACTGACTGCAGACTTCCTAGAGCAATGATGCTTCACATCAGCTATACGTTTCCGCGTCCGTCTACGCGGATTTTTATTGATATTTTTGTTTGTCCTATGTAGGAGGGACCATATTCTATAATTCACAATCTAGCTTGTATACTCCTGCATCTTGTAGAAGGATGTTACACTTGACAAATGTTAAAAAGTGACTTATCTTCTTCGGTGTCTTGAAGAATGTTTTTATCGAAGTCCGCTTCAAGATATAGCCAATCTTGCCGTTGACGCCTCTGACATAAGATAGAACAGCAGGTTCACGCTCAACTGTGGCCGGTTTCACTCGGTAACTGCGACGTAGGCGCGGAACCCGAAGCTTGTTGTCTTGCAAAACTTGCTTGACATGTTGAAGCTCAGCGGCCAAGTGTTTCTTGTCACAGATTTCTTGTGCTCTCTGAAACAAAGTTTTTCCCACGGTAGCTAACTGCGATGGATGGTGGTGACATCCACCGTTTAAATACCTGTTAGTAGGGGCCTTTTTCTATACACCGTGACTCAAGGTGTTATTAGGATTCCTATTTACTAAAAAAAATCTGAAAAAATTAAGGAGTTGCCTCTTACTCTATTGTAAATTTAATTTAAGAGTTTAGTGAGAAAGTGGTCTAGAAATGCAGTTACTTTATCTGATAGTTAAATTGTGAAAGTATCATCAACGTACCGCTTGTAGAATCTTGGATTTACATTAGAAGTACGGTGCCTTTTCTCCTCAAAGTCTTCCATGAAAATGTCGGCGACAATGGGAGATATTGGAGCATCCATAGCTACACCATCTACTTGCTTGTAGTACTGTTCCTTCCACGATTGATGGCCAGATGTTAGACAATGTCCAAGTAGTTTTGCATTTTCTGCTGGCATGTTATTCTCCGTTACCTTCCTAGATACAATTGAGATGCAGTCTTCTACAGGTAGGCATATGAATAGTGACTGGAGATCAAAATTCACCATAGTTTTATTGTAAGTTGTATGTCTTCAATCTCACTGACTAAATGGTATGAATCCTATATGTGTGCTTTGTGTGACCTCTGAGCGGTAATAGTATTTTCCCTTTCGCCAATGCCAATTTGTAAGTTGGTGAATCGATCTGGTTCTCCATTGGACGTAGTGTAGCATTGAGTTTGTGTGTTTTGGGTAACCCATACAACTTCGGTGATTTAGCAAAGATGGTACAATCGAATTAACGTCCGAATTCAATTTCTCGGAGTGTTTCTTAGTAAAATCGCTAGTCATTTTAAGCGTATTAGTGGTTGGGTCTGATTTGACCTTTTTATACGTACTTTCGTACGACAAAAGTTCCTGTATTTTAAAATTGTAATCCGACGTATTCATGACTACTGTAGAATTTATAATATATATAATACATAACATAATAATAGTACATGCATTAACTGTCTCCATGCGGAGGATCGTGAGTTCCTATTCCGTAGGTTGTTCAACGCTTTTAATTCGTCTTTTATTTATTCACTTTTTATTTTATTTATTATATTAAGATTTAGTTTCGGCACCAAAATTCGATTTAACATTGACGAAATGTACGAGTATGTATGGCCTACAAAACTTATTCATCGATATTGTTTTTAAACAGACAATCTTCGATAATACAGATAATTTCCACGTACGATATTTTTCGCGGAGTTATTGCGAAATTCATCCCTTTCGATAATACCTTCAATGTAGATTCATCTAATGTTTGTTATGGCAGATTATAGACCGCGCGTAATCTATGATATTTACCCTGTTCCGTCTGTAGTCAACGCTCGAAAAGTCGAAACTCGAAAAGTTTTATTAAAACAATAATTATACTGTATATATCAAAATGTTCAAAATTGAATATTTTTTGCGGCCAAAGTGCTTCTCTTATTTAATCTGTTTATTATTAAAATTGTATTTGTATACAATTCCAATATAAAAGAAAAACTAGTCGCACAAATTCGTTTACAAATAGTTTGTCCACATAGTAATTTGTCGCTATAATCTCGAACAAAAAGATAAGAGTCGCAATACGTTGGTAGCTTACAGATAGTGACAAGGGTTCCGCCACTGCGACATGATAAAAAACCCAATAGAGATGATTTATTTTGAAGAGGGAGACGAAACTTTCCTATTGATTCCATTTTTTTTTATCTTGTTGTTTCTAATAAAGAATATCGACATCAAATCACAACTTTAAAAAGTTCTATAAGCCTCATTTAAGGTATTTGAAGTAATTGTCAGTGTGTCCTATGAAGTATTTTCTTTCTTTTATAATTGTTCTGGTGTAGAAATTTATACAGAATTTATACGACTATATTTCTGACAGCTTTTGTACAGATTCACATACATACAACTGAAACTATGTCCTCTGCCATCCTTTATCGATGCGATAGAAGATTTTGTGGTATCAGTGGTCAGCAGTTGCACTCGACGCTCGACGCCAGACGGTCGCATAGCGCCCCGCTACGACCCGCTCCGGTAATCCGATCGAAGCGTGCAGCTACCTGCGCCCAACCCTTCCGGGAATTAGTCAAGGCGACTTTCGTTGTATTGTACTAATTTCCCTGAATTGTTTCCACGTCATTTGCGAATCCACCTGTTGTGGTTACACTAGCGGATACCTAACGGTGACAACGAAACTAGTGTAGGCTAGCCCCGTACGCCCGCGGTTCCCTATCTGGGAAACGCGCAATCGGAAGAAACCCACAGAAATTGGCCTTGGGTAGTGCCCTAGTCAATGTGGGTTTACTCGACCGACTCAAAAGTACACGCGTAGTTGTAATTAGTTGTAAGCACACACCCGAGTGTGCAAAATAAGATCCACACGAGGACGCACTAGGGCTACACACCTAGGCATTCATCCTCCCTGCCTATACCCGGCAGGGAGGGAAGTTAGGCCACACACCCCGGCATCCCACCGGCGGCCACTTCCCCGTAGGAAAAAAGAGAAGGACAAGTATGTCGGAGGCGTTAGCTAACGCACTTTTAGCGGCCCAGGCGGAGCAACCGGAATTACTCCGGTCGCTACTAACCGCTCTGCCGTCAGTAGCCTCAGCTTTTGAGGCGCTATTTAGGCCCCCTTCTAGGGCCTCGTCCTCGGGCTCCGAGATGGAGTTCGAGTCTTCCTCGTTGCCCGAGGACCCGGTGTCGCGACACCGGCCGCGACACCGGCCGCGACGCCGGCGACGACATCGGCTTCTTGCTTGTGCAGAAGTCTAAAAAGAAGCGCAAGAAGCGCGCCTCGCCCACACCCGACAGTCACGCTAAAGCTGCCAAAGCCTTGGATAGTACGCCAATCCCGCAGGTCATCCCATCAGCCTCCCAAGAGGTCCCCGCTGCTTCACAGCAGGCCCCCGCTACTTCACAGCAGACCCCCGCTGCCGCACAGCAGGCCCCCGTTGCCACACAGCAGGCCCCCGCTGCTTCACAGCGTAATTCTTCGCAGTTCGCTGCTCAAGCCAAACGGCCATCGCCTATTTTCATCCGGGCACTGGACAGGTGGCAGGAGTTAACATCGGCCATGTCCAGGCTTAAATACACTGCCGTCTCCACCCCAAACGGCATCAAGTTGCAGGTGGACACCTCAGAGGTCTACCGACAAATAACCCGCTATCTGACAGATAAAGGTGTGTATTTCCACACCTACACCCCAGCCGATGAGCGGCAACTTAGGGTGGTTCTCAAGAACCTACCTAAAGAGATTGGCGCGGAAGAGGTCAAAAAAGACCTCATCGCCCAAAATCTCCCCGTCGTCGCTGTACACCGTATGTACAGCGGGCGCACTAAGGTGCCTTATAACATGGTGCTAGTTGCACTCGACCGCTCCCTCGCAGGAAAGCAGATATTTAATCTGCGGACCTGCTGCAATCTCTCTGGGCTCTCAGTTGAGGCCCCACATAAGAATGGCCCTCCCAGCCAATGCCACAAGTGCCAATTATACGGCCACTCAGCAAGAAATTGCTACGCCCGTCTATGCAACGCAGAAGGCCACACGGCTAACTACCTCGGTTGCCCGAAGGCGCCAAAACAAAAAAGGCCTGCGGTTAAACAGGCCCCCACACAGAGGTACGTAGTACGTAGTTCGAAGCATTTCTCTCCCTCGGGAGCTCAACTATCCTTGCCGGCGACTTTAATAGCAAGCACACCCGGTGGAACTCAATAACAACCAACCCGCGTGGGGTGGCCCTAGACTCGCTTGTCGACCTCCTCGACTTCGACGTCCTGGCGCCTACAATACCGACCCACTTCCCGCATACACTGGGACACACGCCGGATGTGCTTGACATAGCCATTCTTAGCAACATAAATCTCGCCATCCGCGATATAGAGGTGATCCACGAACAAACATCTGATCACCGCCCCGTTCTACTTCGGCTAGGACCTTCCGTCCAAGCCTCACCACCCAAAAAAACAGTAGTCGACTGGCAAAAGCTAGCCGAAAAACTTAGCAAACTTCTCCGCACCTTGATGCGATTCCATCCACCATCAATTCAGTCAGTGACACGAACCTTGCGGCTCATGCACTCACTAGGCACATCCAAACTGTCGTCGAGGATTTCTCGAGACAGGTCCCAGTGGCGGACGACCACCGCTGGATCCTGCCTAACGACATTAGAGACCTAATGAGGCGCAAGAACGCAGCCACTCGCGCTCACGACTTATATCCTACCGTCAGCAATAGAACAACACTACGCACCCTGCAACGTGAGGTCCGAATACGTATGCAGGAGCTCAGAAACGATCGGTGGGATAACAGTCTCATTAACATCGAACCGTCTCACCTCGCCTTCTGGCGACTTCCAAAATAACTAAAAGGAGGCACATCCCGTTCAATGCCCCCTTTAGTACGACCCAACCAACCGCCTGCCTTCCTAGACGAAGAAAAGGCAGAATGTCTAGCTGACAGCCTAAAATCTCAATGCTCCCCAAGCACCTTACCGGTCGACTCCGCCCACGTCGCGTTAGTCGACAGCGAGGTCGATCGGAAGGCTTCTCAACCGTTCCGCGATTCCATACCGCCGGTTAACAGCACCGAAGTAGAGTCTATTATTAAAAACCTCCGTCCGAGGAAATCTCCCGGTCCCGATGGTATCACTAACAAAGTAGTTAAGCTCCTGCCTACTACCATCATTCAGCTATTGGTATTAATCTACAACGCAGCTCTGGCCAACGCAATCTTTCCGAACACCTGGAAAGAAGCAGAGGTCGTAGGGATTCTAAAGCCCTCTAAACACCCGTCCGACCCCACCGCATATCGGCCTATAAGCCTCCTCAAGGCCCTAGGCAAGATATACGAACGCCTACTTCTCGCCCGCTTAAGAGACTTCATGCAGTCTCGAGGGATCCCCATCCACGAGCAGTTTGGATTCCGTGCCAAACACTCATGTACCCAGCAGGTGCACCGCATAACGGAGCACATTCAATCCCGCTTCATACGCGGGCTTCATACCGGAGCGCTCTTCTTCGACGTGGCGAAAGCGTTCGACAAGGTCTGGCACAACGGGCTCATATACAAGTTATATGGACTCGGTGTGCCAGATCGCCTCGTACTCATCATACGAGATTTCTTACGCAGTCGAACCTTCCGCTACCGCGTCGAGGGGGTGCGATCCGAATCACATCCCATCCTAGCCGGCGTACCACAAGGCTCAGTCCTAGGTCCCGTGCTCTACACCCTTTTCACGAACGACATACCGCACACCAGCGGCGTCGAACTCGCCCTCTTCGCAGATTATTCCTGCCTATATGTGTCTGGACGTAATCCAGACACTATCTCTAAACGCCTCCAATCCGCAGCCCGAACCCTCGGGAACTGGATCGAGGTCAACCCAATCAAAAGTGCAGCCATGTACTTCTCGCGGCGCATAACGCAGCATCTCCCCACCATAGAGTTATTCGATCGTCCAATCCCCTGGGAAAAGACAGTCAAATACTTAGGCGTCCTATTAGACTCGAGACTCAGCTTCGGTCCACATATTAACCGAGTAAGGAACCGAGCGGCGTTCGTCCTCGGTCGATTACATCCGTTACTAAATAACAATAGCAAAATGTCCCTACGTAATAAAATTACACTTTACAAAGCCTGTATACGGCCAATTATGACATACGCAAGCCCCGTATTTGCGCATGCCTCCCCGCGTCAAATTCACCGACTTCAGGTAATACAAAATCGATTCATGCGTAAAGCCACGGGAGCACCGTGGTTCGTGCGTAATGCTAACCTTCATATCGATTTAGGGCTTCCTACCATAGCCCAATATCTAAAGTTGGCCTCTCGCCGATACTTCGACTCTGCCGCCACGCACCCCAACCCACTAGTTGTCAGTGCCGCCACTTACAACCCCCTCGCGATACACCAAAACTCGACCCGCGGAAAAAGGAGACCGAGGCACGTCCTCGAGGACCCTGACGACGCGACCACTATTGCCCAAGCGCTCTACTCAACACTACACAAACACCCATTATCACCATCATACTGCCCCCGCCGTCGGCGTGGGCGTATCAGACAAAGTTATAGTGTAGTGCCTAGCAATAGTGTCATAAACAGAAGCGTCGCTGGAGTTTCTTGCGCCATTTCTTCTCCAGCGGAAACGCATTCCGAATTGGTGATAAACTTATCTAATAATAATCATGGTATTAATAATTATAGTAGTAGTAATATTGCCCTCCCGATTGCAGTAACTGACCGAGCCGAGGCCGGCCCCCTTGGGCACCCTCGAGTCTGTTACTCTCGCGAACAGGATGACGGTCCAAGCCGAGATCCCCTCTCGGGGGCCCTTGCGCCAGTCATCCATAAATAAAGGTTTCGGCTAAGCGCCCTCAGCGCTATGCCACCTTTCAATCCGGCGAAGCTGTAAAAGCCTTCGGACTAACAGTGACCATTAGTCCTAAAATAAAAAAAAAAAAAAAAGGTATCAGTGGAAGTCACAATAACTACGCAAGGGTCTCCTTACCATAGTATATACAGCAGCGTCTTGCTGCTTTATTATGCGAGAATGGGAAAAAGGCGTTATTTCATGTATGTATTCTGAAAGAGTGTGGTACAGTTTCGATCTGTCCGACCTATTTATGCATACCGCCGCCGCTAACCGAAGTATATACAACAATATCTATACACGAAAATCATGAAATTGTATGATCACGATACGGTCAGTCACGACCCAGTCCACACTTTACACACAGCCAATAGCTTTAATATAACACGCACCACCACGTGCGACCGCCGCAGAGAGCAGTGCGTCATAGTCAATAATCACACCGCGTACACACGATTCACCCGTGTCCCAGGGCAGTTCTCACCGCCCAGAGTTACCGATACACAAATCGACAGTCCGAATGGAGGCCCGCAGCCTCCCTCGGACGGTCATTAGACGACTTAAAATCATTTGAGATATTCAAACAGTCCGAGTTTCGAGGTTTTTGTAGGAGTTTTTTATGTATTTATGTTTGGGTCCAACCAAACCTGGCAAGCGGGTCCCTGGCCCGTGAGCACAGTATTCGATGAAGCTGTAAAAGCCTAAAAGGCTGACAGAAATTATATCACCGAAAATGTATTTGAATTTTTAATGCTACACAAATATTACTATCGGCTACGATTCATACCTGGATTTCTCGAATAACAAGGCTCAGTTGGTAGCTTTTTATTACGAATCGTAGGCAACTTAAAAGCATTTCAAAATTTAAAATAAATCTTGACTTTGATTAATGTAACCAGATTTAATAAAAAGACAGATAGCGTTTTATGACAAAATGTTACAAATATTAAGACCCTTTCAGTTCGTACTTTCAAATAAATCATTTTTATTAGATTTACTATCATGTCGTAGTGCAGAAACCCTTGTCACAATCTGTTAGCAACCAATATATTGCGTCTTTTATCTTTTTGGCCAAGAATATGTCCTCAAATTGCTTGGTGGACAATCTGCGATATGATGCAAGTTAGTTTACTATTGAAGTGACTTCCAAAAAAGAATAATATACACAAACACTCACAATATATAATATAAACAAAGAATAGGCAAGAAATTTTAAATTCACTATTATATCACTATAAGCATCGCGTAGCAAATCAGCAAATAGATCGACCAATATGATATGAACTTCTAGCTTAATTGTAGTTGAATTATCAACGCGTCATTCGTTTCTTATGAAATTCAAGAAATTACGAAACATTTCGCGGCTGGACGACGACATCAGGGAACCTTTTCTAGTCGACGTTATGTAAGTTTACTGTGTGATCACGAAGTCGCTTTGCTGTATATAATAATCAGATATATTTTAGCCCGTACGCCACATAGCGAGTATAGTTACAAATATTATGATAATGTTTTGTAATTTTAAAATTCAGAGAAGTTTCTACTAAAGCGATCCCAATTTTCGACAATATGTAATAATGTATATTTTATTAAACAATGTTTTTGTTTAAATACTTTATTTGTTGTTCTATTGCTATTATATAGTATACATATATAACATTAGTGGCAACCTGCGGTTTAATACGCGTAGAATAAGGACAGAGGTATCGCAATATGGTAGTCCACATACCGATACCTCTCTGATCTGAAAATCCACAGTCATTTTTGGTAATGTTTAGTTCTCTTCGTGCGGTTCTAGTGTAAAGTTTTATAGCTTAGAATCTTTCGCAATAAATATTTATTCCCCCATCGTTCCCAGGCCAAAAGATTTTCTGACATTTTTCTCAGCCAGCTTAAATGACACAGCGGGAAGGCAGCGGATGGCAGATCCTGTCACACTGCCACAACGCTTCAAAATACTTTGAGTTATTTAGATAATTATAAACAAGAATAAAAAATGTAAAATTCTAGGAATATATTTATTTTCTTTCATTTAAGGCGGCAACTGCTTGACGAAATAACATTTTCTATACTTTGGTTAATCTTGCGAATACTGAAATAAAAATATGTATAAATTTAAAATTGGCGAATAAATTTTCTCTTACGTACAAGTAAAGCGATAAAGTTTCGGTTTATTATTTGTATAAGTAGCATATGCCGGTAAATAAAAATACTGTTTGATGAAAATAAAACTAAACCAATACCGTAAGAAACGATCCCGGAGGATTAGGTCTGGAACATTACCATAAATTTTAAAATACAATTTTATGGGAGATAGTCGGAGAGATGTCGCTGCTCGCGTCAGGTATTCAATTAAAAAAAAATATCAATAAACCTCCGGATCCGCAACGACTATCTGTAGACTATCTAATCTATCTTATCCGACAAATTATTTTCAGAATTCCATCATGAAGTTGTTGATCTTCGAAGACATTGTAATAAATCTAAAATCAAACTAAAACATAATTACCGTGCTAAATCTTGTCTAGTTTCCAAGTGGGAAATGTTTTATGCGTTATAAAATCAATTTTAGGCGGTATACAGTGTCTGAAAAATATTTAATTTATTAATAAAAATTAGTTGTGCAATCAAAAATTCATTAACAAAATTATTGACTATTTTTTGTTTTTTTATAATTTATTTGTTCATTGAAATATTTTAAGCAATAAAGTTAATTAAATCACAAGGACAGATGTTTCTTACTTCATATCGTACAGATGTTTTTCAATGTGAGAACCAGGGTATGGTTTCTTGCGTCCAAAGTTCCCAAAATTTCTTTTCCTGAGGATATAAAATTTGTGAGTGCGCATTTAATAAGCGCTCAACACATAGGGTTTTTAGTAAATTATATATATATATATATATATACATGTACTGTCTAATATGCAATTACATATTTATATATTTTTTATATAAATATTATATATTTTTTACATTCTTTCTGATGTTAATTTCAACCTAATGCTTGACATACGACCTTGTATACTGCAGTATACCAATGCTCTGTATTTTGCAGATGTTAATGCTCTATTTACAAATAACTCAATAATTTTATAGATCCACGTGAGCGAAACCGCGGGTAAAACCAAGTTCATTCATAAAAACGGTGACACTATCATGTCCGCTGAAGCGTATTACACAAGTAAGCCGCTGGTTCTCGGCCTGGATTCACTGTGATCAATTTATATATTGTGACCGTCACTAGATGGAGCTGTGTGGTGACCGCACTACACGTAAGAGAATCTGCCACCCATCTCATCCTATGGGTGTTGTAAAAATCGACAGAGGGAAAATAAAAAAAACAGGGGAAGGGCAGCAACATATTCCTAGAACATCTAAATAAATAAACTGCGGTTGCCAACCCGCATGCCAAGCGTGGCGACTATAGCGAATTCACCCCAAAATAAGAGCTACAAACTATTGGGGCAATCTGTGGGAGGCGTATCCATAAGTGGACTAGTGATAGGCTGAAATGATGATGATGATGATCGAAGTCGATGGAAGCAAATAGTTCAGGGCCGTGTTTTGTGGCATTCTATGGGGACGACTTATGTTCAGCAGAGGGTTTGTGATAGACTGAAACGATGATGATGATGACTCTGCCATTTATGCAGACGTCACACAATCGTATTGTATATATCTTGCTATCGGTTTGCGGAAAGTAAACATGTGTGGCTCTCTGTTACCGCGAATATTTCAACAATCTCACGCGTAGCTTATAAAATCTGTTAAAACCCCAATATGGCCAGTGGCCAGGTCAAAGTTGGATAGTATGAGATCCCTATGAAACTTTTAAATCCTAGCGTCTTTGACACAACAAATACTTACTTTTTGGGGTAGTGCATGATGACACCCTTCGGTGTTATTTTTTGCTTACATGGTCTAACATTTCCACAAACACAACCTTTCATTTGCTTACGCGATGTTGCGGAAAAGGTCTGTATGGGTGGCATTCTGTAAATAACAATATTTTAATAATAAAAATAATAAAATATCATAATAAAACGCCAGCCTCCGAAATTTACAATAAAATTTGCTAAAAGTCATCAGACAGTATTTAAGCACATCGTAGACGTGGTATCATAGACCTGCTACGAGTACGATGTTTTGTGATGACAGTTTTGGTTATTATCTCCCCCCCCGCACATTTTATCTAATGTAAACAGGAATATTTTTGATATATATATATTGTAAAACAGATATTTATAGGACAATTTAAGTATTTTGGTAATGCAATAATAATTTTAATGAAGAAAGGTTCTGTAGTGGCAACTAGGTATCGGCAAATGCAGTGTACGGCGACCCCCTCTCTAGATGGATCGACGATTTTGCAAGAAGTAGATGGACGCAGATGCCACAGAACCGTATTTAATAGAAATCTTTGGTAGAGCCCTACGTTTAAAAGTGAACTTATGATAGGGTGAATAGTGATAATGTATAATTTTTGAATACGTTAGGGACGTTAATTAATTTTAGTGATTAATTAACGTTAGTTTCACTTCAGCTGAAAGACAGATTCAGTTTCAGGACCGTTTAGGGTATCCATTATATGGAAATAAAAAAACACGAATAATAAATAAGTATGTGCGACACATACGTATTGCCGCTACAGCCGCAGGCGCAAATACTAACAGCAACGTGTGTTCAAAGCACTATGTAAACCTTTATACTCTACCTTATACTATACCGCGACCGCGTGGCCTAGTGGTCAGAGTTCCTGACTTCTACGCCGCGGGTCCTGGGTTCGGATCCCAGCCGGAACCAACATTTGTGCTAAAACACAAGTTATTGGTTTTCGGGTCTGGTTGTGTTGTGATTGTCCCCGTGTTTCTGACATTGCATCCTAGCCTACCTCCGATCTTATCGCATCAACGTTACATCGGGCGCGGGTAGGTTGGGACGAGTGAGTGCCTCTGTGTTTGCGCGTACACTCGTGGCACAATAATATCTCCTACGCAGTTGATGGCTCTCGACAGTATTCGGAGGTTGTCGCCATGGTCGAAATAGGCTAGGAGAACATCATGTACTATACCTTATACTCACTACCATTATTAAGAAATAAAAAAGCAGTATAATAGCGTTGTGGATTCTTCCCGTCTTCGTAAAATAAAAGGCCTGTAGCCAGCAGTTACTACGGCTATAACAATATAATTAATTTACAAGAATCGTACGCTTCGTAACGTATTTTGAGTCTTATTATATTCTTATTAAAGTTATAATAACAACGGTAATTTGAATCCAAATAATGATACATTAACGATTGCAATTTTTGGTGTCTACTGATTGAAATCTATTCCTCCTTCCTCCTCCTCTCCTCTTCTGTTAAAAAAATATTTTAACACTTACCTTCTTTTCCAAAACGCATTCCATTTCGGTTTATCACTGTTTAGTACGAAACGTAAACTTGATAAACTGTAAGGAATAAGGATAAATTTTAGAAGAATAACTTCATCAATATATCGGCCATGCCTGACAAAATATGAATCTATTTTTTTTTTACGAAAATAGGTAATGAGTCAAACAAATCGCTCACTTGATGGTAAGTGCAACGTTTGCCCATAACAGATGCTGTGTCACATAGAACACTTCTGTGTGGCACAACCCTGAGACATCGCTTCTTAAGCCTCATATGCCATGTAATCACATTAGTTATCAGTGCCCTTCAGACCGAAACACAGTAATGTTTTCACACTACTGCTCGACGGCAGAATAACGATACTGCGGTGTATCCACATAGACCGATTCCTGTATAGGAATCCTACCAGTAAATGTATAACCAAGATGGATAGGTGAATGCAATTCGCTACCCAAGGTTGAAAATAACAAGTCAAGGCAAAAGCAAGTCCTTCCATTTGAGAGAGTTTCTGTTGATACACTGCCTACAAAAATATTTGAGTTGCTTATTCTGGCATCGGCTTGCGGCTTTACCTCATTCCACTTGTACAACACCTATAATATTTAAGAGTAATATATCTTACACCACCACATCCAACATATTTCCAACGCTTATAAAATGATTAATTTAATGATTTATGGAGTTTATAAACTGTGACTCATGAATATTTACAAGGGTGAGTAGTTACAATAAATATCCCAAAACTTTGTAACCTACCTAATCAGGTTACGTATATGTAATGTTTTGGAGCCAATTTCAATATTATTACGTTTTACCTTGTATTACTGGTAGCCTCGTCGATTTTTCGGTTTGAAAACAGTGGTTTACTGTTTACGAGACCCATTTGTGTGAAAAAAAATAACAAAAGCTTTTATATTACGGCCCCACATTGAATCGAATGTCGAGGAAAGCAAAAAGTGATTTTTTTAAGTCAATTATAAGGCATATTTAACGTAACAGAATGTTATCTACTTTAAATTCATTTCAGTAACATTTTTATGACAAGTAAACAGACCGCATTTGTCAGTCATTGTCAAGAAGAATGGTAAAATTCTTTGCGACATTTATGTCATATGTCAGTACATTTTAGTTTTAATATGTAATAAAAAGTATGATACATACATACATAAGATCGCGACTGTATCCCATAAGGGGTAGTCAGAGACTGGGCACTCACTGCAAAAACAGATGACTGCCAAAATCCACGTTTCACCAAAACAATATAATGCACTTGGTGTGATAGGTGGTGAGCCCATCGCCACCATGCGCTGTTGGGTGCTCAGTGCAGTTTAATTTAACTCGCCTTTTACGAGATCCATTGGATGAAATGGAGAGCCGCCACACGGCTCAAAAAAAAGTATGATAAACAAACTTAAAACGTATTATCAACTATGTAAACTCAATTATTAGACTTTTCTCTATTTGGTTGTAAATAGACTGTGCCGTTTAATTTACATACGTTTATTTTGTTTCGGAAAAAAAATGGATACAAAGGGGGCGGGACAAGCAAATCATTTACTTGAAGGTAAGTGCATCGTATGTGTATAAAAAATTCTGTGCCAACCAGATAATTAAAAAAAAATGTGTTCGTTACCCTGTAACATAAGTTCTTAAGTGTCATATGCCAAGCGCACTATCTATTAGTACCCTTCAGATTAAAACTCAATAATGTTTTCACACTACTGCGTGTAGCCAAAATAACTGGCACAGCGGTGACACCTACCTCGATGGAATCCTACGACCAGTTAACAATTGATAGCAGAGTTCAATAAATAACAAGCATAACTTAGAAAGTATTTCTACAATGCGCTATTTTACTATAAATAATGTTTATTATTTTCTTGCTTATTTTTCTCAAAAGAGGGATAGCCGTTTTATTGACGGTGCCAAAAAGATGTAAATAAATTATATAAACAAATATTATCAACACAATTTTATTATTGTATATATTATAAATTACAAACAAATATTTAAGCAAATATTAACCGCTGGCTTCTATATTACAGAAATAAGTGAAAAGAAAATATTCTTTTTTTTCACTTATTTCTGCGAAAAACCGAATCCAATTATTATCATTCCGTCATAACCCTATCAATTCCGGGATGCTTTATTCCTTTTTTCCCATAAAAAAGAGTTATTTCCTCACATCTTTGTCTTCTTTATAATGTTATATTTTATATTATGCTTTTTCTTACAATGTCTTACTATAATTTTTTTTAAGTTCAAATTTTTTGTGACTGCGGAATTTTATCATAACATTTTATAGATGTAATAATTTAATCAGCGCGGACGCTCTTCCTGGTTAATTGAGCGAAGGCCTGTGCTCAGCAGTGGGAAATTATTTATGGGCTGTTACTTTACTTTTTATTAATAACATTTTTTTTAACTGTCACTTTTATTTAAATGAAACTAAGTTTACGGATTTTATCGCGTTTAATTTATTACTATTTATAACCCGACGTTTCGAGTGCTTTACAGCACCCATGGTCACGGGAGGACTGAGGTGTCACATGACACCCGTGACACCCGTGACCATGGGTGCTGTAAAGCACTCGAAACGTCGGGTTATAAATAGTAATAAATTAAACGCGATAAAATCCGTAAACTTAGTTTCATTTAAATGTGTAGTGTTCGCGTAAATATAAGAAATCATTATGTCACTTTTATGTTATTTGTGAAATAAGCAATAGAAATGTTAAAAGTTGTTATTTTGTAGAATATTACGTGCATAATAAGTAATAAAAATATGAAAAAATTAGGCGGTTGGCAAATAAATTTCAGCAAAACTCTCATATATGTAACTTATAAAAACGAATCCCTATTTCATCTAAACAAGCATGTTTATCGTTTCGATTTGTTCGTTCGTTGAACGCCGGAGCAAAATAGGCCGTCCTAAGCAAACAAGCCTAACATATAGAACATGCAAATAGTCTGCATGAAGCGCACGGGGTGGCTGTATCTTACATTTACATTGTCAAGAATCACTAATTCCGGGTTAATACCGTATAAAACATGGCTTTGTATATTTAAACTAAAATTAATTAACTGAAATGTACTAAAATTGAATACCAAAAGGATGCATATGTATGTAAGTGGAGTTTTAAAGAGTTATTTTTATTTTTATTTGAATGTATATTTAAAAATAATTGCCCACTCTTCGGATCGAATTAACTGATTAAAATACGTTTTGTTCGAAAACTATTTTATCAAGCTTGAGCTAGTATTTCTGAAACAATAAATGTAAAAAATATGATAGCTTTAGATTTTGATTACTCTATACCTTGTGCGTCAATGATCTATAAAATAACTGTTTATTTTGTAACGCTTTACATACTAATTAAATTCTGAACATATATTATTTCTGTGTGTATATTGAGCCTTATATCAAAAAGTCCGTAATCGTATTTTTTTTTATTGAATAAAGTGATGAAACGAGCAAAACGTTCACCTGATGGTAAGTGCAACGTCTGCCCATAACAAATGCTGTATCACCCAGAAAATTTCTATGTGACACCACAATGTGCCCATCACCCTGAGACATAAGTTCTTAAGTCTCATATGCCCAGTAATTACGCTACATTATATTATCGAAGCAAAGAACAAAATTTATTTGAACTTAAAAATGTTATAATAATTATATATTATAATAATAATATATAATATATAAAAATATTATAATATTATAATTATGTATTGCAAAAAGATCACATGCATTTCAAATTTGTTTGAATTAGGCATGAAATGATATGACAAAATCTGTAAATATAGAGGTGAGCCTATAAATACTATTTTTTCATTTCATAATTTAAAGTAGAAGTGGATGATATATAAATAGATCGTACATACTCAATATATCGCGTTGGTGGCCCTGCGATGCCATCTACGAGGATGATTGATATCCCGTATAAATTTTACCTTCGTCCGTGGTTTAAGTGACGATCTTCTTTTCGTAAAATTTGTATTTTAGATAATTTTCTCATATTTAATATTATATAAAAAAAAATATTCACAGTCAATGATGTAGTGAATATTGTAAAAATTCTATCTTAAACTTATTTAAACGACAATAAGGCATTTTGCCCCAAGACAGGCATTTGCCTAGTATAAGGAGCGGCGTTTTATCTTTGTAAAGAATGTATGTAAAGATTTTTTTTTATTGGTTTAAGTGACGAGACTGCCATAACATCCCGCTGATGGTAAGTGCAACGGCTGCCGACAACAGATGCTGTGTCACCCAGAATGTTTCTGTGTCACCACACTGCGCTCGTCATCCTTAGATATCAGTTCTTAAGTCTCATTTGCCCAGTGATTACATAAGCTCTTAGTGTCCTTCAGACCGAAACATTAATGTTTGCTGTTAATATAAAGGATAGAGTCTGAGTAGTAAGTCTTTCGAAGAGTCAATAACACATGATAATTACTTTTGAGCTGAAACACATGTCTTGGCTTCAGTGATGTATATTACCTGGTGGTAGCATTGTAGTGGTGAAGGGTATCTGGTGGCGATTCCCGGTGGCGGTATTAGTTTTCTTGTGCACGTTGTTGAGGGCGGGCGGGCGATGCTCTTCAAAACTAGGTAATACACACCATTTTGCATTATGAATGCGGATCTTAGCAAATTAACTTTCTCTGCTTTCCTTCGTTTAAAATGGACTTTAGAAAAGTAACGCCTGATTCTATTAAATGATGATGGAATCATTAGGTTTATAGAGATTATAAAGGTTCCTTCTTCGTTATTAGATTATATCAGTATTATTATATAATTACTATAAGATTTTTTTTTATTGGATCAACTAACGAAACTCGCAAAACGTTCACCTGATGGTAAGTGCAACGTCCCCCTCCCCGTCCCGTCACCCTGAGACATCAGTTCTTAAGTCTCATATGCCCAGTGATTATACTATCTCTCAGTGCCCTTTAAACCGAAAGACAGTAATTTTTGCACGCTACTATTTCACGGCAGAATAACTGACTTGGGGTTGGTACCTATCTACACGAATTCCTGTACTTTAATAAAGAAGGTATTGATAAAAATATAGTATGTTATCCAAACTTACCTCTATATTTTAGAATTACCTTCCATATTGTTTTAATATGATAACGAACGCGTGACCTAATTGTCAGAGTACCTGATTACTGTGCCATGTCACATGAACTCGAATCCCAATCGGAGTCAACGTTTTTGCAAAAACACAGATTGTTGGGAAACCAACAACACCGCAGTCTTATCATTCTATTTTATTATCATAACTGTAAAATTTATTGTTATAGATAACTCGGCATTATCGTCATCATGATCACTTCAGCTCAAGCACAAGTCCAGTGATGATCATAAGCCATAAAACACGGTCGTGAGCCATTTGCCATACAGGTGGGGGGTTGCCCTACATTGCGTTTGCCAGTGTTATGTGCCATAGGCCGGCCCATTGTCATATCGGCTTGCTAATCTATAAGCTAATCGCCATTGTTTTTAAAAGTATCTCAGTTTTTATTTTGGATGCTAACAAGGTAATCTCCTCGAGTTTGCAAAGCTCCCATGCATATAGTTTATAAAATACCTTTATAGTTTTGGTTTTTAATCTTTGTATGATGACAATAATTTGAATATGTCTTGATAATATTAATAATCCAATTTTTAAGAAACCAATCCATCACTTGACTAATAAAATTAATCACTGGCCATTCAAGTTAAGAGTGGAGGCGGAACGAATACGAACTTATAAAAATCGTTAAAATTTATTTCAAGTTTGAAATAATGATAAACTGATTGTTTGCTATATTAAAATATTTTTTATAATTTTTTCTTTTAAAAAAAACGAAGCCCCAAAGTAGGATTTCTCCTGTGGCGTGGGTGCGTTTTACAGGCATAAATTCCACATGCACAAACACCCAGACCCGGAACAACTATATGTAGGCCATACAAATATTTGTCCCGTACGGGAATCGAACCGGCGACCCGCGTCGCAGAAGCCAAGGGCTTAGCCATTGCGCCAACCGAGTCGACTAATTATATTTAATTGGAAGTCAGTAAGTTGCATATGCGTGTTTACATGGATTCATAACCTATCCGAACCTACATCTGACTGAATGTTTACGCATACATTCGCCACGGTAGGGTATAGAGAACAATGTGAGTGTATGATCGACTTACGGCACTTTAATATTTACTGCATGGTTCACACTTATTTACAAAAAGTCAGTATCCACGGCAAAACTGTCTGTATCCACTGCTGCGATGGTCTGCTCGATCTCGCTCTTAGAGAATACCAACTAATGAAATGGCAGCAGAGACTATTATACGTTTTTTAATGTGAGTGATGAGAACCTAGACCGAGAGAAGACTTAGTTCGTTGAAGCGAGATATTCCATATAGACCCACATTTTGATTGTAGATTTCTGTAGCAAGAGTGACCACCATGGACCAAGTTGTAAGACTTCTACGCCGTAGTCCACCTAGCTGGGTACGATACAGGATTTGAAGGGTATCTACTGTAGCAAATTACCTTGTTTCTGATGTCGTGATTAGTAGACATACGATACTTAATAACTGACGTCTCCAAGTTGCGAGGACAGTGACATCAGTTCTGGATGACGCTTAAAATATTATGAGCAGCCGTGGCACTTACATTAAATACTTAATTAGCTTGACTTTTTACTTACTAGCATTAGAAAAATCATCAACCAGACATACACACACAGTGCCTGATTATTACTCATTTTAAAAAAATTATTACGATAACAAAACCGCGTGTAATAGGTAATATGTTTGTCTTTAAAACGCAGTTACGATAGGCAGGGCATTGTAGTAATGGTTTTTTTTAATTTGTAGTCAAACGTATTTGCAGAACTCTGTTTTGTTTAATATCTTCCGGGCAAAAATACAGCGAAGTTTTCAGTTACTACTAGTACTGTATATTGTAGACAAACATATTACCTATTGTCAGGTGTCTTGCACAGAATGTCACTCCAACTAACTAGATAGTGCCCTGTACTCTGTTTACCTGAGTTCTGATCCTGCAAAGAACTGCAAATTCCTAAGGTTGTCACTTCTGCGAACAATATGACGTGCCCATTCCTTTGGCAAACTACGAAGGCCCTTCTCTCACAATTGATTACTTCTCCTCTTTGGACAAAGTCCTTAAAAATCTTACACCTATTTATTGCAATTCTTTAATTATGGGTGACTTGAACAATTGTTTGTTGAAAAATAATTCCAGATCCACCCAACTTAAATCCATTATTGAGGCAGCAAATTTAAACCTTCTCCCCTTATCTGCTACACATTGCTTTCCTAATTGTGCGCCTTTCCTTCTTGATGTAATGTTTGTTTCTTTGTTGATCATGTTCAAAAACATGGTCAATGTGCCGCTGATCCAATTTTCCCTAATTCTCGAACGCCTCGTTCACAAGCAATTAAGTTCCTACCTTGTCGAACACAATCCAATCCATTGTAATCCGACTTTTGTCGTGACAAATGACCGACAACATTCGTTATGGCGTGGAAAACCAAAAATTTACTGTGCTGATTTAGCTTGACTTCAGCGATGCATTCAATACTGTGGGTTATGACTTTTTTTGGGTATTTCGCGTTCACTCAACATATTTTCGATTGTGGTTGATTGGTTTCGTAGTTACTTATTTGGTCGCCAACATTGTATTCATGTATTGGATTTTTTCTCTTCCTGGACTATTACTATTGCTGGCATTCCACAAGGTGGCGTGTTGTTTCCTCTATTGTTTGCAAGTTTTATTAATACGATAAGTCATCACCTGCCATCTTCTTACCACTGGTACGCTGACGATCTCCAGATTTATATCCTATTTTCTTTAGAAAATCTGTCTATAGCAATTAAAAGCACTAACGCTGATTTGACTTGTATTTCTAATTCGAGTAAAGCATATGGATTAACTATTAATCCGACGAAAGCTCCATGCCAGTCATCTGCATCGGCCTTAGCGCCGAGCAGGTACGGGTCTCGAGGATGAAACCTCTTTACCCGGGAAAATCTTCACGGGGGGGGGGGGGCACTGCTCCCCCCGGGCTTGGGTACCGCTTTTGCGGATTTTTTAGGAAGGGTGGGTGTTGCAGTGAAGATTAATATAATAAATAATAAGTACTATAAATAAACATAATGGTTGCTGCAACACCCACGGACATAAGAAAGGATAACGACGACGACAATAGCTCGACGGCCATAGAGCAAGACGCCCGCCCGAGCGGGCGCGACGCCCCGCCGAATACGACGAGTGAGACGCACGCATGAGCGAGCGAGAGCAACGATGACCGGAGTTTGCCGTTTATGAGTAAGATAGCTGCGTTGATCTGCTAATATAACAGACCAACGCAGCTTAATCACATATTGGCTGTCGCTTTGTACTGAAAATACTTAAATAATAGATAAAGATAAATTAGATTGGAAGTAAGTATATATAAGATAGGATAGCACGAAATAAGAGTATACAGTTTTTCAGTACAGGTTTGATGTAATGGCGGCCTTGCTGAAACAACAAGGCCAAAAAAGGGGAAATTACGATTTATTGTAGGCAGACACTACAAAAAACAAAAACAAGACTGGAATGCCCTGCTGAAACAAAAATTACAGCAATGCTAAAAGTAAATTGTACACGAAAGCTCAAGCTATTATATTTCGGAGTTCTAGATTAGCTACTAAAATTGACTGGTCAGGTCTACCACCTATTATTCTCAACGATTCTCATATCCCGTACAGTAATAAGGTGAAGAATCTGGGACTATATTTTCACGCCTGTCTGACATGGTCTCCGCAGATAAATGAGACTAGTAGGTAATGTTTAAAAAAGTGGGAAAATGTTTTCTGCTCAAGGCTCTCTACGACGAGTACGTAATTTACTTCCCACTGCTACTAAAGTTGCGCTCGTTGATTCATTACTTCTACTCTTTCTTGACTATGCTGATATTTGCTATCTTGTCATTACCAAAGTGCAGCTCAATAAACTTGAGGCGAATTCAAGATTTGTGTCTACGATTCATATTTGGACTTCGCAAATACGAGTATAATCATATTTCCGATTTTCGTAAACGAATTCCGATACGATTTCCGTCCGTCCGTTGAGTGGCTCTCGTCGTCGCAGAAATACTTACATTCTTTTAGCTTTGTATTGCGTGCTGTTCAATCCCTGCACACCTAAATACTTAATATTTTTTTTACCGCTTTTAGTATATTTCCCTCTCCTTTGGGCGGTTCCTTTGTTCTTCTGACAATTTCTCCCTCCAAACTCCTACACATTCCTCGTCTTTTTTCAAGAAATCTTTTACCGTTTCAGATGTGCGCTTGTGGAATTCTTTACCCCAACACATTGTGTCCTTTCATTCCTTTAAAAACTTTCCTATTTTTTTTTCTTAACCTTAGTCTATTGCTTTTATCTACGAATGCCTTTATCCTGTGCTTTTAATTAATTTATGTACCCCCCCCGATCCCATCTTTATGTATTAATTACAACAATTCCAATACAATGGTTGTCCGGAAAAGATCGCTTTCAGACCGATAAGACCGCCTATTATACGTATTTTTACACTTTTTTGTTTATTCTTTTGCTTATTTATGTATTTGGTGTACAATAAAGAATATATCGATTGATTGATTGAAAGCAATGTCGGCGACTTTCGCCCTCCGGCGGATTTATTCATTATTGTCTGCTACAAAATACAATTATGACAAAAAAAATGTTAAAGTTCTTGGTACTTACTTATTTTCGGTGATGTAATCGCTGTTAGCCTTTTGGCTTTTACAGCTTCATCGGATGCTGTGCTCGCGGGCCCGGGGCCCGCGTGCCAGGTTTGGTTTGACCCAAAACATAGATACATAAATATAAACTCCTACTAAACTTCTAATTTCGGACCGTTGCGTTCGCTAGCGTGCTTGCGCTACAGTGAATATCTCCATAATTTTATTTATAAAGTCATCTAATGACCGTCCGAGGGAGACTGCGGGCCTCCGTTCGGACTGTCGACTTGTGTGTCGGAAACTCTGGGCGGTGAGAACCGCCCTGGAATACGGGTGTATCTGGTGTACGCGGTGTTAGTATCGATAGCTGCGCGCCGCTCTCTACGGCGGTCGCGCGACGTTGTGCGTGTGATGTTAAAACTATTAACTGTGTGTACAGTGTTGTTCGGATCGTGACTGACCGTATCGTGGTCAGGGAGTGCTGAGACGTCCGTGTCGTCTAGCACATTTCGCGGTCGACGTTTGCGTTCGGTCGCGTTTTTGTCGGATCGATAATTCGCTGCTTTAACCACCAGCGGGTTTGGATGAACCGCGGCTTTTTCGAAAAACCGCCGTGATACTTCTCTGAAGTGTTCAGAGAGTACGGGCATTTCACAGTCGCTGTGAAGGTCGACATTGCGTTGGTACCAGCCGGCTCCGGTGGCACTTCGCAAGAATCTGTTTTGCACCGCCTGCAATTTCTTTATATGATTGCCCGTCGCGTGTGCGAACGCGACGCATGCATAGGACATTACGGGTCTAATGCATGTCTTGTAGAGGCGAAGTTTGTGTCTTAAGCACATTTTGCTTGAAGAGCAAGTTAACGGGTAAAGACGGCTTGCGATAAAAGCCGCCCTGTTACGCACGTTCTTAATGTGAGCAGCGAACGACATCGCTGCGTCTAACGTGACCCCGAGGTATTTGACGCTCTTTTCCCAGGGAATAGGGCGTCCGAACAGGGTGATCGAGCCTAGCTGATTGTTGCCGATTGTGTGGTAACGTCTAGCTGGCTTGGGCGTGCCCCTCGAGAAGTATATTGCTACACTTTTCTCGGGGTTAACCTCTATTCTCCATTTCCGGAACCATTCGCCTAGGCGATCGGCTGCGGCTTGGAGCTGAATCGTTATGCGGCCCTTGTGCTTATCGGAATAATACAGGGCCGTGTCATCTGCGAAAAGCGCAAGATTGACTTTAGGGTCTTTAGGTATATCGCTAGTGTATAGCGAAAAAAGGAGTGGAGAGAGGCAGGAGCCCTGAGGGACACCCGCACGGAGAGGGCGGCTTGAGGAGCGCGTTCCCTCTACCCGGAAGCGAAATAGGCGATTGGACAAGAAGGCTCGTATGATGTTCACGAGTCTGTCCGGCACTTTTGTGTGATACAGCTTGTAATACAAGCCGTCGTGCCAGACTTTGTCGAATGCCTTTGCGACATCGAAAAATAAGGCCCCTGTGCCTACTGGCTTAGGGCGGTCGTGAAAGTTTTCTAATATGTGCTCCGTTAGGCGGTGCACTTGATGGGTACACGAGTGTTCGGGGCGAAAGCCGAACTGCTCGTCTGGAAGGATGTTATTATTAAGGACGTAGTCTTTTAATCGACTAAGGATTATTCGCTCATAAATCTTGGCCATCGAGTTGAGGAGACTTATTGGGCGATAATTGGACGGGATGTTCTTCGGCTTGTGAGGCTTCGGAATACCTATAACGTCCGCTTCCTTCCAGTCGTCCGGGAAGGAGCAGCTGGAGAGGAGCGCGTTGAAAATACTGACTAACAGACACAATAGCGGTGTAGTTAGACATTTGATCACCCTGTTGTTTATGCCATCGAGGCCGGGCGCGGATCGGTTTTTAAGATTTTTAACAATCTTCGTGACTTCGTCGAGAGTCACTGGAGTCAGTGGTTCGCCCACTGGTGGTATGGCAGCCCTGCGTTCGAGTTCCGCGGCCACCTGCTGCAGGTGGTCGGGATCCGCAGGCGCGAGAGACGGAGTGCATTGGCTCTCTAGACTGTCTGCAAGGCATTCGGCTTTTTCGCTGTCGTCGAAGGCGAGCGAGTTGTCGATCGATCTAATAAGTGGCGGCATGGGTGAGACCGGCTCTGCTTTGAGAGACCGTGCCAACTGCCAGTAGGCAGTGTGCGACGGCTCGATTTCTCCAAGCATAGTGTCCCAGCTATCTTTAGTGTACTCAGATAAGCGCTCTTTAACATCCCTTTGTAGGAGGCGCAGTCTGAGTCTATTCGCGTCTGTTCTATATCTGTCGTGCGCTTTGGCCGCACGGTTCTTTTCTCTAATCAGGCGTCGGAGGTCCGCCGGTAGATTGCAGCGTCGATCGCTCGACACCGTAACCGTCCGGGAGGATTCTCCGACGACTGTTTTGAGATGACTTGAGAATGATTTTATCGCTCGACAGGCTACCTCTGGCGAGTCGATAATATCTGGTATTTCATCCAAGTGCTGGGAGCTCGTAGCTTCGAGTTTGACCCCGAGGGTACGCCAGTCCACAATGGTTTTGGTCTGTGTGACCTCACCATTTGGCCGGCCCAGCTTAAAAATGACCGGACGGTGGTCCGACTCAAGTTCGTGAAGCGTAACTATAGAGTCTATTTCTAAGTTCACGTCCTTAATAATGGCTACATCGAGAGTGTCTGGCCGCTGATTTAACTGCGTCGGAACTCTGGTTGGTGTTTCGGGAGCTATAACGTTTACGTTATGGCTCTCCGCTAATCTGTACAGTATATTACCGTTTGTGTTATTTGCGTTGGAATTCCAACTGCCGTGCTTGCTGTTCAAGTCTCCGGCGAGAATAACAGAACGGCCTAAATCTAGTAGGGATTTTAGGTCTGATTCTAATAATTGTTTGGATGGCGAGAGGTAGACTGATGCTAGTACAAGCGGCCTATGGCCGGTCATTGCTAACCTACACGCGGAAGTTTCTATATTAACTAAGTCGGGTGTATCGAGCGCGATACAGTGCAAGGACTTTTTATAGTAGATCAGAGTGCCGCCTTTCGCGGTCGCTCTGTCATTACGGATGCATTTGTAATTGGCAATCTTTGGATCGCGCATACTAGGTTTTAAGAAAGTCTCTTGCACTAGCATAACGTCGATGTCGTGGTCACGAAGGAAATTCGCGACTTCAACTAACTGCGTCTTAAGACCGTTTGCGTTAAAATACGAGACAGTCAGAGAGCGTGGTTTAATCCTACCTATATGGGACGCCATTGGTAACAATTAAAAATTTTATTTTTCGACGCGGCGCGTGATGTTTAGGCGCATTGATACGTCCAAATCGCGTCGATGACGTTCATGTGCTCTACGGTAGCCATGAGTCGGTCTTGAGGAGACTTTGCTTCGCGGATTTTGCGTGCTAAAGTCGAAAGTTCGGCAACATTTATGCTGCGCATGAAGCCGCAAATTAGCGAGAAATCTGCGGCGAAATTTGACGAGCCCTGTATTTTGGGCGTTGCGATTTGAGGCGCGGGCCGTGAGGCGGCTGCGCTCTTTTGCGTCATGGGCAACGGTTTTGTCCATGCGTTTGTCGCCGGCGCGGCGCTCTGGCTCTTGCTCTGCCCGGTAGTCCCGTCAGCGGGACCGGGTTTCGCTGCGGCCGGAGCGGGCGCGGGCGTTTGTTTAGGCGCGGGTTTAGTCGCGGGCTTAGGTGTTTGTATAGGAGCGGGTGTTTGGGGCTGTGTGGCCCCGGGGCCCTTCCTACGGCCGTTCTTCTTGGCTCCCCTGCGCTTTGTACTCCTCGGCGCTCTGTTACACCCGCGGTAATTCGCGGGGTGTCCCAGCTCACCGCAGAGTATGCAGCTAGGGGGCTCTTGCGCTTCTGGCGTGCGAGCGCAATCCTGGGTGCCGTGATCCCCGAGGCATTTTACGCAACGAGGGCGGGCGAAACAATTTCGGGCAGAGTGTCCGTACAGTTGGCATCTGTGGCACTGGCCAATGATGCCCCTGTTGCGGGGTGCCTCAATAGAAAGGCCTGAAAGGCCGCAAATTGATTTTACGTTGAAGACCTGCTTGCCTTCTGGAGTTAATTCCAGTATGGCTAGGATCAGGTCGTACGACTTCTTATTGTGTGGGTGATGCATCCGATGCACCTCCAACACAGGTATGTTCTGTGACTTTAGGTCACTGAGTATGTGGCTAGTCTCTAGTTCTTTAGGCAGGCCCCTGATGACTACGCGGAGCCTCCGTTCTTCCGCGAGCGAGTAAGTGTGGAAACTTATATTGTTTCCACGCAAATGGCTGGTGACGGCCCTGAAGTCGCTGACTGTGTTTAGGTATACGCGGATACCTTGCACTGCCGTCTGCGCCTTCGGGCACACAATTTTCTTGTTTGTCATCCACAATGACAAGTCGTTCCATTTCGCCTTATCCTGTAGGATTATCGGCGGAGGAGCTTTATTTGGTTGGGCTGCGGGATGCGCGGGCAGAGACTTTTCGATAGTCTTGCGTGTGTTTGACACGCCCTTCTTTGCCGGGTTCCGTGAAGCGGACGGCGATGTGGTATCCGAGTTAGGCTCGGAGTCCCCTTTCGCGGCGCGTTTTTTCGCTTTGCGCACGACGACGGTGAAGCCGTCGTCGTGAGCACTTCGGGATTCTTCGCAATCCATGTCGGATCCCTCGTCCGAAAGGGCCGCGGGCCCAACAATGGATTGCGATTCCCGGAAGGGAAGCGCAGGTGTGCTTGTTGTTTTATTGCACCCATTAGCGGCGGTTTTATTGCCTGCAGGTGCGTTCTTTACTGACGATGCCGACACGGTCGGCACGGTCTTTTTATGGTCGGTGATTACTCCTACCATTGTCTCGCACACAGGTGCGGATGCGTCATCGTGCGCAGGTGTTGGCACGACGGATTCTAAGGCCGGCGATGCCGGGCCTTCGGAGTCGAAAGCTGGTTCGTGACTCCTTGGCTGGATTATAGCGTTCGGACGGACCGCTGCTACGTCGTCAGACTCCAGTAGGTATGACCTAAACTGGGCCCAGATTTCCGGGTGCGCGAGGCGCAGGAATTCGTCAAGACGCGCTAATACGATGTCGCTCTTGGTCGCCATTTCACTCGGGTGATTTGGCGGTGTGTACACAAATGCAGAAAAATTCTCCCTACGTGAGCAGGGAGGTGTGTGCTATATTTGCTTCACCTAATGCCTTACGCCTTAGGTGCGCGAGGGTGTGTACCTGGCTGTTGCCTAGTGCAACAAGCGGACACAAAAATACAAAGCCGCCTCTGAGGCGAGATATGTGTATGCACTCTACTCACGGTTTTCACCAGCAAGCCGACGCAATACAGGAACGCTCTCACGTAACTTTCACGTTCGCACAACACCACGAAGCACAACACTTCCACTTCGAGGGACACGATCGATGAAGGCACGCACGAAGAAGAATAACCAGACACACCGCTACGGGAGCGGGTGTTGGCCACTATCCACAACTGTGACAACGGGCGTTTACAGACAACTGTCCATAACGAGTATGATTTTTGAGCTTGATTGCGCATGGAGCGCGGTCAAAAATAGGTCCGTTCTGCACCAGAGCGCGAGAACGAGTGAAGTTCTTGGTGTATGTGTGTTAGCGACGTAAGCAAATAGGCCACGCCCACTCCTCGCGAGAGTGACCCCGTTCAACAATGGTGCAAGAACTCGCGAGGGAGAGCAACAGCGGATCGGCACGGAGATCGCGATTCCATCAAATTTTAAAAGACGATTTACGTAAAACCCAATGAGTTTCCTAGCTTTGTATAAAGTTGATATGATAAATTTTGAAATAAAGTTTCGTAATTCATAATAATTATAGCTACTAGGATTGTATAAGTTAGGAAAATTAGGGATTTTATGTTTTGTTGAATAGTTCCTCGGCGAAGGAGAGGGACAGCGAGATGTGGGAGCAGGACAACGGTCGCCGCGGCTATAAAAATCGGCACTCTGGCGGCCAAACCATCGGCGGTTCATCAGTCTACAAGAAGCTCTCCAAGAAGCAACAACAGCAAGAAAAAAGTGAATAGTATTGTATAGTGAATAGTATTGTATAGTGAATAGTATTGTATAGTGAATAGTATTGTATAGTGAATACTAGCATTGTGAAACGTCGATCATTGTTTCTCGCCAGAATAAACGTCTTTGGAACGCGGTATCGGCCTTATAATTCCCGCCAGCGTCCTATGGGTACAATTATTTGAAGGGAATGTGGTGTTCCTAATAATAACAGCGTCTTACTTCTGTCTTACAAACAGAACGTCTATAGGGCACCTTCTACATTCCCAGGAGGACGGACGTTAGAGTCATACGTGGTGTGCGTTAGGTGCACCGCGTATCGAGTGTGATACGTCCACCGTCCGTCCCGCTTGTTGACGGGCTTATTAGCGTCGCGACGCCGATAGTGAAGATTATCTGCGCACGGTGAATATCATTGGGTTGGTAACAGAACGTCGTACCTTTCCGTAAGATTTCAGTCCGTGCGTAGAGTAAGATCCCGACTGAGGGAATTATTAGGTCAGGCGTCGTGTTGTAAAGCCGCGACATATTCTATAGGGGCGTAGTAGTGCGCGTCCATTTTAATGTGTTTTATAGAACAGGCATAGGCGTAGGCAGCTATTTAAAGTCAAGTCATTATTCATATAACTGAAGTACACAAGTCATTTGTATATAAGAATCCTTTACAATCTTCTTAGTTTGGTAATAAATATCTTTAATTTATCAATAAACCGTCTCCCTAATTAGTATTGTATCAACACTAATAATGTAAAACATCAATAATTAATTAAGATCCCTTACGTCCAGGCTTGGAAGAATGAAGAGCAAAGATACTCTAAAATATAATTCTTAAGTTCACACTCCAAAGTACAAGAACGTAGAGTATATAAAATAGGTTTATATATTGACAGCAACGCATGCTATCCGTGATCACAATGGTACACAATGTAATGCCGACAAAATGATCGAATATGTTTAGTGTCAACTGTTTAAGCAGGCTGCCACTTCAACTTACCGCCGCACCATTTATGTTCATTCTTCTTCCTCAGATGACACAATCAATTATTAAAGGTTGGCAGTTGCCTTCCGAAATCTTACTATGTCCAATACGAGCCTAAAAATTTATTCCGTAGAACAAATTTAATCTTAACCCCAGTCCATTCGCGGACGTTTTCAGCCAGGATGTTATGCTTATGTTCATAACAGATGGGAAATCTTTATTTTTTATCTTTTTTTTTTACAACTCAAGAGCTTTGACTAAGACTAATCCCACACAGAATTTATATCTTTATAGTTAATGGAAAGGTGTTAGTTTGCGGAAATCCATTATTTAGGGGGAAAGAAAGTTAATTTAAGCTTTCGCCGAGTGTCACCGGATGTCTGACGTAGATTCAGTAACACTTGATAATGCTTGGTTTTGAGCTGAAACACTTATCATGGTGTCGACCTCAGTGGTGTATATTGCCTAGTCGCAGTATTGTAGTGGTGGAGTGTATCTGGTGGTGGTTCCCGGTAGCGGTGTTAGTTCACTTGTGCACGATATTGTGTATTTTGCATGCGGATTTTAGTAAATTTACTTTCTTTTCCTGTAGAATTATCTTTTTTCTTCTTGTATCTTTTACGTGCTACTCGTTTCTTAAAGAAAATTTAGGGTGTTTTTTTGATAGTAATTGAGAGCACGTTATTACGTTGTTATTTTTAAGGTGTTTTCAAACCAGAAATAAGTATATTGCAAGTAATGTCATTTAAACACTATACATACATACACACATAGAGTCACACCTCCTTCCCATAGGGGTAGGCAGAGACTACATCTTTCCATTTGCTACGATCCTGACACACACCTCTTTCGCTTCTTCGACTTTCATAAGTGTTTTTATACATTCTCGTCGGTTGCGGATACTTTTGACGTGACCTTTCCTTAAAACGACTTCGATCTGATCGTTATACGTTTGCCTACATCGTTATATCGCCTGCCCATTCACACTCGCCTCATAAATCTCAATCAAGTCAAAAAAGTCAATCTTCTTTCATACTCTCTCTACGTGTCCAAACCATCTAAGCATCCCTTTCTCTATCTTTGTCACTACATCTTCTACCACATTGCAACGTTCCCTTTTCACGCTGTTCCTCACTTTGTCCATCAAAGTCACTCCAGCTATACTTCTCAAACTTTTCATTTCATCCAGATCTTTCACAAAATCTTCTCACAAAATTGGAGCGCCTTCTTAATAATTCTATAAAATTTATTTATGAACTACGTAAGTATAATCAAATATCCTCTTATCGTTCAAAGCTTAAATGGCTCTCCCTTCGTCAAAGGCGAAGCTCCAGAATTTTATTAGTACTTTACTCACTTTTACACGATCCTAATTCTCCGTCTTATCTTAAAGATAACTTCCAATTTCTTTATTCGACTCATGATCAAATTCCTCGCTCTTCAAATAGTCTAAAGATCAGTATTCCACAGCATCATACTGGATTTTTCAACTCTTCTTTCACAGTTCAGACTACACTCCTCTGGAATGCTCTTCCTGATGCTATCAGGAATGCACCCAACAAAAACGCCTCCAAAAAACTTCTTAGGGAACATTATTTGGAGGCAAACTGATGTTTTATTTTCACCTCTTATTTTGTTTATATACGTATTATTTGTGTAGCATATTTATTATTTGGATGTATGTATTTATCTATGTTAATTTTGTGTATATATATAAATATATTTGTTATTTATATTATTATATAATTATTATTTAATAGTATTTATATTTTTACACTTGACTCCACATTATATATTTGCACCTGCCATCACTTTTCTAGTCTCCCAGGGTTGACTTGCAGAGAATGCCTCTAGGCATTAAGTCCGCCTATTGTATTCCTTAGATTAAGGTGTTACAATTAAGATTAAATAAATAAATTTCATCAGCATTAATCTTATTTTCATGATTCTTCTGCCAGACCCAACATTCACTACCGGACATAAGTGTGGTGACCAGTATTCCTCTATGTACAGCCAATCGTGCCTTTTTGGATACTTTCTAACTACTCATAAAGTTATGCAGGGCCCCATTTATTTCCTGTCAACGCTCTTCGTTCAATATCACTGTCGTACTTTCCGTCTCCCGAAAATTTTGTACACAAATATACAAACTCTTTCACTTGTTACACTCTTTCTTCTTCAATAAGAACTCTGCGATCCGACATACTTTCTCGTCCTTCAAAAAACATTACCTTCGTCATATTTTTTTTTTATTTATTCTTTATCGTAACACCTTAATCTAAGGAATACAATGGGCAGACTTAATGCCAAGAGGCATTCTCTGCCAGTCAACCCTGGGAGACAAGAAAACTCATGGCAGGTGCAAATAAATAAAATTTGGAGTGTGGTGTGAAAATATAAATCTACATTAATTTTCATTCCTTTGCTTAGTAGAACATCATGCATAATATAAACCATCGCCTGCAACTCCTTCTCCGATAATGCTAATATAACCTGATCATCGGCGTATGCGATGCATTTGACGGTCAGATCATTCATTCTTAATCCAAACGCACTCTCCTTCAAATCTATTAAGCAATTGTCTATCAATGGTTTAAACAGCCACGGCGAAGCCACACATCCCTATCTAACACCTTTTTCGATGTTAAACCAGTCTGTGTAAGCCCCGTTTATCACACAAGCACTGGAATCTCTATAGATTGATTTCAGTGTTCGTATAAAGCTGCCGTTCACCCTATACATATGCAATGTCGACCACAATTCAGTCCTCACTAACCTATCATAGGCCTTTTCCAAGTCCACGAATACGCAATAGACCTTTTGACTTTGTGCCAAGAATTTTTCGGCTATACTTCGTAAGGAAAAGACCTGATCCATGAATCCCATTCCTCTCCTGAATCCCGCTTGTACATCCCATATCTTCTCTTCAGTTTCATTCATCAGTCTCTTAATCAAAACCTTTGCATACAGTTTGCCGACGATACTGAGCAAGCTAATGCTTCGGTAGTTTTTGCAGTCTTGCTGCAACCCTTTTTCTTTGTAAAGCGGTACGATAACGGCCTTACACCAGTCTACTAGTACGTTGCCGCTCCTCTAGAAAAAGATTAAAAAGGCGGTACAACTGACTAGCTACCGCGCCCTGTCCAGCTTTCAGCATCTCAATCGTAATTCTATCATAACCTGCAGCTTTGCCTAATTTCATACTATTCATCGCTTCCACAATCTCTTCCAAACTAATATCTCTTTCATCGCAACCTTCATTCATGTCCCTATATATGTTCTTTCTCAAATAAGCTTTCGAAATATTCCTTCCATGTCTTTAGAATGCTTTCCTCACCTCTGTATATAACCTGATCATCGGCGTATAGGAGGCATTTGACGGTCAAATCATTCATTCTTAATCCAAACACACTCTCTTTCAAATCTTTCAAGCAATTGTCTATAAGTAGGTTAAACAGCCACGGCGAAGCCACACATCCCTGTCTAACACCTTTTTCGATTATAAACCAGTCTGTGTAAGCCCCGTTTACCCTGACACAAGCACTGGAATCCTTATAGAGTGTTTTCAGTGCTTGTATCAAGCTGACGTTCACCCTATATAAACAATGTCGACCACAGCTTATTCCTTCAAAACAATAGTATTATCAATATATTGAAACAAATAATTAAAATAGAAATACCTCTCTTTTATATTATTTTTTTGTATTTTGCAATGTTTCAATACATCCAATATGGTGTAAAAAAGTAACAATCTTGAAACTTTAATTAATAATTTATTGTTTCTTATATGAGTGACCTTCGATTCGGAGTGCTAAAATAGTTAGCTGTGATTCTGAATGTTAATTCCACATTATTGACGATGAAGAAAACAAATGTATTAGTAGTAAAAATATATTTTAACAACACGCCAACTCTGCGAAGCAGCAATGGAAGTGTGTGGCAGACTCTTCCCGGCAAAGACGACAAGAGACTTGTATCCAACAATTGGACATTTATAGGCTCTATATTTTAACTAATATTTACCTTATATTTATTATACCTTTCAACCAATAATTTACATTGTAACTAATTATCGAACACAGAAACAGATCACCAATTGGGTTGAGGCGAAATTCTTTATAATATTAAATTAAACCGATTGCAGTATCGAAACAGATACATATTTAAATCCTGCCATTCACAACATTTGATATGAAATGCGGTTTGTTATTAAATGCTGAAATAACTCTTCAAAATATATCACCAGTCTAGTGATATATGGAGGTAATATGAAATTCTAAACGTTTAAACAAACACCTTTTTCACAAAATTTGGCACTTAGCCAAATAGCTGAAGTGAAATGTCGAATAATGTCAATGATTTTGTGCTTTGAAGAGAACTTAAATACTGAGTGACCGGTATGTTAATTGAATGATAGGATTTGCAAAATAAACTGTAGTAGTTGTAGAATGAACAGTGATACTTAAGTTGAATCCTTGCAGATTTTCCACAAACGAATCGTTTAACTTATTTGTTTCACCATTATTTAGAACAAACTTGGATTTTATTTATTTATACCAGTACTCTGTAGGTTGTATAATACTTTGTCTAAAAGTACTTATTAAAATTTAAGAATCACATGGCTTAAAAAAGCTCTTATTGTTTTCGGTTTTGAACCTTTAAATAATTTTAATAATTGTTCATTGTAAATTTAAAAATTTGTTTTTATAATTGTATAAATAATATTTTTGCTTAAAATTTTTAGGTGTGTAATTTTTAGCTTTATTGTTCGTTACTGAAGTAATCTTTGAAAAATTTAAATTGTATTGACGGATTATTGAATTAAGATCTGCTAGTTTAGTCTCCGGATGCCGTGTTCTTCTATTTGTATTTTCTTTTTCGGTACAATGCATGTGTCCAATGTTGGGGAAACGTCTTCTGCGCAGCAGTGTGACATTAATACATACATACGTACATCAGATCACGACTGTATCCCAAAAGGGATAGTCAGAGACTGGGCACTCACTGCAAAAACAGATGACTGCCACAATCCACGTTTCACCTAAACAATATAATGCACTTGGTGTGATAGGTGGTGAGCCCATCGCCACCACGCGCGGTTGGGTGCACAGTGCAGTTTAATTCCTTACTCGCCTTTTACGAGATCCATTGGATGAGATGGAGTGGTAGTATTCTTTTAACGAGCCGCCACCACACGTTTATACAGACTATAAATGTCCTACTGCTGCGCTCATTATGTGAGGGTGCTGGAACGGCGAAAATGTCTTTAAACTGCTCCAATGGGTGTGTAATTTACCATACATGCAATTAATTTGATTTATTTCAAAGGCGAGCACGTGATAATTTAGCACTTAATTTGCTATGAACAATTGTAGTGTAATCTACCTGGAATCCGGGTAGAAATACCAGGACACTTACCCAAATGATGCGCGTACAATACATTTTTAAAGCAAACGCCCTTACCATGGCTCTTTATTAACAATGTATTAAGCTTTAAATGGAGCCAATTAAGACAATAACTCTTTCATGTTGCCTAGGAATAATCGCTAAGAACATCCGAGAACGATCGTTTGTATTAAAATTTCTCTTAACCTCGTTTATCTTCTAAAACGTTTGCAATTGGATCAATTTATAGTTCAAGTTTAAGCTTTCTTATTGCTATGTTCCCGGTATTTACAAAATTAACAACCGGTATTACTAAATTTCAATTTCAGAGTTGACGTTTTCGTCATTTGATTTTCGTAGCAGTTAGTAACAATGTTAATTATTATTACGAGTAATATTATTATACACAATATTTTAAAAACTTGTATCAACGCGGACGAAGTCGCGGGCATCAGCTACTTATTAATAACTCAGCATCAATGCGGCATATCAAGATGAGACATGCACCAGATTTTAAGTTATATAGCAAATATACAGATAGACAGAAAAATAAAAACATAAAAAATTATAAAGATAATTGTTTTGGCTTTTATTACTCTTATAAAGACTAGTGGTAAAATATATTTATTTTCGAAAAACTTTAATTCTAACTAACAGCTCGGAACTCCCGCCATATGCAACTATGCAATAAATATAAAATTAAACGAATATTAATGTAACTTAAATGGATAATTAATGATTTTTATGGAAGGAAATGACGAGACGAACAAATCGTTCACCTGGTTAGATCACCCGACGGTAAGACTACAAGCAAAGTCTGCCCATAACAAATGCTGCGTCACCCAGAACATTTCTGTGCCACACCCTACTTCGCTCGCCACCTTGAGACATTAATTTTTGAGTTTGACCCAGGATTAAACTAGCTATCAGTGCCCTTCAGATCGGATTACAGTAATGTTTGCACGCTACTTTTTTATTGTATGAAGTGACAATACGGTTCAAACGTTCAACCTGATGATAAGTGTAATGTCTGCCCATAACAAATGCTGTGTCACCCAGAACATTTTTGTGTGCCACCACACCGCACTCGTCACTTTACCACCAGTAAAATAAATTCTAAGGTTATGTCGGTTTGGCATGCATAATACAATACTAATTAACCGATAACTATTACATTGAAAACGACTAAGGACATGCTGAGTAACCCAAGAATTATTATGTACCAAAAGGAAAAATAATAATTTATCAGATTGACTATGTGATATTGATAAATCGTCCTTTTCAAATAAGATGTTTGTTATATAAAATAGAACATATTTAGGCACTTGTTGCAGTTATTCAAGAGTAAGTAAGTTTAGTAAATTCATGTTTATTTATTTTTATTTTAATCAAATTTTTAACATATTTTTCACTTATAACATGTGTACTAAGTTAAACATCCTCTTTTTCTTTCTAGACTATAATTTAGTTTATAGAAAAACATATTCTATATGCGTATGCGAATTTAATTTAAGAGTTTGATCATTTTCTCTTGGATTTACTGGGACTACCCCTTATCACCGAACGCGTCCACGTGATAAGAAATTACTGCTGAAATTACGTAAAAATGTTCCGACGAATTGAGTACTTCCTCCTCCCAATACAATATCGATAATTAAAATCTTTAAATATTAGAAAGAACATTCTATCGCAGCCAACTAGTGATATATTGCGGTAATACGAAGTTCAAATAACACTAACCTTCGGACATATGAGTTCAATACTGGCATGCAGCCAAAAGCTGGCTAATGTAAAAATCGGAATAATAGATTCTGATGTTCTTGCACTGGACAAGTTCTCGGTTCACAAGTAATTGCAGTCATTTACTAACACTTGAATCAGTCCCAAGAAGTTTTTACTAAAACCGAAAAGCAATTTGCTAGGTTTTTTTTTGCTAGGCCAGATAGCTGACGGTTGAAATATCTAAGGTGCGAAGTGTCACGATGATTTTCTTCATCGGTAAATCGGCACTTAAAATTATAGAACAATTACAGAACGATGGCAACGGGGATCGAACTCAAGTTATTTTTGTTGTTAATTAGTTGTAGAATTTAAAGCGAGCGCACACTGCCCCTTACTTACAACGAATCAAACAAAGCTCTCAATAATAGCACACCTAAAATATCAGAACCAGTGATGCGCAGCGGCGACTAATTTGCGAAATGCGTAGCGATTGCGGCAAAACCTCCCAACTTGGCAAAGCCAATATCCAGTATTAATGTGGCTCGTTTATCATTACTTGAAAGATACGAGCAGTCGAATGTAATGTATTATGTCGAATGTTTAATTACATATGGAAGCGAGTATGTAGGTATATTTCTAAAATAATAAATCTTACTGTAGGTAAAAATAGATATCACATTCAACGTTTGTTGAACAAATTAATATCGCTAACAACAAAGCTAGTTGAAGACTGTATTGCTCATACGATAAGATAAAAGTAAGAACTCTAAAATAAGAAAAACCTACCATTTAGTGTTAGCGGTTGCACTCATATTGGCCACGCTAGATTTCGAACACAGCACCCGCAGCGTAGAAGTCTACTCTAGCAACTCTGAATAATAATGGGTTCGAGTTCTAGCCGATACCAACATCAGCGTGCAAGTCAAGCAATAGTGTGCAAACGTTATTGTGTTTCGGTCTAAAGGCACTGATAGCTGTTGTAATTACTGAACATATGAGACTTAAGAACTGATGTCTCAGGGTGATGCGCACAGTGAGGTGTCACACAGAAATGTTCTGGGTGACACAGCATTTGTTATGGGCAGACGTTGCACTTCACCATTAGGTGAACGTTTTGCTCGTTTCATCACTTTATACAATAAAAAAGGTGAACTATTTGCTAATACAGAACTCAATAGCTTGCCATTTTACTGATGAACCAGCCTTAATACAGTCAACGACATAAAAATTCTACCTAAGCTAACAAAAGCTTCGAGTATTCGGGTAAGTACCAACGGGGTTGTGGTTCTGTTAAACTAATTATAGCGAAGTTGTTGCAACAACTAGTTTAGTAAAAGTTGAAGTTTTAGCCTATAAATGTTACAGTCAAGTAATAGTCTATAAATGTACCACTGCTGGAGCACAGGCTACCTCTCATTTCTGGAAGGGTTTTGGAGCTAGGAAGCCAATGCGGGTTAATAATATATTTCTTCCTCAGAAATGCAGGTTTCTCACGATGTTTACCTTCACCGCTGAGGACGTGGTAAACAAGCACTTAATATTGCAGAACAATTTTAGAGGTACCTGCACCGGGGATCGAACCTAGGTCACTCGAGTATGCGCTATGAAATTTAAGGCGAGCGCTCAGCCCTGAGTTACCACGGTCTAGTTTAGTGTAGTGTAGTGTTGTATTTATAGCTCATTATTATAGCGCGAACTTTTGTTGTTCTAAACTATATGTTAGTTTTCCAAATGTTTCGATGTAAAATATTATGACGTAGAATTAAGTGTGAAATATATCGATGAAATGTTCGTGTATGCTCTATAAAGTTTCACGGCGAATTCATAAATTAATTTCTGTTGTCAAAGGACATTGCTTAACTCCCATACAATGTTCGCCCAAGAAGCAACGGTCATAAAACATTGATTGTTGGGTTCAAAATAACACCTATGTTTCCGTGAAAGCAGATTGATTAGCAGTCGTTTTACGACGGATGCTTCTCAGAATTTATTTATTACCAAAAATATTTCTGATTTTGAGGTTATTCTAAATAGTCTTACTGTTCGATTTAGGTTTACTTAAAAATTTCAGTCATTTTTGCAGTCGGTTGTAAAAAAAGCAAATTAGAAAAAAAAAACACTGAACACAAACACAAAGATCGCCACAATCTCATAACAACAAAATCAAACCCAAGCCGCCTAATGTGATTTTGTCTAATGTTTATCGATAGTCAATATTCTAAGATCATTGACATTCAAAATCTCTCACTGGCACGCTAAGATAAGCTATATTTGTTTATCGCTCGCACTATTGACACTGTCATTTTTACTATGGTTTTTAGCTTTGCCATTTTGAGTGTGACTTAGCGCTTAAAATCATTTATTTATCTGAAGGGTCCGTTGAATTCTAGTATTTGGAATAAAGTCCATTAAATAAGCAAGAATTATGGTATATGTGAAAAGTATTTAATTCTTAGGCGAATTTGGGCAATGCCCTTTAGACATTACATACCTACATTAAAACTAAATACTGTAAGTTTCACTTTAATTAATTTAAGGCATGACTGCGGTTCTTAGTTATCTTTGTTATTTTACAGACAAAAAATAAGTAAGAGAATTAATTAATTTATGAAGTATCATTTGAATTTTGTTTCTTTTCTTGGAATTAAAAGGAATATAAAAATTTATATTTACTGTAATGATAACATCTATTGAAACCTCCATACCACTTTACATAAAAGTTAATTATTTGCTTAATTTAAAATTTAAACTAAATATAAGGTAGGAAATAAAGTTAATTTGCAAAGATCCGGATGCAAAATTTAAAATGGTGTATATAACCTAGTTTTGAAGAGCACCGCCCGCCCTCCCACAGTAGCGTGCACGAGAAAACTAACACCGCCACCGGGAACGGCCACCAGATACCCTCCACCACTAACACACTACCACCAGGCAATATAAACCACTGAAGTCGAGACCACGGCACGTGTTTCACCTCAAAACGGGGCATTATCAAGTGATATTGACTCCACGACAGTCCGCCGCCGAGTTTGTCTTGTAGGTCTTGTGGTTCCCGCTGGCGGTGTTAGTTTGCTCGTGCACGCTACTGTGGGAGGGCGGGACGGTGACGACATCCATCGGGCATCAAATTAGGTACGTCCAGACATGAAAACAAATCAGTTGTTTATTCTTCTTGACTGGATCGTCACCACGGACCTTTCGCCTTACCTTAGTTTTAACATTAATTGAAACCACTTATTTACTACTAATAATAATCAGATGGCATTAACTTGTATACCCCGTTATACCGACACATAGATAAAACCTTGTTAACTGATACGGTTATTAGGCATTTTAAGTTATTGGATACAACCCCTAGTTCGGTAATTACTGAAATGAACGGTATTATGTTTTTTTAAATTACTTTAGTTTTTTCTTTAGTCTGACGATTCCTATATATCTGTGGAATCTCTTAAAATGCTATCACTTATAAATATACCATTCGCGATAAAAAAGCGATGTTGAATGATATCTGATAAAAATTCTTGAAAAACCAACGAAGCAATCCTATACACGAGGCAGGAAAATTGTATGAATCTGATTATTGTTATAAAATCCAATAAGTGCTCATGACAAGGGCTTTGAATACTCTATAAATGGTACACCATACCAAAGTATGTCACTTTGTTAACATTTGTTTCCTTAATATTTTCTGTAAAAAGCGAATAACTGTTTTGAATAACTTTGGCAAAAGTTAATACCAGCGTTATATACGTTACATGAGGTTATCAGTTTTTCTACAGAGCAAAGTTTTTATAAGGGTCTCTAGTATTTGATTTTCTAATTTGTTATGATTATTTATACGATTTTTTTAAATTGATGAACGGTTGAATTTTTGATCTGAAATGAGTTTAAATAGGTAGAAAATATCCGATACGAGTATATACTTGCAGGAGCGTCGTCTCGGACTACTCTCTATCGTCTACCTTAGTAATTAGATTTAAGCTTGTTTACGCAATTTAATACCGTAGAAATGATTGTGTTCATGATAACATGATTTAAGCACTCTCTCACTCACTCACGGCGGGGAGCCTGGGTAAGGCCGAGATGGAGTTGGCAACGCTGAGATTTGACAAGCGGGTATTTAAAAGGGGCAAACAGCGCGAACAGCGGACGTTTGGAGAGTCGAATCGGTAGCTCCGTGTGAAACTTATCGCGTTTTCCTTATCCGTTTTTCTGCCGAAAGATTATTAATTATTTTCATTGTGAATCTTAATTAATTCATGGAATTTAAACTTAAAGCAAATGTGTGCACTTATTATTTGGAAGTTAATGACGTTTCCAAACTCCTTATAACGACCATCCCGACAATCCCCTCTTTTTACTACAGCGTTTGTAGCTTATAACAGAGTTATCAGTCGATAGGTAAACTTTTCATCAAAGAAAGTGACGAACTGAGTAAGTCAGTCATTCACCTGATGGTAAGTGCCACGCCTGCCAAAATATTTGCTGTTACCCAGAAATATGAATTGCAATGTCCTACGCGAGACTGGTAATGGTGTGTAGTGGCATGTTTCTGAGTAAAGAGAACCAAGTATCCAATTACTGGTAACGGGACATTCCGTTTTAGTCATCAAGGGTGATAAAGCACTTACAACTTAATTCTCTATCAAGGACAAATATGTCGGTTTGTGAGATTCAGTTACCACTAATCATCAGGTGGACTATACGCTTCCTGCCTTACCTAAAATCAAAATGTTTGTTTTATTTATTTATTCTGACACACCAACAGCCTTACCTTCAAAACATTGTTTTAAATCAACAAATATAATTTAGATATATTCTCATATGAATGCCAACTATATGCGGGTACAACATTCGTTTTATAATGAAGACATGTTTTTACTTGTTATTTGGAATTGCACTAAAATTACATTAATTAACTAAATAAAAAAGTGCAATACTACTACTACACTACTACTATACTGAGACCAACGATAATTTTATTTTTTAAGCTAAGGCAAATATCGCAACTAAATTTATTGTACTTAGCGCACATTCTAGATAACGGGGAAAATTTAAGGAGCATTGTTCAACTTGCGGGAGTGTGGAAAGTGTTGATTATAGGATGTCTTGGATGCTGATATATACATAGTAGATTACTACATGATATATTTCCGGATAAGAGCTTTTTAAGAAATATTACATCCAGTAACAGACGACGATGATAAGTAGAGACGGGTCATAAGGAGTACGGTGGGAAATACCAGACAAATAAAATGAAAGGTCCCATAGAATGAACGTTGTATACTCTGAATGCGTTGTGAATAGGTGACACAATAGGGACTCCATACTACAGATGCGAATTAAAGTTGGCTTCGAACTAGTGTATTAAATAAGTTAATTTTAATTATTAGTGAATTAAATTGTGAAAGAAGTCACTGTATTGCATAAAATATTATTTGTATATAAGTTTTTACAGCTAGTAGGATTCCTGTATCTTCACAAGTAAAACATGCATTTATTTTGCATTATGAGTACTTTTAAATCGGAAGTTCTCTGAAATGTTTGAGAACTATTTATAAGCGTTACATCACTTATGGCAATTACTGGAAAATTTCATCATAAAACTTTTCTGCAGCACCATAAGGCAACGTCATAATATAACAACTCCCACTTCTAAAAATTTTTTCGTTTCTTCCACCTTAATTTTCCTTTTAACTTGATTCTAGTTTTGTTTTATAAGTTTATCGTAAGTTTGTATATTTAAATTGTAATTTAAGATACTTGTGGAATTTTCAGAGAGAATCGCAGGAATATTTGTGATGCCAGTGTATATACACTCTCATCTTGGAGCTCTTGAAGAGTGGCTGGAGTTGGATCTCGAGCTCGCACGCGCCGTTTTAGGTCATCCCAGAGATGTTCTATTGGGTTAAGGTCTGGACTTCGTGCTGGCCAATGCATAACAGGGATATCGACCTCCTGTAAATAATCCCGTACAATAGCCACGGTGTGGCAACGAGCATTATCATGCATTAACATGAATCCATCACCGACATAACCAGCATACGGGACCACATGTTGCTCAGTTCAGATCCCGGTTTTCTAACATAACCAGCAGTCTGCTGAAAACGTTGGAACACCCGTCGAACTGAAAAACGGGACAGGTTCAACTGTCGAGCAACGTCACACTGCCGCATCCCCGACTGCAATAGGGCAATCACTTGAGCGGCTTCTTCAGAGCTGGTGTCCATCTTTACTTGTTCACGTGTGTTCACTGCAAAGTCTAAATTACGACTGGCCCATATTTCATCCAGATCGACCCTTTTATACCCTTTTTAGGTGGTGTAACTAGCGTCCTTAGTAACGAGCATTTGACAGTGTTTATTTTTGACGCTCTATAATGATAAATGTTTTAATGATTTCATGATTTTTTTATTAATAATGTAAAGCTATTCAAATACCCATTTCAAACATACCAATATTTATATAAATATAATTCGTTTCTAGCCATTACAGCCATTTTTCGCGCAAACTCAGAGAGGTGCGATTTTTGTGACGCTGAGTGTATATATATATATATATATATTTTTTTTTATCTATCACCACATCTCATTCCGTGAATGTGAAAAGGTCAACAAAGGAACATGTTACAAAAATCAGATGATTTCTGAAAGATTAGTTTTATAAGCCGTGTGGTGGCGGCTCGTTAAAAGAATACTGCCACTCCATCTCATCCAATGGATCTCGTAAAAGGCGAGTAAGGAATTAAACGGCACTGTGCACCCAACAGCGCATGGTGGCGATGGGCTCACCACCTATCACACCAAGTGCATTATATTGTTTTGGTGAAACGTGGATTGTGGCAGTCATCTGTTTTTGCAGTGAGTGCCCAGTCTCTGACTACCCCTAATGCGATACAGTAGTGATCTTATGTATGTATGTATGTAGTTTTATAAGATAAAGTGTCGTAACCAGCATAACGTTTACTTGATGGTAAGTGCAACTACTGCCTATAACAACTGCTGTATCACACACAATTTTTCTGTGTGGCACCACACTTCGCCCGTCACGCTGAGACCTTCAGAAACACAGTAATGTTTGCACGCTACTACTTCACAGCACAACACCTGGCCCTGCGGTAGCTGCTTAGACGGATCCCTGAATAAGAATATTACCATCAGTAAGATGGCGGCAAAACCATTTTAAAAATGGCTGCAGCGTTTAAAGAGCGAAGTTTAGTTACAGAAACACACTAACTAACTTTCTAAGCGTGACTATTGCGCCAAATTCTTTCTATTGGAGAAATACTTACCTCTTACAGTGGACTGCTGTATTGCTTAGAGCTTTTGGGCTAACAATAGTTGTGTTCTTTTCCAAGAAATATTAGTTATTAATACAACAACCAATTAAGTGATGTTCTTCTCGCCTGAAGCTTTAAAAGGTCATGATATTATCATTATTAGTAACAATATTCGTGATGTTGTCTTGAGTTCAATATACAAAATAATTGAATAAACAGCGTATTACGTCGCGCGTTATTAATTGACAGATATGATTTTTTACGGTAAATATTGATCGCGCAATGATAAATAAAATATGCCAACTAATATGGTGGTAGCGTAATATGGTGGTTCATATTACGCCAATAACTAATAAAGAAAATGTCCAGCGCATGAACATAGGAATCTATTACTTCGCTTTTTACTTTAGCTCTGCATTTGGCACTGGGCCATTTTCGAACTCGTATTTTCAAAAGTTAGTGCTATTATAACTTTGTATTACCGCAGTATATCACTGTGGTTATAATATTAGGCATGTAACTTAAGTTTATGTCGTTACGTCAGAAGCTGAGTATTTGTATCGATTCCCGTTTTTATGTAAGAAAGAAACGTGACATGCAAATCGATCACCTGATGGTAAGTGCAACGGTTCCTCATAACAAATGCTGGGTCATCCTAACATATTTCTGCGTGTCACCATACTATGCTGGTCACTCTGATACATTAGCTCTTAAGTCTCATATGATCAATAATTATACTAGCTATTAACGCACATTTAATTAAAACAGAGTAATATTTGCACACTACAGCTGGACGACTACTATGTAAATGGAAGCATCGCGAGGAAACCAGCATGTTTTACAGACTAAACATGTTTGGAGAACATGTGAGGACATACTGATGCCCACTGGAACAGTGTAATTGACTATACCCGATACTCCAAAACCCTTCCTAACACCTAATAATTGTAAAAAAAGAGCGCCTGCAACTGAGTTATTTAACCCGACAAAAGTGAAACTTATATATAATAGACTTTTGATTATAATAAATATAAATAAACAAGAATTAACAAAAACTACACACTGTGAAGTAACTGCTCAGTATATATACAATAATTGATTATAGGATAATTATTAATTGAGAAAATAAAGAACATCAAGCTCATATTTGAGTGCACGGTTTACGTGTATAAAACGGTACACTCAAATTTGAAACGAGCTTGAAATTTTACTTTCATCGTGCCCAAAGAAGTTTCGCTTTAAAGTTTCTTCGTTTGATGCATCTATCATAAGCTGTCACAACATCCAGGGTTGACTGGTAGAGAATGCCTTAATTCTGTTCTTTGTTACCTTTTTTATGTAAGGCTGGCAAAAAATAATTAATAAATAAATTGAAAAACTAATTTTGTAAATCAATATTTGACAGAAAAACTGTTTGTATGAAATTTGTTAAATTTGATGATACACTGAAGAATTTGACAATCAACTGATTGACTCAGATTTATGTCTAGGTTTGGTAGCCGTAGGCAATTACTAACACCGCAAAATGATTACTAAACTTATCGACGTCTGCCAAGAGGAATGATCCTAACCACATCCTGTATGTCCTAAGAACTACGTGTTAAAATTCACGATTAGATTGTAGATATTCTGTCATATTATGGTTATTTCCTCGATAAATCTAACACGGAAGATTTGTTAACTCTTCTTTGAGTTCAGTAGCGGAGATCAGATTCGGAGATTTAACCTTTCCTGTTTCTTTCAATTTTATGTATTTGAATCACTCTACACTTTTGCCTTGATTTGGTACTTAACCTTTCTTTGGTGTAAGGTGTCTATGCACGAATCCATGGAAGTACGTACGACAGGGCCCGTATTCTGCCGTAAAGCAGTTGTGTTTTTCATAGAAGAGGGAGGAAACGGGCAAGTGGCTCACCTGATAGTAAGTGATCACCGCCGCTCATGAACACGATACTGAAGGAACAGCGGATGTGTTGCCGCCTTCGAGAAAAGAGTAGGCTCTTTTCTTGAATGTACTATCCATCAGGTGAAAATATTGCTTGACTCGTCACTTTCTTGTATCAACAATCTAATTGTAATATTTTTTAGGTTTTTGATAGAAGAAAGTGATTAATATAGTGACTTCAATATTTATAATAATGATATTATAATGGACAAACGACATTTGTTTTCATTAGTTATTCTCAACTTTTGATGTCTGTTATCTTGGACAGTGTTAGATTCGTCTTTCAGGTGTGTTGTTTCTGATACTTGTTTCCGGTAGAATGACAATATGTATAAATGGAGACATAAAATTAAAAAGGAAAAGGAATCTTAAGGACCAATTAGTCGAATTTGATATATTAATATGCATAGAACATTTTACTTTTAAGATGAAATGATATTTTTTTCAGATACAAACGTTCGCAAATCAATACAATTACTCGTAAATTGGGAATATGTCCAACACATAAGCATGAGAATCTATTACCCTGCCTTTTATATTACCCAGCGTTTGGCTGCGTGCCAATACTAAACAAATAAGTCTAAAAATCAGGGGATATAAGAACTTTGTATAACAGCAGTAAATCACCCAATAGCTAGGATAGTTCTGACCTAAATTAGCCTTTAACAAAATGATTTGCGATTTTATTCAAAATTAATATTTTTGAGCTAATATTAATGAAGCTAATTTTTACGAATTTAACGCGTTTTATTTTGACGTTTCGATCTATTTTCAGCACCCGTGGTTACGAGAGAACTAAGGTGACAGACGTCCTGATGGCATAGTTAACCCGGAGTACCTTCAGCTTTTAATTATTATTTTTGTTCTAATCTACCCAGAAAGAGCTCATTGTGACTTGGAGTATTGCAGTGGGTGCTTGGTTTTTGATTTAATTTTATTTTTTATATTATTTATATTTAATTATAACATCCCAAGCCGTCGGGTGACCCAACCATATCTATTGAAATTAGGATGTTTTTTTAATGTGAACAGCCTCGCGAATCATGATCAAATCTGATGTAATGGTTGTCTGATGCAAAACAGACTGCAAATTTCCTAGAGCAACAATGCTTCACATCAGCTATATGTTCTTTTACGTGGATTTTTATCAATCTTTTTGTTTGCCCTATGTAAGAGAGCCACATTTACAATCTAGCCTGTACACTCCTGCATCTTGTAGAGGGATGTTACACTTGACATATGGTAAAAACTGACTTATATTCGACGACTTGAACAATGTTTTTATGGAAGCCAAGCCCGCTTCAAGATACAGCCAATCTAGTCGATGACTCCTCTAACATTAGGTAGAACAGCAAGTACACGCTCGACTGTAGCCGGTTTAACTCGGTCACTGCGACGTAGGCGCGGAAACCGAAGCTTGTTGTCGTGCAACACTTGCTTGATATGTTGAAGCTCGGCGGCAAGGTGTATCCTCGTGCTCTCTGAAACTAAGATTGATCCACGGTAGCTAACTGCGATGGATGGTGGCTTATACACAGTGTGACTCAAGGTGTTATTAGGATTCCGAATTACTAACACAAACGATAGAAAAGCTAAAAAGTTATTTGCCTCCATTGTAAATTTAACTTTAGATTTTAGGTATTTAAGGTGGTCTATTATTGCAGTTACTTTATCATATGGTAAAATTGTGAAAGCAACATCTACGTACCCCTTGTAGAATCTCGAATTTATAGGAAAAGCACGGAGGGCATGCAACTCCATAACTAGGAAGGCATCCTAAAACTAGTTATGCTGATAAAAAGAAACATGGATCAATTCCCATACAAAAATATACCGAAACAAATAATGTTACTCTATTCTATTATGTAGAAGAGCTTTATGTAGATATTTGTGTAGATATGCATTTCAGCACTACAGTGGCCCAAAGCATAACGCAAGCTAGGTGATATAATTCCTCATTTCACAATTGCCGTGTGGTGGCGGCTCGTTAAAAGAATACTGCCGCTCCATCTCATCCAATGGACCTCGTAAAAGGTGAGTAAGGAGTTAAACTGCACTGTGCACCCAACAGCGCATGGTGGCGATAGGCTCACCTCCTATCACACCAAGTGCATTACATTGTTTTGGTGAAACGTGGATTGAGGCAGTCATCTGTTTTTGCAGTGAGTGCCCAGTCTCTGACTACCCCTTATGGGATACAGTCGTGATCTTATGTATGTATGTATGTATTTCACAATTACTTTCTGCCTTAGACTGAGTAGCTTATAGCCTAGATCTAAATCCAATTGAACATCTTTGATGCGAAGTCGAAAAAATGGTATAAAATTGTATTCTTCGAAGGATGAAAATCGCTCTGACAAAGTATCAAAAATTGATAGTCAATGCCACGACGATGTAAGGCAGTAATTAAAAACCGTGATCACACCACTAATTATTAATTTTAGTATATAATGTATTCATTAGCTTTTTTTAGTTTGCTATCTCTCACAAAAATGTAATTTATGTACTCTTAAGTTTTATTTGAAACAATTTTCGAACAATTTATTAATCGTTCATAATTATTTGTCCAGCTTCATTTGTACGTAATTTTGTTACTATTGAAAATTTATTAATTTTTTAACAATGAATATTAATAATCTGTACTGACAATATGAATGTATTAACTTGTATGATGTTTAGTCTACTTGAAAGACAATGAGGTTTAACGATTGAAGACAGTTAATTTAAACTGTCTCAATCTTACCTGTTTCACGAGACATTCCATTGTTTAAATTGTAAATGATGTGAAAGTGTTGAAGAGCAACATTCTAAATCCTTTATTAAGTCACTAAGTCACGAGAGTTAACTGAAACAAATTTAATAAATCTGATTCATTACTTGACGACTTCAAAATATTATCAACAAGTGATGCCAGCGACCTTTTCCACGTTGATTAAGGTTTTTTAAGAAATTCCGTGGGAATTCTTTATTGTTTCGGAATATACATACAATTAGTCCATCTCGTATCGTCGAATATGGTAATATTGGCAATGGCTATTAACGGATACATTTCCTCTATAAGCTTCACTGCAGAGACTGCTGGTTTCTGCAGCTAGTAGCAAAAATACACAATTTTCACCTACATTGTATTTCCAATAATGATCTATAAATGAAATGATGAAATGTTTCCAATATGTCTGCACATATAGCACCCTACACATTAGCCTTCTCTTCGAAGGGACCATGGTGACGCCGCTTTTTTTTTAAACGATGTGATGACGAAAACACAACAGTGGGGTGTTGTGTTTTTCATTGTTTACTATATGTTATGATTATTTATTGTACCTTATCACATCTTAAACTAAAATTTACAATCGGCGAATGCTGCATCCGCATATGATGCAATACCATTCTCAGTTAATCCTGGCAGATGGAGGAAAATACATGGCAGGTGTGAACTATTGTACTAAGACTGCATTTAGAGAAACTTAACTGGTTAATTTGCCAACATTTTTATGGTATCCATTTAATAAAGACCAAGCTCATTTTAATGGAAGTTAAGATGCCAAACAAGCACACAATCAATCTGATGATATAACCAAGTGGTCTAGTGGTCAGAGTGCCAGACTTTTACGCCGCAGCTGTTCGAATCTCAGCCAAAGCCAACATTTGTGGTAAAATACTCATTTAAAGTTTTTGGGTTTGGTCGAATTGTGCATTTAAAATTTATGTCTGTAAAACGCACCAATGATACATGAGAAATATTCGTGTCGTTTTTAATTAAGAAAAAAAACACAATCTTGCCAATTATTAGATATCTGGTTCACTATACGAAACTCTTAAATTCTGCTACTTTAAGATGGTGTTCGCTGAGAGCGTCGAAATTCCCCGGTCGTGCGGACCTCTTTATAAACTACAGTAAATACATAGCACCAGTGTAGCGATGTGGCTGATAGACCGCCATGGGTATGGGACCTAAATTACATTAAAATAGTTAGTTTCTTATAAATTGTTTAAATAATTTAGGCACAGAACCATTCATATCTATTTGACCAAAACTTATCCCGATTATCGGGCAGCTACAGTAATTAATAAAACGTTTTCGGTTTAGACGGTTTAAAGCTTTATCTAAAAACAATTGAAACTTGATTTATTTGTTTTGTCCTGTACGTTTAACCCATCAGAGGCTTATTGTCCGGAAAGTCATAAATATCGGCAGACTGAATTTAAACGGTAGTGTATGATAAATGGTTTTTTTTGTTTATTTTGGTTACACAAATGAAAAAAAAGTGTGCGCTGATACAAATAGGACAAACTAAATTTTAATTGTAAAGGTATAGTACAAAACATTACAGTGCTATAATTAAAAAAAAAAGTGTATTTCACTAATGTATTATGACGTACTTACTAGTACAAATTACGTACATTGTGAACTTGAGCTTGAAATTTTTTGTAGGTTTTCGGAAAGTACTGCATCAATTAGGCTATACGGCCTATATTGCGTGTTGCAGCAAACTATGTTTTTTACATACATACTTACTGTCATACCTTTTTTCCATATTAGTGGTTGGCAGAGACCACATCCGTAGTGCACTTTTCGCCCCCGCAGGAAACGAGACAAACAACGTAGTCACATTTTGGTATAATTTTAAATTATTACACCCCATTGCGTTCCCAGTAGTACCTAGGCATCGGCACAGCAACCACTTAAGGGAAAAGGATTAGGTAGGAAATGGACATGGGGTAGTAAATGGGAAGTTGTGAAAGAAACTATAAGGTGTATGATTCCTATGCAGGAATCGGTCTAGGTAGGTACCACCGCAGGGCAGGCAGTTATTTATCCGTGAAGCAGTATTGTTCAAACATTACAGTGTTTCGGTCTGAACGCACTGACAGCAAGTGTAATCACTGGGACTCACATAAGACTTAAGAACTGACGTCTTAGGGGGACGTGTGGTGCTACACACAAATATTCTGGGTGACAAGCATTGCTATGAGCGGACGATGCACTTACTATCACATGAACTTTTTGCTTGGAGGAGACCTCATTAGCTCGAAAGGCCGGGATCGCTCTCTCGGTAGTATAGACAGACAGGCAACTAGGTCAAGTACTCTCTGGCGACCCTTTTTTAATGAAAAATAATGTAATTATACATTTTTACAGTACCAAGGAAGAACTTTTTATCAAGCCGGTCACCGTCACCTCATGGTAGTCTATAACAGTTACAATATTACCCAGAGTTTGCATTTGATAGCACTACATACTACCGCACTGCACTCATCATGAGACACTTCTTAACGCTTCTTAAGCTTCGTATTCCCTGTTATTAGTCCTAACTTTGGTTCCCTTAAGACCTAAACCCAATGGCGTTTGTACATCACAACTTACAGTCCTATTCTCCACGCCCCATATAAGGGCCTACCCCTTATATGGAAAAAGGCGAGAGGCCATTCACGTAGCCCTGTTTTCGCCCTCGAGGGAAACGAGATATGACGGGTTAGCGGTTGTTCAGTAGAGTAGCACCTTCTTCTTGCCTACCGTGGTGTCGTAAGTGGGGACTAATGATAGCAGACAGCTTTTTTAAACATTATAAACTGTAATGATTTCTTATATTTACGCGAATACTACACATTTAAATGAAACTAAGTTTTACGGATTTTATCGCGTTTAATTTTATACTATTTATAACCCGACGTTTCGAGTGCTTTACATAGGCCAAACAAAAAGATCGATTAAAACCCGCGTAAAAGAACACATAGCTGACGTGAAGCATCGTCGTTCTAGGAAGTCTGCAGTCTGTGACCATGTTCTGGATCATCCCAACCATTACATCAGATTTGATAAACCACAGATCCTTGCAAAAGAACACCGATTCCTACCAAGGATGATTCGCGAGGCTATTGAAATCAAAAAACATCCTAATTTCAATAGAGAAGATGGTTGGGTATTACCACCAGCTTGGGATCCAATAATAAATAAAATTAAATCAAAAACCAAGCATACCACTGCAAGACTTCAAGACACAGTTAGCTCTTTCTGCGTAGATCGGACCCAAAAATAATAATTAAAAGCTCAAGGTACCCCAGGTTAACTATGACATCAGGACATCTGTCACCTCAGTCCTCCCGTGACCATGGGTGCTGTAAAGCACTCGAAAGTCGGGTTATAAATAGTATAAAATTAAACGCGATAAAATCCGTAAAACTTAGTTTCATTTAAATTATAAACTGTATTCACGATTTAAATTCATTACCTTTATTAAGATTAAATTACGTCTTTATTGTTTGTGAGTAAGATTTACATTACTTTATATCAAGTAGCTGTTGTTAAATATGACTTAGAAATGTCATTATCAGTATTTATTTATTTATTTATTTATTCTTTATTGAACCATATTACAGGAACAAAAGGCGGACTTAATGCTAAAAGCATTCTCTGCCAGTCAACCTTTGGGCAGTGAGTAAACGACGAAGGCGGTTACAAAGGGACGATATAATATATAATACTTATTAAATATACCTACACGTATACAAACATAAACACACACACATAATATAAATATATACATATATACATACATACACATACACATATATATATATATAAATAGATATTATTATAAACTAGAATAATATATACTAGTGATGGGGATGATGTTCATTGTTTGGTAAATCTGTACAGTTTGTAAAATGAGCTAAAACTTTCCTTTTGAATGCGTATTTGCTAGAGGGTAGTCTTAGATTTTCAGGCAGCGCATTCCATAGTCGAACAGCTTGGACAGCAAATGATGATGAATAGAAACCAGAGCGGTGAAGTGGAATAGAGAGAGTCGAAGTCTCCGAAGAACGAAGCTGTCGGTTATGAGTGTCACACAAGAACTGAAACTTACGTTTGAGGTAATCAGGGTAGTGGTTATCAAATAAAACCGAGAAAACTGTGGAAAGTATCCTGAGATGCCTTCGTTGACGAATAGGAAGCCACTTTAACTGAGAGCGGAACGAGGAAACATGATCATACTTGCGAAGACAAAAGATAAAACGGATACAGTTATTTACGAGACGATCAAGCTTGTCCAGAAGATTCTCATTAATATCAGGATAACACACATCAGCATAATCAATTATGGGAAAAATAAGAGAGTGCACCAGAGTTATCTTTACCTTGACCGGCAGAAAGTTTCTAAGCCGAATCAGAGCACTTAGTTTAGCAATAACTGAACCACTGACTTTCTGTATATGAGTAGACCAACTTAAGGTGGAATCAAAGTAAACACCAAGATTTTTGACACTAGAAGAATAGGGAATAACAGAATCAGCAAACGAGACAGGTGAAACTTTAGTAAGGTCTAGTTTGGATAACTGCCGAACACTACCAATTATTATGGCTTGACATTTACTTGGATTCACCTTAATGCCAAACTTACAAGTCCAGTTATTTAATATTGTCAAGTCCGAGTTAAGACTGTCGACAGCGTTATTTATAGAAATGACGTCTGCCTGAGTGTAGATCTGCAAATCATCAGCGTATAAATGGTAAGAACTGCTAAGCTGAGAAGAAAGAAAATTAATAAAAATGGAGAATAAGAGGAGATAATATTCCACCTTGCGGAACGCCAGACACGAGTTGACACCAGTCTGATATATCATGGCCGCAACGAACGGCTTGCTGACGTCCACAAAGGTAAGAAGAAAACCAATCTAAAGAAGTAGAAGAAAATTTAAGATACTGAAGCTTGGCAAGGAGGATATCATGGTCAACCATGTTAAAAGCGTTACTAAAATCGATCAATACAAGTACTGTGACCTTTTTATCCTCCATACCCCGCCTTATGTCTTCAGTAACTTTGAGAAGAACAGTAGTGGTGCTGTGTCCAGGTCGAAAGCCTGATTGAAACTGAGATAGAACATTATTTTTGTAAATAAAAGTAGATAATTGATGGTGAACAATAGATTCTAGAAGTTTTGATAAAAAGGGTAATATAGAGATTGGTCTATAGTTATTAAATTGTGAGGGGTTTGTGGTTTTCGGAAGGGGGATTATATAGGCTTTACGCCACGAAGATGGAAAAACCCCTGACAACAGAGAGAAATTTATTATATGAGTAATTTATATTAATAACTGGGAGACAGTATTCAAGAACTGAAGAAATCATAGTACGACTCACCTGATCGCAGCCCACCGCTTTAGATTTGATAGAAACAAAAGTTTTACGAACCTCTTCAGCGGAGACCAGAGAAAATGAGAAGGGATCATGTTGAGGATAGGCCAACGAAGTAATTTCTGAAATTGTTTGGGACTTAATAGCTGGGGGAATAGTAGTGCCAGCTGAAAAATATGAATTAAGATCGTTCAGCGAGAAAGAGATATTTTTGTGTATGACAGAGTGCTTTCCTAATCCGAGAGATTTTAGAAACTTCCAGATATTGGCCGAAGAAGCGTTGGAGATATTATCATAGAAGTAGCAGCGTTTCGCTGTCCTTACCATTTGGTTGCAGCGGTTACGTGCACTTTTATATAAACACCAATTATCATTACACCTGTCACGCTTGTATCTCCTAAATGCTCTATCACGTCGAGTCATCGCCATGCGTACTCCTCTAGTTATCCACGGTGCTGGAGGCCGCTTTACTTTGACAGCTCTCACCGGCGCATGAACATCAAACAGTTTCAGAGTCAAATTGTTAAAGTGGGAAACTTTATCATCAACTGATGACGAATCATACACCGGTGAGAAGTCAATAGATGATGCATCGTTAAGTAAAGCATCAAGGTTCATCCGGGAAAAATTTCGAACCCAAATGATCTCCGGTTTAGTTTTTAGTGGTTTTATTTTGTATGCGAGGTAAATAAGATCATGGCGCGAAAAACCGGAAGCAGACAACTGACCATGTTTAATCACCAGTTCAGGAGATGAAGTAATCATTAAATCTAACCAAGTGTCAGAAGAGTCAGGATTGTGGTGAGTGGGAGCACTGGGAAGGATGGACAAATTAACTGAAGAAAGAATATTAAGAAGCTTAGCTTTATGAGTTGAAGTTTTGAGAAGGTCAGTATTAAAGTCGCCCATGATAATGTGATGTGTGTAGTCCGCGCAGAGTGATTCTAAGACCGTTTCCAAGCTGGAGAAGTAGTCTAAAGAGGGCGGACAGTAAACGACACCAAGCACGACCCTGGAACGCCCCACCTGAATTTCCAAGAATAAATATTCTGCCGTGGCGGAGTATTGTGAAGTTGACGAAGCTATAACAGTAAAAGGAATCTTAGAACGTAGGTAGATTGCAACGCCACCCCCTCCTTTGCCTACTCGGTCATTCCTTAATAAGACAAACCCGGGTAAACTGTAAGAGAATGTCGAAAGAGTCGGCTTGAGCCAGCTTTCCGAAATAAGAATAGCCCGTATAGTTGAAGAATTAGAGGAGAAAGTTTCTAAGAGATCAGCATAATGTGAGGGTAAGCTCTGTGCATTCAGGTGGCAGATATTGAAGGAAGAGGAATAATGTTCAAAAGCGTTTTCCAGCAAATTACGCAATGTTTCAGGCTCATCAAAAGAGTCCAGGCTTGCAGGAGACTCACAAGCTGAATAAAATGAATCATCATCAGACAACATAATAAAAATACAAATATATATATAATATAAGATGTAATGACTTAATTTTGGACGCAAAAAAGAAGAAAGATATAAGTTACGTCTACTAACAAACCCGCTGGTTAACCTAAACAGAAAACGTCACAAAAACAATGGCACTTATGTATTAAGCAACCTATGGACTAAAATTGTCATTCGATTTAAGTTAAAGGTGAGGTAAAAACGTCTTATAACCAAATCTTAAAACAGAAGGAAATTTGCGACAGTTAAATACAATACATAATAAACAATGTGACAAATTAAGGTTGATAGAATACATTACAAAATTCAAAGTGTAAATTACCTATGTAAAATGAACTAAATGAACATAACAATGTATACATTTAACTATTTTATACGATATAAATTACTACATCTAAACAGTATTCTACAATAGTCTTAGTAAAATAAAAATAATCATTAATTTTAAAAGAAAACGATAAAGAGGCAAAAAGCTAAGAATCCAAGACAAAAACGACGTCACAAATGACATCTGTCATATGTTAAACAAGAATGAATTGGAATTTAGTGACATTGGATATTGGTGGCGTTAGCATTCTACTTAGCCTGTGGACGTTGTTTATTGTCCAATAATGATTTATCAAAACTAAACTAACTTAAACCGAATATATATACCTTAAAAACATTAATAAAAATAATAAAAAAAAAGTGAAAAAGCAAATAGATTAGTAGGAAATAAATTCTAAGTTTACAAGAATATGTGTGCTAAAAACTAAAATATAACTGAAGTACATATAATTATCACTTTTTATTGCGACCAGTTCTCTTTGACTTCAATTGTTGGTCAGAAGGGGCGATAGCAACAGGGGAAGTCGAGCAAGCCTTCTGAATAGTCACGGCAGATTGTTTATCCAAATTTTCGCTTGCTATTTTGGAAAGATCCTCTTCACAACTAATACGATGACGCGATCCGTCCTGTGACTTAATAATTATGTTTCCGTCCACGGTCCAGCAGTTGCGAATACCCAGACGCTTGCGAGCTAACAAGAAAAGAGATTGTCGTTGTCGAGTTAAGAACTCAGACATAACGATGGGTGTGCCCTTAAGACCCACCTTTTTTTTCCAAACTGTCGATCTTAATTGAGGATCTGCAAAGCGAACCAGTACAGGTCGACACTTGCCTTCCGAGGGCTTACCTAAGCGATGACATACTCGCAGCCGGTCGGCCGTGAAGTCTTGCAGCCCCAATTTTGTAGTGAAAATATTGACAAGATAGTCAGAAAGGTTGTCTTCTGTATCTTCAGCAATACCATGAAACATAAGGTATTTTCTACGATGCCTCATCTCCATGATTTCGATGGACTTTGAGCACTCGGTTATTTGTTGTCGCAGTAAGCTCATAATACTCCAAACTTGAGCCTTAAACTCCTGGAACTCCTCTTGAAGGCGGGAAATGGAGGTTGTTGGTGGTGCTGATGGTTTAAGCAGGGACTCAATTCAGACAGCTTCTTCAGCAAGTTTGCTTCAATAGCATGTTGAGCTTCCATAACAATATCATATGATGCCATTTTAAAAGTGTAGTGTGGAGCAGTGAAAAGTATAAAGGTTAGCCGGCAGGACAGCAAAATTATAAATTATGACATTAAACTGTTTTTTTATATCTCACTAGACTAAACTGTGAATAAACTTCAAAAATAAGTAAAAATTACGAACTTTGAATTAATAAATGTTAATTTAATTTAAATTAAACTTAAGAGCACCGTTTACTTTTTTCACACCTACCGCCAAAAAGTATAAGTTAAATGACAGTCTCTTTTCTGTGCTTATATAGTAGTAGGTAGCAGCACTTTAGTCGACTTCTTCATTTTAATTTCTATGTATGTAGGTAAAAATCATCGTTCAATCGGCACAAAGCTAAAGGGTAAATTTCTTCGTCTGTGATGGTCTATCCAGACGAATACGATGGGGACATTTTTAAGGTAACAGTGGATAGACAACTTCTAGGCCAACGTGCTGAGCATCTAATTACTGCTTAACATCAGGTGGAATGGTATTCAATTGTCAAGTTAATTTAGTGGACACTATCGATGTCGCGATATCAAAAACCTCGAATTGCTTAACTCTTTTTTTTATTTGATTAAAGTGACGGAACGAGCAAAACGTTCACAAAATGGTAAGTGCAATGACAGACATTATATATTATAAGCGACCAGAAGTGAATTTAAATAAATAAAAATAACACAACATAAATCTTATAATTCTTTCAAGTTTAACAAAATCAATTATTGAAATAAAACTCGTAAGCTAGCCCTAGCGCGTCCGTATGCTCCGACCGTCCAAGCCAAAGTGCCGAAGTGTTCGATGCGCCGCGCCGACTCGCTGAACCGTCCCCCTCCAGACGTCTCGCATAACTAAGTGGCGTGATGGTGACGTCACCGTAGGCCACGTCACCTGCTTCGCAGCTGTTATGTTACACGGCCTCTCCTGACAGGCGGTCGTCCTAGCCCGCTATGCTGTCTTCATCTCGACTTGGTCCCGCCTGAGCCTCCATAGGTGCATCGTGTAATGAGTCGTCAGACTCCGCTAAAAGAAAATAATTTGGACCCATTAAGAATTATTCTTAAAACATATTGCCAAAAATGCACTCCTTTCAAATAACCAAAAATCTTTCAATCTTCTTAATTTTCAAACACTCCACAAAAATCACTTCAATCCTAATGAAATTTCATCCATACTAATCAATCTCTCGAGGGCCCCCGTTCGTACGTATCTGATCAGTTATGCTTCGGTAGTGACTAGTAGGTATACCGTGACAGCGACCCTTCCGGGCCAACTGCCCAGCCGTGGTAGAGTAACACTCTGAAATACAAAACTATGGAGAGGTCCCAAGTGACCATTCCATCTGCCGTGACACAGATGTTTTCACATCTCAATGTCAACGTGAACATGGAAGGGGCTCCCGTGGAGCATTCCATCTGCCGTGGTAGAGAGTCACACTCATACCACCGTGATAACGTGAATATGGAAGGGGCTCCCGTGGAGCATTCCATCTGCCGTGGTAGAGAGTCACACTCATACCACCGTGATAACGTGAATATGGAAGGGGCTCCCGTGGAGCATTCCATCTGCCGTGGTAGAGAGACACACTCATACCACCGTGATAACGTGAATATGGAAGGGGCTCCCGTGGAGCATTCCATCTGCCGTGGTAGAGAGACACACTCATACCACCGTGATAACATGAATATGGAAGGGGCTCCCGTGGAGCATTCCATCTGCCGTGGTAGAGAGACACACTCATACCACCGTGATAACATGAATATGGAAGGGGCTCCCGTGGAGCATTCCATCTGCCGTGGTAGAGAGACACACTCATACCACCGTGATAACATGAATATGGAAGGGGCTCCCGTGGAGCATTCCATCTGCCGTGGTAGAGAGACACACTCATACCACCGTGATAACATGAATATGGAAGGGGCTCCCGTGGAGCATTCCATCTGCCGTGGTAGAGAGACACACTCATACCACCGTGATAACATGAATATGGAAGGGGCTCCCGTGGAGCATTCCATCTGCCGTGGTAGAGAGACACACTCATACCACCGTGATAATAACAAAACCATACTAAATATCAACAAGACGTATGCACGCCCAGACTTACCTTAGTCTTATGTACACAGTACAACATCTTACAGTCAAAAAACGCTGCGCAGGTTTCTGGTGTCCACTCTCCTGCCCATGCTACCATGTTTTCGGCTGCAGCTTCTGTTCGTTTCCCGTACGAACCATTCAACAATTCCAATTTGTACCGATGATGTGGGAGTTGTTCCAACATCTTGTAGGGACCTTGCTTGCAGGAATCCAGCTTTCCAACTGCCTGAGAAGCCTTTATTACGAATAATTTGTCATTTAGATTAAACACATGAGGGATACCACGACCTTTGTTCACATAATCGTCTTGTTTTTGCTGGTTAGCTGACGAAAGCGATGAAAGACGTTGTTTTCGTAGTTCCATGATTGCACTACGATTTAGAGTAGCCATATCTATTGCAACATCTCTAACAAGAGAACGTATGACAGGGGTGGAAGAGTCGCCTCCGATAAGTAATTGGGGGGAGACATGTTGGTGGTACTTTGTCTCGTGCTATTTACAATAAGTTGGGTCTTCCACAATACATCTGACCAACTTGACTTTGTCTATGAGATAAAGTGTCTTCATCAACAGATTGAGCCAACTTAGCCAATTTTTTTTTTTGGATTTTGAATATGGCAAGCTGAAGTAGTCAGCATGGGACATTAAAGACCCTCGCCTATACTCGAAAGTAAACTGAAAATCTTGCATGGATAGCCACCACCTAGCTACACGGGGAAGCAAGTCCTTTTTACGCTCAGTTAATTTTAAAGCGTTGCAGTCCGTAATGATTTTAAAAGGCACACCCAGCAAGTATTTTCTAAAGTTTTGGAGAGCTTTTACTACCGCTAAGGTTTCCTATTCATACGAGTACTTAGACTCTGCGCCTTGCGTTGACTTGCTGTAATACGCTACAGCCCGTCTCAGTCTACCCTCATCTGGATAAGAATTGCCCCACAGCCGATAGCACTTGTGTCCGTGTGCAGTTCAGACGGAAGCCGGGGGTCATAAATAGCAAGAACAGGTTCGTTCGTCAGACAGTCAATTATGTACTTCAGAGCCTGGTCTTGTTCGACTCCCCACTCAAAAGGAACATTATTCTTTGTTAGGCGTGCGATGCAAGCTGTTCGTCGAGCATAATTTGGAATATACCTTCTAAAATACCCCGCTAGACCAAGAAACTGTCGGATCTGCTTAACATTACATGGCTTTGGGCTATCAATAAGAGCTTGGACTTTTCGCATGCTCGGTCTAACCTGACCATTACTAATTACCCGGCCAAGATACTCTATTTCACTACTAAGAAAAGTACATGTTTTCACGGAAGGTACTTGCGTCTCTGACGGCCTTGACGTTGAACTACTGCCTAACCGCGATCTCTTGGCATTTTTACAGTCTATACGCTTGTGGCCAATCTTACCACAGACGTAACATCTTAAATCGCCAACTTCCTTTTTATTTTCGTAATGTCGAATCGTATGGGAACCGGAACTGGGACGTGAACCTCGACAAATATCACGATTGAAACGGTAAACACTTTTCGGTTTTACATACATTGACAAAAATTTCACTAATTCTTGGGTTCTAGCCTGGCATTCGTGGCTGCAGCCTTAACATGAGGATCTGTGATACCACTTAGTACTATGGCAACGTTCAGCTCCTCAGACAATCCCCTTACTACACCTAGCCTTAACAACGAGCGCCTAGCATACTCGGCATAAGAAGCATAACTTTTGGAATCGGTGGACATCACTTCATAGAGTATAGTCGCAATATCGACGGTTCGCGACTAGACGATCGGTGCTAGACCACTCACTAAGCCACACGCGCGCGTCTCCCTTTAAGCAGTTTCCGACGCGCGAAAGACACTCGTTATCGTCCCAACCGTTAATATCTTTAGCCCTATCTACTTCTTCACACCAAACGTCGATATTGCGAATATGTGGGTCAAAGTTAGAAATAAAATAATGGTTGGATCTTACTTTGACTAACGAAGCGATGGCCTCCGCGATTCTGCCAGTTGTGTCTTCGCCTGTGGATACGCTTTCTCGTGACACCGAAACGGGCACACGGCTAGCGGTCAATTCGTCGTCACGCACGTCGTCAGCAGTTGGACAACCCGTTTGGGCGGTCGGTATCGGCGCCTGTGGCGTCGACGAAACCTGTAAGAGTGGCCTGGACGGCGGAGGTGCAGCAAAACGTTCTTCAAGCGTATTTAATCTAGCGAGAACAGCATCCAGTACCTCCTTACTTGGGTCACATTTCCGTTTACGAGAACGCGATTGTTGTTCAGACATTATTTGAAAAACAATAATAAGTATAGAACAAAAAGAAAGCACACTACTACAAAAGGTTAAAAGAAATCAAGCTAAAGCACTTTATTTTAATTTTAATTTAATGCTGGTCAGATGAACCAAAAGCGGGTGGGCAATGCGGCACTATCCCACTTCTGATATAAGCGACCAGAAGTGAATTTAAATAAATAAAAATAACACAACATAAATCTTATAATTCTTTCAAGTTTAACAAAATCAATTATTGAAATAAAACTCGTAAGCTAGCCCTAGCGCGTCCGTATGCTCCGACCGTCCAAGCCAAAGTGCCGAAGTGTTCGATGCGCCGCGCCGACTCGCTGAACCGTCCCCCTCCAGACGTCTCGCATAACTAAGTGGCGTGATGGTGACGTCACCGTAGGCCACGTCACCTGCTTCGCAGCTGTTATGTTACAATATATATACATTACATAACAAATGCTGTGTCAACTATAATAGTGTGACACCACAATGCGCCCGTCACTCCGAGACATTAGTTCTTAAGTCTCACATGCCCAGTGATTACGCTAGCTCTCAGTGCCCTTCATACCGAAACACAGTAATGTTTGCACACTACTGCTTCACGGCAGAATAACTGGGCCTGGGGCGGTACCTACCTAGACGGATTCCTGCATAGGAATTCTACCACCAGTTGACTCTATTATTTTTATAAAAAAAATCGTAATAGTGGAATAACTTCTAGATCTATGAATATCCAAAGTGATTTTTGAAGTAATAAGTGTAACAGTACAAAGAAAAATCGGTAAAGGTAATGAGAAATATACTCAAAGCGATCTTATAAGATGGTTATGAAGTCCGCGACTACGTCCGCGTGTTTATTTTTAAAATCCCGAAGGATCTATTTATATTTCGGGAATAAAAAGTATCCTATGTCTATCTCCAGGATACAATCTATCTCGGTGCCAAATTTCTTTAAGATCGGTTCAGCGGTAGAACCGTGAAAAGTAACAAACAGATAGAGGGACAGAGACAGTTACTTTCGCATTTATAGTATTATATAGTAAACACGCGGCGCCGAAGGATTGTGTGCAATAGGTAACCGTAATACTCGTAGTATCTAATATAAAGCAAAAAGAACACTAGAATACACGGGAAGACGAATCGGGAATAAGTTGGAACCCGGAGGAAATTAGAAGAAATGATCGTTTTTGCAAAGCGTCATTTAATTGTAGGCACAAATTTTTAATTTATTTAAGATTCCAATACTATTAATAAATTCTGATTTACCAAAGAGCATTTGCAAATACTTTCATAAGAAAAACTGATCTGTCGGTAAACATTTAGGTTAATGTTTGGCAAATTGTAGCAATATTGAACGAAAAATGAAAATTTATTGTCAAAACTTTCTTAAAAGCATTTTATTTATTGTATACGCCACAAGAACTATAGTGTATGTATATTATAGCTAAAATAAAAAAAATAAAGAACATTTGTTATTCATCTCTCTTTTATCCCTGATTTAATACTCGTACATTTTACATAATTATGAAAATTACCGTACTTTCATTAATATGCAATGTTTAAATACATATCATTCTTTATTTAAATGGAGGCTCTAACCATTACAAGTTTTGTACGATTATGCAAGAGAAATAAACTATTTATTTATTATTATTATTGATTAAAATTTTATTCTTCCATTTCTATGTTGCTTATATGTTTCTATGATGCCTCGCTATACGGTATCGCTACCGAAACCAAAATTTCATGTGAAACTTTACAGGTGCGTAAAGGTTTACATGAAATTTTGGTTAATATAGTTACTTAATATTATTCAATGTTACTTATTTCAAGAGGAGAATATGGATATCTACAAAACACAAATGCTATGCTGGATTATTTCTTTACTAAAAATATATTATTTTTATCTTCTAGTGGTATTCTTTAAATCTAAAATTGCCAAACTGCTAAGTACCATTCCTTACCTTATATATCATTCATCATTTACGTATGGTCTAAGAGCTAGCGGTCGATCCGACTAACTTGTTAGACCCACAGCTAAAAATTGTAATGTAAATCAATGTTTTAATTAGTTACTCAAGAGAATAATGACTTGGCAGGTATCCTGCGGTTGCGACATCATCATTCTATTATACCTTTCTATTATAAATATCTATGTTAAAAAATATCCGGATATCGATTACGAAGGTAACTTGCATTAGAAAAATTGCAAAGAAATTTTAAAGGTATTTTTTATAATTATTTTAAGTAGCTATGACGAGAGTCAAGGTATTTCGGCGGTTATGAAAAACCGCGTGAATTAATTATTTTATTGTCATCATTACTGAGTGCAAGCACAAAAACACAAAGTACAAAAATGCTTTAAAAAAGGTAATAGTAATTCACAAAGCGATTTCTGCCAATACAGACATTTTCAGTGCAAAACAATTTATACGTTCTTTAATTTTACATTTTCCTCTGTCATCGCATTTATTATCGTAATGTCATACGTATTGACAGACCGAATAAAAGCGTTGTTCAATGATCAATGGAGAGGATATTAATATTATTCGATGTCAATCCTTTGCCTTCGCTGTATAATTCACATATTGTTAATGAAATTGACGTTTTGCTAGCAAAAATTTTAATAATTTCAGTTTTTTTTAACAATTTAAATAAGGAAATTAGTATCACATAATTTTTTAATGCTTATTAAAAGCTGCCAAGATGACTTCTAAAAGTTAGATTTTTTTTTAACAAATAGCATCATCAACAACATGAACGTCATCATTGCCATCAACCTTCATAAACGCACTGCTTGACATATTTTTTTAAGAAAGCGCTAAAAATACGTGACCTGCATTTAAAGAAGATTTTGCAATATAAACCTATCTGGGTAAGTGGGTTGATGAGCGCAGCGCCGATACCTTTGCACTAGTGATGTCGCTCCCTATCATCGGTTGGTAGAATTTGGGTCCGGCTTATGATGGATTTTCAGTCACCAGTCATCAGTCGACAGCCAGAGCCTTGTCCGCGAGCCAAAATCATACATAGCAGATAAGGTTGCAGCGTTGGAGAAATAGCATGTTCCCTCTTACATCTTAAATAAAGGTGATTCTTAATTAATTGTAAAATAGGTGATCTTTAACTGCATTACTTCTTTGATATAACAGCCTCAGTGAAGTAATTGCAGGTAAAATCTATTGTATACACTAGCAAGGCTTCATGTTTCTGATAATATATGCCGAATTGCTCTTTCCACTGATACTGTACCCAAACCTCCCGTAGATAATTTACAACAGTCTTTCATTCGGCGTCTTGCGTAAAAAAATACAATTTAGAAATATACATGGATTGTTTATTTTAAAATTTTGTAAGAATTCAAAATATATTGTTCATTCTAAAATATCAAGTCATTTTATTTATGCAAAAATACTATTAATACGATTAAAATACACTTGGATGTAAAAAAATCACATGTACAATACAACCAGACCACTGTTTTTGTACAAATGTTAGCCCCCACTAGAATTAGAACCCATGACCTACGGCGTAGAAGTACTCTGATCACAGCCGCCCTCAATCTGTTTATTTTCCTCGATATTGAAATAAAAATTAAACGAGAACATGCAATAATTCCTGCGTACGAAATCTGTTACAGTGTCGCCGATTATAAATAAGTAGCTGAAAACAATTGGTAATTAACCACCCAATCATCCCATTTTGACAAATGTTTGTTTTATTATTTTTCTCATTTAAATAAACAAACTTATCGATTATTTTTCCATCGAATTGTCAAATTTATATCGATCCTAAAAAGTGTGATTACAACCTTTTCATTTTATAAGAATAATTAAGTAAAAACTTTTTTCAAAGTTTTTAAAAGCCGTTTATATTTAAATTGAAAACGTGATTATCTTGCCGTACAAGAGATTAAATTCGCAGTGTTTTACTAAATGTTAAAGGAAATCTCGTAGAGATGCGGCTGTGGCTTACTAAGTGAAATACCTCATAAATTAAGAAGATTTACGACAATAAATCTGTCATATTATTAACATTTTGTATCGTTTTGTCTTTAACTCCTTTTATAAATGTAAACAGTCGTAGATGAGTACTTAAATAGTTTTCTTTGTTGTGGTAGCTTTGCTGTGGTTGCCCAAACTCACCTCGAAAATGTGTTACGACGATCTTCCTTTATTCATCCTCTCTATGTGTCTAAACCATCTAAGCGTCCCTTTCTCTATCTTTGTCACTACATCTTGAACCATACCGCAACCATCCCTTATCACCCTGCTCCTCTTTTTGTCGATTAAAGTTCTCCAGCTATACTTTTTTTTTTCATAAAAGTGACGGAACGAGCAAAACGTTCACCTGATGGTAAGTGTAACGTCTGCCCATAACAAATGCTGTGTCACCCAGAAAATTACTGTGTGACACCACACTTCGCCCGTCACCCTGAGACATCAGTTCTTAAGCCTCATATGCCCAGTGATTACGCTAGCTCTCAGTGCCCTTCAAACCGAAACACAGTAATGTTTGCACACTACTGCTGCACGGCGGAATAACTGGCCCTGAGGTTTTCAAACTTCTTATTTCCACATGATTGATCTTATTTTGATAGTTCTTCTGCCAGTACCTCTTATATACAGCAAGTCGTGCCTTTTTAGATACGTTTTTGATACTCGTAAAGTAACGCAGGGCCCCAATCATTTTCAATTTAAAAACAACTGTATAAGTTTAGTTGCGGCTCTTTAATTTGCCGCTGATTTATCTGTATGTCCATGTTTATAAATTCAAAATTCATAAAAAATACAATTCAAGTAATTTAATTTATGGAGATTCCAGTACCTACAGTTAATTTTGAAATGACGTAATTATAATGTTCAATATATTTTTATATATACTTCCTTTTAAATTACTTACTATTAAAATACTTCGTATATCTTGGATCCGAAATAGCGCTAACGCCGATATTCGTATAAGTGACGATTATTTGTCTCTTTATGTAGCGATGTATTTTTAATAACACAAAAATATTTCTACGTTAGGAATACAAACAGTTTTACCATTACTTATTACTAGCTGACCAGCTCCGGTTCACGTGGAAGTCATATATTGGTCCAGTATATATAGAGAGAGCAACAGCACCAGCCCGTTTACCTATTTACCTTTTGGAAGAATTATTCGTAAAATCCGTTCTTAATGGTCTGTGTCACGAAGGGACTATGCGTGCCAAATTTCAAGTCAAAAGATAAGTGTGTATATGAGTGTTATAATGTGTATATATATTTAGTCGGATCATAAATTTTGTCATATACTCATTCATTTTAAATTTCGAGTATCGGCCAGAAATATTTGAACTGATATTGAACAAAGAACTTTTACGCCATCTTAAATAAAAAAAACAAATTGATTTTGTTAATTTGAAGGACGTAGCCTGCGCTAAATTTCACCAGACTTTGGAGGCTCTCAAAGCATCCCTAGTTAAATCAGTTGCTGATATAGACATAAACGTTGTGCGTGCTGCGGTCGACGACTGGCCTCGGAGGTTCAAGGCTTTATTCAAAATCAAGGAGGGCATTTCGAATAACTTTAATAAAATTTTAATCATTGTAATTTTGTCATTGTTGTCACGCTTAATAGGCGGGTTGGGAACCGCAGTTTTTTAATCCGGTGTTCCAGAAAAATTCGGCTGCCTAGCTTCAGGTTTTCATTTTCTCTTTGTCGACTTTTACAACACCCACGGGATGAGGTGGTTTGGTAGATTCTCTTAAGGCGCCATCATACGGCCTCTTAATCATTTTCAAATCTCAATTCTGTCATAAAAATGCTTTTATATTTAAAAAACCTCAAATATAATTGCTTTTACATAATTATGTCGTATACTCGTACCTTACCAACATATGATTACAGTTTTTCCTATAATGCAACTTTACTTCAAAACTAAATGCGACCCACCTCCATACCTTTATTAGTAAGACTATGAGTATGTGCCTCCGGTAGTTTGTTGGGCGTAAAATTTATGTACACGGATTTTGATCAAACTTTGTATAGAGGTTCTGATCCTATCGCATAGGTGTTATGACGGATAAAGGATGGCTCGAGTAGATTATTGTTCTTGCCTACACGCAAAATACGCGCATAGACGTGGAGTTGTGCAAACCGGCCCGTTGCAATCTACGATGTATAACGGATATAGTGGAAGTTGATATCTTTGAGTCTATCACTTTCGGTGTTAATAATTATACAAAGAGGGAGATTTGTAATAAGGAATTTTAGATGTCCAGCAGTGACCTAAAATGGGATGGGGATGAGAATTGTTTCATATTGATGATACTTATATTTTAATATATTTTTAGAATAGAATAGAGTACAACAGAATAGAATAAATTTTTATTCAATATACATTATTTACATAATAATTATTGAAAGTCATTTTTTTTCTTTTTTTAAACTACACTGGTTCGCAAAAATGCCTCTGTCCTGGAAAGAACCAGTAAGAAACCCAGCGGGCTTTTTTTTAGTCATTTTTAAAATAATGTACAATAACAGCAGTATTATAAAGATGTAGAAATGGCTTGGCGGCGATCACCTCATTCCCAGGGGTTATCATCGTCTATGTATTATTAAATATTATAATAACCCTTTTTATGAAGTCTTTGTTTAATATAAAATTTAAACTTTTTGATTGAAAGACTTGTAGCACTTTCTGGGATTTTGTTTGTAAAAACGTATACATTGCCCCATAAAAGAGTTACTGACTCTGTGAAGTCGGGTAACTGGCATAATTAATTTGTGCTTGTTCCTGGTATTCACATTATGAACATCACTTTTTTTTAGTGAACTGGTTTATGTTCTTATGTACATACTAAACGTTTTCAAATATATATTGAGAGGCCAAGGTTAAGATATTAATTTCTTTAAATTTATCCCTAAGAGACACTTTAGAGCCAAGTTTATAAATAGCACTTACGGCTCTCTTTTGCAAAACAAAAATCACTTCTACATCAGTCTCATTTCCCCATAGCAAAATACCATAAGACATTATGCTATGAAAATAACTAAAATAAACCAATCTAGCAGTTTCAACGTTAGTCAAATTCCTAATTTTTTTTACAGCATAAGCTGCAGAGCTAAGTTTACTTGCTAGTTTAGATATATGGGGGCTCCATTGAAGTTTTGCGCCAAGAGTTATTCCAAGAAAGACAGCAGTATCCACAAGGCTCAACTCTTCCCCATTCACAAGCACATTTACATCTAATTGTTAAACATTTCGTGTTGTGAATTTAATACATTTTGTTTTATTGCCGTTTAAAAGCAAATTATTAACATTAAACCAATGTACTAATTTTGAAATAGCGTTATTCACCTCGTCATATAATAAAAGTTGACGTTTTATCTTAAAAATCAAAGATGTATCATCAGCAAATAACACTATATCATGGTTGTCCCCTACTGGGTATGGTAAATCATTAATGTAAATAAGAAATAGAAATGGGCCGAGAATCGAACCCTGCGGGACACCCGCCGGAAGAACTCTTGCTATTGATAACTACTGTCTGCGTTCTATTACTCAAATATGAAATTAGAAGTTGAAGTGCAGAATTTCTTATACCGTAGTGATGTAGTTTCCTGAAAAGTGTTTCATGATCAACGCAATCGAAATCCTTAGAAAGATCACAGAAAACACCCAAGGCATCCTGTGAACTCTCCCAGGCTTCAAATATATTCTTAATAAGTTCAACACCTGCATCGGTTGTAGAACGACCCCTTGTAAAGCCAAATTGGTTTTTGTGAAACAATTTATGAAAATTAAAATGTTTTAACATTTGATAAAGTATAATTTTTTCAAAAATTTTACTTAATGTTGGTAGTACGGAAATAGGTCTAAAGTTAGCAGGGTTCGATGTACTACCAGATTTAAATAAAGGTATGATTTTACTATGTTTCATCAAATCAGGAAACAAACCAAATGCAATACCGGAATTAAAAAATTATGGCTAATTGAGGTGCAATTATATCTAAAATAGACGCACTAACTTCCACGGACATACCCCATAGATCCGCGGTTCTCTTACAATCAATACTTTTAAAAATATTAAGAATGTCATTTCCATCTACCATATCGAATTTAAATCTTTTGTACGAGAAGTTACATTTTGTTCGAGTAATGTCTCAGCGGCAGTAGGAGAAGAATTTAATGGCTTGGTTATGGAAATTGGAATATCACTAAAAAACTTTTCAAAGGCTGTAGCAACATCTTAATCAGATGTCACAAGCTTGTTGTTAAAATTAATTTTGTAATCATGGTTTCGGTCCTTATCTTTCCCGGTTTCACTATTAATAATACTCCAAGTCTAAATTGAATGATTGCAACAAAGAAATAAATTTAATAGTGATGGAAGAAGTTTCTAGGAGGTTGATGTTAACGTCTCCGCATATGACAACAGGTTTGTTCTGTTTATTAAGTTTAATTAAAACTTCTTCCATATTTTTTTCAAAATCATCATAAAACACATGAGGGTCTGTAAACGCTGACAACTATGAAGTGCTCAAGCTCAACACAGGCTATTTCTATAGTTCTCTCAACAGAGAGGCTCACGATATCTTTACGTTCTTTGAATCGCAATGATTTATTTACTAGTATTAAAGAGCCACCACGCAAAGTTTTTTCTCTATTGAAAGAACTAACCACCTGGTGGATACTAAAATTAAACATTACATTATAATCTTTTAGCCAATGTTCAGTTATACACATAATATGAATATGATTGCTATTTAAAAACTATTCAATTTCTAATTCTTTGCCTAAATTCCCTGTATATTTTGATGCACCAGGTGTATACAATCTTTATTATTAAGACCTTCTAAAGTGGTACAATTATTTACATATGACTGTCTTAATTTATTAATGTCAAAATTATTGCTAGACTAGTCAAAATTATTTCTTGTTTCATATTCAATAAAGACTATAACACAACAGTAAAGGTACATTTAATTCCTCAGAAGGAGACAGAATAAAAGACGTGCTTACTACTTAAAAATTCCATTTCCTTGAGTCTTTGTCTGAGTTCCGTTCAATTGCTGTCAGACTGGGGATGTTCAGTACATTCACTTTATATCTCGTTCTATCATATATTCGAAAATTAAACGTGAATAATTCATTATAAATAATAGAAGCCCTTACAAAGTAATTACTAAACATTAGTTAGAAATAAAACAGGTATATCCTGATGCACTACACTAATGATTGAGCTGAGTGGTGTACCGTGGAAGAGGTCGCAGTTCAGCAGTGAACTGTCAGTGGTTGGTTGAGTGTTCCATTTTAAAATGTGGTTCGTCATACTCAACTTATTAACAAACAAGTCCTTAGTCCCTGTATATATATATATATATGAATATGAAACTACGCAAAAAATTCTTTGAGTATACTTAATTAATGCAACTTAATAAACATCACTTATATTAAAATACCGGATTACTTAACTAAGCTTCATGTGCCAGTTTAAAACATCGTAATTTATTACTGGACACAATAACTAGATTTTGGCTTCGCGCCAATTTTAAAATTAAAAACCATAAATTGTGGCATCTAAATATTAAGGTACATACATACCTTCCATGACTTATGGAGTTAAATATAAAAAGTCCATAAAATACCTACAAATAAGCACATGCCTCTAATATTTGAGTAGAAAGAGACCGTCACATTACTCCAATAATTTTTTTGGCACACTCATCGTACGCATTTTTCTATTAACAAATGCAGTAGTACCGGTACTGTTGATCAAATTTTGATTGTTTGCGTACTATGATATTTCGAAACCTATTTAAAAAGCAACAAAGAAGCACAAACTCCAATATTTGTATACCAACGAATACGTTCCCTTCGAATGTAATCAACAAAAACAATGAGATAATGTTATAACTTCAAAGTTTCGCTGTGACCTAAAACGCTTCCGATTCCTGTGTTTCAACTAAGTTACTGATTACACCTTCAAATTATTTTGGTACATGGTTTATTGGTAAAATATTACGTGTAACTGTAGAAATGCAATTTGGAGATCCTTAACCCACACCAGTATACCCTTGGCGCTAGCGTCCAAAATCGTAGTCATCACGGAGTTTCCTACCAGAAAAATTCCGGCAGACTATCCTTTCACGTCTTTTTGAACTACATCTCTTACTACTTGAGCTCTCGCCATTCTAAGAAGATTGGCAAGAGACTCAACGTCTTGACTTTGGTCTATTGGGCGAGATAAAAAGGCGATACGTTGGAGGCCTGTCTTCGTACGAGAATTTCTATCAAAGTTTTGAAGGCATCAGAAGTAGCTCGATTAGATTGGTAGCGCAGTACACAGTATGTCGATAATCAATATTTGTGTTACGCGTCTGTTCGTTATTGAGTTAGTTAAAAGAGGGCTGATTGAAGTAGTAGGAGTTTATTATAATTAATTTTAAGAAATGGAAGCCATGACAATTTCTCGATTCTCAACCTGATGGCGAGTGAGATGATATTTGTTGCTTCCTGTGTATTTTCTGACAGCCCGAATTATTTGTCGTAAAAACGAGGTCACATATTTACCTTACTTACAGGACTGTTACCGTTTCGTATTAGAATAACATGAAAATATAATAGTTGAAGTGTGGTAAATAAATACATAAATTTATTTTTAAGCATTATATTAATAATAATAAATCTTTATTTGCTTTTGAACCGAGTGTTTACATGATGTTATAAATTTTCGATTCCGATCTACAAGTTCAGCCATAAATGATACTCGTAGCATGCAAATATTTAAAATTTAAAGTACATAAGTTCAATATTATCGATTCAATTGATCTATTATGTCAATTAATAATTTTATATAATTACTATTCTATATACAGTTTCATATTACTTAAAAGATAATAATTTATATTGTTATGTACCATGCCATACTGTCTTATTATACTAAATACTAGTTTACTATATTTGAATCAGTACTTATATTCTTTATTATACTAGTTTTGTACTATACATCATTGCCCTCGATAAGCTAAGAACTCTATAATAGAATAAAATCTATGCTCAAGAAGCTACTTATACAGAGTCTTTTTAAATGTGTGTAATGGTTGTTCTTTCGCCGGTCACTTTATGGTATAACGTTCTTCCCATCCAATAACAGTTTTTTTATAGTTCATAGTGCTAGGTATATCGTCTAACACTAATTTGTTTGGGTGTATCTTGTTGTACTTGTATCTTGTTGAATCTTGTTGAACAAAGATGTAGTCCACAGGACTACATCTTTGTTCTTCTTATAAAAAGTCTCATGATATTGCTTCACAAATGTTATCATTTCTAAAATATATAAGCAAGGCAGGGTTAGAATTCCTAAGGTATAGAACAGTGGTCTACATGAGACGTCTGGTGCAAAACCGCAAACAGAGCGAATACATTTTTTCTGCGCAATGAAAACCTTGTTGACTACTGTACTGTTACCCCATAACAAAAGCCCATATCTTAGCACTGCTTCAACATATGCACAGTATGCAGTAGATGCGGTTTGTCTAGTTGCTACTTTTGTTAATTTATTTAGGGCATAAATAAATCTATTTATTTTGTTGCAAACATTATGTACATGTTCTTTCCAATATTTATAATTTTATCAATAATAATACAAAGAATTGACGCTTTTTTAGCCCTTTGAAGAGTTTGTCTATTATAATTTATGTCAAGTAAATTTTGAATCTTATTAAAATTGATAAATCGTGATTTATTTATATTCATTGTTAAATTATTATTGCTTAACCATTTAATTATTGACATTATTGTGTCATTAATGTTAGATACATGATGAGATAACGACAACGATTTTTTATTTGATACTACTACTGAAATGTCGTCTGCGAATAAAATGCTTCTATGTTTTGTTACTTGGGGTAGGTCGTTTATATAAAGTAAAAAAAAGAGGGCCGAGCACACTACCTTGGGGCAGCCCAGATATGTTTTGGCGAAATTGTGATCTGTACTGTCGCGTAATGTTTTTTTTTATCCACCTCTACACATTGTCGTCTGTTTTGTAAGAATGTTTTTAACCAGCCGTATGCTGGACCTCTAATACCGTTGGAATCTAGTTTTGACAACAGCTGCTTGTGAGAAACAAAGTCAAATGCTTTTGAGATGTCAAAAAGAATAATGGTCGTAAACATTTTATCATTAATTCTTTGTAAAATTTCTGTTAATAGATTAAAAGTAGCAAGTGTTGTTGATTTTGCCTTTTGAAATCCATATTGATCTTGACTAATAATATTATACTCGGTAAGAAAACTCATAAGCTTAGAGTGCATTACCTTTTTAAATATTTTTGAGAATACTGGTATTAGTGTAACTGGACGATAGATTCAATTAGCGTCTTTTTCCCCTTCTTGTATAGAGGTTTTACCACAGAGATTTTTAAATTCTCTGGAAAGGTTCCAGTTTCCATTGAGAGATTAACAAGATAGGTTATTACCTTACTGATTTGGTTTTTACATTCCTTTACGACTTTAGTACATACGTTATCATAACCCTCAGCTTTCGTATTGTTGATTGTCATAATCGTTTTAATAATATAGTTTTCGTCAATTGGTGTCAAAAAATATAATTTGGTAATCTACTTGTTGTCTTTGTATGTATACATTTATTATTGAAATTATTTGTCAAATCAATAAAATAATTGTTACCTTGTTGTTGTTTCCCTTAATCAGCTCTTATCTACTGAACAAGACAGGATGGCATATTTTTTTCAAATTATCTGTCATTCCCTAATTCATATCCAATACCTTTATACCAATCCACTGCACCTATTGGCAAGACCATTGTATCCAGTGCTAAATCTACTATGTCCAATGCTAATTTCGCTGTATTTTTATCCTTTACTTATGAAGCTGTATCCATTTGCAGATGAGCTTATCCTAATTAGTAAAGTGTCGCTACGAGAACTATTCAGGGAGACTAATATTTTGACACTTCAGTCGTTGTTTAACTTTGAATTTTTTTTTTATTTCATAAAAGTGACGGAACGAGCAAAACGTTCACCTGATGGTAAGTGCAATGTCTGCGCATAACAAATGCTGTGTCACCCAGAATATTACTGTGTCACACCACACTGCGCCCGTCACCCTGAGACATCAGTTCTTAAGTCTCATATGTCCAGTGATTACGCTAGCTCACAGTGCCCTTCAAACCGAAACACAGTAATTCTTGCACACTACTGCTTCACGGCAGAATAACTGACCCTGGGGTGGTACCTACCTAGATGGATTCCTGCATAGGAATCCTACCACTATGTACGTACAGAAAAACATTAATTTATTTACCAAAAAATTTACTGTATCCTGTAGAATTGGTCGAGGCACACTAGAAATACTATGTTCAGGTTGGCTAAAACTAGAAACCTTTCTTAGTAGATGTATAAAGTTTTATAATAAAATTCCTAAAAGTGTAACATAAAACTCGGACATGGATTTTAAAAAACTTATCAAGAAGACATTATTAGATAAAGCGTATTATAAAATAAATCATTATATAGTGGCCAAAGATGTGTGGAAATAACTCATACTCTGCACTTGCAAACCCCCTGGCTACTAAATTTATGTTGATTTTTTTTGTAATTTATAAATGACATTATGTTATTACATATTTGGCATATTTGGCATTGAAAAAAGAAAGACCCCAGAGTTTCCTAGCAGTTCTTCTCTGAAGAGGTCATTTTTTGAACCGGTGTAGATTTTGTCGTTCATAAGAGCTTTAAACAAGCCTATATTGAATAAAGAAACTTTGACTTTTGACTTTGACTAATACTAAGTCTACTATTCGTTTTATTAAATATTATGCAGATATACATGTTATTTCCTCGCTTTCCCATTGATGTCCTACAACTATTAGCAACAGTGACTTTAGGAGTTTTTTCATTACAGCATTATTAAAATATAGGCAGTATAATTATATTCCGTCTTAACATCACTTTTTTTAACTCAATTTTGCCTAAAGAAGTCGAAAAATATTATAGGACTCGCTTTAACAATTGTGCTGTTAAATATATTTCACGGTGGACTGTACACTGTGATGGTACACGAGGGTATCGTGAATTCGTCTTTATGTTTCGCATTGGGCTTCTCTTTGTAGTGTGGCAAAGACCGAGTACGCAAACGTAGAACTGAAACTAAAATATTCACTGTGACATGGAGGTATCACAGTTGAGCTGACCTTTGACGCTACATTTTTTATCATTTAGTTTACGTGTAAACGAAAATGAACAGGATGTAAATGAAATGAAAATAAAACTATTACAATGTGTTGAGCGTAATAGAACAATGAAAAAACCAACTTAAAAGAAAATAAATACATGTGTGCAGTTCACACTCGGTAGAAGTGAAACCTTCAGAAAACTAACTTCGAGAGAATAAGACGAATGTGGAATATCAGGAGTAGGTTAATTGTAAGGTTTATTTATAATATTATTGTTACCAAGTTTAAAAATTATTTTACTTTTTATTTTACATATATTATTACATTACATATTACGCAGACTCCAAGTTTTCAATTTCAACAAATGACACGAGTAGCTTTTGGTAACTAAAGTATGAAATAAATGCTTTGGTTTGGATATGATCAATATATCTTTTAAATACAGTGTCAAATACTAACCTTCTTGTCGTGAATGAGAACAAAATCTACGAATGAGAAATACTGTATACTGTATTCTATCTAATTCTCTCAGGCAAATGCTATAGATATCTTTTTTTTAATTTTATTTTTTCGTTCACCTAATGGTAAGTGCAACGTCTGCTCATAACTAAAGCTGTGTCACGCAGAACATTTCTGTGTGACACCACACTGCGCCCGTGACCCTGAGACATCAGTTCTTAAGTCTCATATGCCCAGTTTCATTGTCAGTGCCATTACTCTAGCTCTGAGTGACTTTCAAACCGAAACACAGTAATGTTTCACATTACTGCTTCACGGCAGAATAACTGGCCTTAGACGGATACCTGCATAGGAATCCTACCACCACGTTTGGTTTGTCTCTTTTTTCAAATTACTTATTAGTTAAGTTCTCCTTGGTACATAAGTTATTTATCATCGCATTTAATGTTAATAACATAGTGTATATAAGGAATAAACGAATAAACAAACGTGAGGATAGTTATACATATATACATACAATCGCCCTTATCTCTATCACCTTAAATGCTATCTGTATAATACCTTAATCGCCTCTTGTGACACCTCGGTAGGAAAGAGGTAGGTGCTATTCTATTCTGTCGAACACCTATCGGTGAATCCATAAACGTATCAAATTAAATGACACATTCTTATAACTGCTGGAAGTAGTTAAAGTACAAGCTATGTTATTATCTTCTTACTTAATTTTTCTTCGCAAATTCGAGGCTTTTAATTGAATTTTTAATTTGTAGCACTCTATTATTAGTAGCTTAGTAGTCATTTTATGTCACTATTGCTGGCTACTTTATGAAATCCAGACTAACATTAAATAAACTGTAGAATTTAATTTAATAAGCTTAGTTACTCTTGTTAATAAACTTCAAGTTTCACAAACAATGGAGAACAAGTTACATTTTGGTTAGGTTCAGCTGAATTCTTAATCTCCTTTATGATTAAATTTCGGTTCAGTTTTGTGAAAATTTTACATCAGTAAATCCTAAATGTAACAGTACTTCTGCCGTCTCATTTTCTATATTTTAAAACAATACAAATTCACAACAAATTCTCTGTCACATAATACGGTCCTATAAGCCGTCTTCATTAAGAGAAAAACGTTGCGATACTATAAAAAAAGAAATGGGTCGGCTCTACCTGGAAATACATGGAATACCACGCTCTTGCTGAATACCAGCGTTAAACTTAGTGAAGCATTTTGCTCCTACATTTCATGTGGTCAATAATGAAAACCAAATATCCATTCTGGCACAGCATTATTTCCAAATCCTTAGATTGGCTTTGTAACATACTTACATCACTTTCGATATTTTTGCCACTCATCACTTGATTCCTATAATAAGGGACAGAAACTTTATTAAAATGTAAATACGTAACTACTTATTTTTCATCTCAATAAGCGGGGATTTGAGATAGCTCCATCAGCTTGGCAGGCTTATTAGTGATCGCAGCAACCAGATGCTTCGCACCTTAGACACTGCTATTAGTCACCGGTATGTATATTTTCAGTCGGGCATATATACTGTCGTAAGAGATAATTGAGATAAACAAAATAGGTGACTGAATAACCGTCTCAAAAAATGCCCGTCATATCGATTATCTTTAAGGAATGAGATAGAGAGTGGTAGATATTGCCACCAATCATGCTGCCACTACATGGCATCCGAAACACTGCTGAACATGAGCCTTCCCCATGGAATACGCCTCTCATTTTGAAAGAAGAAAGACTTATTCCACGGTATTTATTTCATATCCTGATTTTATTTTGATCCTTACGTCGATTTTTACGACACTCACGGGATGCGATAGAGTGGCAGTTTATCTTAAGCTGCGCCACCACAGAGCATCAGAAATATTTGAGTAGTATCAAATATTTTATCAACATGTTTAATTATGTAAGTAATATTTATATTTATTTCGTAACTAGCTGATGCCCGAGACTTTGTCCGCGTGGATATACGTTTTTTTAAATATCCCGTGGAAAATATTTCTTTTCCAGGATAAAAAGTATCCCTTGTTCGTCTCTAGAATGCAAATGCATTTTTACTGGTGGTAGGATTCCTATGCTGGAATCCGTCTAGATAGGTACAACCCCAGGGCCAGTTATTCTGCCGTGAAGCAGTAGTGTGCAAGCATTACTGTGTTTCGGTTTGAAGGGCACTGTGAGCTAGCGTAATCACTGGGCATTTGAGACTTAAAAATTGATGTCTCAGGGTGACGGCCGCAGTGTGGTGTCACACAGAAATATTCTGGGTGACACAGCATTTGTTGTGGGCGGACGTTGCACTTACCATCAGGTGAACGTTTTGCTCGTTTCGTCACTTTATACAATAAAAAAAAGCTATTTCTGTGCCAAAGTCAAGATCGGATTAGCGGTAGAGCTGTGAAAAGGTAACAAAAAGTCATAGGGAGTTACTTTCGTAAGTATGAATTAAGAGAAATATTTAAATTGCCGTGAACGAAAATAATATATATGAAAAAAATAAGAGAATTTACCACCCCATCTCATGCCGAAGGTGTCGTAAAAGTCTAGAGAGGGAAATTTAACACCAGGAGTTGGGCAGCAGCGTCTCCCTGGAACAGCCAAACAAATAACCTGTGGTTGCCAACCCACCTGCCAAGCGTGGCAACTATGGCAAAATCCCCCATACATTATTGAGGGGATTTTGCCATAGTTGCCACGCCTCCCCGTATATTATTCAGCATAAAATAATAATGACCAAAATTTTTGCAAAATCACAGACAGACAGACGCTCCTAGTTTATTTACAACACAATTTAAAATAAGTATTAGAACCAATAAAAACCATGTAAACCTTAACTAACTAACCTATAAAAATAATTATTTACCCGACAATTTGTTTGTATTAGATAAAGTGTCGAGACGAGCTGAACGTTCACCTGATGGTACAAGCAACGTCTGCCCATAACAAATGCTGTGTCACGTAGAACATTTCTGTGTGCCGCTATACTGCGCCGTTCACCCAGAGACATCAGTTCTTAAGTCTCATATGCGAAGAAATAAATATATATAAGAAATTTTAAATTTTCAAAAGGAAATCCCCAAAGTGTGCGTTGCGTTTAATACAACATTCATCCAGATCATTCGATCAATAACATACAGAGTAGAATAGACTCTACATCGCTGAATAACTGGACTCGCATGTTAATGGTGTGATGCAGGTTTTCAACTTTTGTCGAAATATAAATGCTCTTCAGACATGCGTTAATTTCGTCTGCTGCAGTGCCTCGCTCGATAACGGTCCAAATCTGCCTAAAATCCCCTGCCAGTAACACTAGCAGACCACCGATTAACATTCGATTACTGTGTTTGTCTTGTGGATAGCTATCAAGCGCCTCGACGGCGCGTTTGTGTGGCATATTGCACTCGTCCCACACGATCAGCTTGCCCTGTTGCAACAGCGCACAAACGGTGCGCGTTGCACCGTTGCGTTTTCTTCGATCGCCAAATTAAGAGGTAATTTAAAAACCGAGTCGGCCAACTGCTTAGCAATGTTTCAGCGATTCCAGAGAAAGCCACAGCTACAGCAACTCTCTGTCCCTGCGAAATTTTGCTAGAAGGAAAGCTGTACTGGCCAAACATTTTTGCTTTCATGTTATAATTAACGGAATTTGCGTGAATACAAAGTTAGACGTAATCAAAGAAGTTAACTGAAATTTCTAAATTTAAAACGTAATTATGACTGAAAGAAAAAAATGTTTCCCTTAAAACACTTTTATTTTATATTTAGCCCGAGATCGTTCTTGATTTTCAATGACGGTCCGCCAGATCACGACTTCGAATTAGCTGTGAATGATCAAATCACTTATTCTAAACATTCTGAGACTATTCATAACTTGTTTATTTTTATAGTATTTTTAGAACGAAGTGGAGGAAGATGAAAAAGAGCCGGAATATTATAAAATATGCATAATTAATTTATGTGAAAGTTAAATTGGATACTGTATTGCAAATAAGAATAAATAAAGGTAAAGGAGGACCTATTTTAGAACTGTTTAAGAGAAACAATTCTACTGTACATTACATTCATGGAACTATAAAGGTTTATGCAGTGCAAAGAGCTCGAATATGGCGGAAATTTTTCCGATTTACTTGACACTTACCGTTATATTTTGACCAATTTATACAATATCTTTATAAATTATATGTAATCTGTTATTACGATGAATAAGCTATAATACTGTAAACTGCCTCACAAACTTTCCCGTTTATAATATTAATCGGATACGATAGGAAGTAGGATTGTACCTTGCTTTACCTCTTAAGGGATAGATTTCAAAAACGCTGAATTTGACATTTATTTACGAACAGAGGCCTAAACACCTATTTCCATATTTTTAACTGAAGGGCACTTCGAGTGAGAGAACTAGTGTATTCACTGGGCAAATAATATTTGAGAACTGATGCAAGTAATGTTGTGACACAGCAATTGTTATGGGCAGACGATGCACTTAACATCAGGTGAACGTTTCGCTCCTTTTGTCACTTTATCTATATTTACTTTAAATATATTTTTTATTAAAGACCAAAAAATTTTTTTTTTTATTTAATAAAAGTGACGGAACGAGGAAAATGTTCACCTGATGGTAAGTGCAACGTCTGCCCATAACAAATGCTGTGTCACCCAGAAGAGTGTGACACCACAATGCGCCCGTCACCCTGAGACATCAGTTCTTAAGCCTCATATGCCCAGTGATTACGCTAGCTCTCAGTGCCCTTCAAACCGAAACACAGCAATGTTTGCACACTACTGCTTCACGTGGTAGGATTCCTGCATAGGAATCCTACAACCATTATTTATTACACTAGTAAGTCTTGATTTTTCAATGGAAAATTCTATAAAATTTTATAATAAATTTAATTTCTCGAAATTATTTATTGATTAATTAATAAACTGTTCCAATTTATGAAATTTAAATAATTCTGCCTATAATTGATTTAAAAATTAAAAAAAAGTTATTCCATTGTTTGGAGTTTTAACTTCTGTCGGCAGTTATGACTGGCTCTGTTTTTATTTAATCACTATGCTGCGTGTTGTGCCGTTAATTAATTATGTTTTTTTTTCTTTATTATTTCTATATGTTGTTGTTTAACTTTACTACATTACAAATACGGCCACATTAAGAATAATGTTTATATTCATATTTTTTTTTAATTTAATTATATGCTGGTCATAATGCTGGTTATAAGTATATAAATAATTGTTAAAAACTGATAAGCATAGTTTATATCTATTGGGATTATTTTTAGACATTCATGTTTTAATTTGTAAAGTGAAGTAAAAAATTATAAATAATAAGTAGTTTTATAGTTCAATAAAGTTAATAAATGCGTTTTATCTTTCACTACACAAAAATAATAATGTGAACATTTTTTTTTGTATCAAATAATATATTCACGCCACTTTTGCGCAAGTCTATAAAACGCTGCTAATAAATTAGTTATTAATTTTTTTACTGTATTGTATTAAAAGAAATAGCCTAAAAATGTCCCAATGTTCACAAAATGCGTAATCTCTCTATCTATCTATTTCTCTCTCTATCATTATTTGAGAGGGTTTATATCTAAAACTTTTCTTAATTTACAATTATTTGGTGATATGAATATAATAAATCTAAAAAATCATATTCTCATAAGATTTATGTAAATATCTCCTTTTAGGAACATAAAAACTGAGTTCCATGCAGCAGCTCTTAAAATTTTTAGTTTGACGATTTTCTCAAAGATCCTATCACCAGTACTTATCCAAATTTATATGAAAAGTAGGGAAAGCTTTTTAATAAAAAAAGAATCATCAAAGTCGGTCTACGCAGAAAAGAACTATAGCTAGACATACATAAAAACCAGTCAGTATGCTTACACCACACGTAAGCGTACTGGCTGCGACTGGTCACATAGCACAAATTATTAGCAGAGGAAACCGTGGTAATCGTTATCAAAGTACTGTTACTTAGTTTCACGAAACTTAAAACGATCTCTTTGTTGCTATATATACTCGTATATTCCGTTTGTGACTGGAACATTTTACTGACCCTCAGCGTATTTGAAGAGAGTAACGAATGCGCATAAATTTATTTGTTTGGATTGTCGTCGGACGTCAATCCTATCGCAATCCTTGCATGCCATATCGTGCGTAAATTTTTATATTTACAACGTAAACAATTTGAATCGTATTTCTTATTATGTATGCTATATAATAAGATATTACTAAAATGCAAATACGCACAAGTACATTAAAGAAGAACGTCTATATTATTCACATACCGTTATTACTAACGCACAGAAGCTTAAGTGCACACACTCACACGAACTCATGTACGTATGCACGCAAGCACGTACGCACTCACATATGCTTATGCAAATGCGTCACACCTTGACCATCATAAGTTTGTACCAAACTTTGTAGTATATGGAAGGTTATTTATATAGTTAATATGCTTGGCATGCAGTTTGGCACCGCAGTTGAGTTAAAGACAATTCTGCTACCCACAACATTAATTTAATATATGACACTTTGACACTTGAATAAATCACTTTGTATAAATTTATTGAATCAAACCAATCTTTTAAGAGAAATACAAAAAATCGACGAGAATACCTATTAAGACGGCGTTTCAAAACATGTCATGCAAAATTCAAAGGGTGTGGACGTAACTTCTGGAATATTTCTCTTGAGCTACGCATAAAAGGGTTGACTTCGTACCTAAGTGCCTTTTTGGTTTTGTAAGTAAATACTAAAAAGTAACTTATATTTTCTCTATTGAATGTAAAAATTAAACATTATTTCTTAAATGTAATTTGAAATCCCAGAAATGCTTAGATTATGTTCGATGTAACTGTTTATTTGTGATCATAATTTAAGTTAGTAGTTTATTTTAACTTTATTATTAATGTTTGCACAATTTTATACGCCTATATGTAAGATCATTTTTAAATTAGTTGAAGACTTTCATTACAATGCAAATTTTAAGAATTTGTATGATCTACAAAGTATTTCACAAAGCTGCAGCAACAAAATAAATGTAAAGTTAAAGCATCGTTCACCTGATGGTAGGCGAAACTTCTGCCCGTAACAAACACACTGCCCTCGTCATTTTGAAACATTACTTTATAAGGCGCATATAAAATTATTACACTAGCTATCAGTGCCCTTTATACCAAAATACAGTAAAGGTTTCACACTACTGCTTCACGGCAAAATATCTGACAGTGTGATGGAATTCCAGCATTCCAGCGTAGGAATCCTGCCACCAGTAAAATAAATACAAAGTTCGTAAAAACGATAAGTGTAGTTGAAGGAAGGTTCTCGACTGACAACCTCATACAAGCAAGTATAGCATAGGACAACTTCCAACTAGTTGAACTAACCCATTCAAATAAATCGGTGAAGGCTAAGAACCGAGCTTTGTATCAGCAATATATACTAAGCTTATACTTAAAAGTGGTTGTCTCCGTGTCTCTGATGTAGCTATATCTATCCTCTTACATTAGAAGCCCTACAATTTACATATATGTTCTACATGACACTATCAAAACTATTTTAGACTCATTTTTTAGGTACTCAATGTACACAAAAGCTCTAAAGATTACTGGTAGGAGGAGACGACCTCCCGAGATCTGGCCACCTGATTTGGCGAGTAGCTACCTCTTTTCCTTGGCACCATCACCTGCCAAATAGGTGACCCTGACGTTATCTGAATAACACAGCCAACGTCTCCCAACCACAACTACAACGTTTTCGACACCATTTGAGTCACAATATCGGATTACTGTCCGCACGGCGCGTGCTCCCCAGTCTTACAGTTACTGAGAATAAGCAATCGCGAACCTGATTTCTTCAAATTTGCTTTTCAAAAGTTTCGATGCGACGTAGTTATGGTAACAAAACCAACGCAACGCCAGACTGCAAACTATTGCCTGACTTCTGGAGATCTTACGCTCACTACGACACGACTTTCAGTCTCAGTGGGAGAGAGATGTAACGATTTCTATGTATCTACTACGCACTGTTGAGAATCAATCCACTCCAGATAAAAATTACAATACTTCTTGTTACAATGCGTGAATGAATGAGGTTTCATACTTAAATGTAATTCAGAAATCAAACTCATCGTGTTACATACCAGAATGGGCAGGACAACCTCTGCCGGTCCAGCTAGTATACTATACAATACATGATGATGTTCTCCTAGCCGATCTCGACCACGACGACAACTTCCGACTACTGTCGAGAGCCATCAACTGCGCAGGAGATATTACAGTGCCACAAGTGTACGCGCAAACTCAGAGGCATTCACTCGTCCCAACCTACCTGCGCCCGATGTACCGCTGAAGCGCCGGATACAGTGACAGAAACACGGGGACAATCACAACACAACCAGACCCGAAAACCAACAATTTATGTTTTAGCACAAATGTAGGCTCCGGATGGGATTCGAACCCAGGACCCGCGGCTTAGAAGTCAGGTACTCTGACCACTAGGCCACGCGGTACATATAACAGGTATGAATAACTTGACAGCGTTCATCTCATTCCCATTCAACCATTTCTAAGCTTTATTTCATTAAATTGTCATTTAAGTCAAAATTAATCATTTAAAATATACTGTTTGTGTACTTCTCAAAGAAAAATACTAAATGCTTAGAGGCTGGGCGCCGGCCTTAAATTTTACAGTACGTGTGTGAAGTTGGTTCGAGCCTCGGTAAAATTGTTCCGCCAATTTTTACTGCTAAATCGATACTAAAAATCAATTTTTGTTGAAGGCTTGGAGATGTCCTCAAAATGTTTTTATTACTCTGAATTTTTTTCTTTAGCACATTTTCTACAACGCTGAGTACGTTAACCATGTGTATATCGGTACCTAAAATTTAAAGAAAGAATTTTAGAGGTGGCACTAACGCAAGTACTAACTTTCCAAACTTTGTCCATGGCTAAACGAAAAGTACAAAAAATATACCTTTCCCGGTATGCAATTTATTCATACCATTGCAAATCCATTTTCACCTTACGCCACTAAAATGCTGCTTATTTAGTACCTGTGCAAATATGAAACAAAAAGAAACAAATCTTATTTTTTCAGATTGTTTTTTAATGTAAATTAAATATATATTCTTCAGTTGAGATCTCAGTGTCGCCTCCAATCAGTTTGTGACCGGACCAACCGCTTAAGAGAATCTACCTCCCCATTTCATCCCGTGCGTATCGAAAAAGTCGACAGAGGGAAAATTAAAACCAGAAGATGGGCAGCATCTTTCTGGAACATCTGAAAAAATAAACTGCCGCTACCATCCCGTCTGACAAGCGTGGCAACTGACAAAATCCCCCAAAATTAGAGCTACAAACTTTTGTGGCAATCTATGCGGGTGGGGGCTAAGTTCAGCAGTGGACTAGTGATAGGCTCAAATGACGATGATGATGATAAGATCTTTAATTAAAACCTTGACCTCATCGCAACAGGGTCCCGCCGTCTCTAAAGCGATGAAGACAAATAAATATGTGGTTTTTTAGGCAGAATATTTAGAATATAATTCTCACCCGCTAATTCAATTGGTACATTACTACCTGTGTACAATTGCTACCTGTGTAAACTCAATAACGGGATGCTTAAACGTACTCTTACAGGTCGCATCCCAAATAAGAATAGATTTTTTTAAATTTTGTTATCAAGTTTTTTAAATCTTGTTATTCAGGCGACGACGGGTTTTTACTCTGGTGGTAGGATTCTTATGCAGGAATCCGGCTAGGTAGATATAACCGTAGTGCCATTTATTCTTCCGTCAGGCAGTTTTGTACAAACATCACTGTTTTTCATTCTGAAAGGCACTCATAGCTATTGCGAAGGACACTGTGAGCTACACATTTAAATAAAACCAATTTTTACGGATTTTATCGGAACGACGAACGAAACGACGGGTTTTAAATAGTTCAAAATAAGACGCGATAAAATCAGTAAAAAAATATATTTAACTGCGAGCTAGTGTCATTACTGGGCACATGAAACTCAAGAACTCTCAGGATTACATAGTCAGTGCGGTGCCATACAAAATTATTCTGGGTGACACAGCATTTGTTTTTTCATCCTGGACCACCTTGGATCTTATCGCATGAGTATTACACCTGCCGCGGGTAGACTACGACCAGTGAGCAGTGCTGCAGTGTTGCACTTTGATATCTCCTGCGCAGTTGATAGCTTCCGGCAGTATTCGGAAGTTATCGTCGTGGGCCCAAATCAGGCAAGATGACATCATCTGTTCACGTCACATATAAATAGGAGAGTTATATTTATCCACCATCACAATGTGGGTGATTTCGTCTAATGTGTTACATACATACAGTCACGATTTTTGCTCATATAAGGGAAAGGCAAAGACCACAATCGCCGACCACTTTTCGCCCCCGCAGGAAATGAGATGTGACTGGTGGCGAACCACATCGCCGTCATTTTAGTACGTGTTGAAATTCTTGCTCCTACGAGTAGCTAGTCATAGTCACGGAAACCACTGCCTTGTCGGAGAGGAAGGGCAAAGGATTAGGTAGACAATGGACTTTGGGGTAGGAAGTGACAAGTTACTAAAGGAACCATAAGATGTAGGATATAACGCTCTCGGAATAAGCTAGAGGAAACAGCGGTAGCTCGAGAGGACCATCTTTGGACCGTATTTGCCGGACAAGACGAATAGGTAGTAAGTATCATTGGCCTGTTGTCTTTCTCTATCTCACAGAATCTAATGTTTTCTGAGCAATTATATACGATTACTTATTACTGCGATCACTTTTCGTTAAGCGGAATGTTAACGCAACTATTTACGAAAAATGTATACGCAGAATAACATAAGACATTTCATGTATACATGAACAGTAAATAAGACACGTATTTATTTTAATACATTAAATATTATTTTTTTATAATAATGAATTGGCAAGGCCAAAAGCCAAAGGAAATCCAGAATGGAATTTATACGTTAAAAAGTTTAATAGGACTTCTAAAGTTGTGTGTTGTGACTTTGGCATCACTTTAAATATTTAACAATTGAATATTTATAAACTGGCATATTTTTATTATTTACAACAACTTTTGTTGCCTACCATCGATGCAACATTTTATTGCATGTAGGCATATTTGAATACGTTTATGTATGCGCATAATTTTGTTTGTTTGGGTTGTCGTATGATGTCTACCCTGTCGCATAGGCTACATGTTACACAACGCATAAAAGGTCACAAAATGTTTCATCGGTCATAAACGACCATTGTGAAAATGATATATGTTGCATAATATAATATTTAAAAAACTAATATCACAGGGTGATATCGTAGTGCAAAAAAAAGCAAGCATGAAGGAACGCTCAGCTTTTACTTTAAGTTAAAGAATATATTAGAAAGTTTCTATCGACTAACCCAAAAAAGCACTTAAATCGACGTTGACCCTTTCATGAATATCGCAAGGGAAATGTTTCAGAGTTAATGTACCTCTTCAATTTTGCATTGCATGGTTACATAACATCCTTTGAATAAAATTAAAAGTCTTAAAAGTATTTTTTAATATGACATTAGTGGAAATGTACTCTATTTTCTTGCCGGTTATTGCGAGAGAACTTATTTAAAGACTACAGGCGGTGGATTTCTGATTTTTTTAAGAGCCTGATATTCTCTCGTAAGCATGTCCTAGTCTGGTAAAAATTCCATGAATTGTGGGCGCGAAAAAAAATTGACAAAAGAATGATGAATTATACAGTAACGAATAGAATAACACAACTTAACAAGTTATACTTCTACAGTATCTACTCTAGATGCAAGGCATATCTCAAACGAAAAAGACTAAATAAATTAATACATAACCCAAAAAAAATTGTAATATTCTCTAAGACCGCTCTAAGAATCGTAATGATATTTATTTTTGAATATATAATTTGAATTACATTACGATTCATACGAGTATCTAAGGGTTGAAATGGGCTGTAAAATGTAAAACTACCTCACTTACTTTCATCATCATCATCGTCACTTCAGCATATCACTAGTATACTGCAGAACATTGGCCTCTCCAATAGATTGCCACAAATGTTTATAGCTCTCATTTTGTATTTTGCCATAACTACCGCGCTTGGCAGGCGGGTTGGCAACCGCAGTTTATTTATTTAAATGTTCCAGGAAGATGCTGCTGCTCTGTGGACTTTTACGACACCCACGGAAAGAGACGGGGAAAGTTTTGCCAAACTTAAAAAAATATATGGTTAAGGTTTTTATTACTAAATCTTTTAAAATCATCACCCGAAAATGTTCCCGACGCAAATCTACTTTTCAATGAAACACGATATTTCAATTTAGCGTGTAGAAAGTGTGGAGAGAAAATTAGAAATTGAAACATTCGTATTTTTACTTGTAAATAAACGTATTTTGAAAATAAAGGCGCTAGTTAACTAGAAGTAGTGCTATGCTATAAACTAGCAACCGAGAATAAGTTCTAAATTTAAATATCATTAATAATATTAAAGTACTCTATGCACACATAGAAAATTTAGATGCATACATCAGAGACTCGGCCCAGACAGTAAGCAGAACTCGTTCGCGAAACTCCAGAAGCTCCTAATTTACCCGAAGTGGTTCTAAATTTGAGGTTGTCTGCTTTTCTAAAGTAACATTGGCAAATTCGCCAGTTGCAGATAGATAGTTACATAATATTATATACTTGCAAATCTGTCGTTTTACTTATTTATCTTAATTTATTTAAATATCCAATTAACTACTTTAAAGGGCCAGTCAAACGAGGCATCAATGGCTGTAATCATAATCACCGTGAGCGGTAATCTATAGATAAACCTATGTCAAGCAATAGCGGTTTGTTTTATGGAAGATTGTAATAAGACGAGCAAATCGTTCACATTGTGCTAAACACTATTTCTGTCCAAAACAAATGCTATCATCCAGAACCTTTCGCTCTGATATCTGTGTGATGACCAAACACAGTGTGGTGTGAATACTGTGTTCGGTCATCACCCGATATCAGTTTTTAATTATCATATTCCGTGTAATCTGTCGGTGTCCTTTAAACCAAAACACAGTAATGTTCGCGCAGTAATGCTTAGGGGAAGAATACCTGTGCCTGCGGTGGTGGTGGTGGTAGAATTCATATGCAAGAACCCGTCTAGGTTCTACCACCAGTAAAATAATGAGAATAAGATAACGAGTTTTAAATTAATTAATACAGTTTTAATTTAAAAAAATAAATAATCATGGTATTGACGTACAATACAAAAGAATACAGAAATATTAGTACAGGGCTCGAATCTCAGTCGATTTCTCTAAGGTAAAGATAATCTGTTTGAAAACTCGGGAGCCGGGCGCTCGCCTTTAACGCGAGTGACTTTTGTCTAATCCCCGGTATAGGCCACCTAAAAAACAGTACCTACCACCCCATCTCATCACGTGGGTCTCGTAAAAGTCGAAAAAGGAAAAATTAAAACCAAGAGAATGACAGCAGCATCTTCCTGGAATATCTGAATAAATAAACGGTTGTCAACCCGCCTGCCAAGCGTGGCAACTATGGCAAAATCTGCCCAAAATGAGAGCTACAAACCATTTATATCCAAGGCAGTTCGGCAGTGGAGTACTGATATGCTGAAATGATGATGATAATGATGATGACAATTTTAGTGCTGATTTAACACTAGCTCTTCGGTGAAGGAAAACATCGTGACGAATTAAAAAAACGGCACTAGAGGATCCAGGTTCTCTTTCATGCTCCAAACCCGTTCAAAAAAATGAAAGGGGCTTTGTGTTCTGCAGTGCGCCATTTATAGGCTGTTACTTTTCACGAATATGGGAAAATTGCATATATTGTATGCAAATTTTTTTTAATACAAATTAAAGTTAAACTTTCAGAAGCATATTAAATCTTTAAAAGTACTCTGTGAAAGTTTATATTAAGTATGAACATTGTGTTTATTGACGTATTTCGCACAGACGAACAGAATGCTTCAAATGAGAGGGTCACAGACAAAGACGCCAGGAAATGGAATTTTCAAGTGGAACACGCCTTCCATTTCTAATAGAGAAACAGTTGAATGTACGAGTAGCTCAATATCAACATAAATTGAACAGTTATTTCTATGTTGAATGAATATATTTTTTTTAAATAGACTGTTAGATGTTATTCATTTCGCTTATAGCATTATTTATCTTTACTTCATCTTAATTATAACTATATCATAATTATATAAATTATAAATAGAGAAGATAATTATAAGTATTACGAGTAGGCTAGAGGCAGAAAAAAAGTGTACTATTATTGATTTAACAAAACTAATTTTACGAATCCTATCCCGCTAAAATTTTAACTAATTTACTACCCGAGGTTTCAAGCTCTTAACGGCACGAGAGAACGATGGCGTCAGACGTTCTGATATCATGGTTAATCCGGGTTACCTTTAGCTTTTAATTATTATTTTTGGTCCTATCTACGCGATATGAGCTTACAATTTCTTGAAATCTTGCAGTGGTATGCTTGATAAATATCTTAATTTTATTAATTATTGGATCTTGGTGGTGGTACCCCACCATTTTTTATGTTGATATTGACTAACTAATATATATTATACGTGCTGCGTTCGACGACAGACCTCGAAGGTTGAGAGCCTGTATTCAGAATGAAGAAGGGCATTTCGTATTACTTTAACATACATATACATACATACAGTCACGCCTCTTTCCCATAGGGTTGGCAGAGACCACATCTTTCCACTTGCTACGACCCTGACACACATCTTTAGCTTCTTCTACTTTCATTAGCGTTTTCACACACGCTCGTCGGTTGCAGGTACTTTTAACGTGACCTTTCCTCAAAAGTTCACCGATCTGATTGTGATACGTACGCCTAGGTCGACCCTCACCGGCTTTTCCATTCACACTTGCCTCATAAATCTGTTTCGTCAATCTCCTTTCATTCATCCTCTCTACGTGTCCAAACCATCTAAGCATGACTTTCTCTATCTTTTTCACTACAACTTCAACCACACCGCAACGTTTCCTTATCACGCTGTTTCTCACTTTGTCAATCAGAGTTACTCCAGCTATACTTCTCAAACTTCTCATTTCCACAGCGTTAATCCTACTTTCATGCTTCTTCTGCCAGACCCAGCATTCACTACCATACATAAGTGTGGGGACCAGAACTCCCCTATGTACAGCCAGTCGTGCCTTTTTAGATACGTTCTAGCTACACATAAAGTTATGCAGAGCCCCATTTACTTGATTTCCTGCTAATACTCTTCTCTCAATATCACAATCATACTTTCCGTCTCTCGTAAATTTAGAACCCAGGTACACAAACTCTTTCACTTGTTCCACTCTTTCTCCTTCAATCAGAACTTTGCAATCCGACATACTTTCCTCTCTTTCAAAAACCATTACTTTCGTCTTATCTACATTAATTTTCATTCCTTTGCTTTGTAGAGCACCATGCATAATATTAACCATCGCCTGCAACTCCTCCTCCGATGATGCTAATATAACGTGATCATCGGCGTATAGGAGGCATTTGATGGTCAAATCATTCATTCTTAATCCAAACACACTCTCTTTCAAATCTTTTAAGCAATTGTCTATGAATAGGTTAAACAGCCACGGCGAAGCCACACATCCCTGTCTAACACCTTTTTCGATGTTAAACCAGTCTGTGTAAACCCCGTTTACCCTGACACAAGCACTGGAATCCTTATAGAGTGATTTCAGTGTTCGTATCAAGCTGCCGTTCACCCCATACATATGCAATGTCGACCACAATTCAGTCCTCACTACCCTATCATAGGCATATTCCAAGTCCACGCGCGATAGACCTTTTGTCCTTGAGTCAAGAATTTTTCGGCTATGCTTCGTAAGGAAAAGACCTGATTCATCCATCCCATTCCTCTCCTGAATCCCGCTTGTACATCCCATATCTTCTCTTCAGTTTTATTCATCACTCTCTTAATCAAAACCTTTGCATACAGTTTGCCGACGATACTGAGCAAGCTAATGCCTCGGTAGTTTTTGCAGTCTTGCTGCGACCCTTTTCCTTTGTAAAGCGGTACGATAACGGCCTTACACCAGTCTACTGGTACGTTGCCGCTCCTCCAGCAAAGTTAAAAAAAGCGGTATTGTTGACTAGCTACCACGCCCTGTCCAACTTTCAGCATCTCATTCGTAATTCTATCATGCCCTGCAGCTTTTCCCAATTTCATACTATTCATCGCTTCCACAATCTCTTCCATACTAATATCTCTTTCATCGCAACCTTAATTCATGTCCCCAGATGGGGCCTATGCTCGTATATATTCTTTCTCAAATAAGCTTTCGAAATATTCCTTCCATGTCTTTAGAATGCTTTCCTTACCTCTCACAATACTTCCATCCTGGTTTCTGGTCCAGGACCAGTTGCGAGGTCGTATTTTGACCTCTGGCAGTTCTTATGGACTTCCAGGAGAAATTAATGTTGTTCTGAAAGTCGTCAGTCGTCGTATCAAATGTATCTCTATCATTCTCTTTCTTTCTTCTCACAACCTCTTTTGCCACACCTTTTAACCTGTTATACTCACTCCTTGCCATGCTTACGTACTCATTCGTTGCTTTTTGCATTCCTTGATTGGCTGTTGTAGCCAACCAGTCCAGTCAAGCTTTCTTCTTCTCGGATACTGCCTTTTGAACTTCTACACACACAGTCTTTAACTTACACACTTTTCTTCTTTTACTTACACCACACACTTCAATAGCAACTTCCACAATTCCTTGCTTAAACGGCTTCCATACTTTTTCAACCTCACATTCCTCATTTAAAGTATCAAACTGCTTGGTCAGTTTACTAACAAATTCTTCTCTCACCTCTTTCTCTTGTTAATTCTCACCTTAACACCAGAAAGTGGTCTGTGTTGATACCGACACCGCGGCATGCCCGAGTGTCTAGCACTATATTTCTCAGTCTTTCATCCACAATCACAAAATCAATCATACTTCTCAGGTTCCCTTCTTCTCTAGTATACAAGTGGATCTTTTTATAGTCAAACAATGTGTTTGTTACCACAAGATTCCACTCCAAACACACTTCAAGCAGACTTTCCCAATTTTCATTCACTCTATCATCGCCGAACCTTCCTACCACACTCTCATATCCATCACGCTTCACTCCCACCCACCCATTAAACTCGCCCAGCATTATGATTCTTTCATTTTTGTTGCATTTGTTCAAAAGATCTTTCACGCTATCCCAAAACTCCTGTCTCTCAATTTGGGCTTTTGCAGAGCGGTTCCAACTCGCATCTTGTGGAGTATATACTGCCAATATAAAGATGCGAGTAAGGCCAACCTTCAACCTCACCCAGAGGAGTCTTGGGCTAACACATTTATAGTCAGTCACACATTCATTCATTCTAGCTGAAAGCACTACACCAACTCCCTGACAGCCTCTACTGGTTTCCGGAACTCCCGACCAATATGCTGTGTAGGGTCCATGCGTGGTGGTGTCGCATCCTTTCCGCTTGGTCTCATTCACACAAAGAACATCAATCCGTCTTTCGCTCATCATCTCGTATACTTCTTCAAATTTATCATTCATACCTCCTCGAACATTCAGCGTAGCAAAGTGGCTATCCGCACCCTACTTTTCGCCCCCACGGGAAACGAGACGTGACGGGTGACGAACCATATCGCCGCCATTCTGGTATGAGTCAAAATTCTTACTCCCCGTTGCGTTCCCACGAGCAGCTAGGGAAAATTATAAACTAACATACTAGCTACTTTTGTTTTAATAAATTAAATTAAATTAAATTAAAATTTATTATGGTATAACTGTAATATAATATGAAACAATAATTTAAATTTGCCATGTAATTCTAATAATGATAAATTCCATTTGATAAATAATTTATTTAGAATATTTTTGTCTATTGATATTACCTATCCAGATATATTTTAAGACTTGTAGCAAATGCGTTATCGTATTGTTTCAGCCAAATTCTTAGCTGTATTAAGAAATAAACAATAAGATCTCATTGTTTGAAATTTAATTTGGAATCAGTTCCAAATAATTTAAATTAAGTAATTAAACAGTAGAGGAAATCTCTAGCAATAATTGTGACATTAAAAAATTAAGAAGGTCATATGTCAACAATTGTAGCAATTCACAAAATGTTAATTAATGATTGTATACACCTGGTGCATCCACAATATACAGGGCAGTTTGGACTCTGCAGCTTCGGCAGAAAAAATAAGGCAGTAAGGTTAAAACTGCTAGATCACTTTATTTTAGTTATTTTCAAAGCATAATGTCTTATGGTATTTTGCTACGGAGAAATGCGACTGACGTAGAAGTGATTTTTGTTTTGCAAAAGGGGGCCGTAAGAGCTATTTACAATCTTGGCTCTAAAGTGTCTCTTAGAGATAAGTTTAAAGAAATTTATATCTTTACCATGGTCTCTCAATATTCTTATGAAAACGTATTGTATCTCCACAAGAACATAAAATACATATATAAAATAAAGTGCTTATGAACAAAAGTCATGTTTATAATGCAAATACCGGAAAAAAGGACTAATTACTAATGTCAGTAACTCTTTTATGGGGCAATGTATACGTTTTTACAATAAAATCCCAAAGTCTTTCAATCAAAAAGTTGAAGCTTTTTATTAAAATTTATTAAAATCAAAGAATACATGGATGATTATAACCCCTGGGAATGAGCTGATCGCTGCCAAGCTATTTCTACATCTTTATAATACTGTAATTGTAAATAATTTTTAAAATGACCTTAAGAAAAAAAAATTAACGCTGGTTCTTCCCAGGACAGAGTCTTTTTTGTGAACCAGTGTAGTTTAAATAAAATGACTCAAAATGACTGAATATATACTGTGGAATAAAAATTATTCTATTCATATATATATATTACATACATAAGGAAAGTCGTACAATTTATTTAGGTGACTGAACTTATGATGAGACTAGGTATTAATAAATCAATTGCCTTCAATTTTCAACGTATATAATTGGTTTAATTGAAGGAAGCGATTACATACGTTTTATGTAGATTCACTGTTAAACAAAGTCATCACTTTTAGTTACTTTCTCAACACTAGGGAAAGTTCATACGCATACGCCAGCAACTTTACCAAAGATGTTCAGTCAATCAGTAAAGTCATTCGTGGCTGGAAGGACTCCACAATTTATTGATGTGGTCTTAAATTGGAGATTGCATCATGTGTTAAAAAAAAGTAATTTAGTACGAAAAGTATGTAAGTTAATAATTTAAATACTAAAAATGACTTACAAGTGAGATATGCACAATATTAATATACGTATTTAATTATATTCATCATAGAACTTTTATTTATGTAGCTTACGAAAATATGATGTTGGCACGGAAATTGCAAATTTCGACACTCAGTGAGTATCGGATACATTAGCATGAAATCAAAAAAGATACCTGTAATTATTGTGAGGAGTATTTTATATGTATATAGTAAAATAATGATCAAGTAGGAGTGGGTAAATTACCTTCTGCAACATCTCCTTCATAATACTCAGCTGCCACTACTCAAATCGACAAAAAATGTATATTTATTATAATATTTTTATGCACATATAAGATTACGTCAATAAGACATGTCTTTTAGACTATTATCTATATAGGTGAGATTGTAGATTGTTAGTCGTAAGCGCATTTTACAGACTTAATTTCACACACAATCATTAACTTGAATGACATTGACATCTAAACGTTATAATTTTTTTTTAAACAATTCCATACACTGGAATTATAACTGTATCGCGAATGGACTTTACAGACATACATTTCGCAAGCACAACACAATCAGACTCGAAAATCAACAATTTGTGTTTTTGCACAATTTTTTTAGATAATCGCAACAGGCCGCAACTCTACGTCGATGCACGTATTTTGCGTGTAGACAGCAACTTTGTTTATTCACATTAACCAAGGTCCTCCAGGAACCGCAGCAGAATCTTACTGGCGAACTCGAGGAGCGGTACTTGGCCCAGTATTTCGCGACCACAGTGCAGTCCAGCAGTAGATGGTTTCGTCTGTTTCCAAGCAGGCTCTGCACAGAGAGCTGTCTGTATTATCTAAAGTAAACAAATGTTTGTTAAAATGTAACTCAATTTTGTTATTTTCAATTTTTTTACATCAGAATAAAACACGATTTATTTTTTCAATTGAGTTCTTTCTTTATAAGGTTTCAAATGAGAGAAAACATGTTGGTGTATACATACATACCTACAGACATGCCTTTATCCCATATATGGGGTCGGCAGAAGTCTCTTATGTAGCCCACTTTTCGCCCTCGTGGGAAACAGGATGTGACGGTTAGCGAACAACGTCGTTGTTATTTTGGTACGAGTAAAAAATGTCTTACTCCTTTTTGCGTACCCACGAGCAGTACAGTAAAAGCGTTGAATATTAAGGTGTTATGCTGCACGAATTAAGACTGTCCGTACAATCCTTAAATCGTCTCTTACGTCACCTCGGTAGGAAAGAGGTAAGTGCTATACTACTCTGCCAGACACCAATAGGTTAGTACAAACTCATATAATTACACCAAATTAGTATATTAATTATGTAATTAAAATAATTAACAACAAAAAAATTTTAGACTGTTTGTTAAATTGTTTCTTTTAAAGTGAATATCCTTATATCCTCATTAAGAGAATCTACCACCCCATCTCATCCCGTGGGTGTCGTAAAAGTCGACAGAGGAAAAATGAAAACCAGGAGCTGGGCAGCAGCATCTTCGTGGAATATCTGAATAAATAAACTGCGGTTTCAAACTCGCCTGCCGAGCGTAGCAACTATGGCAAAATCCCCCCAAAATGAGAGCTACAAACTTTCGTGGCTATCTATGGGGGAGGCCTATGTTCAGCAGTGAACTTGTGATAGGCTGAAACGACGAACGACGACGTTGAATACAAACAATAAACAATGTGTTAAATGTTATACTCGTATATAATTTCAAATTAATTTTCACAAGAAAATACTCAGCCCATAGGTGTCCGGCAGAGTAGAATAGCACCTATCTTTTTCTTACCGAGGTATCGTAAGAGGCGACTAAGGTATTGTTTGGACAGCCTTTATTCGCGCAGAGTAACACCATTATATGCAATGCTGTCACGGAACTACTCGCGGGAATGCAATTTTCATTTTCTCAAAAGTACGACTTTTATTAAATCACTTTTTATTGAAGAAGTTGTACAGGCTGTAACAAAACCTAAAATAATTTATGATAATTTTTAAACATTAAAACAGTTTACCAATAAAACGAAAAGAGTATCTCGCAGTTCATATTTTTTACTGGACTCTTTTCTTCGGCAGACGTCTCTTTACTTAAAATTCTCATCTCGTAATAAAAATAAACATCCCAGCATTGCTTTAATTTCCTGTTAACCGGTAAACAACGTACGTTGTTTGTATGCGAGATGAACACTAATTTTCAAGATAAAATATTATTATGTTTTATCATATAATAATGTAATAAGGGGAACTTAATTAAATCATTGTTTGCCTTATAAGAAAAAAAAAAGAAAAGTTATTTGATAATATATTATAATTTAATAAATTTAAAGTGTTGCACTTTAAATTTAATGTTGGAAAATGTAAACAGAATTAGGATATAATAAATTGTGGGAAATGCATCGCAATAATGTGAAGACTGAAAATGAAAATGCTAATAATTAACACTGTTTGAGTTTACTAGATTTTTTCATCTACCCACCCTTCTGCAATAGCCTGCCACCAGCTGCAGCCGTGAGAAAACATCACCAAACTTCTTATATGTAGTTCACACGTACAAAATCTGGTCCATTTCAAAATGTCTCGTAGAGGTGGTGGCATTATGATTTAGTGTTAATACTGTAGTGGTGCTGGGCTCAAGTTTAGGGATTTCGTGGTAGTTGGCTTGTACGCATAGCTGCGGGAGAGCGGGTGGTATCCTTCAAATACCAAGTAAAATGACGTTTGGTATATTTCAATACATTTTTCAAAGCGGATTTTAGCAAAAGTTGTCTCCTATTATGGATAATATCGATAAAAAGTAACAGCCTATAAATGTCCCACTGCTGAGCACAGGCCTCCTCGCATTTCTAAGAGGGTTTTTGGAGCCAGGAAGGGTTCGCCACGCTGCTCCAATGCGGGTTGGCAGACTTCGCATGTCCTCGAAATATTTATTATTTCTCAGACATGCAGGTTTCCTCAAAATGTTTTCCTTCACCGCCGAGCAGGTGGTAAATCGACACTTAAAATTGCAATTAACAATTTTAGTGGTGCCGGCACTGGGAATCGAACCCAGGTCACTCACGTACTATTGAAATTGAAAGCGTGCGCCTAACCCCTGAGCTACCACTATCGATAAGGGGTGGTTAAATTACTATTTAAGAAATTTCCTGGGCAGGTTCCATCGAAGTACCAGTTATTCTGAGTCCAGTTGTGGTGTACAAATACTATGTTTCGATTTGAAGGGCACAGTAGCTAGTGTAATTACAGGGTATATGATACTTAAGAACCATTGTCTCACGGTGACGAGCGCATGATGAGTATGGTGCTACGCAGTCAAAACAAAGTTTTTTTTTAATGGTATAAAGTGACGAAACGAGCAAAACGTTCACCTGATGGTAAGTGCAACGTCCGCCCACAACAAATGCTGTGTCACCCAGAATATTTCTGTGTGACACCACACTGCGCCCGTCACCCTGTGACATCAGTTCTTAAGTCTCAAATGCCCAGTGATTACGCTAGCTCACAGTGCCCTTCAAACCGAAACACAGTAATGCTTGCACACTACTGCTTAACCGCAGAATAACTGGCCCTGGGGTGGTACCTACCTAGACCGATTCCTGCATAGGAATCCTACCACCAGTAATCCTACCACCAGTAAAACTGGTTATCTAGTTCTCGTGTATATAATGTTTTTCTAAACACTCAATTTCTCCAACTTTTTGGCCTTTTAGAGGTTGAAGTTCTTTAATATTCGTTAACATTATATTTTACTGGAAACCAATCTGTGTATTATGTTTACTGATAATTGGTATGACAATTAACGATGAAGAAATATCTTAGTATTTTTTTTTGTAGGAGAAAGTGAGAAAGTGTCGAGGCGAGAAAAACGTTTACCTGATGATAAATGCGACCTCTGCTCATAACTGCTTCACACTGACGCATCACGATATTTCTGATAATGATGGAAACTGGTCATATATGTTTGAATTTGATCTTTAAATTTATACCTGTGAGTTTTTTACCGATATCACGTTTACGATGTTTACTATATTAGTGAACTGAAGTAACAGCCTATAAATGTCCCACTGCATAGCACAGGCCTCCTCTCATTTTTGAGAGGGCTTTGGTGCTGGGAAGAGTCTGCCATGCTGCTCCAATGCCGGTTGATGGACTTCGCATGTACCCGAAATATTTGCATTCTTCAGACATGTAGGTTTCCTCTCGACGTTTTCCTTCACTCCTGAGCGCTTAAAAAATTGATTATTATATTCGGTATTTCTAATAAGAAACACTTTTAATCTAGATGGTGGCTCGTGTGGATAACTCATTATACTACATCGGATAATATCCGTAATAAGTTATCCACACTCACAACAATATTATGTGCTGTTTTGAAATATACTTTTTTTGGAACTACTTTGGTGAATGACAAGCTCAATAGAAAGACTACCAAGAAATGTAAATGAAAAAATTACTAAATTTATTTAGCATAGTAGGCTCTAGAACAATGGTGTGATATAACAGAAATGTTTTAAATAACTTACAAAACAAAAAGGTTCACCCGCATCAGTAGCTTAAAAAAACATTGTCCGTTCGCCAAAGAATACATCAAAGGCCGAGTGTAATACATGTCTGCTTATATAAACTTGCTAGATACTTTCAAATATAGGAGTCTTGGATATTTTATCTTCGTAAAATAAAAATAAACACGTCAAATAAATAATTAATAATATTTGGTTCCTTTATAAGAATACTAGTTGTCACCCGCGACTTCGTCCGCGTGGTCCACGTATATCCCGTGGGAACTATTTCATTTTCCGGGATAAAACGTATCCTATGTCCGTTCTCAGTATGCATGCTATCTCTGTGCCAAATTTCGTCAAGATCGGTTAAGCGGTTGAACCGTGAAAAGGTAACAAACATACAGAGGGACACAGAGAGTTACTTTCGCATTTATGTATTAGTATGGATATAATATCATCTTCTTAAAAATAAATATTGAAAATATGTTTTACACTGTTGGATAAAAATTAATGAAATAAATTAGCAATAAAAGCGTTGTAATTCGTACACTGGTAAATAGAATAGTGCTTTTCTTGCTATTTTTAAAAGTTGCATTTACAAGATATAGCTTAAAATTAAGTTTTACAGTTCATTTTGCACTTTTTTCTACAACATCTAGGCTTATTAAAAAGGAGTACAGACTATATCAGTTTAAAAAACTAAAGAAGAAAAGAAGCTGTAGCAAAACAGTTAATAAAGAAAGAGGAAGAAGAAGAAAAGACAGAAAAGTAAGTATGAAAAAGTCAACGATACTAATGACAAAAGCGAAGTACAGATAAACTATTAAATAAAGGCGAAAGCTTTGACGGATTCACATGTAATATGAATATATATTCTATGGTATTTAAATATAATATATATAAATTACTTTAATTTATTTCCGGTATTGATAATCATTTCCTTTTTTATTTTAGTATTTTATTCTGGTGGTAGGATTCCTATTCAGGAATCCGTCTAGGTAGGCACAGCCCCAGAGCCAGTTATTCTGCCGTGAAGCAGTAGTGTGCGAACATTACTGTGTTTCGGTTTGAAGGGCACTGTGAGCTAGCGTAATCACTGGGCATATGAGACACAGAATTTTTTTAGGTGACACAGCATTTGTTATGGGCAGACGTTGCGCTTACTATCAGGTGAACGTTTTGCTCGTTTCATCACTTCATATCATCATCAGACCCCATGTTAAGTGTCAGAAGAATTGCCGCGTGTGCATTGCCGGCCTTTGAGACAGGAAAGCCAACCATTGAGGTGATGTGGATGGAATTTTGTGTAACACCAATTCGTGCTGATTTGTTACTACTTACGAGTATATTATAGTAACTACTTAAGCACAGTTTTAAAAATACAAAGTTTCAGTTTAATTTCCATTTCTGATCGTTTTTTAAAGATGTGTTTTTTTGTTTATTATTTTTACATTTATCACAATCACAAAAATATCTCGCTAACGTCATAAAGCTGTCGGCATCAACTTCTGAATTTCCATCTGTAACTTCCAAAGCCTGAACGCGGAATGTGCCGCCACCACAAGACGTAAGAAAACATACTTTCTGAAGTCATCCTTGAGCTTCGTTCGTTAAAAAATTATCATCTTTTCAAATAAATCGAAAATTCGGACGAATTCGAATATAGAAAAAAACACTGTATACTGTATTCTATCTTATTCTCTTGTAGGCTAAATCTTATAGATGTATATGATAGACTCTTTTTAATGTCGATTTTTCGTTTCATCGAGTTTTAAATCACAACGATTCTAAAGAAGTTTTCACTTCTACCATACTGTTAGCTTGTGTGGTGCTCTTTTAAAATCTATACATATAACGGAATTGTAACTGGTCGATGTTTGTACATAGGCGATATTTTTGATAAAATAATATGAGGGGAAAATAAGTTTCTGAGAGCAATAGAAACCACAACAATTTTGGCCTGTTTTTCTGTACGCTCATCATGCAAAAACTACTGCACGAAAATAGATGCCATTTTCACAGTTATATTGCTGGAGGTCTAACTTAAAATCTAGTGCATATTTCCTCTTTGATACGATAAGTAGAAGCCGAGTTATCTATCTATATATATAACAAAATTGTAACTGGTTGATGAATAGATAGGAGATATTTAAGAAAAATTAATACAAGAAAGAGACTTTTTACCGTCGGAAAATACTAGCGAATTCGTAGAATATTATTAAAGTTTTGGGTTTTGTGGTGAATTTTTTTTTTATACTTTTCAATAATATATGTCACTTTTAGATTGAAGTTACCTAACAGTCTATATCGGTACATAATACTTAAAATACACCCGTAACTGGCCAGTAGGAAATATTATAAAACCGAGGACGTCTTCGTCTATAATTAAGCTGGAGATTATACGAGATATGATAGTAGGAAATACTAATAAAAATTTAATATTTTTTTGGTAAGATAGCCCGTTTACTGATGGGGTTCTTGGGTATAAAACTTTATGGCAAGGTTTCAATGCCGGGATGCCGCACGCTGGGAACAGAACGTTACCGAGAAGGGCCGAAAAGTGAATGCTCAGGTCAGCGAGATATCATGACGTACAGCGCTATCGAGTGATTGGCTTATTTTACGAGTGTGGATCCGCGGGACACAGTTTTTTTTTAAAACGATGTTCTAAACGAAAACATAGGAATTAACGGCTGGATTGATGCAATGACTAAGCGATTCGTTATAGGCTCTACGGGGCCTGGATTCGTTACCCGCACGGAAATATTTGAATAACCTTCAGATAATTAAATAGATAAAAAGCGTAGCTTCAGATAAAAAGCGCAACGCCTGCCCATAACAAATGCTGTGTCACCTAGAACATTTCTGTATGACACCATACTGAGGCCGTCACTCTGAGTCATCAGTTCTTAAGTCTCTTATGTCCAGTGATTACGCTAGCTCTCAATACCCTTCAAAAAGTAACAGAATAATGTTGGCACACTACTACTTCATGGCAGAATAACTGGCCCTGGGGTGGTACCTACCTAGACGGGTTCCTGCATAGGAACACTACCACCAGTAAAAACAGTATATGTATGCGCAATTTTAGTTTGTAAACGCACTTAACACAAAGTAGAACTACTAATGAGGGACAATGTATCTGTAATATATATAAAAGTGCTCTTAACATTATATAAGAATATTATTAAAATCTCAAATAGAATATATTATGAAAAGATATCTTCTTCGCGACAATTTGAACAACACACTAGGGAACGATTGTGGAAAGAGAAAAATCGAAGTCGTATCACATGTTGTGAATTAAAAATGAGACGAAGTACGTAAAAATAAAGTACTTTAACAACATTTGTGGAAATATAAGCAAAACATTTTTAAATCGTAAAGGATATCGAATGAAAAACTGAAATGTATCATTTTTCTCGGATCAATTCCAGCCGCCGCATTCCACTGTCGCAACATAACTAAAAATTCTATCTACATTACCTTGATGGTTGGCGTTGTACCACTGTGGGTTTTTCAGAATTTTCTGTCACGTACGGCTCTTTGTGGAATTTGTTGCCCTGCTTTCCGGACCGATAAGTCTTGGGGACTATCAAGAAAGGAACCTTCTCCTTTTCAAAGGCCGGCAACGGACCCGTAATTAGTTCAAGGGCGGCGTTAATCACTTACCATCAGATGGGCTGCTTGCTCGTTAGCCCCCTCTTATAGATAAAGAAAAATATAGTTTCAACCAATTGAGGACCTCGTTGTCTAGTGGTACCGGCACCAGGGATCGAACTCAGATCGCTCGCATACTATGAAAAATAAGGCGAACGCCCGGCCCCTGAGGTATGATACCTACAGCTATGATCTGCATATTGATATTCTGTAGCAGAAATCCGTTACATACAATCAATTTTATATATTTTTATATACTTTTTTGTCATTCATTGTTTCAATTATATCTATATATGACAAAAAGATATATAAAATATATATCTTTATATATATAAAAAAAAGATAAGATATAATAAAAATACATATAAATTTATACAAAATTGTTTTCCTTTTTTCAATTTATTAAAATGCCTGTCCCTTATTTTCTAAACTTTATGGTAAGTAGATATTCTGAAATACACTTTAATGATCATCCTGGTTACGACAACATGCACAACCAAGACAAGAAAACGGACGTTTTGTGGTTTTGCAACAATCATAATAAACTTAGTCGACAACACACATCAAAATTTGTGGCTTTTGGTCGGGATTTAACCTGCTGGCTGTTGGGTTAACTAACGCATTTTTGCTTGATTTTCTCCATTTCAATTTTGCACTTTTGCCGCCTTTTCCATTATTTGCTAGTAAGCCAGGCTAATGGTGGAACATTGCGTGTTAATGAATTACATAGCGGCTTTCTTTGCATCCTACCCATGGGGGCAGGTTTGCTTCTCGCTGGATGATCCCGACGTCGTTGCCGGGTCTGTCGCCGATGTGGTGCTTCAGGGAATGGAACTCTTCGTTCCATCCTCTGTGGTACCCGTCGGCGGTAGGTCCCAACCTTGGTTTGGTGGCACCTGCAGAATGGCATCTCGCCAAAAGCAGCAGTGTTACCGGGCCTGGGCTTATGCATCGGCGTCTCGGGATTTAAAAACCAGCGACTTTAAAAAGAAGTACAACTCTGCTTCCAGGTCCTTCAAAAGAGTAATTGCTAAAGCAAAGTCGGAGCACATTGGCAGAATTGGCGAGAGACTAGGTCGCCTTCCTTCGGGAACCCGTGCGTTCTGGTCTCTCGCCAAGGCTGTCCAAGGGAATTTCTGTCAGCCATCACTACCATCTCTGCACAGGGAGGACGATTCACTGGCCCATGACGCAAAGGAGAAAGCCGATCTTCTGGGCTCTCTTTTTGCGTCCAACTCGACTCTTGACGACAGGGGGAGCTCACCGCCGACCATCGCGCGGTGTGGGTGCTCTATGCCCGACATCAGGTTCTGGCAAAGCTCAGTGCGCAAAGCACTACTCTCCCTAGATATCAACAAGTCGAGTGGGCCTGATGGCATCCCACCTATTGTGCTGAGGATGTGTGCTCCAGAGTTGGCACCGGTTTTAACGCGTCTTTTCCGGTACTCCTACTCTGTAGGCGTCGTCCCGAAGTCATGGAAGACAGCTTTGGTGCACCCGATCCCTAAAAAAGGCGACCGCTCAGATCCGTCCAACTACAGACCGATTGCCATCACCTCCTTGCTCTCCAAAATTATGGAGTCCATTATGAACTGCCAACTCTTGAGGTACTTAGAGGAGCACCAGCTGATTAGCGACCGCCAGTACGGTTTCCGTCGGGGTCGCTCGGCTGGTGATCTTCTAGTGTACCTCACTCATCGATGGGCGGAGGCAGTCGAGAGTAAGGGGGAGGCCCTGGCAGTTAGCTTGGACATAGCGAAGGCCTTTGATCGGGTCTGGCACAAAGCGCTTCTTTCGAAGCTGCCTTCTTACGGGCTCCCCGAGAAATTTTGTAATTGGGTCACCAGTTTTCTCACAGACCGGAGCATCAAGGTCGTAGTTGACGGTGCATGCTCGGACTCTAAGTCTGTGAATGCTGGTGTCCCACAAGGCTGTGTGCTATCACCAACCCTGTTTCTTCTGCATATCAATGATATGTTGCAAATTAGTAACATTCATTGCTATGCAGATGACAGCACTGGTGATGCCGTATACACCGGCCGTGCTAATATTTCTCGGGAACACGTTGACGAGTACCGGAACAAACTTGTGTCGGAAGTCGAGTTTTTGTTAGACAAAATCTCGAATTGGGGCCGACTAAATCTAGTCCAGTTCAACCCCAAGAAGACACAGGTTTGCGCGTTTACCGCTAAAAAGAAACCCTTCGTCGTATCACCTAATTTTGAGAGCACTCCCCTCGTTGCCGCAGCCAGTATCGGTATTCTTGGCGTCGACATATCGAGTGTCGTTCAGTTTCGCGGTCACCTGGAAGGGAAGGCCAAATTGGCTTCCAAAAAGCTTGGCGTCCTCAGTAGAGCGCGACAATACTTCATGCCGACCCAACGCTTGCAACTTTATAAGGCGCAGGTTCGGCCGCACATGGAGTACTGTTCTCATCTCTGGGCGGGGGCGCCCCAGTGTCAGCTACTTCCATTTGACCGCATTCAACGGAGAGCGGCTCGAATCGTCGACGACCATGTTCTATCAGATCGGCTTGATCCACTGGCTTTGCGAAGAGATGTTGCATCCCTTTGCATTTTTTATAAGATCTACCATGGGGAGTGTTCCGAAGAATTGTTCGGATTAATTCCAGCCGCTGATTTTCACCATCGCACATTGCGGCATAGCGCGAAATGTCATCGTCACCACCTTGATGGTTGGCATTCCAGCACAGTGCGTTTTTCGCGCAATTTTCTGCCCCGCACAAGCACCATATGGAATCTGCTGCCGCCAGCGGTTTTTCCGGACCGATACGACTTAGGGACCTTCAAGAAAAGAGCCTATTCCTTCCTCAAAGGCCGGCAACGCATCTGCTATTCCTCTGGTATTGTAGATGTTCATGGGCGGCGGTGATCACTTACCATCAGGTGAGCCGCTTGCTCGTTTGCCTCCTCTAACATAAAAAAAAAAAAAAAAAAAAAAAAAAAAAAAAAAAAAAAAAAAAAGCGGCTAGTAGTATCTAAAATCTATTAATGTTTAGTCTACTCTATTACTTTCTGCAATCAGTCTGAGCTCTGAAATCGATGTGAATTATCAGAAAGATAAAAGTTCATAAAATTAAAAAAAAAAATTACTCTTTATTGCACACAAGCACAAATATTCATCTGTATGTTAAATATACTATAACTTTACAATGGATGAAATTTAGCTTAACAGCGATGTCTTCCAGGCACACTAAAGAATATTTAATTGTTAAGATTTAAATTTATTAAGCAATAATTGTTACAAATTATTATAATATGTTAATTTACTAACAATAAATGTTACGAAGTGCCGTGTGGTGGCGGCTCGTTAAAAGAATACTACCACTCCATCTCATCCAATGGATCTCGTAAAGAAGGAATAAAACTGTACTGTGCACCCAACAGCGCATGGTGGCGATGGGCTCACCACCTTTCACACCAAGTGCATTATATTGTTTTGGTGAAACGTGGATTGTGGCAGTCATCTGCTTTTTCAGTGAGTACCCAGTCTCTGACTACCCCTTATGGGATACAGTCGTGATCTTATGTATGTATGTATGTTACGAACGTTGATAATATCATACAAACCCAAAAAGGCATAAAATAAACCAAAACAATAAAAAATCCTTTATTGTTGAGAATTAGCTTAGAGCGACTAATACAGCTGTGCAGCGCATTATCAACAGCTGAATTGACTTTCACAATGACTTATTGAATACATAAGAGTTGTTTTGTTGTTGTTTTACAACGAAATAATAATAAAAAAGTAAGCCTTCGCGTTGCTATTTTTTTACCATCATAATAAGTTTAGTACAACCTGTGTGACTTCATGCGCTTCATTCCCGCACAATAATCTTACTGGTAGTTGGATTCCTATGCCAGTCAAGCTAAGGTGGAACATTGCCTGTCTCCTGTAATTTCTCCTACAGTGTCTAGTAGTATCTCCGTCCAGGTCTGTATTTTTTAATGGATAAAGTGACGAGACAACGAAAAACTTTCACCTGATAGTAAATGAAACGTCTGCCCATAACAGATGCTGAGACATAAGTTCTTAAGTCTCATATGCCCAGTGATTACACTAGCTAGCTACTAGACGTAGGAACTGATGTCTGAGAGTGACGAGCGCAGGGTGGTGCTACGCACAGTTTTCTGTGTGGTGCAGCATTTGTTATGGACTGACGTTACCACCATGTGCAATCTGCTCGCCTCGTCATTTCTTCCATAAAAAAAATTTTTTGAATTTATATCAAGGGTACACACAAATGAAAAATCTTAAGATATTGTTGATTTAAATGATAATGCTATAAATTATTATTATTGTTTGTGTAATTTAAGTTTGTCGTTAATCATAATTACACGATGAACTCAAAAATATTCAATATGTTTTAATGAAGGATTTTTCTTTTTTATCTGTTGCATCGCACACATCAGCTATCCTCTTCATTCCAAGGTTTGCTGGAAGAAAAACCTTTTAGATTTAGGCTCGCCTTTGTACATTAATTACTTATCATCAGATTTAATGTTAATAACATAGTGTACATAAATAATGAATACAAAAAAATAAAAGATAATTTGCTAAGATCCGCATGCAATTATAGCTATAATTTTCTCGTGCAAATGATATGAATTCTCACGAGAAACAAAGATTCTTAAATCTTAAAAAATTGGCGTATGTGGACTATGAGAAAGCCTTCGATTCCGTCGAAATTTGGGCGGTGCTAGAGTCGCTTCAGCGGTGCCGAATTGACTGTCGGTATATCGATGTGTTGCAGTGCTTGTATACCAATGCTACGATGGCTATCCGAGTACAGAACCGGTGTACGAAACCGATCCAATTGCAGAAAGGTGTAAGACAGGGTGATGTAATATCCCCGAAACTCTTCACCGCTGCATTGGAAAATGTTTTCAAGCTTCTGGACTGGAAAGGATACGATATCAACATCAATGGCGAATACATCACTCACCTTCGATTTGCCGACGACATAGTCATAATGGCAGAATCGCTGGAGGAACTTGGCGCTATGCTCAATGACCTCAATAGTGTCTCCCAACGGGTAGGTCTTAAGTTGAACATGGACAAGAAGAAGATCATGTCTAACGTCCATGTCACACCTATACCGGTTATTGTTGGGAACACTACGATCGAAGTTGTTGACGAATATGTATACCTAGGACAGATTGTCCGACTAGGTAGGTCCAACTTCGACCAAGAGGTCAATCGACGGATCCAGCTGGGCAGCGTTCGGGAAACTACGTCACATCTTCTCGTCGAGTATACCTCAATCACTCAAAACGAAAGTGTACAACCAGTGCGTGTTGCCAGTGATGACATATGGAGCCGAGACGTGGTCCTTCACTGCAGGCCGCATGAGGAAGCTCAGAATCGCTCAGCGAGCTATGGAAAGGGCTATACTCGGAGTTTCTCTGCGAGATAAAATCCGTAATGATGTTATCCGCAGCAGAACTAGAGTAACCGACATAGCCCTAAGGATTAGCAAGCTGAAGTGGCAATGGGCCGGCCATATAGCTCGGAGAACCGATAACCGTTGGGGAAGAAAGGTTCTCGAGTGGCAACCTCGTACCGGCAAACGCAGTGTAGGGCGTCCCCCCACTAGATGGAGCGACGACCTACACGGTTTTGCAGGAAGTCGATGGATGCAGGTGGCGCAGGACCGTGTTTTGTGGCAATCTATGGGGGAGGCCTATGTTCAACAGTGGACTGTGGTAGGCTGAAATGATGATGATGATGAATAGCAGTGTCTTGACATATCTCAAATGAACTTCGAAAACTATTTAAGATAGTATACTATATAGAATACTAATTATTCAAACTGAAATAATTGCAAAAACCTAAAGATTTTCGTACAAAACAAAAAGCAAAAAAAAACATGTGTCAGTTACAGTATTAAGGATGATAAACATTAATGTAATTTCGTCGTTTCAGCCTATAACAAGTCCACAGCTGAACATAGACCTCCCCCATAGATAGCCACAAAAGTTTGTAGCTCTCATATTGGAGGGATTCTGCCATAGTTGCCACGTTTGTCAGGCGGTGTTGGCAACCGCAGTTTATTTATTCAGATGTTCCAGGAAGATGCTATGCACATCTCCTGGTTTTAATTTCCCTCTGTCGACTTTTACGACACCGACGGGATGGGGTGGGGTGGTAGACTCTCTTAGGCTGCTACCGCACGTTATTAGTTTCTAATAATAAAATTATACGTAAGGCTTCTTTAGCGTAAAAAAAATTCAATACTATTACTGTTTCCTACCCGCCTGAACTTACATGACTCGGGATGCGGGTCATCATGAAAATGAGTTGATCACGAAAATCGATTTAGAGTACAAACCAATCAACCAAGAATAGTGATGGCCACTTTATCATCACTTCAGCCTATTACTAGTCCACTGTTGAACAAAGGCCTCTCACATAGATTGCCACAAAAGTTTGTCGCTCTCCTTTTGGGGGGATTTTGCCGACCTTTTTTTGGCAACCGCAGTTTATTTATTGAGATGTTCAAGGAGGTTGCTGCTGCTCATCTCCTGGTTTTTATTTTCCATCTGTTGACTTTTACGACACCCACGGGATGAGTTGGGGTGGTAGATTCTCTTAAGCCGCTACTACACGGCAATGGGATGGCCACTTACATCGGTCCTTATTCATAACGGGTCAATTTTGAAGTTTTGAAACCATTTAATTACAAAAAAATATGAATAAACTTTCATATTTCTACTACGACATTGTTCAGTGAGTAACTTTAAAAATAAATACTCGTATCTCGGACAGCGGCATCGTATTTCTAACTTTGTTTATATTAATTCGACCTCGCTCGGAAACTACTTTAATAACACTAAAAATATTTACTTGGCTTCGCAATGTGACCTACTACCGATAATACTTACCTAACCAAGTCAGTCTTGGTGCAGGCGAACCCGTTTCCAAAAATATTATATAAACGTAGTTTGCAAATAGTTCTAATTGTCTCTACTGCCAAATCTAAATACATTTTGATGACTTCTCATGTTTAGTGGAATGCATAGCTATAAAAGTAGTCAAACCTAATATTATGTTCCGCCTTCAAAATCAATTGTCAAAAAATCGAGTTTAAAATCGTGTGTCAGTTACTGTGTCTTCAAGCAGTAGCATACAAACACCTCTGGGTTTCGGGCTAGAGGTAGTGTAACTATGGGGCATATTTATATGGCCTACAAATATACAAATAGTTGTTTCGAGTCTGGGAACATGTGAAATGTATGACTGTAAAAATCACTCAGGGCACATTGGATACTACACAGATACTCGTATAATAATAATGACGACGATCCCAACACACAGGAATGTACACGATTTCTTAATGTTGTGATTAAGAAATCTTGTATATTCCTCTTTATTGATCAACCCTTATAACTGGAATTCACGCAGTTACTTTAACACATTTCGTTTTATTTTCTACGTTATTGGTAATTTAATGTTTATTATTTCTAAAAGCCTTAAGTTTCTAATACGCGAGTGACCTCGGTTCAATCTTCGGTGTCGGTACTACTAAAATTGATTGCAATTTTATGTGCAGATTTACCAGGTGCATTGGTGAAGAAAAATGTCATGAGAAAAACGGAATGTCTGAGATTTAAGTATTTCGATAACAGAAGTTCGCTGAACCTACACTGGAGCAAATAACCAGTGGTAGGATTTCTATGCAGGAATCGGTCTAGGTAGGTAACATCCCAGGACCAATTATTCTGCCGTGAAACAGTAGTGTGCAAACATAACTGTGTTTCGGTTTGAAGGGCACTGAGAGCTAGCATAATCACTGGGCATATGAGACTTAAGAACTGACGTCTCTGGGTGACGAGCGCAGGGCGGTGCTATGCGAAGTGTTTTGGGTGGTACAGCATTTGTTTATAGCATTTGCAGACGTTGCACTTACCATCAGGCGAACGTTTTGCTCGTTTCGTCGCTTTATACATACAAAAAACTTGTCGGACACTTCTAGGCTCCAACAAATCTTTCAAAAATATGACGAAAGTGTTAACACGTGGTATGTCTTCGTCGGTGAATAAAGTATCTGAGAAATCTCATCTCATTTTACTACAGTAGAAATGTTGGAGAGTTTATATGTTTAAACAGGTTAATTTCATGAAACAGCAATAAGTTTTAAGAAACACTTTCCACAGACCTACCTACCTACTTAGATAAAACTTTTATTGAAAAAGATTTAGTTTATAAATCTTCATGCTACGACTTTAAGCAGCCGCACGGTGAGAGCCGAACATAATTTTCCGATAATACATATGGATAATACATCCATAATGGGCCGAACGGTGAATGCTCTGGTCAGCAAGGTTCCAGACATATGGTCGGCTTATTTTACGCGGCTGAAACCGCAGGGCACAGCTAGTAAAAATACTTAAATGCTGTGTGAAATCCGCCGGCACTAAATTACTTTATATAACGTATACACAATAATTCCCTTAAAAAATGAGGGGAGGTCTGTGTTCATCATTATCATCATCGTTTTAGCCTATCATAAGTCCACTGCTAAACATAGGCATGTGGCGTGTGGTAGCGGCTTAAGAGAATCTACCACCCCATCTCATCCCGTGGGTGTCGTAAAAGTCGACAGAGGGAAAATTAAAACCAGAAAATGGGCAGTAGCATCATCCTGGAACGTCTAAATAAATAAACTGCGGTTGCCATCCCGCCTGCCAAGCGTGGCAACAATAGCAAAATTCCGCTCAAAATGAGAGCTACAAACTTTTGTAGTTATCTATGGGAGAGGCCTATGTTCGGCAGTGGACTAGTGATAGACTGAAATGAAGATGATGATGATGATGCTGAACATAGGTCTCCCCCACAGATTGCCACAAAAGTTCCATTTTGATAATTTGGCTTGTAAATAGTTTTTATGTCAGTACTAAAGTTTATTCTAACGAGATACTCGTACAACGTAAACGGCTCGTTAAAAGAATACTACCACTCCATCTCATCCATTGGATCTCGTAAAAGGCGAGTAAGGAATTAAACTGCACTGTGCACCCAACAGCGCATGGTGGCGATGGGCTCACCACCTATCACACCAAGTGCATTATATTGTTTTGGTGAAACGTGGATTGTGGTAGTCATCTGTTTTTGCAGTGAGTGCCCAGTCTCTGACTATACCTTATGGGATACAATCGTGATCTTATGTATGTATGTATGTACAACGTAAAAGCCAAGCTGATGCTGTTTGCAGTAGGTATTATTATAAACGCTACGCTTAAGTTGTGATAGACTCTTAGATTGAGGACCACTTCCTCCTAGCCGATATTCGAACACGGCGATAATTTCAGCATACTGTCGGAATATTGAAGAACAACAACTGCAACAAACTTTATCGTTAACGATAAAATTCCTTTCTATCAGCTCGAACCACTGGCTTTGTGAGAATACCATGGGGGAGTGTTCCGAGGAGTTGTTCGGATTAATTCCTGCTGCTAAGTTCGGCACAGTGCGCAAAACTTCTTCATCACCACCTGGATGACTGGAATTCCACCACCGCGAGCTTTGCTAGAAATTTTCTACCACGCACAACCACTTTGTGAAATATGTTGTCGCCAGCGGTTTTCCCGGACCAATACTACTTAGGGACCTTCAAGAAAGAGTCTACTCCTTTCTTAAAGGCCGGCAACGTACACGGAATTACTCCGGTATTGCGGATGTTCATGGGTTGCAGTGATCACTTACCTCATACACAAATACCCTTACTAGTCCTAACCTACCCGCACTCGATATAATGCTCAAGCGATAAGATTGGAGGTACGCTAAGATGCAGTGTCAGGACAGATCCAAATAATAATTATTTGTGTTTTTCCACAAATATTGGCCCCGGCTGGGATTCGAACTCGGGACCTTTAATCATTAGATCACGTGGTCATCTAATATTATGTTTAGTTATTAGGTACAGTATTTGCAATTAATTCAACAAATAATTGAATTACTTTTTTATCCAAAATTTAATTTAAATTAATTGAGTGTCTCTAGAACTACTTTACGGTAGTGATATAAGTAAAAAAACTGACCAGGTGTCGATCGAAAAACGCACAGTGAAGTATTCCGTGGTAGGGAATAGCGTATAACCGGAAAAAAAATCCCATTTCTCAAAAACTATACGATATATCTCATTCAAACCAATTTTCGTTGAAAGTGTTTTCTAGATTCTATCATACATACATACATATAGTCACGCCTTTTTCCAATATAAGGGGCAGGCAGAGGCCATACTCGTAGCTCACTTTTCGCCCCGACATGACGGGTAGAGACCGCGTCGCTGCCATTCTGATAAGAGTAAAAAATCTTTCTTCTCGTTGCATTATTTTTTTAAAAAGCATAGTTCAAAAGTTAGAGGGGGGGGGGGGCATACTTCAAAATGGCTGAGACATACGGACAGACGGATATAACGTAATTATAAGAATTCCGTTTTTACTACGAAACCCTGAAAATCTAAATTGGTGTTATGACTCACTGACTTAAAAATCCTGCAAGTGTGATTGTTAGCGCTCACGACTTGAACATACAGCTTTAATTCGTTAATGCTAGAAGTTCACTTAAGTCAACACTGTCATTAACTACCTTTGATATAAATTCATATTCAAATTAATTTATACTATGTCGCATAATTACTTGATCATACAGTTTGAACAGAACTTATTAAGTTCTATACACGTAAGTGAATAATGGAAGGATTACAATTTTTATTATTATTTAAGGTAAAGTTCAGCATTTGTAGATGAAAATTTTTTTAATATTTTTTGAAGACATGTGCAGTCCGCCAACCCGCATTGGAGCAGCGGATTCTTCCTTGCTCCAAAACCCTCTCAGAAATGAGAGGAGGCCTGAGCAGTGGGACATCTATAGGCTGAAACTTTACTTTTTTTTATCATCTTCGCAATGATGTCCCCCAGGCCAATTTTCGACACAGTTTCGAATACAGTCCGAAGTTATCAACTGCGCAGGAGATATTATAGTGTTACAGATGTACGCGCAAACCTGGGCACTCACTCGTCGGGGAGTTGGGCTTGTATTCGAACCCAGAATCCGTGGTGTAGAAGTCAGGTAATCTAACCGCAATAACCGAATTACAAAAGAACAAAAACATTTAGTTCATTTGCTTTATTTTCTTTATTGAAAAAAATTTATGTGTTAAACTTGTATGTAAAATACTTATATTCGACACAAGTTCTTTTTTAAAATTTTGAATTGCTTCCAAACAAACATCGCTGCAAATAGACCATTAATAAATCTTCATTAACGTTTCCGGAAATCCGTTTCCCGAGAAGCACACTGCATTACAATCAAATATTCTGAATCTAACACGTGAATCATTAATGCTGTTGTCCCACTACTACGGGAAATTGTCTTCTATACATGATATATTCATACCTTAAGTACGATATTCATTGTTAGAATTGCACACCTGCAAACAACCTTACAAAGGAGATATAAACAACAAATTAGTTTTAGGCAACCATTATATAATCTACCTAGTCCGGCCATAAGTTCTATTACAAATGAAAATGCGTGTTTTTAATGAAGTAATGTAATTCTTTTAAAATTTATACCTACATATTTAATAGTCTCAGCAAAAAAAAAGAACGTTGGTTTCAAGCCAGGCTTAGGTAGTTCGTGCCTTGTGACCAGGTGCAGAGTCCTCTTAGAAAGTCCGCGGTATATTTTTAAAAAGTGTTTTGCTGAGAGGTTTCACAACATGATCCAAGACTGTATCTTGATACACTTTGGCTGAAGTTTTCACTCCTTTTTCACAAAAATGTAGTTTTGTGACTCCTTGATAGACACCCCCACTAAACCATCACTGACGCAGGATGATTACCACGTTGTACCTTACCGACCACTTGAGCAGCTTCTTTAGAACTGTCAGCGTACACTTTATCATTTTGCTTATTGTAGTGTTCTTCAATCGTGCAATTTTTTTCATCGGTAAAGAGGATATTTGCCTTTCACCTGCGTATCGCGACAGAAGGCATTTTGATCGATCCACTCTCTTTAATTGTAAAGATTGATTTAGGGCATGTCCTGTATATCGACGATAAGCACCGATCTTCAGGTCTTGTTTTATTCCCGCTAGAATCTTCATTTCTCGCGATAAGATTTTTTGCTTCGTAATGGGGTTTCGACAAATTCTGGCTTTAACAGCATTAACAGCCTCTGTAGTTCTAACAGCACGCGGCCGCCCCGATCTTTTCTGGTTTTCGACGGAGGAAGTGTTGTTATATCTGATGATAGTACGATATACGAACATACGGCTGATTTTTGACCAAGCTTTTGAAGTGTCCGGAATATGACCGACGGCTCCATACCTACTTTGTGCAAGGCGATCACTGCAATCCTATTTTCTTTAACACTCCATTCCATATTGTAATTTGATAATGAACACGAAAAAATATGTGAAATGGCGCAAAATCGAAAGAAGTTTTTAAAATAATATACGTGTCCAAATTCAAAATAATTAAAAAGTTGAAAAAAAAGAAAAGTTTTTATGTAACTCTATTTATGGCCAGACTAGTTATATAGCAATTCAACTCGTAGAAAAAAATTACCTGAATGAACTTTAACAAAAATAAGCGATGTTACATTGCAAATGTAAGCGTTTTCGAAGCTTTGAGTATTTATTTAACTGAATTGTAATTCAATTGAATTGAGACCGATTAGTACCACTACTTTCGAATATTAAAAATAAATGGAGAAAAGATTAATTTATGTAACCGTCTCATGTGCATTTATCTTTATTCTAAATAAAATGTCATTTTATAGTTCAGTGGTTAAAAATACTTTAACGAAGTAAATGTCTGACAGTCACATTTGTTTGCGATCGATATCGCCCCATTTTTTTATTTATCGAATAATATTATCGAAATATACAAAAAAATTATAAAGTTAAATTAATGTATATATTTACTTATATTACAGCCGATAGGTGTCCGGCAGAGTAGGATAGCGCCTACCTCTTTCTTACCGAGGTGTCGTAAGAGGCGAGGCCTTTTCCTTTCGTGCAGAACAACACCATAATATGCAAAGATGTCACTATACTGCTCGAGGTAACGCAATGGGGAGTAAATTTTTGTTGAAAATAGCGGCGATGTGGGTCGCCACCCGTCACGTCTCGTTTCCCGCTAGGGCGAAAAGTGGGCTACGTGGAGTCTATCCCTTATATGGGAAAAACGCGTACTGTATGTATGTATGTTATAAGTTTCCCATCTCTAATTTTAAAATAATAATGCGACAACATTTCACTGCAACACGCACATAAAATTACTTAACACTTTTTAATGTACCGGCACCGGGGATCGAACTTAGTTCACACGCATTAAGCTATAGAAAAACTAATTTGATTCCGCCCAATTTTCAACGATATCGAGGCTTTCGGCACTCATGGCAGACTTCGGGAAAAAAGGCGACATCGTAAAAACGATTTCATATGGTTTGTTTGCTTTTTAGTAAGCCTGATGAGCGATGGAGCCTCGCAACATCATGGTGGGTATTGTATGACTTAGTCGAGCAGTGATTTGCAGAAACGATTTCATCTGCTCGCGATGCGAGATAGTCTTCCATGCCGCTCGGTGAAACTAGGTGTGATACGATTCAGATATCGGCTTATCACACTCCGCTTGCTGCCCAGACCGATAGCTAGAGGATTCTTTATTCATACGACTCTTTTCATTTATAAACCATCGCCGCTCCATAATAACTTTGTTAAAAATAGCACTGATTGTGTCTCAAATATATTGTAAGTTTTAATATATTATAAGAAATTTAAAAACGGTTTTTAATGTGTAATTCACTAAAAAGAGGTCCCAAAAATCACCTATGCAGTTTTCCGTTGAAATGAGCTCGACCCCATCTTTTTATGTGTGGTGTTAGTATTCCTCAGGCGACGTTACTAATTGTACAAGTGTATGCGTGTGTACAAACCAAGGAATAAGCTTCGCAATAACGGTTAGACTAGCTTTCCTTTCATAATGCGCATTCATGTTTTAACATTCACTCTGTACGAAAGTATCTTTTAAATGTTATTTTGGGTATTTAACTAGTTTTGGAATGCAATTATCACTGAAATATCATGTACTATTCTTATTTTTTTTATTTATTTTATTTTATAAAGTCATGAGACGAGCCGTGTGGTGGCGGCTCGTTAAAAGAATACTACCACTCCATCTCATCCATTGGATCTCGTAAAAGGCGAGTAAGGAATTAAACTGCACTATGCACTTAACAGCGCATTGTGGCGATCGGCGCACCACCTATCACACCAAGTGCATTTTATTGTTTTGGTGAAACGTGGATTGTGGCAGTCATCTGTTTTTGCAGTGAGTGCCCAGTCTCTGACTACCCCTTATGGGATACAGTCGTGATCTTATGTATGTATGTATGTATGAGACACTCACACACACACACACATGTGAACGTTTTGTGTTCACCAGATGGTAAGGTCAACGTCTGCCCATAACAAATGCTGCGTCACCCAGAACATTTCTGTGTGGCACCACATTGTGCCCGTCACCCTGAGACATCAGTTCTTAAGCCTCACAAGCCCATTGATTACACTAGCTCTCAGTGCCCTTTAGACCGCAACATAGTCATGCTTGTCCACTACTTCTTCACGGCAAAATAACTGGCCCTACCTGATTGATTCCTGAATAGGAATCCTACCACCTGTAATATTTGTGAAAATACAATATTTTTGTTATATACGACATTTATTACGTATTTTCATATTTTCTTAAGCTTAGATGATATCATCACTTTTGTACGTAGCATTATCTGTAATTGAAAGTTAATGTATAATTTAATATTTTTCTTATTCGGAAATTCAGTCCAATAAGTGTGATCAGAATAATTGTCCCGTTATAGAAATAAATAAAGAAAACAAATATTTTGTTATTATAGAGGACTGTTTATTTGCTACGTAGAAAGTAAAGTACATTTAGAAATATAGTTTTAAAATGCATTGTAATTTAATATTCGTTTATTTAAAAAATATTAGTATATGTAAACGCCGCCATATAAATACAATAAAACACGAAAGTACCAAGAGAACTAAGTGAGAAAACAAAGTTGTATACGTAAGTTCCGTGGCTTGCCAAATTTAAATCCCAAGGAAGCTTTAAAAAGAACTTCCTTAAGCAGTCAACTACTAATTGCCAACTTTTTAAGAGTTAGCGGCGAAAGGCTCGGGGCTGGTACAATAGATGGAAGCCGAGCGTACGTAACAAACTTTAGAAACTTTGGTGTTAGTGAACTCACATCCGAATTAACATTCTAAATAATTACTGTAAATTTGTTAGGTTTTCCTGAGAAAATTTATAGTTGACTGCGACTACTTCACGACAAAAGGTAAATTGTATTTGAAAAAAATTGGCTGCCTGGTTTAATGATACATGTTTTAAGATGTGTTTTGAATTTGGATATATGGATATATACAAACTTACAGTATTTCAAAGTACAGTACTAAAGTTTAAAAACTTTGTAAAATCTATCCAGTATATTTGATACTTGGCCTTGTCATTTTAATATAATTAAAATGACAATAGATGGAATTAAGCTCGCGTCTGTTTACATACTCACAAAGCCATGTGTTTGCGCGCGTCATTAAAATTTGGGTGTTGAAAAACCTCTCAGATTTCGTCATTATTGTAATTGTCCTTGCTGATTCTGCATCAGATAATTCCTCTGATTTCATCGCATTACATAGACTACTCCAGATAGTTCAGTACAAAATATCGACGATGACGTGGAAATTGAATATGGCGGATCTAATTAATTTTTAAATGTAACAAAATGTAGTCAAATTGTTTTGCCTTTTAATAATTTAATCTGTTTCATCATTATCATAATTATGAAGCCTATCTTAGTCTACTATTGAACGTGGCCTCACCCATACTCGTAGATTGCCACAAATCACGGTCCTGAGTCAATTGCATTCATCGATTTCCCGCAAAACCGTGCAGGTCGTCGCTCCATCTGGTGGGGGGTCAGCCTATATTCAGAACAGCGACACTACGAAATTTGTAACGACTATATTAATTTTGAGACATTGAGGTATATTCTACGAGAATCTACCACACCTTCTCGTCCCGTGGGTGTCGTAAGAGTCGACAAAGGGAAAACTAAAAGCAAGCGATGGGCGGCATCGGCCTGGAACATCAAAATAAATAAACTGCGGTTGCCAACACGCCTGCCGAGCGTGGAAACTATATCAAAATCTCCACATATGAGCGTTTATCCATTTAGATTTATGAAAAGCAAGCCGGAGCAAGATTATTATTTCATTAAACAAACCTTATCAATTTGTCTGTAAGATAGTGAACCGCTCCCTAAGTGAGCCTTCTAAAAGTTCGTACTGACAATATGACACACTTTTGAAATATTATATTTTTATCCAATAACATATTTATTTAAGTATTGTTTGTTCTCTAATATATTACGTATGTATTTAGATAAGATAGGAGATATTGATGAAGGAAAAATCTATATGTGATTAATAAGAAATGATGTGGAGATTAATAATGTCTTGGTCATTATTCAGTTCGGCTTTCGTAAAGGTTGTACGATGACAACTACTGGATATTCTTGTTAATGAAAATTTTGACTGTGGACAGTTATTACGCTTCTGGATTTACGTTTATTCCAATGTATTACAAACTAATCTCCTTCTAGCTGTCATTATGATGGTCTAGATTGTTTATCTAGATTAAGCGATTTTAAGGTTATTTAAGTAATGGTTTTAATTTATTGAGGATCTCTACTATATATCGTGTATGTATCGAACCTAACAGTAGTCATTACTAATTCCAGTGCTACGTCGATGATATTATGCTGTCTCTTATAATAATATCTATCAGGCGGTGTCTAAAACTAATGAGTCTGACAGAATTGCCGTCCGGTTAGATGGGAGCTTATGCTTGATCCCATTAAATCTGATTCAGAATCATGATTCACATGAGCTAAATAATTCTGATTTTTTTTTTCAATAATTATGTACAGCGTGGAATAACCGATCTTGACGAAACTTCGCACAGAGATAGATTCTGGAAACGTATGTCCGTTATGGATACTTTTTGCCCTTAAAAATCCAATATTAACTACGGGACATTTAAAAAAACTTACATACACTTACAGGACGAAGTCGCAAGCATCAACTATTTGCTATATATTAACATAACACCTTATTACCTTATATCAAATTAAACGACACTCAAAGGACAAGACATGATGAATTATGTCACTATACTATACTTACGTTTATGTTATAATTGACAACTTCTGTTTGTTGCCCAAAAAATCAAGTACTACTCCACTGACAGGTCAGTTCTCAAAAAAAGCACTAACTTGACAAATAGACTAAACAAGAGTATGTACATATAACATACATTATATTTGATATGTACATACTCTTGTATATAGCCTATAACATACATTACACAAAATATTAATATGTAATGTATTTATATCTCGTGAAGGTGAAGGAAAACATTGTGCAGAAACCTGCGTGAATGTCTGTGTTAGAAAATAATTTCGGGGATATGTGAAGTCCGCTAACCCACACCGAAGAGGCATGGTGGAATCTTTCTAACTTCAAAGGTCTCTCAAAAATTAGTGGACGCCTGTGCTCAGCAGTGTAACATTTATAAGCTGTTGCTTTATTTTTTTAAATCAATTATTACATGTATGAAAATACATTTTGCTATGCAAACAAAATTAAATGCATGTTATACACTGTTTTTGCCGCTTTTCTACGAGATAGTAAGGCTTACACACGGTGTTTACTCTTTAAACATTCTCTGAATTAAGTCGCACAATAGACTACACTCGCTTTTCATAACAAATTCGCTCTGCTTTTCATTCGCATTCAAAGAAGATATGTGTTTGTTGCTTTAAATAATGGGATTTTTTAAAAGATAAAGTGACGTACTCCTGGTGGTAAGTGCAATGTCTGCCCATAATAAATCCAATGCCACACATAACAGTTTTGTGTGGCACAGCATTAATTATGGCACCACACGGCGCTCGTCATTCTGAGACATCAGTTCTTAAGTCTCATATGCCCAGTAATTACTCTACCTATCCGTGTCTTTCAGACCAAAACACTACTATTTCACGGCAGAATAACTAGCCGTGCGATGGTACTTACCTAGATGGATTCATGCACAGGAATCCTACTACGAGTAAATATTAATTGAAGAAATGTTTGAGAATATTTTAAATAAATCATAGCTGTCTGCGAAATGTTAAATCTGCTGTAATTATAAAATGTTTACATTATAATTGAAGAAACATTAATGGTTGGGTGAGTCAACACGAAATGGCTGTTGATATAAGTGATTTTTTTATTTTTCATTAATTATTACGGTGCGCAGTTTTAAATTTTATAAGAACATTAAGGGATAATGCAGATTTAGTTTAATAGATATATTAATTTCTTCTTTCATAATAGTAAAAACAAATAGTATTTTAACACAAAAGATCGGAAAATCATCAGAGCAGAAACTTGCAAAAAATATCAGGTTTGGTATGCATAAGTCTATTCGATCCCCAAGCGAGAAATTTTTCTCGGAATATGAAGGGTTAAGCCCTTGAATCTCAAGAGATTAGTGAAGTGCAAATATGTAGAGAAAACCTAAACCGTTCACTACTATATCCATATCATAAAATAGGATGAAAACAGCATATTATCTTCAAAACCGTAAAGTCATATGATCTTTCGCCTTATAGATGTTGAGGCCAATTTTTGTCTCGTTTAATAAGTTTAGCGAAGAGTACAAACAAATTAATCGCGATTTTTACCATGCAAGACTGGTAGTATAATGCATGTGGTAGGCCTGTCTGTTTTTACGCTTTCACTGAAATCGGTTATGAATTTAACGTTCACTTTATATAGAACTGTAAGTTATAGACAAGGTGCAAGGTTTAGTAATTTATAACTTCTCAGCTCGGTTGGCGCGTTGACTAAGATTACTTAGCAAATTATTAAGCAACTACTAAGCAAATTATTGCTTCTATGTTATGGGTCGCGGGTTTTCGCAGGATGCTATGTATATACAACTGTTCCGGGTCTGGTCTGTATTTTTACAACTTATGTCTGTAAAATGCGATATTGGAGAATACTAGAGGAGCATTTTGTTAAATAAATTTGTGGGCAGCTTGCAATAAAAGGAGAAGTTATAGAAAAGTTAAGTTAACACTTATATCGGCCTTCTACCTGCGCAGCGTTAATTCGAGTGTCCGGCTGTTTGTTTAAAATATCACGCACCAGAATAGTTTTTTTTAAAGGGCCGGCATATACGGGCCCAAAAAAGTATTGACCGTTAATTTTAATTTTTACGCGGACGCTAGCGGAAACGAAACACTAGCTCGCGGACGATAAGACGTTTGTTATCACTAGCGCCAGCCACCATTCGTGCTCAGAATTCAGCAACATTTTAATACATGACGCGTAACGTCCTTACCATAGCCAAAATTTTCCCGCCCTTTCTCTTTACCCGCGGTGAAAATAAGGATCGTTTAAAAATGAGGATAATGGAGGGAGTTGTCGAAAGCGTTTAACATAAATCTTATTTTTCTTAGCTTTTCAATACTTATTACAATGTAACCACAGACATAATTGTGGACTGTCATTAATGAATCTACCACCCCATCCCATCCCTTGGGTTTCGTAAAAGTCGACAGAGTGAAAATAAAAACCAGGAAATGGGCAGCAGCATCTTCCTGGAACATCTGAATAAATAAACTGCGGTTGCCAACCCGCCTGCCAAGTCAGCCATAATAAAACTAACTTTACTGACATTCACAATATATTTCTCATTCTTCATCATCGTTGGCCCGTAAACAGTCCAATCTACATATATAAAAAATATATCTCCTTAGTTGTAAAAATTTACGTGGCGATTACAAAATGCTTACAGCAAGAAAATAGCGTGCATAAACCTATTTTTTAGAATTTTTATTCTGTATAAACCACGCACGTCACTAGTTACACTTGTTTTGACGTGCAATACGAGACGCGTTGAGTCACGAAGGGGACGTTACTGTGTAATGTTGTGTATCCATGATATTTTAGGGTTAGGGAGACTTTTATATGAGTCTCGTCTCGAGTTTTGGTTAAATTAACTTTTTTGAGACGAATAAAAAACAAAACTGAAAATATTTCTGTACTACTTTATTATTTGAATAAATAAACGTGTTTACGCTGTAGCACGTAATTTGTAAGTTTTAACCCGACTACGGTGATGTCAGAAGAATGGGTTGTTGTTGGGTCAAAGTATATATCCATCCTCAAACTTCAACGAATTTGTAAAATCCATGGAGGTTTTCGAGTTTTAATAAATACAATATGTCGGAAACCAGAAGATTATAAGTTTAGACTCTGCAACAAAGTAATAGTAATAAATAATACTAGCTTGACCCGTGCGAATGCGTAGGTACCATAGCAGTGTCAGTTATTCGGCCGTGAAACAATAGCGTGCTAACATTACTATGTTTTGGTTCGAAGGGCACGGATAACTAATGTAATTATTGGGCATATGAGAATTAATTTCTCAGAGGGAAGAGAGCAGAAATATTTTACAAAAATATATTACAACAACACAGCAAGTGCAGACGTGCGCTTTGCTCTAGTCACTTTCCTCCGTATAGAAAAACTATGGTATAAACTATCGCTAAAAAGTTTTATGTAGTGTCGACCGGGGACGTAAATATCGTAGCAAATAAAAGATGCTTTCTGGGTCCAGCAGTTTGATCCAAGAGAATGAACGGCCTACCTGCATTATAACTTATAACAATTGTAACCTTAAAACGGAACTTTTTTTTAATTGCATAAAGTGATGAAACGAGCAAAACGTTCACCTGATGGTAAGTGCAACGTCTGCCCATAACAAATGCTGTGTCACCCCGAACATTTCTGTGTGACACTACACTGTGCCCATCACCCTGAGACATAGGTTCTTAAGTCTCATATGCCCAGTGATTACGCTAGCTCACAGTGCCCTTCAAACCGAAACACAGTAATTTTTGCACACTACTGCTTCACGGTAGAATAACTGACCCGGGGGTGGTACCTACCTAGACGGACACCTGCATAGGAATCCTACCACCAGTAAAACTGTCCCAAAATATACATATATATAATATACTTTGATACAAAAAGTTTGTCTACCTTATTATATAGAATTACACCGAAGTGGGAGCTCCGACACATTACATTCTACATAAAACATCATACAAGAGCATCGTTACGACGATTGCTGTCTAGACAACAACTGTAAAGTCGTAGTTGCCATCTGAAATTCAACTTGTTTTAAAAATTAATAGTGCAGTAATTACTGTAGTTGTGTTTAAACTTTTTCGATAAATGTCTTTTTTTACTATGCCTTATCGTTCTTGTATTACTTTTGTTACACTTTATTTTATTATGCTACTCTAGCAAGTAAAATTGCACCAACAAAAAAATATCTTTAGCATATTTCGCGCACGGAGGAGTATGAGATTTGGCAAAGTTAAAGCTTGTATGGAGAAGAAGTGGAAATGATAAAGTTTATATGTTCTTATACATGAAAAGTGTATATGTACAAATACATTAAATTGAATAAAATAAAACATTCAATGTTTACGTTCATGCTGACAATGACAATCACATAATAGTCTGTCGTTTCTCGTTTCGTGAGAACGTATTCATACTACCAATCTCAAACAAAACATTTAATATTTATATGTAACGATTGAATTTCGACTGCAGGGCGACCACTGGTATATATTTGTATATAGTATTACAGATGTGAGTCAGATGGTCAAGTTAAATATTTTTTAAACTTAATATTTGGGCAGAGTAACTCATACATGTATCACAGTAGTCATTACAACTAATTATACATACTATAAATTAACTTATTAATTGTTGACACACAGATGCAATATCACGATTAATTTATTTATTATTCTTATTTACTTAAATTATCTTATTTGCATTACTCATAATCAATAATTTTGACAACCGCGTAGCCTAGTCGTTAGAGTACTTAACTTCTAGGCCTGGGTTCAAATCTCAGCCAAAGCCAACATTTGTATAAAAACAAAATGGTTGGTGTTCGGGTCCGGTGGTGCTGTGATTGTCGTCGTGTTTCTGATACTGAATCCTAGTGACACTATAATAATCCCCTGCGCAGTTAATAACATCCGACAGTATTCGATAGATGTCGCCGTGATCGAAAATCGACCAGGAGGGCATTATCAATCGATAATAAGTACGACGGATGTAGACTATTTCATGTAGTGTTGCCAGTAGTATGTAGTATTAAAATGGCGCTACTAATCGAAGTACCTTAGGTAATTTCGACCCAGCAGTAGCAGTCATATGCACTGCATGATAATAATACTGGAAATACATTTTCCTGAAACGATCAAAAAAAGAGTAAAAAAATATAATATCAAAATCAGTAAGCAAGTAACATATTCACAAGGGACAGCAACAGTATCACTAGACCCATAAACAAACAATTCGTGTGTATTTCTAACGCAAAATTTGAGACTCAACAAGCAGGTCGCTATAAAATACTCGACACGTTTTCAGATATGTATTACGCTGCTGTGAAATGAAATGAAATAAAATGCAATTCAATTAACTGAAATGAAAATTCTTAAAACTTCACATACATACATACATAAGACTGGGCACTCACTGCAAAAACAGATGACTGCCACAATCCACCTTTCACCAAAACAATATAATGCACTTGGTGTGATAGGTGGTGAGCCCATCGCCACCATGCGCTGTTGGGTGCACAGTGCAGTTTAATTCCTTAATCGCCTTTTACGAGATCCATTGGATGAGATGGAGTGGTAGTATTCTTTTAACTAAAAAAAAATCAACACGAGACATATAAATTTCGTTTGTGAAACGTAATTTTTTTTGTCATTCTACCACAGTTTCGATTTGAGGTTCCTCCGACGGAGAAGAAACAGACGAAAGGAGCTCCGTAGTATCTTCTTTTTTGTCTTAGTCCAAAATTCTTTACAAATAACTTTACAAAGAACAGTCTCATAGAAAACCAAAGCACGCTGCATGACATAGCTTTAAAGAATATTCGATAATAAATATATAAGTGTATTTCAAACTCGATCAACAACACCTGTTCACGAATATGAAGCATGTGGCAGCCATCGCATTTCTAAACCATTTTAAGTGTAGAATGATTTACCAAAGCACTTTTATCTAAGCTTGGCTCTTACTTTGATTATTTTCGGTTATGTATAATATTAGTATAAGTAATGCATTGTGTCCTGGTAATTTGTAAATAAAACCGCCACAGACGTAAATAAACAACATTTATAATAATTTAAACAATTTCATGAAGACATGCTTGTATAATTTATTTCGTGAGAATTGTAAATGTTTCCAAGATTTTTCTTTGAAAAATAAGATGCTTTCGCAGATATACTATTGACTTTGGTATAAAATTGAAGATTCTGGCGTTTGTGTTTTATGGCCGAGGTAGCATAAAAAGTTCTCTTTCATAATTAGTTATGGTCGTATTCTTGAATTATTAATAGCTGGCGTAGATATTGCCTTAGATAAATAATCAGATAATTACTGTGTAAAATTTCATAACTGTTTTTTAAATATATTCAGTGCGAATTACTTCGCAGTGCCATCAAGCAATGGTGTGCAAACACCACTGCATATGATGTTCTATTAGCCGATTTCGACCACGGCGACAACTACTACTGTCGAGAGCCATCAACTGCGCAGGAGAGGTATAGTGCCACAAGTGTACGCGCAAACACAGAGGCACTCTCACTCGTCCCAATCTACCCGCGCCCGATGTAATGCTGATGCGATAAGATCGGAGCCACTGCATAAGAGCCTTAATGGTATAGCTGGCGTGAGGCATTGACGCTCTAAGAAGTATATGAACATATTCTGCGTCATTACGTCAGATTTGACAAACCACAAATCATTCGCAAAAGGACACCGATTCATACCAAGGATGATCTATTATTAATAAAATGGAATCAAATACCAAATATGCCACTGCAAGACTTTAAGACACAGTAAGCTCATTCTGCTTAGATCTGATCAAAAATGATAATGAAAAGCTGAAGGTACTCCGGATTAACTATGAAGAACATCTCAGTCCTCCCGTGACCGTGGATGCTATAAAGCGCTCCAAATGTCAGGTTTTAAATAATAAATGTAAACGCGATAAAATTTAAACAAAGATTTTATTGAAACTATTAACATTAACTTAAAATCGTGGTTGCTTAGATACCTCAGCAGTGAGGCATTTTTATGCTTTGGCACTTGCACCATACACCAAACTCTCTGAGTCTAGAGACAGAACGCGTTTGTCACTGTCACTGTATCTCCCTGTTATGATTTGAACAATTCCCGAATAGAGAGTTATCTTAGTGAATCTCTCACTGCGAATGTCATTCAGTTTTGTTATTGTCATTTCTTTTGGTGAGGGAATAGCTTGTTATTTAACACTGTATTTCAAAATTGCTATTTTTATTGTGGTATTATAGAAAGCTGTAGCCTGAAACATGTTTATAGTTTATACGATTTGATATTGATTTTGATTGCTAAGGTTAAGCTACGATCCGCACAGTCAAATAATTTATTTTATTTTAGGGTATTTTAGTGCTCTAATGTTAAACTATTATAGCTATGACCTACTCGTAAGCTAACCAACCCTACCAGAATCTAACGCAAAGAATGAAATAGTTGTCTTTTTACGGACTTATGTTGTTCGTGTGTGTAGTTGTTAAAAATTATTTGAAAAGTAAAATAACCTATAAATGTCCCAATGCTGAGCACAAGCCTCCTCTCATATCTGAGAGAGTTTAAGAGCCGGAAATAGTCCGCCACGCTGTTCCTATGCAGACTAACCCGCACGCCATGGGACAGATCGTCGAAGTATTTTTATAAATCGGCAAGGCAATAAACAATTTTAGTAATGCCAGCGCTTGATTACGCAACTATCACGGCTAAACTTTAAATTTTTTGTGAGATAAACTACACGGATAATCTTCGCCGCGGGAATAACCAAAGGGGCTAAAATAATAATTATAGTCTAATTCAGATCATTTGGACACATTTGGAGACATACGAGTAGTTAAGTTAGTAAAGGCTAAAAGACTATGTTAGTAAACAACTTATAAACTATATTCTATGGGCTTTTTGACACATGGGCCTTTATTCAATATTTCATCGAAAGGGTGTCCAGTTTGTCCACCAACACGTTCAAGACACTGTCGCTACTATGTCGGACACGGTGCATCAGTGAAGCTATTTTCTTGCGCACGGTGGCATGACAGTGATCTGTGCGTGCCACCGCGAGCATTCTTGATGCACTGCAATACCTCGGCAAGTTCAACTGCATCCTAATTATACCAGATTTTACGGTTAAGCCCCACGGTTTTCTTTTCGACGCCAGCCGTCAAGATCAAAAAGGGATTTAATCGATCATTGTATTTCCAATATAGTAGTACCAGTAATATTAATACGTTAATTACAAGCCGATAGGTGTTCGGCAAAGTAGAATAGCACCTACCTATTTCCTACGGAGGTGTCGTAAGAGTCGACTAAGGTATTGTACGGACAGCCTGCCTTTATTCTTACAGAGTAACACCATAATATGCGATGTTATCATTATACTGCTCGTGGAAACGCAATGGGGAGTGAAAATGTTATGACTCGCACTAAAAACGGCGGCGACGTGGTTCGTCACCCGTCATGTCGTCATGTTTCCGCGAAGGCGGTAACTGGGCTACGTGAGTTGCCTCTGCCTACCCGTTATATCGGACAAAGGCTTGAATGTATGTCTGTATGCATTACAAGCTGTTGGTAGCCTGGATTAACTACATTATGATGTCTAACACCTCAGTCCCCCTGTGACCATAGCTGCTGTAAAGCACTCGATATATCAAAAATAAACAGTTTCAATAATAAATCATTTTTTTAGTTTTGTGAATAAAATGCTAAAAAAGTTCTAAATATTTCACATTAATTTTTACGTTACCTTTTTCTTTCATTTTATGAAACTATTGTTAGCAGGTAATATATCGACAGGTCTTCACGTTACAGGATCAATGACGCTTAACCCCATTAACCAGTAAAATCTAAAATAAATCGAATCACATCGGCCGTTTGTCTCCATCCAACCCGTAATTCGACCATTTAAACTAACTAAGCCCGACTACGATATATGAGGCTCACTTTTATTACGATCAAAGGGCTAGCGATACCAATCGAGGGCAATATCGGTTGACCGAAATGATTATAGCTTGCTTTTAAACCTTTGTTGAAAATTTATTTTACTCAAGATAACATTATGTTCTTGTTATGTATACATTGCTTATTTATTTAATGCCCTGTAAACGTGACTTCAGATCTTAATTCCCATCCTTAATAACGAAAATACTTTAGGAACGGATATTATTTCAAAAACAACGTAATTACAGTTGCAAAGATTATAAATAAAATAATTTAGCGAATACATTCTAATTCAGCGACTTAACGCTCTTATATCATCATACGGAAATAATTATTGTACTAATTTCGATAGCAGCAAATAATTAAACGTTCAAAAAATTGAAAGGCATAACCTGATGTTTTAATGTAGGTGCTTCTAATAGATCATTAGTCATGAGAGGTTAGATTCATAGTTGGCACTCTTGACAGGATTGAAAAACTTTGTAAGATGATTTGCACAAAAAAGATTGCGCTCTAAAATTTATCAATTCAGTTCTACTCTAAAAAATATATGTAATTTATAAAAATAGTTCGTATCAAATTAGTTCGAAAAACTATAAAGTGACTAAAAAATTTAACTTTATTATGTTAGAACGTAGTACAAGGCAGTCACTGGCTGAGGCGTGACCGCACTCAGTTTTATCGCGAATAGATTTTCCGGACGATTTAAACAAATAAAACCTATTGGTTAATGTGGCGAAACGTAGATTTGTCACGCATTTATCATTCGCACCAACTTTCTGAGCGTTTTGAATTTAAATAAATGAAAGATTACTGTTTGATAGATATTAAGGTATATCTAGAGCAATATAAACGTAATTTAAAACTTTTGAAATTGATTAATCGTTGAATTCGTAGAACTTTAGAAATTTCATCATAAGAATTCCATTACGATATGCCAATCATAATGCACTTCTGAACTAACCGAATAGACCGGCCCATTCCATAATGCGCATTTAAGTTAGGCTTTGGTTTTCTACACCATTTACTGCCGCCTTGCCTAGGTAATCATGTTTTTTATAATAAATATTCGATTATCGTTGATGTTGATAATGATTAATGTAAGAAGCCTTATTAGAATTAAATATATCCCGAATCATGGGTAAACAATTAGGCCAATCAGACTGAGGGAATTTTGTCCAATTGAAGCAAAGGTATTCAAAAACGAGATAGCCATAACCACATTCTGCCTGACCTAAAGGTGTAAAATTAGCGATTGTCACTATTGCTTGTGGAACCGATTTAAGTGTATAAATATTAGCTATGTATGAAAATAACTGTTAAAAGTCTCGGAAAAACGAAGTTACTCCGTGTCTTCTTACTGTATATATATACAGTAAGAAGTATTTATATATATTTATATATATATATATATATATATGTATATATATGTAAACACATATACTATACACAAAATAATTTAACATGTAATGATTCTTTAATAAATAATAACGAACCAATTTTTTGAAGTATATTAATTAGACGCTTTCCTGATTTCATCGGGCAAGGAGTTCCAAAGAAGCGCAGCCTGAACAGTGATTCCATCTGGGCTTCTAGTCTTTCAATGAAATGAGGATCAAATGGAATCAAATACTGTATTTTAAAAGAAAGATTACCTTGTTTAGAGACACTGGTGGTAGGATTTCTATGCAGAAATCCGTCTAGGTAAGTACCTGCCTATGACCAGTTATTCTGGCGTGAAGCAGTAGTGTGCAAACATTGCTATGTTTCGGTTTGAAGGACACTGAGAGCTAGTGTAATCTCTGGGCATAAATACGCTATACTTGCTATTATACGCTGTCCCCCCGTGACCATGGGTGCTGTAAAGTACTCGAAACTCCGGGTTATAAATAGTTAAAAATTAAACGCGATAAAATGGGTAAAAGTAGTTTTATTAAATGTGTAATATTCGCGTAATTATACGAAATCATTACACGCTGTTGTGGCCATCATTCGCAAGCCTTTTGACAGGACCTTCCACTGCGTTCAAAGCAATATTTGATATTTGTCAGCCCTAGCCTAGAGATGTCGACTCAAAAGATAATAAGGAGATAATACATACATACATAAGATCACGACTGTATCCCATAAGGGGTAGTCAGAGACTGGGCACTCACTGCAAAAACAGATGACTGCCACAATCCACATTTCACCAAAGCAATATAATGCACTTGGTGTGATAGGCGGTGAGCCCATCGCCACCATGCTGTTGGGTGCACAGTGCAGTTTAATTCCTTACTCGCCTTTTACGAGATCCATTGTATGAGATGGAGTGGTAGTATTCTTTTAACGAGCTGCCACCACACGGCTTAAAGGGTAAAAAAACATAGTTTTTAGAACTGCTAGTTTTACTTTGAATGGTGGTAATTTGGTGGTCAAATGACTTTTTGGTCATATAACTTCATACAATCGATATTTTTCTAAAGCCACATTCTGGAAAGTAGCAGATTCAGAAAACTCTTAAGGCTTAATTCCTCAACAGGTCTGAAACCCAAGCAAACATTCTAGGAGACATTCCGTAATAAGGATAGACTTCCTAAGAAGAATATCATGCTCTACCCCATCAAAGGTCTTGGAAATATCTAGCGAAATAGTAAGCATTTCGCCAAAATTATGAAATATTTCACCCCTTTAATGAGTGACGTGAATCATAAGATCCCTTCGTGTTCGGCAAAATTCATATTGTCGATTACTGAATAAATCGTTGCCAAGACCCCCTATAGGATCAACGTTCGTTATACATTTTACGATGTAAAATATTATGAAAGATATTGATAATAGTTCATATCAAGGAAGGTCTGTACCCTTTCTGGGAAATATAATATATTAGTCTAAAATATTTGTATATTTGATTATTTCTCGTGGGTATCAATGAATATTCGTACGAAATTAACCGCACATAAACAAAACGGTCATGAAGATAAATTAACAACAGGCTAATTCGGTCATAGTTAATATAATCCCCTTAATAAAGTTAATATCTTAATAAGCAATGTAAATAAACAGCACCCTCGGTATTAAGCTGGCAAATGGGCAGTAATTCGTTGACTTTATTATTATCATATTTTCGCTAATTTGCGAGACTAACTCAAGGATCCGATTGTTAAGTCCCTGGAAATTTATGGGTGTGTTTATCCGCAGCATTGGTCTTTAAAATAAAAAAAAATATGAGTCCTTACACCAAGAACCTAATAACTTAATATGAGTAATTACAAAAAAAAAATTGATGAAATAAAATGTTATTATAGCCTCTATGTGCAAAGGTTTATGTTAAATCGGTATTCGGTATAAACTATATCTCTTTTTCCAGTTGCACATAGATCATAGATTTTTTAATAGTAAATAGTATATATAAAATATTGAAAACTTGATTGGATTCGAAACATTACTTAAAATCAAACCCTTATTTTGTAAGTAAAAATAGATATTTGATATTAAAAGAAATTGTGTAAGAAACTACGAGCCGCAGATTTGTATTCACCAAGGTAGTCAACAACATAATATTAAAATTGCTACTCGTAGAGCAGTCTTAAAAGTATAATATATTACTCTGAAACTGATATTTTGAATTTACAAAGGTCAAATATTACATTTTATATAAGCTATTGAATTTTAAACCAGTTCCACTTGACCGATTGAGCTGAAATATGGCACATCTATGCAATTTTGGTGACAATGCAATAATATCAAACAGGTCTTGTGATAGAGCTGGAAGTGAGCCACAGGAATTTCTCAACAAAGCAAGACAGCTCCGCTAGGGCTCGTTCGATTTGTTTTGATAAGTACCACATACAAAGCCCCTTCTCCAGATTGTACAAAAGACTAGATAATACAATCTCTCGCTGTCTGGCTTATGTAGACTATGAGAAAGCCTTTTTGATTCGGTCCAAATTTTTGGCGGTGCTGCTGTAACTTCGGCGGTGCCGGATTGACGGTCGATATATCGATGTGTTGCAGTGCCAGAGTATGAAATCGATCTTATTGCAGAAAGGTGTTAAGACAGGGCGGTGTTATTTCCCCGAAGCTCTTCACCGCTGCATTGGAAGACAAGCTACTGGACTGGAAAGGATAAGGTATTAATGAAATAACGCTTTCGTATGACACTACTGCAAAAACTTTTTTACTGTAAAAACACACATAGTTGTTGTTGTAGTTAAGAATTTTGTATAATTCTTAACTACAACAATTATCTAACACCCCAACCACAGCAAAAATCATGTACTAAAAAAACAATGTACTACTTTAATACTCTACTTGACTTATCCCCACACCCTCCATACATTTATAATGTTTCATGGGATTTAGTAAGTATACTTATAACTTAAAAGTTGTTGGCATATATTCTGAATTTATAATATTAATAATAACTGCATCTTTAACGAAATGATACTACTACTCTTTCTATGATATACATAATTTGCCACCAACTTTTGTGCACTGTGATTATCATTAAACAAACGCACAGTATATAAATTACTTGTTAGTACACATAATAAAGATCTTAAATATATAGCCTCATTACAAGCCTCTGCTATGAACATATACTCGGCTTCCATACTGAAAAGAGCCACTGTTCTCTGCTTTCTACTCTCCCAGGAAATGGCCGATTCTGAAATAGTGAAACAATAGGCAGCTTAAGATCTACGGTCTACTAAGTTACATGCCCAATGGACATTTGCATAGGATATACAAGTTCAGTTTTATCTCTACTGGTGGTGGGATTCCTATGCGGGAATCCGTCTAGGTAGGTACCACCCCAGGGCCAGTTATTCTGCCGTGAAGCAATAGTGTGCAAGCATTACTGAGTTTCGGATTGAAGGGCACTGTGAGCTAGTGTAATCACTGGGCGTTTGAGACTTAAGAACTGATGTCTCAAGGTGACTGGCGTAGTGTGGTGTCACACATAAATATTCTGGGTGACACAGCATTTGTTGTGGGCGGACGTTGCACTTACCATCAGGTGAACGTGTTGCTCGTTTCGTCACTTTATACAATAAAAAAAAAATCTCACAACTTTAAAATCTAACATGATAAATTTATTTAGTAACTGATCTATATATTGCTCCCGATTCAAAGTAATAGCATTAGATTTGCGATCAATTTTAACACTCATGCCTAAACAAGTTTGAACCTGGCCTAAATTCTTTTTTTTTTTTAATAAGAATTCAATACCGAAATAAAATCCTCGGTTTCCTTTTTATTATTACTACTTGAAACAAATATAAAAATCATCAACATATAAGGCAACAATAACTTTGACATTCTCATCCATGTTTGTAAAAACACATGGCTCTAACAGATTTTTTTTGAATCCTAATTCATACAATCATCCCACTTTCTACTCATACCAAGATCTAGCTGATTGTTTCAATCCATAAATTATTTAACCTTATTTAACTTTACAAGGTCACCTTTTTGTTATTTGTATTGCAATTTATATCAGGTTAATATAATAATATACGCAATAATTACGTTTTCTACAATATAGAGTACAAAGCAGTAGTTTTTATCAACAAGTATAACCACAGTTATCAACCGAATATTTTATTTAATCTAGTAAAATTTTATAAATAGACGGACCTTCAAATTTGTACATATTCGATAACTTATGCTTATCCTAACTGAAATCTGTCTTCGAATTAATAAATGGGTGATACTTATAACAGGGTTGAGCTGTGGAAACTTAGAGACCGGGCGGTCGTCTACAATTTCATAGGACGCGAGTAATCTGAGTTCGATCCTCGGTGCCGGCATCTCTTATATTGTTATGCAATTTTAGGTGCTGTGCCTAAATACCAAGTGCTCAGGGATAAAGGAAAGTGTCGTGAGGAAGCCAGCGATTCTGAGGAATAAAAATATTTCCAAAACATATTCAGTCCGCTGAGCCGCATTGGAGTAGCGTGGCGAACGCTTCCCAGCACCAAAGCCCCAAAAATGAGAGGAGGCCTGTGCTCAGCAATTGGATATTTTAAGCAGTAACTTCCTTACAACTTCCGTACATTTTTTTTCCTATTATTTTAATACGGCACTTTAAATTGTAAAATATTGTAGCTCAAACGTGACGCTTTTGAAGTTTAATCGATGCTAACTACATTTACAAGTTCTTAAGATTACTGGAAGAATAAAACGTTCGCCCAGGAACAGATCACTCGATCTGGCGGGTAACTTTTAACCCCATTCAATCAAATACGTATCTTACCAGACATCTGCCAAAATAAAATATATATTATAAAGACAAGGAATAAATTGGATATTAATATAGGTTTTATCTTTATTCTAGTTTAGATGTTATCACGTGTAGGTTTGAATAAATAAAACGTATTTTCATGTATATCAATATTTATAAATATTAATATTAATTTTATATATTGAATGACGTGTTCAAAGCCGCGTGACCTAGTGCCGATATTTTATTTGATTCAATTCATATACACATTCTAAAACCGGATTAGATCTATTACAAGTAGTTATTAAAGTATAATATTTATTAAGAAAAAATTGTTCTTTTTTACAACTTCCGGGTGGAGCCCACGTAATTCTTTTATATATTATGGTTATGGGAAAATATAAAAACAATAGATGCAACAGTGACGTGAAAAAGTGAAATTAAATTAAAATTGCAAAAATATTTACAGCTTTTATTAATCATAAAGTTTTCGATGCAACAAATAATTTTTCGTTTTCATAATTATTTACATGCCTATACACTAACGTCCAACACAACATATTTTAAATTCTTACTCTTAATAAAACATATGATGTAATTTTAAACAAACATTATCATATAAATGTATTTTTAACAAGTGTCAACGATATTTTTAACACTTGACAAAGGTACTATACTTTTTTGTGTTTTACACTATAATCTTCAACAACTTAGGTCAAAAATGGAATGGCTATCAAACAGAAGTTAGGTGTTAACAATGCACGTGTTATAAGAGACGTATAATCAATTTACGGTGAACATTTTATCCTATCTCTATCCAATCTAATTTATTTGTATTTACAGCATCGAACGACGTGCTTATCGATATAGCTTTATTTTAAGTTCGTTGAAACAGTTTTTAATTGTTTATAAGTATTTTAATACAGTTATTTTTAATGAGGAGACAAAGCCACGATTATAAGATTAAATATATGTTGGCCCGTGTGGTGGCGGTGTAAGAAAATCTACTATCCCATCTCGTCCCGTGGGCATGGTAAAAGTGGACAGTGGGAAAATGTAAGCCAGGAAATGGGCAGCAGCATCTTACTGCAAAAACTGCTACATAAATAAATTGCGGTTGCCAACCCTTCTGTCAAGCGTGGAAACTATGTCAAAATCTTCCTAATGTATGGTGGAGGCCTATGTTCAGCAGTGGACTTGTGACGGGCCGAAATGATGATTATGATGATGACATATAATCACTACTGTGCAATAATAAAGGAAAATTAGATAGCAATGTTGTAATCTATTACTCTTTGATTTTTATATTTAGCCGTGGCAGCTCAGGGGAAATAATCTTGCCGAAAATATCATAACATTTTAATTGGTGGTAGGATTACTTTGTAGGAGTCCGTTTAGGTCTTTATTCTACTGTAAAGCAGGCCTGTAGGTGTCCGGCAGAATAGAATATCACCCACCTCTTTCTTACCGATATGTCGTATGTCGTATGTCGTCTAAGATATTGTATGGACAGCCTTTGTTCGTGCAGAATAATACCATAATATGCAATGCTGTCACTATACTGCTCGTGGGAACGCAACTCAACGTCGACTCGCTTTCCGAGGGAGCGAAAAGTCGACTACGTGTGTGGTTTCTGCCTACCCCTTTTATAGGAAAAAGGCGTGAAATATTTGAAGTATTATTGATCATTGACTGATATGTTTTTGTATCTAAGTAACGAATGTCGTGTTGTTGGGCGACATGGATGTAATTTTTTAGTCATACAACTACAATGATAAGTATCATCATTTCAATAACCACAAAACAAATAAAAGTGATGTTTTTGTTTAAAATTAATCTCTCATAATACAATAGAAATAACGTGGAGCTAGTAACTTAAATATTAAATGAAGGCGAAGCAAAATACCAAAATAACCATCGAGCCATTAATTCATATACAACATATACCGACTTTTCGTAAAGTTGCTTTTGTAATTCGCATTTCAAGCAAATCATTTTGTATTAAGCAATACGATTCTAATTAAACATATTTTTTTGGCACGAAGCTCTTGTTTTATCCTTTCAAGAATAACCTTTTAACAAAGTTTTCACTTCAAAACTTTCCCTCTCCTATCTTTTCAAATGAAAATGTATTTCTCTTTTCATTTTGCAGTTTTGTTGTAAGAGCTTCTTTCTATTGCAGTTATCTGGTTGTACAAACTTAGAATCATCAATAGATATCTTAATAACATTGTTCTAAAAATTTCGCCTTCAGCCGTCGGTGGTAGGAAATGTATACGCACATGCACACTCACGCTACTGTCGGCTCAGTTGACGCAGCGGCTAAGCCCTTGGCTTCTGCGCCGCGGGTCGCAGGATCGATTCCCGTACGGGACAAATATTATATCTGTAAAACGCACTCACGACTCAGGAGAAATCCTACTGTGGGGCACCGTTTAAATTATATATTTATCTTTTCGGTTAAAAATTCCGGTTAGGAGCTGACAAGTGTAACGCTTTATATAAGTAACACAAAATTGGTTGTCTTTTTACCTGGTCGATAGCTTATTGATATAGTATACACGAAAACTATAACTTCATACTCACCCTAAGAATGCCGATACCGTACCAGACGCCTTGCACCTTAGATGCTGCAGCCAATCACCGGTCTGAATATTTTAGGTAATTAATAACGAAGTAGTAATGACCAAGTATAATCAAACGCTAGCTAAAAATATAATAAATAATGAAAAATTATAATGGCACCCAACATTCACCAGTCTTATTGTCAGATGATAATCTTGTTAAATTATTGATTTGCTCTTAGGAGTCAATCCATTTTACAATTATACACACTTCCTTACAATATTATATATGATTTCGTCAGTCGTATTAAAACTGAAACGTATTATATTACGTTACAAATAAAATTATATGAAAATTATTGTGCTGTTTTTTGAAACGTCATGTTTTCTAAGGTAGTTTTTTATTTTTTTCATAGAAGTGACGGAACGAGCAAAACGTTCATCTGATGGTAAGTCTGCCCATAACAAATGCTGTGTCACCCAGAAAATTACTGTGTGACACCACACTGCGCCCGTCACCTTCAGTTCTTAAGTCTCATATGCCCAGTGATTACGCTAGCTCTTCAGTGCCCTTCCAACCGAAACACAGTAATGTTTGCACACTACTACTTCACGGCAGAATAACTGGCCCTGGGGTGGTACCTACCTAGACGGATTCCTGCATAGGAATCCTACCACCAGTAAAACAAAGGCATGTTTTATGACTGACACTGAAATAATAGAATTTTCGAGTCTCGAATTCGTTTTGTATATAGATTTTAAAATATACTGCACTAAATCAGTTACACGTGTAGTTAATTTTATAAAGATAAAGTAAGAGGCTTAAAATTTACTTCTCAATTTAAAGTTCGGATTGTACCAGTAGGTCAAGTTTACTAAAAATTTAAAGCGCGAAGGCGAAAAATTTCTGAAATTAGTGCACAAAAGATGACAGCCAAAATGTTAAGCCCTGAAAGTGAGGCGAAAAAAACGTTCCAGTTCTAAAGTAAAAAGCATTCGCTTGAAACTCCGCTGTTCGAATTTTCAGGTCAACGTAAATTACAACAGATTTTTTTTATTATTATCGTCCATATTATATGTATGGTGATGATAATCATTCTATCAAATACTTTCAACATTGACCCAATATCCAAAAAAACTAGATCACCTGTTTAATACTGACAAAAATATTTAAAGTTAAAAAATAGTCATACTTAAGGAATAATTGCTTTTGACATATTCTCATATTATGTTACTTCTTGATGATTCGATGTAAAGGTGTTTGTTGCTAAGAATGTCATATTTATTAGTGCTGATACACATTATACTTTGTTGAATATTTTTAATTATTACTTAAAGGAGACAAACGACTTACAAGATACAATTGACTGTTTATTGATGGCTACATTTTCTCGAACGTAATCATCATTTAGGTACATCTTGTATGCAGAGGATCAAACATTAAGTACATTGTCAATACTTATATTCAATCAGCTCAAAACCATCTGGAAGTGAAACCACACAAAAAAGTAATATGACCTATAATTTCAGAAAGGGTCAATTGAGAGTCTTCGTACAACGGTGGTGAATTTTTGATTCTACTATTACCACGATCAGTAATAACTAGCTACGTGATGTCATTCGTCAAAAGAAAACTTCTTCTATCCCCCGTATGTCTTGAAGTTAAAAAGTTCAAGACAAAATAACTAATATATAAAGTCTATTAAAATGATGATGACCAAATAATCTTTATCAATTTAAAAATCAGGTGAAAAATAAATCGAAGAGTAAATATCCAAACAGGGTTCTTATAACTATAATTGAAACAGATATTTATCCCAGACAGCAAACGCAGACCAAAAGCGTTACGATTTTGGCCTTATATATTTATAAAGAACGATTCTAAGGAAATATCGATATTAAATTTCCGTACGTAAAAATACTAACAAAAAATAAGATTTTCCGCATCGTTTCTTCACTTAGCACAAACAAATAGCAAGTGGGTCAAGTCAACTGCAAAAGGTTAAAGTTAAGGCCTAGCCTACTGTAAGTCTGAAAATTTATAGAAGAATATTCGCAAAATAATTGTAACTTAAAGATTTCAGCAGTCAAAATACATTGAAGCCGAACAGCGAGTCGTATATAAAATCGTTTTCTTAACGAGCTAACGCTTTTCTTTAGAATTTTTTAACATCAATTTTGTGTGATTATATTTTTAATAAGGCTTGTGTTTCTTCTTATTCTGCATTTCGGTTCTTTGTTGTATTCCGTAAGGGTAATGTAGCCTTTCTCGAGAGTTTGTTATATTCCTCATTAATAGAATGCTTACTAGCTTGACGACCGAGTCCTGGGTTCGCATCCAAGCCGGAGTTAACATTTGTGCAAAAATACAAACTGTAGGTTTTCGATTCTGGTTTTGCTGTAATTGTTCTCTTGTCTCTGATACTGCCAACCTCCGATGTTATCGTTAAAGCTTTGAACGTGTGAGGGCCTGTGTGTCAATATAATATCTCCTGCGCGGATGGTTTCTGATAGAATATGGAGGTTGTTGCTGTGGTAGAATCACCCAGGAGGACATCACTTAACGTAACTTGTTTGAACAGTTCCGGCAATAAGATAAAATTAAATGTTCCAAATAGTATATCTCAGAGTACTTCTCTTCCTGAATCTATATATAAGAAGAAACCGACTGACTGATCAGTGAACAGCCGAAACCGCTAAGTCTAGAAGTATGTAATTTTGCACAGTAGCTTCTTATATAACGTAAGTGAGCACTAAGAAAGGATTTTTGAAAATTCATCCCCTCAGCCTATCAATAGTCCACTGCTGAAAATAGGCCACCCCCATAGGTTGCCACAAAAGTTTTTTGGAGCACATTTTTGGAGGAATTTACCATAGTTGCCACGTTTGGCAGGCGGGTTGGCAACCGCAGTTTATTTATTCAAATATTCCAAAAAAATGCTGCTGCCCATCTCCTGGTTTTCATTTTCCCTCTGTCAACTTTTACGACACCCACGGGATTAAATGGGGTGGTGGATACCACACGGCAATCCACGGCAATATTGAGAATCAATGCACTGCCAACGATATTTACAATACTCCACCATGGAATGCTCCTTAAATGTTTTGGAAAGAAGTGGCGAATACGGAAAAATCCAAGTGTTATAGACCACAGAATCGTTTCCTTTCGCTTTCGTTGTAATTGTTCTACTTGTATCACCGTGCATGGTCGACGGCACATGATCCAAGCATTATCACCAAAAATTGACGGCGGAGACTATCACTGGCAACGATGGCTAAAAAAATGTATAGTTGTCGATATAACTGTAGGGAATCGTTAACCGCTAGCACATCGTTAATATAATTATAAAATTTAAGTGGAAAACCAAAATTACAAAATCCGAATCCGCGCTGTAAAGTTTCATACTTAAATGTAATTCTTAAATCAAACTCATCGCGTTACATACCGAAACGAGCAGAACAACGTCTGCCGGGCCATTATAATTACGGGCTGTATGTATAATTACGAATAGAACTTTTTTTGTTGGAGAACTTTGTCTATAAACTGTTCACTCGATAAAAACAAATGGCAACAAATCAAATTGATTGCCTGGTTACTCGTAGTAGAATCAGGCATTACTTAGCGGAAATCAATTATAGTAAAGGTTAATTTGCTGCAAAATTAAAATCTGTAGGTACCCCGGGTTAACTATGACATCAGGACATCTATCAGCTCAGTCCTCCCTTGATCATGGGTGCTGTATAGCGCGCGAAACGTCGGGCTCTAAATAGTAAATTAAACGCGATTTTAGTTAGAGTTTTATTGAAATAAATATTTGTGTTATTTAGCTTTTGAAGAGCAGTCCACCTGTTGCATCGGGCTGACCCGGAGTGGTCGCTCTGAGGGGTCTTGGCAACCCGGTACGCCGGCGCTTCTCTACTTATCCCCAACGACTTAAGCGAGGCCGCACCGTTAATACGGCAGTGGTGGAGTCGCGGAGATGGTCACAGTATTACGTTGCACCCCTTTCTCTTCCCACCGTTCTTCCGGCCGAATTGTGGTTGGTGGTAGGTTTGAAAATATGTTAAGTAGCTGCAATTACCTACTGGTGTAAATTAAAAAATATGCCCGGTTGTTACTGTACAAAATTTTATATAATTATCTATTCAATTCCCCATGCAAGGATTTTCTCCTGTATCGTGAGTGCGTTTCACAGACATAAATTTCCCATGCACAACACAATAAGACACGAAACCAACACTTTGTAATTTTGCACAATGTTGGCTCCGATTGATGGATTCGAACCCAGGACCCGCGGCGTAAAAGTCTAAGGTTTTTTGACCACTAGGCAACGCGTTAAGTATTCGACAAACGTCGCAAGATGTATAACCGATGAAGTTAACAAATCCGAAGTTAAGACCACGTAAAGTTAGTAAAGCTTAAGAAAAGCTATCCTTTCGTGCAAAATGGCACATTATGTATGTTAATGTGTATTTTATATATCAATGTTACAAGTTTATTTTAAAAATATTAACAATGGAATTTCTGTTCGTAACTCTCGCAGTCTTCTTAAAGAATTGTAAATATTTACAATATGGACATATTTTATTATTCTTTAAAATCTTTAATATACAGCTGAAATTATATATAAATTATCCAACAGTAATGTAAATATTACTATTGTGAATATAATATCATGTACTAGTACATTTTAATTATTTTATAATTTTTTAACTCTAACCTCATAGTTATAAAGCTTGATTAAATGATTTGTTATACTCGTAATAAGCATGGTAGTTATACCTTTAAATAACGATTCTGTAGATATTCAAAATCATCTATTAAATATCTCTCTACTTTTGCCAGTTCGATCAAGATAATTGTCTATGTTATGATCTATTTTCGATATGTTTACTGTTGGTGTGTCTAATTAAATTAAAAAAAAACAGACCTATCTCAAATTTTATACAGAAACTGCAATGTATACTTTTTTGTTTTATAGTAAGTCACTGTTTTGCAACTACTGTAGGTACTACTCGTGTTAGGATTCCTATGCAAAAATCCGTCTAGGTAGGTACCACCCTAGAGCCCGATAATCTACCGTGAAGTAGTTACGTGCAAACATTACTGTGTTTGCGTTTGAAGGGCATTGAGAGCTAGTGTAATCACAGGGCATATGAGGCTTAAGAACTGATATCTCAGTCTGACGGGCACAGTGTGGTGTGGTGTTGTGTCACACAGAAAGTTCTGAGTGACACAGCATTTGTTATGAGTGATCAGGTGAACGTTCTGTACGTTTCGTCAAATATAAAAAAATACTGTTGTATATTTTCTAATATTTAGAAATCATAATTAAGCACGGGCATGCACGCGCACGTGCTTTTACTCACGTTCGCCATTTGCAAGCATTAAAATACGAAACACATTCATATGCGAATGTTTTATGAACTTATGTCGTATGATCTGGTCCTAACTATATTGTTAAAATATAACATCTATCGTAACATAAATTGTAACAATCTGTAATATACTTATTACAACGTCTCAATTCAGCATTATTATCCGTGTTGTTGGAAGGATGCTGTTACTTATAGCATAAGGGTTCCTTTTTGTAATCACCAGAAGTTAATGAAATGTTTAATTATTGCTTGAAACTATCTAGACTCATACATAAGTGTAGTATAAGATATGTAAAACAAATAAATAAATTTATTATTATTAACACTACTATTTACACATGAAAAATCTGCACCCCGTCCCATCCTGCGGATGTCGTAAGCAACGACTAAAGGAAATATTTGAAATATATCTTGGAAACGACAGGTGGCGGAATATCTCATAATATCACCGAAAATGCTCAAACCAATAATGAGCAGTAGCGTCTAAGATGGGAGGCGTCTGGTACTATGATAATCGATCCGCCTTAGAAACGTGTCGATTATGGTGAATTCTTCCATATGGGGAGACACTTATGTCCAGCAGTGGGCTATTAGTAAGCTGATGAAACATCAAATCTCCTGATTTGATGGAACGAATTTGAATGGGATCTTGATATATGGCAAAATTTTAACCTAAAACTATCGTCTATTTAAGGCATAAAACTACCGAAACATATGCACATAAAGCAGCAAGAAAGAGACAGTAGAATCTCAAAACTAGAACAAATCTGACTCATTTAGCACAACCGATTAAAAGTTAAAGTATTTTATGGAACACTAAAAGTTCGGTGTCGGGTCGGTTAGGCCTCTTACAAATTACTACCCAATTAAGCCCGTTATGAGCTTGTTACTTTAAAACCAAATTACAGGCTTCGATAACTCAGTTCAGATTCTTTCACTTTAGTTATTTAATTTAATATTAGGTTCATTATGGAAATAATTATTGGAAAAGTTTTATACGTCTCTGAAAAATTTAGATAACATCTACAAAAATTAAGTGTGAGTTCCATGTTTAATTTAATTTTAGATCAAACATAAATATTACATTTACTTTATTTTTATTCAAATTTATTTTATTTTTTAAAATTTCTGTCTAAAGTATTTAGTTCGTATTAAGACAGACATGTATAAATGTCTGGCAACTGCTCGATAAACCTGAGGCACCAATAGAATAACAGCGCTGTGGCTATGGCAACACTACAGCATTATGCTGAGTCGTTGGCCTTTCGTTGCTACAACACAAGCCATTTATTGGCTATATCTTGAAGCGGGGACTTGGCATATAGCTGATGTGAAGCAGTCACAGACTGCAGACTTACGATGTTCTCGATCATCCCAACCATTACATCGGGTTTGATTAACCGCATCCTTGCAAAAGAACACCGAATCCCACCATGGATGATTCGCGAGGCTATTGAAATTAAAAAACATCCTTATTTCAATATTTCAAGATGGTTGGGTACTACCACCGGCTTGGGATTATATCTAAACTTATAAAATAACATGTCTTGATTTACTGGCTGACTGACTGACTGACTGACTGATTCATCATCGCCGAGCGTAAACTATTGAAGTTAGACCAATGAACTTCGGTCAGCAGGGTAATTTTATTGAGTAGAACCATTATGGAAGGATTTTTGAAAATTCTACCCCTAAGGGGGTGAAATTGGGGTTGAAAGTTTGTATGGAAGTCCGTCATTTTAAAGTTAGAAACACGAAAATTTATTTTTGAACTATTGATTAAGAATAAGCAAACACCTGGGACGTGTTTAATAGCGGGAGTGAAATAAGGGTTCACACTTCGTATGTAGATTAGACTGGAAATCAATATAATTTAATCAAAAACCAAACATACCACTTCAAGATTTAAAGACACACTTAGCTCGTTTGCGTAGATCAGAACAAAAATAATAATTTAAAGCTGAATACCTGACTTAAGAACTGATGTCTCAGGGGCTCAGTGTGGTGTCACACAGATGTTCTGGGTTATGTAGCATTTGTTAGGGGCAAACATTGAACTTATCATCAGGTGAACTTTTTGCTCGTCTCGTCACTTTTTGCAATAATAAAAAAAAAGTACCGAACCTCTGCTAGAAGATCCTCTTCGTACAAATCAGAACCATGCTATTAAAGGAATGACACTCATATGCATAAATTAAAGAGTTTATTAATACGTTTCACCATCAGTAGTAATATTTAAACCTGGTACGTATCTATTGTAGTGATTTTGGAGCCGGGAAGAATCCGCCACGCTGCTCCAATGCGTGTGGGCGGGCGGAATTCACATGTACTCAAAATATTTTTATTTCAGGTTTCCCGATGTTTAGATGTTTTTCTTCACCGCTGAGCGGTAAATCAGCACCTATAAAATTGTAGAATAATTTTAGAAGAGCCGACACCAGGGATTGAACTCGCATTCTATGAAATAATAAACTTCGACGCTCAACCCCGGAGCTACCACGGCTCGCAATTTATTTATTTCAGAAGTTATCTTTAATTTTATGTCATACAACATGCTTCGCATTACTTTGGGTAAAAATAGCTACTTCTTGGGTTTAGAGCCGTGGTGATAAGGAAATTCATAGCGATTGCCGCGGCCTGTGCCTAGCAGTAAAATATTTTTACTATTACTATTGTTTTAAACTTTACTTCTAAATTTATTTGACATGATTTTTAATGAATAAAATTCGAAAAATAAGATACATGCCGAGATCGATTTTTCTGTTTGTTCTACATTAGAAAATCTTACGTAATAGCAGAATATTAAAAAAATTACAAAATCAAAATTAGATTTTTATGTCGGAAATTTTCGTTTCAGATCACTTTCATTTACATGTCAGTGTATTTCTATACTTGAGTATTCGTCTTCAGTTATACATAACAACAATATTGTTTGCGACCTTCACAAATATTGTTATAATTATTCTCGGTATTTTTATTCTCTGCTCCTATCTGCATAGTAAATTGGAATTCAGCAGTAGAATGTCGGCATATTAAATGCTGAGAACTATTTCTATACTGTGTATAGATTTTTTTTTAAGTTTGAATTTTTCATTATTTCTGTAAATTAACATTTCTGTAAATTAACGTGAATCACGTAGTACAATTTTAGAATGGAACTTTTTCGATTTATACTGTTCGGTTCCACATTTCACTGCCGTCTTGAGTGCACTTTTGTTGAGCGTAAGACTCAGAAAAAATCCTTCATCTAACACTCGACTGCCATTTTTCAAAGTTGGCAATGCTTGCACGCTTAAAACTTTACTGAGTACTTGACCTAGAAAAAACCTGCAGAGTATAATATGAACTGGTAGCGCCATTATTTTTACTTTTTAAATACTAAATAAACTGAGCTATTCAATACGAGTAAATCTGTTGAAAAATATTTCGTAGCAGCTTTGAATAATTTTCTTTGATTCCTGAAAACCAGACATTTCACAATAATTTTCAATGACTTGATACTGAGGAAATTTGGAATAGTACAACGGAACCAAAAAATAACATCTGTTTTTCTCAATTGTGAAGGAGGAACTCTAAGCTAATGTGATGGTTTTTTTTCACTAACCCATGCGACCTGGCATACTATGGACCTGGACAATCTCAATTAGTTCACATAGAATTGAGATTTCTGAGAGATTCATTATCGAATAAATTCAAGACATATATCATGCTTGATCATAAAAAAAAAGTGTCCAGGGACGGACTTGCAATAGACTAAAATGCTAACGAAGAGAGCAACGATTTTCTTGATTATGTGAAAAATATGGTTTTTGTTTTTTTTTTATTGATGTTACATTTTATTATTAATAATCGCTCTTAGCTTACTGCTTGCAACATTTAAGCTACTTACAAAGCTTTTTAACGTTTACTATCCAAAACTTTAGACTTTGTTTTTGTTTGATTGTAAGATCGTGTTGGAAGATAATGCGTATTAATGCATTGAATTATGTCATACTTGGTCGGGCAGCTTCAGGTTCATTTCATAATATTCGAGTAACTCAAGGCTTGGGCCCTAGAATGGTATTATTAAAGAGATAATAGCACTGTGAAAGAGTGTCTGTGAAATAAATGTAAAAATATTTAGAATGAAGTTCGTCAACACACCTTAGAAAAGTGTGGCGGGCACTGTCCAGCTCGACCCTTTCAAAAATGTGAAGATAATTGTAGATCCAGAGAGTTCACACAGTCATAACTACTGCTAATATGATGACTGAAGTATAGAATAGATGGGGTAGAAAGTGAAATAATAGCAAATTTCGTTACTCGTAGCTTCTACTGCGCAGCGCAATGTAGGTATTTTTTTTTTATAGAAGAGGAGGCAAACGAGTAAGCGGCATACTGGGCATATGAGACTTAAGAACTGATGTCTCAGGGTGACGGGCGCAGTGAGGTGCCACTCGGTGTTGTGGGTGACACAGCATTTGTTATGGGCATACGTTGCACTTACCATCAGGTGAACGTTTTGCTCGTCCCGTCACTTTATCCAATAAAAAAAAACTTGATGGTAAGACATCACAACCGCGCATGAACATCTATAATAACAGAGGAGTAGCAGATGCGTGGTCGGCAGAAAGGAATAATCTATTTTCTTGAAGGTCCCTAAGTGGTATCGTGCATGGTAGAAAATTTCGAGAATAACGAACGCACTACGGTGGAATGATGGAATTTTGAGTTGTGCCGCTGGTTAAATTCAGTGGCTGAAATTAATCCGAACAATTCTCCGGACCACTCGTCGTGGTTTATCCGGTAAAAATTCATCTCTTCGCAATGCCAGCTTCTCAAGCCGATCCAAAAGAACATGATCGTCGACTATTCGAGCCGCTGTTTGTTGAAATATTAGCATCGGATCATGTTGATGAGACTTCTTATTACTTTTACAGAATTATTTCTTTACCTTACTTAACTACTTATCATCGTATATAATAACTTTTCTGTGGCAATGTATGGAAAAGTAATCTATTTTTTGATTCAAATGTTTACTTTGGGGTGATATTCGAACCCTGGATCTGTGCGTAGGATTCAGGTACTCTGACTACTAGGCCGTCGTTTTAGACAATCGGACAACAACTAAAACTACAAACTATTGTTTTTACAAATCACAGAACTCTCAGCGAGGTTTAAAAAAGGTTTATTTCGATAGAATTATTCAAAACAGTATTTCTGACCATTTTAGTTCTACCATCACTGTTCCATTTTCGAAAGTGTGAACTTCCTGAGGGATGTTAGACTCTGTTTCTAAGTCCAGGAACTCGCCAAGCATGTACTCATCTTGAATCCGAAAACAAGACTCAAAACTGTTCGTTATCAGCGTCGCCCTCGATTTCCTCCTCGTAGTGCTGCGACTTGTAAAGGCCTGCCAGTGTGAAGGTTAATTTCATGTAGTCTCGTCCTATCAATTTGATCATTGATCGCCTGCCTCGTTTTGCAACAACAGGTTGTTCACGAGTTGACGAGCGGTTATATTCTGCGGTTTTCACAAAAAGCGATCTAGACTAGGTGTTGTTACCCTTCTTCCTCGGTGCCGTTTGGCCACATGTCCAGTAAGACTAAAGCGGGTCCAGAGCCTAGATGTCGCACTTTGCTGGGTGTGAATCGCCATCGCAAAATCTCGTTAAGTGCGTTCCGTGCTTCAGTCACCCCCAGGACACGAAGCATATCTTGGCAACTTAAATCACAGCGAGATGCCTTACACAATGACTTAAAGCATATACAGTTGTTTTTTAATTCTTAAAAATGTTAAGTTATATCGCTATGAAATCTTTCAACGATAAAAATACAGGTGTTACAAAAAATCTATTTGTTCTTTAAAATGCTTCTAGGTATCTTTTTTTTGTTTTTTTTATTGCAGAAAGTGACAACACGAGCATAGCGTTCACCTGATTGTAAGTGCAACGTCCGCCCACAACAAATGCTGTCTCACCCAGAATATTTCTGTGTGACATCACACTGCGTCCGTCACCCTGAGGCATCAGTTCTTAAGTCTCAAATACCCAGTGATTACGCTAGCTCACAGTGCCCTTCAAACCGAAACACAGTAATGCTTGCTCACTACTGCTTCACGACAGAATAACTGGTCCTGGGGTGGTACCTACCTAGACGGATTCCTGCATAATAAACATTCAGCCTGCAATCATACATATTAATGGCCAGTATGTATTTTTTTTAATATTTCCTAGATATAGATAATAAAAAATGTTTTTCAAAACACATTTTGTTTAATATTCGAATATATAGTAGGTACTGCCTACGCGTGGTCTTTAAAATTAATTTAAATTCAGATGCTTTTAAGGTACTCGTATATCATTCAAATACAATGTACATATATTATACAATAGTTATTTTACTCATTAAATTATTTTCATTCGAACGGACATAGATCTTACGTCTGTTTTTTTGATATATATTAATTAAATGAAGAATATTCGCATAGCGTAGTACACATCGTAGGATAAGAAAATTATCAAAATAAAACGATTTCTTGAATTTCTATTGCTGCTTCACAATAGTACAATAACAAATAAAAAATACTTACGCCAGAGTTTTCAAAAACTTGATGATCTTTTGTTGTTACCGAACTTGTCATTTTCGGCTTATAAACTTTACAACAAAGTTTTCGCTACTTCCTCGTTCGTACATCAACAACTTATTTAATATGACCTCCAGTTAACTGAGATACTTATGAAAGAGGAGTTCAGTAAAAGGCGGATAATGAATGGTTATCTGAATTGCTGAGCTTTATTTTCTTCGCAATAGTTTTTAAAAGTTGACAATATTTTATTTAATATAAGATTTTACCATTTTCTTGAAAGATTTGTTATTTCTTTTGTTGATTATTTATAACGCTGTTACATCATTTTTATTTTTAAATACTCGTAGTTAATACTTTAATTTTATACCCTTCTCGTACCAATTTTAAAGTGTTTTCATATACCACCTAAAAAGTTTATTACCTCGAATTTCCACTGGAAAAATGGAGAAGATTTATTTCAGAATCGTCAATATTTATTATCACATGGTACCTAACCATAAATTGAGTTCATTTGTTTTCGTTTGTGGTTCCCCTTAATACGTATATCATTTACAGAGGCTACTAAATTACTCAGTGTAGGTACCACAGACAAAATACGATTCGATGAAAAGCTTCGATGTTATTCACACTATTCACTGAAATATACAGAGGGATAAAGATGTGTATTATAAATTTTAAAAAACCACCACCATACATCCTCATATTAAATTTGTTATTACTTTCCTAACATAAACGATGCTTTTGTATTTATTGTATACATTTTAGATATTAGAGACCTTGTTGTTACGGAGAGTTTGTCCTAATTTTCTTTGTTATTAATTTTAAACGCGTGGTAAGCACTAGGATTTATTCGATATCGCTCGTACTAATACAAACAATAATCAGCAGTCTCTAATTTGTTGTGAGTTTATGAGCCGTGGTAGCTCAGGGGCTAGGCGCTCGCTTTTAATTTCATAGTACGCGAGTGACCTGGGTTCGATTCCCGGTGCCGGCACCACTAAAATTGTTAATTGCAATTTTAAGTACTGACTTACCACGTGCTCGGCGGTGAAGGAAAACATCGTGAGGAAACCTGCATGTCTGAGAAATTAAAAATATTTCGAAGACATGTGAAGTCCGCCAACCCGCATTGGAGCAGCGTGGCGGATTCTTCCTAGCTCCAAAACCCTCTCAGAAATGAGAGGAGGCTGTGCTCAGTAGTGGGACATTTATAGGCTGAAACTTTACTTTTTTTTTTTTTTCTAATTTGTTTTCACTAATTATTATTTAAACTTAACTGAAATCACTTAACACTTAAACCGCCCAATCAATTTCTAGATATTGATTGTGTTTTGCGGTAAATAACATTTTCATTTCATTGCGGGAAAAACAAAATGTTTAACGTACCAAACTCTCCAAACCTCAGACGCTGATACCTGGCCTTCATCATTTTGATATGTCTAATCGGCGTAAGGAAAACTACATCCCCATCTCATCCCCTGGATGTCGAAAAGTCGACAGAGGGAAAACAAAATACCAGGAGATGGGCAACAGCATCTTTTTGGAATATCTCAATAAAACAACTCAATGCAATAACTGGACCTGGGAACATAAAACGTTATACTGGAGCTGGAAGAAGAGGTAAACAAGTTATATATATATATATATATATATATATATATATATATATAGGGATACTAAAAGGGTTATCTGAAGTCCGAAGGTAATCCTTATATACGGTAAGTTGTTATACCACCATAACGGCGACTGTCTGTCCCAAGGAGGTGTCCGGTTTATCGTCCACAAGTCTCTCATCAACAACGTTATTAAGATGGGCAGTGTCGACTAGGGCTGCGTACCTTATACTCCAAACGGTATTCGCTGAAAATCATATAGCTACACGAACCTACCTCGGCACACGCTGATGGTGAGGTAGAGGGAATGTATGAGGATATTTCAAGAGCCATACATTCCTCCAAAACTTACCACAGGGTGTTGATGGGAGACTAAAACGCAAAACTGGGCATGAAAAAGACAACGAGCTCGTAGTGAGTCAATTTAAAATATGGCGACGGAACCCAAAGAGACAAAAGTTAGCTGACTTTATCTAGACGGAAACACTCTTTTAATATATTTTTTTTTTGATTGATAATTGCGACGATATGTACGAGAGGCTCGTGGGAACTATCCATTCAGTGGGGGCAAAGTTTTGCATTATGTACAAATAAGATCCAGAAGATGTATTGATGTACAAATAAGATGTAGAAAAGAGAATCCAGAAACTCCAGCCACATTCTTAATCATGAGAGACTTGACGACTTCCAGCCCCCCCGAACAACCTCATACACCTCGTGAAAGTAGTAGTTTATGTTGTTAATACATATATATATATTTTTTTAATTCCATAAAAGTGACGGAACGAGCAAAACGTTCAGCTGATGGTAAGTGCAACGTCTGCCTATAACAAATGCTGTGTCACCCAGAAAATTACTGTGTGACACCACACTGCGCCCGTCACCCTGAGACATCAGTTCTTAAGTCTCATATGCCCAGTGATTACGCTAGCTCACAGTGCCCTTCAAACCGAAACACAGTAATGTTTGCACACTACTGCTTTACGGCAGAATAACTGGCCCTGGGGTGGTACCTACCTAGATGAATTCCTGCATAGGAATCCTACCACTAGTAAATTAGTAGAATATAAACAATAGTAATTATTAAACTGACAATAAAATGAAATAGCCGATAGGTGGACATCTTTCTGCTAAGGTATTTTACGGATAGTGCAGATTCGTGCAGAATAACACCATATTGCGCGTGGAAACGCAATGGGGAGTAAGAATTTTATGACTCGTACTAAAACGGACGTTCGCCACCATTTTGGTACGACTCGTTACGTCTCGTTTCCCGCGATGGCGGTAAGTGGGCTACGTGTGTGACCCCTGCCTACCACTTACATGGGAAAAAGGCGTGACTGTGTATCTATGTATGTATGTATAAAATGAAAACAATAGGAATTTTGTGATACCAAACATTAACAGTACCTGTTAAGATTGCATAATCAGGTTTACGATACAAAGTGAACCAAGTCTACAATCCCAATGCATTTTAAGTACGACAACCCCCAACCAAAAAGCAAGAAAAGTTAATCGAAACACAAACTTCGTTTCCCAAAAGAAAAAAGTGCCAGAGACGACGTCTCGGGAGATAAAAGAAATTTATTGCCAAGATTAAAGCGACCGACTACGTTTGTTTGGAGCGGTGTCAATCTTGACAGAAGAAAATGCAGAGAATTTCGCATGCGATCGAAAAAACATCTGTACGGTTATTCTCAATTATAGCATACATAATATAATGGTTATTTTTTTGGTTAAATCAGTGTTTTCTACCAATACGTGACTGAAGAGGTAAAAGGAAGAGAAGAAATTATCAAAATAGAGATTTGAAAAAAGTAAAAACTCTTGCTTTATTGCACTTTTAAGCACTTATTTGTCTTTGACGACCGCATAGCCGCAGTCGAATCTCCCTCGTATTCAATATTAATGTAAAACACAAATTGTTGGTTGTTTTCAGATTATCCCCGTATCTCTGACACTGCATCCTAGCTTACTTCCGATCTTATCTCATGAGCGTTACATCGGGCGCGGAAAGTTAAGAACGAGCGAGTGCTTATGTGTTTGTGCGAGCACTTTGGCACTTTAATATCTACAGCGCAGTTGATAGCTTCTGATAGTATTCGAAAGTTGTTGCCGTGGTCAAAAATCGACCAGCACGACATCATATTTGTCTTAAACACATAATCTGATGATGGGCAGTAGCGTTTGTGGTACCAGACATTTACATTGATCATACATACTCGTATATACAACATACAATCTGGAAACTCACAAACCAAAAATTATTTCTGATTTTAATTTAAGAACGTGATGATTTCATAAATATGTGTGCAAATTGTTACACTGATTATTGAAATAAACAATATAAAAAGATTTACAAATAAGTTCATACAAAATATTAAAACTTTTATTTAATTTTTACTTCTTGACACCGATGGACTAACTGTATACATAACTGTATAAAGCAAAATTATGAATATTCATCAAACGTATTGCTACAACACCTGTATTCCCATAAAGAAAATTTTAGATAATTAAATACATAGACAAATAATATTCATATCAAATTAATATAAAGGTAAAAAGTACTTAGTAATTCTAATAATATCTATATTCCATAAGAACGCACTATTTACGGTAAACAGAGTATATACTTCAACGGAGCAATCTTATTTAATAAACTACCAAGAGAGATTAAATCATTAGAATCATTTGACGTTTTTAAAAATAAGCTAGAAGAATTCATAAAATTAAATCCAACCCTGTCTTATTGTGGACTGCCATCGGGGTAAGTAGACTCAAAGATAAGACATATTTCGTATTGAATACTGTCAAAACACTCCTTCCTTTCTGAATGCATCGGTCTGCATACCACCACCACCACCACCACCATTTCAGCCTATCATTAGTCCACTGCTGAACATAGGCCTCCCCCATAGAGTGCCACAAAAGTTTGTAGCTCTCATTTTGGGCGGATTTTGCCATAGTTGCCACGCTTGACAGGCGGATTGGCAACCGCAGTTTATTTATTATGAAGTTCCAGGAAGATGCTGCTGCCCATCAGATGGTCTGCATACAATACTTACTAAATATTTTATAAGTTCTCATTAAGTAAATATATATTTCTATTGAGATTAAAATATCGTTAACCAGAAATATAGGGAAAAAAATGTGCAAACGAAAACGAATAACAAAAAAAAACATTATTTTTATTTATGTATACTGACTGCTGCACTTTTTGCGATTATCATTAGTAATAATTTTGTACCACCGCAGTGCCAGTTATTACTGGTGGTAGGATTCCTATGCAGGAATACGTGTAGGTAGATACTTAGGTATATACACATGTAGGTACTCGGCATATGAGACTAAAAACAATTGTTATAGGCACACGTGGCACTTACCACCAGGTGAACATTTTTCGTGTCTCATTACTTTCTCATATAAAAAGTATATCACAGTAGTCAAATAGTAGCAAGGCGTCACTACTAACCTGCTGTGATGAGCTCAGCAGTGAAATATTGTGATCTGAAACTATAATAATAATGATATGGAAATATGATTTATGTTTAAGGGTCAAGGAATTTGAATTCAGTATTTATTATTTTTATTCAAAAAGTAAAAAAAGTAAAGTTTCAGCCCACTGCTGAGCACAGGCCCCCTCTCATTTCTGAGAGGGTTTTTGGCGCTAGGCAATTTGGAGCGATTTTTATTCAACAAAAGAAAATTTTAAAATTTGTGTTGCTTGATCTGTGTATCTGAATTAAGAGTAAAATCACTAATAACGATAAGTAACATAGCTTAAAACCAAATTTGACTAACAATTATGAATGGACTTATTCATAATTGTTGAATTCGTTATTTGAGTTTTTCTATACTAAAGACAAAAAATAGCCGTAGCTCAGGGTCCGGACGCCGCAAGACGCGCTCAACACCTATCTTATAATACCTCACACGCATATGTGCATTGAATATTTTTGACCCGACAGTTACGTGGATGTTGTACCATCACTTGTTTATTCGTAATTTCACTACACTATAGTATATCCTTCAAATTTTTTTTCTATCTAGTGCACAGAGTCACCAAGAAAAATTACTGTGCCATATAGTAAGATGGACGGGACCAAATTATTAGGGTTTCGTTTTTGCTACGAAACTCTAAAAATTGCGCTGTTTTGTAATGTTCTCAAAGTAAAACGATTTAAATTATCACGGCAATTTTTTTTAAGTTGGTACCATTCTTTTGACACGATTTAACTAATTGAATGTAAGCCTTATCTTAGTAGACACAAATTTAGTGATGAAAGACAAAAGAAATTATGCTTATTAAAATCAGAAATGCCTTTAATTGTCATATTTATTAGTATTATTTTCTTACAGTCACGCTCAAAACGAGACGTTAAAAAAATAATACGTTAGCAAATGTTGAAATCAGACAATTCTCCAAATTATACTTTCCAAATTAGATTTCAAATGAGGAAAAATGCTTCCTGACGAAAGATATCTTTATACAATGAATTAAGTATGTCTTATTTCGTATATAAACTTAACCAATCTTAAATAATCTTAAAAACCGGTAGCTGCATTTTCTTATCACATAGTTATACTAATTCTCCGTAAAGAAAAACAATCAACATTTTTGTCGCTAGCGAAAATTTCTAGTTACAGGTATTGTTCCATCACAGTGCTTTTTACTGGTGGTAGGATTCCTATGCAGGCATCCGTCTAGGTAGGTACCAACCCTAGGGCCAGTTATTCTGCCGTGAAGCAGTAGTGTACAAACATTACTGTGTTTCGGTTTGAAGGGAACTGAGAGCTAGCGTAATCACTGGGCATATGAGACTTAACAACTGATGTCTCAGGGTGACGGGCACAGTGTGGAGTCACACAGACATGTTCTGGGTGACACAGCATTTGTTATGGGCAGACGTTGCACTTACCATCAGGTAAACTTTATGCTCGTTCCGTCACTTTTATGAAAAAAAAATCAGAAATTTCTCGAGAACCTCGGTGATTTTTTTTTCAATCACTTTGATTCAAGTATGCCTGAGTTAAGAGGCCACCGATGTTTCTACATAAGTAGTGTTCCACATAGGAGCTTTGAACATCTCCAAAGGTAATAAAGTCATGCCGCCGTAAATTTTGCTAATCTCACTAAATTCCGCAAAGTCCAAAGAGGAAACTGTGGAAATATTAATTTTTACGGGAACCCTACAGAAGATATCGTTCAGAAAACAGCGACCTCGGACAGCATTTTTTTGGCAAGTTTCACAACAATAACTTCGTGGGGACCGCACTCGTGAGACCGATATAGTTAATAGATCGGTGATCCTAGTTATAATCCGATGGCGACTATTCAATATTACGAACTGGAAAAACTAGCAACCAAAGACGCGGTCCAATCATAGCTAAATTTATTGTAAAAATTTTATGGTTCATGAATAAATAGAATCACCATAAAACTCATCATTATTTAAGAATATCTTTTCAAACGAATGAATTGGTTTTGATTACTCTGAACTGTCCTCACCAGACTAATAGTATATATATATATATATATCTGTCACCAAGTTAAAATTGCTGGAGAAGGCGCGTCATAGAGTGGTTTCTCCGTTTAGTCAAACGTAGTGTGACGCCTTTCTATGTCTAGACAAAGCAACGATGACGGCTAAATAACGCTTATTAAGAGAAGTCTAGGTTCAGCAGAGATCTGCCGCAGGCTGATTATGAATGATAAAAAAGACAATTTTTAATATCAATGCCAAAGCCCGAACAATTATATACATTTAGTCAAGTTGTTAAATTTTTAATCATACTTTATCTGTTTATACATAACAAAATCCGAATATTAAATACTGTACACTAATAACTTCAACATGAACTATGACTAAAACGAATTCGTTTACATAGGACCCTAATAAATAGTCTGTAACCTAATATTAAGCCATTAATCCACCTGTAAACCTTCGTATGTACGAGAAACGAGCCTCTAAATGTGTAATAATTTGTGGGAACTTTATACAATTTCATAAATCATTTTCCTTTAAGTTTCTCCTTATATTTGCCATTATGAATAATATATTTTTTTATTAAAGGATAGTTAGTTTTTTTACTTTTTAGTTAAATCGGATCACTGTTGTTTCATCATATTGCGATTTCAAATATTTTGATACAAAAAGGTGTCGTGGTATGATGGTGTGATATTGTAAAATAATTCACTATCTCATCTGACAGAAGGATGGTCTCAGAATAGCCGGATTGGTGATAACCTGAAACTTTAATTAAGCAGCGATCCTTTCAACAATGTGGAGGTATTTTCAAAATAGTGGACTGTTAAGTAGTAATATAAGGAATATACATTAGCAAAACAATTCCCTATATCTTCATCTATTAAAGAAAAATAATGCACTACATACATAACGTTACGCCTTATTTCACATATAAGGGGTAGGTAGAGACGTCGCTGCGATTTTGATATGAGTCATTGCATATCATGGTATTATTCTGCGCGAATACAGGCTGTACGCCTTTGCCTTAGTCGTCACTTACGGCACCTTGATATGAAAGAGGTAGGTGCTATTCTTTATTGGAAATACTACGTTTATTAAGTTATTGTGTCCCACTGCGTTCACGTCACTTCAATCTCGTTTTCTCCTTAAGCTTTAATAAATATTCCACTGCTGAGCACAGACCTCCTCTCATTTTTGAGGGCCAGAATAGCTTACCACACTGCGGGTTAACTCGCAGAGAATGCCGTAGGCATTAAGTCCGCCCATTGTTACCTTAGAATCTAAGTGTGTAACAATAGAGAGTAAATAAATAAATAAATAGTAAACCAGCACCCTAAATGGCAGCAAAGCAAAGAACTTTTGTCGGAAGTAAACACTAATTAAAGATTAAAACAGACCTTACATGCTCATTAAACTAGCGATCGAATAAAGAAACACGCCGAAAAATTAAATCTAGACGTTAATTCGATAATGTCATCTTGTGCCAAAACATCGAAATTACGCATACACCCAAAATACAAAGACCCAACGCTTCACTACGACAAATAGTGAGCAAAATCGATTCACTAACTTAAAGATCGGCACAACATGTGGCTAAAATACTCTCACCGCACAGAGGATAAACAAGTGCACACATAAAGAATTCAAACCATTTTGTCAGTGTGATAAAAGACCTACATCTTGCGAATAATGAAACTATCGTCAGTTTTCATGTCCCATTGCTATTTACTCGAAAATGCCTACTGGTTGAAGACTGCATCTCCATTGCTACTAGGAAGCTAACAGAGAACAACTTGCCACTAGCATATGCAGAATTACTCAGACATTGCCTAACATGTGGCTATCTATTGTGGAAGGAAAAATAATACAAGCAAGAAGATGGTGTGGTGTGGCGATGGGCTCCCCAGTAACTCCAATTGTTACTAGCATATTCATGGCCTGAGGTCACTTTGTACTTCTCCTGTACATTCAAGATTCTACAAACGGTGATGATACGGGATACCTAGATGATACTTTCACAATTTTACCATCTGATAAAGTAAATACATTTCTAGACCACGTTAACTCCATAAGCTCTAAAATATAATTCACAATGGATTACATACAAATAAGGTACTGGATACTGGTGGTAGGATTTCTATCCAGGAATCCGTCTAGGTAGGTATCACGCCAGGGCCAGTTATTCCGCCGTGGAGCAGTAGTGTAGAAGCATTACTGTGCATCTGTTTGAAGGGCACTGTGAGCTAGTGTAATCACTGGGCATATGGGATTTAAGAACTGATATCTCAGTGCGACGGGCGCAGTCTGGTGCCACGCAGAAATGATCTGGGTAACACAGCGTTTTTTTGAGCAGACGTTGCACTTACCATCAGGTGAACGTTTTGTTCGTTACGTCACTTTCTAAAAAAAATTACTCTTTGGCGTTTATTGATGTATTAGTAATCCTAATAATACCTCTGAGTCACACTTTGTATACAGAAATATAGAAAATACTTATATTAATAGGTATTTTCGAACGGTGAATGCCACCATCATCCATCACAGTTAGCTACCGTGAGTAAATCTTTGTTTTAAAGAGCACGAGGGATATACTATAACTACAAACAAATGGCCACCAAGTTTCAGCAGGTCAAGCAAGTTTTGCACGACAACAAGCTTCGGGTCAGTTAAAGTCATAATGGTACAACGAAGTTTAAATAAGCTGAAACAAATACTTTATTTGTTTTTAAATGACTATTTATGACTCGGATATCGCTAATAAAAGTAAGAATCAATTTGAAAATATTTTTATTTTAATGCGATATAGCCTTAAACTTATTTAGCTATTTTCGGACATTATATTATTCTGTATTATTTAGATAGGAGTGCATTGTCGAACCAAAAGGGTCGAAAGACGAAACCTGCCTTGTACTCGTATTTTGGCTATGAATTTAGCGTTGCTTTATTTATAGTCTCTGATTTCCATACATTCAGTCATGCCTTTTTCCCATATAAAGGGTAGGTACTACATACGTAGCCCACTTTTCGCCTACGCGGAAACGAGAAGTGACTGGTGGCGAACCATTTCGGTACGAATAAAAAAAAATCGTACTCCCCATTATGTTCCCATGAGCAGTATGTTGACAGCATTGCATAGGTGTTATTCTGCACGAATAGAGGCTGTCCGTATAATACCTTAGTGGCCTCTTACGACACCTCTATATGAACGAAGTAGGTGCTATTCTACTCTGCCAGGACACCTATAGTCTACCGATTTTGATTTCCGGCAGTCATTATTCAAACAGTTTTCTTGTCATTATGATTCATATTTTAACATAACTATAAAGCTTACAAAGCCGATGATTTCGATAAGTTAAATAATAATGTATTGCATTTTTCAGGAATAAGAAATAAGAAGAAAAAATAATTAGGTAATATAGTAGAAGAAGCTATTGAAAGAAGTAAAACTCGTTCCGTTCCAAGTACCAACATTTTGATGTTTGTCGTGTTTTTCAATTTCCATTTCTACATCGAGGTTCCATTTGGATGGCTTGTTGATTTGGGAAATTAGTAAGCAAGCTCTGAGTTTGATTTCCATTGGTTTAAGAATTTTAATTTTATCGCAAATTTGTGATTAATTTAGGTTCACTACGGATATTTTTGATTTTAGTGTTAAATTACAAATAATAGATTCTAATATATAAACGCGATAAAAGTAACTCTCCCGGTTCCTCTGTCTGTTTGTTACCTTTACACGGCTCATTTTGACCAAATTCGACAAAAAGATAGCCTGCATCCTGGAGACTCAAACGTTCTATCGAGCTTGACAAAATTGGGCACAGAGATAGCTTGCATCTTGAAGACGGATATATGATACTTTTTATTCCGGAAAATCGAAGAGTTCCCTGGGTCTTTTTAACCTAAATTCACGCGCGTGCCTACGCAAGTTTCAGCTAGTTTGTAATAAATTTGACAGAACTACATGAAACCACCACCCATGAAAACCAGGAAATGGGTAGCAGCATCTTCCTGGAACATCTCTCCAAAATGAGAGCTGCAAACTTTTGTGGCAATCCATGGGGGAGGCCTTTGTTCAGCAGTGGACTTGCGATAGGCTGAAAAGACAGTTTTTCAGGCCTGATTGTGTTGTAATTGTCGCCGTGTTTCGGACACTAGTCTACCTATCTTACCGCATCAGCGTTACATCGTGCGTGGGTAGGTTGGGACGAGTGAGTGCCTCTGTGTTTTCGCGTACACTTGTAGCACTATAATATCTCCTGCGCAAGTAATAGCTCTCGACAATATTCGGAAGTTGTCGCTGTGACCCAAAAAAGCCGGGAGAACAATTTCATCATCATTTTAACAGTTTTATCTTTCCGTACAGGGTAGGAGGCCATCCACGTAAAAGTTTCTTAAATATTAATTTGTTTACGCGGAACTAATTTCTAGCTGCGGCATTGGGACGATATTAAATAATAAACATATTTGATCTTTAGACTATGATCAACAAAGTGTGTATCTTAACAAAAGAATAAAAATATAAAACATATATATGGGAGGCTTTGAGGCTAAAACGTTCTTATAGAAATAACAGTTTTCATTCCTTTCACACGCGCAACTGTTTGCACAAAGGAACGTTTAGATCAAAGCGAATAACGTTATTGAATTTACCCGAAACTGGTGGTATTTGATTTACTAAGAGTAAAACAAGGTTGTTAACTTTGTTATAATCTTCATTTTCATATGTTGACATTTCATATTGTTATATTTATTTATTTTCTTTTTTACTTATACAATTCTGAATATTTAATTAAATACAAATTCAACGCCAGTTCTGACTTTATGATGGCATGACAAAATACTTCATTGAATGCTAAACCAAATATTCAGTAATAAACTGAAAAAGTGACTTTCGGAGTGTAGATTTAGTGTGGTCTCCTTAAATCTAAATTACGTTAACATCTAACTATCAACAATTTTACACATTCTAGATAATAACTTCGAGACCAACTTAAATATCTTTTTGCATTCATTTTATATTAAATACTTATTATAAATTATATTACAGAATAACTAGTAAATGGTAAGTATGTTTCCCCGACATAAAAGTAGAAAATAATTTCTTTACGGACACATCACAACATAAACCTTCAAAACAACAAAAAAAGCAAACATAAAAGTTAAGGGTCCATAAGACCCATCCAGGGAATTTGTACTCGTTGATATTAGACCTTGCAGCAACTACTGGTCGCTTCAAATTAATTCATCACAGCGGACTACAACAGTAATTTAAACTTAAAAAAATTGTTTGCATATTAAGGGAGTTCTGGTAGTCAATTTTATTGCTTTCTGTGATTAGAATTTAAACTATGAAAGACTTAATTTTTTTAAGAAGTTAGTGAATATACCAAGAGCAATATTGATTAAGAAAATAGGAACTTTTTCAAAGTAATGGGAGTGAAAAACGAAAGCAGTCACCTGACAGTATGTGGTTATGCTTACACACATATCTACATATTAGTAACCTAGTAGTCTTTTGTGAATCTTATTTAATGTGACCTAATTACAAACAGACATTAACAGAATAACGATGTCGAGCAATGAAAACGATATGTACTATGTGAAGAGGTACAGCGGACTGTGACCGACGGACATTTATATAATAATTAATTTTCCCGTGTATCATTCACGTTTCCGAATTTATTACTAACTAGCTGATGCCCGCGACTTTGTCCTTTCACGTCGAACTTTTTGATTTTCCGGGACAAAAAGTATCCTATGTCCGTCTCCAGTATGCAAGCTATCTTTGTGCCAAATTTTGACAAGATCAATTCAGCGGTTAACAACCAGACAGAGATACAGAGAGAGTTACTTTCGCATTTATAAAGATAATATGGTCTTTGAAAAAGTCTTTTCGCATATAGTATGTATAAACTTGTAATAAAATCTCTTTAGCTGTACTTTTCGTATCTGGCTGGTTTCGATGACAATAAAAAGGTTCAAAAAAAGGAAACAAATTAGTTTTTTTTAATTTGTAAAATGTTGTTTCCAACCATTCTTCTTTTGTTTTTATTTCTGTCAAAATGAGTGAATCTAATGAAGAAATTCGATACATTTTAAAATTTTATTACAATAAAGGATAAATGCAAAACAAGTCGTGAAAAAAATTTGTGACGTTTATGGACGTAATGTGGTGAAGTAACACTACTAGTACTTCTGCAGTAACAGAGGCGCAAAGTTAGTTTAAACGTTTTCAATCCGGGAATTTTGATGACAAAGATGCACCTCGCTCGGGTCGCCATGTTACGGATAAAATACAGGCCATTTTTGAAAAAATGGAGCAAGATCGGCATATCGGTAGTTACGACATAGCTGAAGAACTGGGAAGTGCCCAAAAAACAGTTTCGACCCATTTGAAAAAAGCTGGGTACACAAAAAAGCTCGATATTTGGGTGCCACGCGAGCTCACTGAAATAAACCTAATGAACCGTGTACTCATTTGCGATTCTTTATTGAGACTTAAATGAAACCGAACCGTTTTTGAAGAGATTGATAACTGGTGATGAAAAGTGTATCATGACAAGAAAGTGCGAAAAAGATCGTGGTCAAAGGTAGGGTCAAAAGCAGGCTTCACAGACTGTGCCAAAATCCGGGTTAGCTCGCAATAAGGTGATGCTTGTATGTATGGTGGGATTGGAAAAGAGTTGTTCATTATGAGCTTTTACCTCTGGGCAGAAGTATCGATTCGAATCTCTACGGCTAACAACTGATGAGAATAAAGCAAGAAGTTGTGGGAAAGCGGCCAAAATTGATATACAGAAAGGGTGTGGTCTTCCATCACGAGAACGCTATACCACACACATCTTTAGCCACTCAGCAAAATTAAGAGAATTGGGCTGGGGGGTGTTAATGTATTCGCCATATAGTCCTGACCTTGCACCTTCAGATTTACACCTGTTTCGGTCTCTTCAGAATTGTTTAGGTAGTGTCAGGTTAACATCAAGAGAGGACTGCCAAAACTACTTGTCGCGTGTTCTCAAAAGTCCACATCACAGTTACACATCTACATCCGTCTTCATGAAGAAGAAAAAGCTTTTGTATTGATTGCCACATGGATTGTCCCCGGACAATAACATGCCATGGACTTTCGCCACTAATATTTTTTTTTTTATTGAAGAACGTGACTAGATTTGTTATGCTGTTACTTGACGCCGGTATCAGGTTAGTGCGAGTATATTGCTAAGCAAGTTTGAAAGAAGGTAAGGCAACTATCGTAAAAAATATCCCTCTAGCAAGCGATGATAGATAACAGAACTTGGGTGAGGCTGTGTTAACGTAATTTGATCGATTTCTCAACTGCTAACGTAAGATAAATTACTCAAAAATTATCTCTGAAAGTATGCCTGCTGTCTGTTTATTGTTTGTATCTTTTATCATCATCATCAGTTCAGCCTATTTTAGTCCACTGTTGAACCCATAGATTGCCACATATAATTTTGGTGCTGTAATTGCTGATAGCATTTTTGTTTTTTACAGCTTTATCGGATACTGTGCTCACGGGCCAGAGGCCCGTGTGCTAGGGGCCCGCATTCCAGGGGCCCGCGTGCCAGATTTGGTTTGACCCAAATATGAATACATAAATACTACTCCTACAAAACTTCGAAATTCTGGGACTTTCATTTATTCTTTATATTCGAAAGACTGTCGCATTCGCTGCGTGCTTGCGCAACTGTGAATATCTCCAAAAATAGTTTTAAGTCATCTAATGACCGTCCGAGGGAGGCTGCGGGCCTCCGTTCGGACTGTCGACTTGTGTGTCAGTAACTCTGGGCGGTGAGAACCGCCCTGGAACACGGGTGTGTCTTGTGTACGCGGTGTGATTATTGACTGCTGCGCGCCGCTCTCTACGGCGGTCGCGCGTCGTGGTGCGTGTTATGTTAAAGCTATTGACTGTGTGTACAGTGTAGCTTGGATCATGACTGACCGTATCGTGGTCAGGGAGTGCTGAGACGTCCGTGTCGTCTAGCACGTTTCGCGGGCGACGTCTGCGTTCGGTCGCGTTTCAATTTGATCGGTAATTTGCTGCTTTAATCACCAGCGGGTTTTTCGAAAAACCACCGTGGTAATTCTCTGAAGTGTTCAGAGATTAAGGGCATTTCACAGTCGCTGAAGGTGTTCGTTGCGTTGATACCAGCCGGCTCCGGTGGCAGTACGCAAGAATCGATTTTGTACGCTCTGTAATTTCTTTAGATTGTCACAAAACACGGTCCTGTGCCACCTGCATTCATCGACTTCCCGCAAAACCGTGCAGGTCGTCGCTCCATCTAGTGGAGCGCGCCCTACACTGCGTTTGCCGGTACGAGGTTGCCACTCGAGAACCTTTCTTCCCCAATGGTTATCGGTTCTACGAGCTATATGGTCGGCCCATTGCCACTTCAGCTTGCTAATCCTTGTCTGTACGTTTGCTTCTATGCAATTCGTATCTAAAAAATCATGTTCTTCTGACCGATTTTTGACCACGGTGACATCTTCCGAACACTGTCGGAAGTTCTTAACTGCGCATGAGATATTACAGTGCCACTAGTGTACTGGCAAACACTGAACACTCATCCCAACCTACCCGCGTCCGATGTAATGTTCCTGCGATAAGATCGGAGGTACGCTGGGATGCAGTGTCAGAAACACGGGGACAGTCACAACATAACCAAACCCGAAAATCGACAATTTGTGTTATTGTACGAGTGTTGGCTTCAGCTGGGATTCGAACCCAGGCGGCGTAAAAGTCAGGTACTCTAAGCATTGGGCAACGCGATCGTCAAAAAATATGATAGAAATAGATATTTTTGTAGTTTGTGATATAATAATATTTTATATTTTGAACAATGTCCAGACATCGCACTATCTCATGTTAATTATGCTTCACGATGTCTGAAAGTACGAGTATCATTAATTTCGTGGTACCAACTGTAAAGTAGAAAATATGCTGTTGATAATAGCCATTTATAACAGTATTATAATAATTGAAATGTGTAATTGTTAAACAAGTAGAAGTTGTACTTAATATAAATTATTGCTGATTTAACTTCGGATTTCCGAGTAAAAGTTAAAATGTATATCAACTGGTTCGTTGTTCCTCTCATTGTGTTAAAAACCTCATCGCCCCGCACCATAATGAAGTAACAAAAGCTAAGTAATTATGCAAGGAACGAAACAATCTAGCAAGCGAGAGCATTGAGTTATAGACTTAAGTGGAACAGTCTAAAAGTAATATTCATTATGTGTGATTATAATAATTAGTTTTTACATCTTTTACAGTTTACTAGCGATAGTGATGTTATAGGATAAAGTGACAAAATTAGCAGAACGTTGATCTATTGGTAAGTGCAACGCCTGCCCATAACAGATGCCGTGTCGACCAGAACATTTCTCTGTGGCACCACACTGCGCCTGTCATCCTTAGACACAGTTCTTAAGTCTCATTTGCAAAGTGATTACACTAGCTCTCGGTGACTTTCAGATCGAAACAAAGTTTTAATCGCACACTACTGTTTTACGGCAGTAGTCCGTCAGTCAAAGATAAAACCAAACAGTGTTGCTACTAAACAAAACATATATCCCAGTTTGTGCTAAATGTACAACAAAATGCACTGAGCACATATATTTATTTTTGTAGTCGGTTGATTGTATGTTGCAGTTTTACAACATGCATTTAAGGAATAAGCATGGGCTGGTACCCACCTAGACGGATACATACATACATACATAAGATCACGACTGTATCCCATAAGGGGTAGTCAGAGACTGGGCACTCACTGCAAAAACAGATGACTGCCACAATCCACGTTTCACCAAAACTATAATGCACTTGATGTGATAGGTGGTGAGCCCATCGCCACCATGCGCTGTTGGATGCACAGTGCAGTTTAATTCCTTACTCGCCTTTTACGAGATCCATTGGATGAGATGGAGTGGTAGTATTCTTTTAACGAGCCGCCACCACACGGCTCAGACGGATACTGCGCATAGGAAACCGTACGACCATTAGAAAAAATATTTTCGTAGTTGTTATACTTAATAACAATAATATTTGCTCGAATATGCCAGTGACTAACAATGTCTGAGCTTAATATCAATTGTTAAGATTCGAATTTATAATCGATTATTAAGGTCAATCATAGTTACAAGCAAAGTGCTCATACTTCTTATTTTATCATATTTTCTTTCAAGAATCTAACCTAAGGCATCCAAATTTAATAGTTTGTTACAATTTATTTCATTATTGTTTATAGTTAATAGAATCAGGCGTTCATTTGCGGAAATACATTATAAAGAATTATTTAATAAATTTATAAATTTTCTATTCCAGCGCCTTTTTAACTCGTTGTGCTTGCGATTTTGCTAGTGACATTGTCGGCCGTGGGTTAATTCCATTAAAAGATTAACAAACCGCAGGAGCGTTGTGAGATCGGCTTAAATACTGGCTACGATAATGAAAACAAGCGGTACTTCCAGCGATTTATAATTATATTTTAGTCATGATTTCTTATATTTACGCGAATATTACACATTTAATAAAATTTAATAAATTTTACGGATTTTGTCGCATTTTATTAACTATTTATACTCGACGTTTAGAGTGCTTTACAGCACCCACGTTCATCTCACTAGTGTCATCATATAGTCATCTCATATCTCACTAACCGTGAGTCTCCTACGGCTTAGTGAGTTAAATACTATGTCTGTCGTGTAATAGCGGCAGTGCGATGTGGTGGCGGCGTTAGAAAATCTGCCACCTAATTTTGTCCCGTGGCCGTCGTAGAAGTCGACTAAAGGAAAAGCCAGGATAATCGCATGGCCTCCAATTTATGACAGAATAACCATCTCCATTATGCCAGACCTAAATTGTCAGCAAGTCGGGTGAGTAGCCTGACCGATGACGGGCAGTAGCGTTTAAGGTGTAATGTTACTGGAATTGCATTGCACGTCTAAGGTGTAAATGTCAATGGCCTTTTACAGGATGCTGAAGAAGATTTTTCTTTTTCTTTAACAGCAAGAAGTCAGCGAGACTGAATCGAAAATGCCGACTGGCTGTCGTCGCAGAGTTTATATCAATTGATAATGCCTCGTTTTCGCCTCTTACGACACATCGGTAGGAAACAGGTAGGTTCTATTCTACTCTGCCGGACACCTATCGGTTTGCAATAAATATACCAAAACCTAATATACTGGAACAATCTATTCTGCTTACTATAGTGCGAGGCATCAGCTACTGTAATCGTCAATTTATCTGCCAAGAGTAGTATCTACAGCAAACTCTCAAGCTTGGAAGAGTTCTTTTTCTCTCACAACAATATGCTAAGCGGCTGATTATAATGATGCTTATGAATTAATGTCTTAAAACAATATCTTTGTTATATAAAAAAAAACTTTGGGTCTGATAGGGAGTTCATCTTCATCTAAAACTTTTCGATTTTCAATTGGTGTTGGTAAGACGTGGTCGTTAAACACAAATTTCTTCTTATTCAAATTCATTCTAAGAGAACCATGTCACGTGACATCATTTAAACACTCGGCGTTCAAGGAATTAGCCAAGACTACAATATCAAACACAATAAACGACAATGCAAAATGTAGAATTCGAGGTTTCGCTTATTTTTAATAAATGAGGCTTATTCGTCCAGTATATATCGCGTGGTCTACACTAAATTGTACTTGTATTATATATAAGTGACATATTGTATCTAATAAAACATAAATCATAATCTAAAAAAATAGACTTGAAAATCTCCCCCCGGTATTAACACATCGCAATCCATGGTTGCTTGAATCGGTAGATAAGCGATCGCCGACCATTTGTCGTTACTAATAATACTGCCTCTCTGTTCGACGTTGATCGATGAAGAGCCGATGTTCCCAGATGTCAGCAAGTCGGGTGAGTAGCAATATTTTCTTTGTGTACATGAATCTGGTGTCGGCATTCCGGATTATTTTATGAACATATTTCTTTCATTTTGTTATATTCTTAGAAGTGCGATGAATCAGAACAGGATTATTCCATTCTATTTTCTTTATCTATTTTTCATATTGCGAAGGCAAACATCTTTTTGTTATGACTAAGTAGATGGAATTTATCGCATGAATTTTCAGGCCCAATGTAGGTTTTTTTTTTAAATATGTGTTTCCAAATTTGATTTCAAAATTTGCCTATGCTTGCTGTTGAGAAAAACGTACTCAGCAGAGTAATTTCAAGATAGACTGACTGCAAAGCACTTTTCTGATGTTCTCACAACTAATTCTGTGCCTTAACCAGCCAAATACTTAATGAACGAAACCCCCAAAATGTCTTTAGGTGACGGTGATCATTTGTTACAAAATGCTGATTAACGCTGAAGGGCTTTTTTTATAGGACGCTGATAACCTGGCAGTTTTCACGGCTTCGTCGGGAGAGATCCCAAGTGAGAGACCCGCGATCAATGCAACGTGGCTGCTGGCGATTACTTGGCGCTACGAAAGGCCGCCTGCTTAGCCGTTGCATTCTGAGCCCAGATAATGAATAATATGATATCCAACTATTGTTAGTCTCTCATGAGGAGCTTTTAAACGTCGGCTTGAATCGCCGACAAAAAGAGTGATAATGTGTTGAAATTTAAAAATGTCCGGTTACCCGGGTAGACTGTGAACTCAAGACCACGCAAAAGCCGTGATACCGCGATTGTTGCGGGAATGTGATAGTGTCCACGAATGTGTTTACAAAAAGCACTATTCGCGTAATTATTGTCAGAGACTAACCATCGTTAGTCCAGTGCTTATATACGCAGTGGAACGTAGCCATAAGTAGCGAACTATGCAGGATATGACAGGAAAGGATTGTATTTCTATATAATAAAGTAAATTAAAATCTAGATATATATCACCTTACAAAGACAGTATGTAAACGGAAAGTAACTCACTGGCTCCAAAATTTGACACGCGTTGAAACCGAAAATCTTTTGTCAATACTGGTTTAGCTGTATACAAATTAAGCATTATATTAAACACACAAACAGATATATACACTCAAACACGTACACCCACATACACACGCATACATATTCCAATACTAATCATACTAACATATTAAATATTTTTTTGATTACTTTTCCTACCGCACTTATCAACAGACGAATAATTACATACAATACCTTTCTATTACCCAAGAGGTGGAGACCTGTTGTCCTGAAATCCAGGCCTAAAGCTTAGTTTAGGCACCAGTCTCCCAAAGTTTTTGAAGAGAGTATTGTGTAATATTTCTTAATCATCAGTCGTACTATATCGTATATTGTGGTGAGAAAATTAAATCTTATTATTATTATATTATATTATACAACCGCGGCAGTTTTAGGGTATGTGCAATATCCAATAAATTATAGGATAGTCTCCTACGATGATTAAGTCTTGTGAAGAGCAGCAGACTTTGTTCAAGCATAAACGCCTGAATTCGCATTTATTTGGAACAAGAATTCGTGGAAAATTCAAGAATCGCTGGCAAGATCTCATTGATTCTCAAGACCAAGTAAAGTGGAGACGACACAGCGGGAAGCGGAGCCTGATTCAAGCCGGTATGCACTTAAGGTCAAACAAGAATACAGCAACATAAATTGTTTAGACTGGCGATGGGCACCATAGTCCTTGGTGACGAAACGTGCAAATCGTTCATGTCATGGTAAGTCTACCCATAACAGATGCTGAGACACTCTGGATACTTCTGTTTGGTACCTCACTGCCCCCGTCACCCTGAGGCATCGGTTCTTAAGTCTCATATGCCTGCTAATTACATGAACTATCACTACTTCAGCTCATAAGATCACCAATCTACCATTCAAAAATGTCGATTTTAGTAAATTTATCGTAAAAAAGCTTGTAGCCCCGCGATGGACTGTTTAGAGGTTGTTTACGACGAATAAAAATAATTAAAGTATGCATCTTGAAGCGAATAATTGAAATAAGGCAAATTAAAAGGTGGCGTGTGGTGGCTGTGTTTGTTAATTTGCCACCTCATTTTTCCACTAGCGTCGTAAAATTCGATTGCAAAATGCTCGAAGATTATATATAATTCCAACAGTGGACCTTTGATAGGCTGATGAAAATGAAAACGAAGAGATCATTTTTACCATTACAGATAAGCTATTTTGAAATGAGAATTTTCTAAAAATTATAACTGGAAATAAAGTAACGCAAAACATTATACATATTTTGTCCAAAATACTTTATCGTCGAAAACTCTTTTCAGTGATTATTAATTATCTTCTTTTACTTACTTCAACACATTTATTTAAAGAAGGAATAAGAAACGTTATTATAAATGAAGGAATGTACGTAAAATCATTTTTTGCAGGCTTTAAGAAATATCAAAATAGAATTGCCTCATCTGCCTTTTGTGATTCTGGCATTCATTTCTTCGAGGAAAAATCAGACCATTATTATGTTTCGAGATAATCCTATTACTTGTGAGGCTTTTCTCGTAAATCTTCCATTTAGAATTCGTCTGTATCGCCAAATGACTTAGCTACTTCAACAAATACGTAAATAATAAAATCAGCTTACTGTAGTGAGTAAACTACTCGTAATATTAAAATTATATTGATTTTGGTTTTCGTCATATACAAATAATTATCATTGTAATTATCAACGCTGATTTACAACCATTGTTTTGAAAATCTCCGAAAAGTAATCTGAATGATTGGAAGGATGGGAGATCATGTGCAGTTCGCTAGCCTTTTGGAGCACGCTTTGGCATTATCTTCTTAAAAATGTGGGAAAATTTATGCTCAGCCGCAGCAGAGTAGACCTAGAATAAATAGACTTTATAAGGAAATCTATTTTTCGTCAAGTATGTCCTTTCATGTACGTACATGCATAGTAGTTTCTGATTTGTAAATACTTTAAATTTATGAACGTAAGATAAGTGCGTTTGTAACAGCTGAATTACAGAATATTTAGACTAATTCGTACGAAACTTAAAACGCAGGACGGCACTAATATCATCACCTATTTCCTGGTGGTAGTAGTCCTATGCGTTAATCCGCCTAGGGAGATATCACTGTAGTGCCAAATATTCCCCGTCGAACAATCGTGTACAAGCATTGTGTTTCGTTTCATAAGGCACTGTAGCTAGTGTATTGTGTGTTAATTGTAATTATAATTATTTATAAGGTATACTGGTACGGGACTTAAAAACTGATGTCGCTTTAAAATTTATACTTTTCTGTTACCGCTACTATTATGTGCACTTACCGTCAGTTTTTCAGTGTCATCGCTTGGTTCTATTATTAAAAAAAAATACCAAATAATTCATTCTCATTTATTAAATTAAATATATTATTCGTTGATCACTTAGTATTAAGAGAGAAATATTGGAATTAGTAGTAAGGTTCGCGGTTTAAATTAATCTAATATTGTTAATTATTCTCGATCGAAAGTCTCGATTAAAAGTCCTATTTTAGCGGAGGTACAGATGTGATAAACGAAATTTATATTTCTTACGTTGAAGAATAAATAATTTTTATTTTAATTTTATTTCAGCAGAGTAAAGTCTTGAGATGGCCTCCTCATTGCATAGGTATAATGGTAATGATCTTGTTATAATGATGTGTTGTCAGCAATTTCAAGGTTCAAACGTTTCAACTAAAAAGCACAAAATAAAATAAATTGAAAAAAAAAGTTTTAAAAACTAGCTTTTATTTTAACTGCGTACTGAAAAAAATATGATAATTTTAGGTTTTTAACAGGGTAAAACAATGCTATATGCTAAGTATGTACGAGTATATACTTAAGTAGACATACCTATATTATTTTACATTGATGATGTTCTCCTAGCCGAATTCGACCACGGCGACAACTGCCGACTACTGTCGAGAGCCATCAACTGCGCAGGAGATATTATAGTGCCACAAGTGTACGCGCAAACACAGAGGCACTCACTCGTCCCAACCTACCCGCGCCCGATGTAACGCCTTTGCGATAAGATCGGAGGTAGGCTAGGATGCAGTGTCAGAAACACGGGGGCAATCACAACACAACCAGACCCGAAAACCAACAATTCATGTTTTAGCACAAATGTTCTCTCCGGCTGGGATTCGAACCCAGGACCCGCGGCTTAGAAGTCAGGTACTCCGACCACTAAAATAAACGTACGTAATATCTTTATCTCTGAAAGTTATTCAATATATTATGTTGATTTATTTCTTATTCTTTATTTAATTTAATATAATTATAAAATGAGAAAAGTGTCTCATTATTTTTTTAGTAATTTTATTTTTATTATATTTACTCATACACAGTCCAGTCACACCCATATAAGAGGTTGACTGGAAACCACACACGTAGCCCACTTATCACCCCTGCGGGAAACGAGACGTGATGGGTACGATTCAAAAACTTCTTATTCCTCTTTGCGTTCCCATGAGCAGTACAGTGACAGCATTGCATATTATTATTTGCCTGTTACAACACGGTAGTAAAGGGATGAGTGCTGTTCTATTCTTTGTATCTTGTAACTAATTGTATTTCTGAATAACGTAGCATCCCAAGTAAGACTGTTTGTCTTGAAGGGACAAACTGGGGTGTAATTTGTAAGTACGAGGACACGTACACTGTAATTTTATCGTGTACGCCTCCGCGCATGTGCATTGGGGGATACTTTGGTAAAGTCTCTCTAGGGAACGTATCGTTTTAACTAAATTGAAAATTTTATCTACAAAAGGGCTCTAAGACCTTGAATAAAGACGAAGTAAACTTTATTTTATTCTACTTATACAACTTTTATTACTTAAATAACGCTAAACAATAAATTGTGTTTAAGTGCAAAAACTTATTTGCAAAGTGTTGTCGTGAAAGACGACGATTTTATTTGTACACTTAAACTTTATTAGCAATAACTTTGTGATGGTCTGTTCATTGTATCTTAAAAATAACAATTTTCACCTATTTTTTAAAATTATTATTGCTGTTACAAAAGGAAAATGCGGGACACTCGCCCACTTTGTAGTTTTTAAATTTCTTTGTAGTTTCTAAATTCTTGTATGGTACTTCAGTAGAGCGGTGGTAGATGAGGTTTCCTTGAATTCTGTAGTTCGCTCTTAGTGTCAGTACCACTAAGTTAAAGAAAACACTTACAGATTCGAAAATAAACTACTTTAGTGTTTGCACATATATTCGATCAATTCGAACCCAGAACCCGCAACGCAGAAGTCAGATACTCTGACCACTAGACCACGTAGTCGTAACGGTACACGACATGCTAATCTGGTATCCGCAAAATAGAGCCTATTCCTTTCCAAAAGGGCGGCAACGCACCCGTAATTACTCTGGTATTGCAGGTGTTCACGGGCTGCGGTGATCACTTACCATCAGATGAGCCGCTTGCAAAAAAAACATAGCAAAATAAATAAAAAAGTAAAGGAACGCCCCACTGCTAAAAATATTATGTTATACTTATGCTTATACTTTCCTCCTCTCAAGTTCTATCAATATCTACTGACATTTATAATGGGTCACTGTAATATGTTACTAATCTATACCAATAATAAAATTTAAGTGTCTGTCTGTGGTTTCAAAATAAATGTCAATATTGTAAACTGCTATTTACTCGATACTCGGCACCAGAGCGAGTGGCCAGCCATGTGTCAGATGGCCAGATGAATTAGTTGCGACAGCGGGTCGCCGATGACTAACCACAGCTTCTGATAGAGAAAAGTTTAAATCCTTGGAGGAGGCCGAAGAGGATTCATACAAACGATTAAACAATTTTATATTATTACGGATGTTACAATTTTAATAATAATTTGCCTAATTTTTTACCGCTTTTAAAATGTTTGTCCCTCTGAAAGTTTGTTTCAAATAGGCTCCGAAACAGCTCAACGGATTACAATGAAAATTTTAGGGATCAAAACAGGAACTTTAACTTAATCGATGTAAATCAACATAATTTTCTTGTATAAAGTGACGAAACGACCAAAACGTTGCACTTACCAACCTGATGGTAAGTGCAACGTTCGCCCAAAACAAATGCTGTGTCACCCAGAATATTTCTGTGTGACAACACACTGCGCCCGTCACCCTGAGACATCAGTTCTTAAGTCTCAAATGCCCAGTGATCACACTAGCTCACAGTGCCCTTAAAACCGGAACACAGTAATGCTTGCACATTACTGCTTGACGGCAGAATAACTGGCCCTGGGAAAGATTCTCTGAAAGAATCTGAAAGAGAAGGTTCGAACTATTAATGCTCAGGTAAGCGAGGTATGATCTGGTCGGCTTATTCTACGCGGGTGAAACCGCGGGGAACAGTTAGTCAATAATAAAAGTGAGGCTTTTGGAGACATTTGCTATAAATTATTTCACCAAAAATAAACAATGTCACGTTCTATTTCTTAACACCTTTTAAACAATTCTTTTGAATTTTATCTATACAAATAATTTAAATTGGAAGTGTCTGTTTGTAATATCAAAATAACAGCTTTTTACTCAATGCTACTAATTATACAAAAATTAATAAGGTCCCACGAAAAAAAATAAAACCCCAAACTGCGATGGAAATAAGGAAGTATATCATCGATCGGGATCGGCTATTTTACGCGGGTGAAGACGCGGGGCAAAGCTAGTTATTTATAAAATAGGGATCATTTTGTGTTTCGAATGAACTTTAATTGCGATTATTTTATTATTTCTCATATCCAACTAATAAATTTAAATGTTTTAACACAATTACAAAGCCTTGGAACCACAAGATCACTAATTACCATGAAAATAAATGTGCTAGAAAAGGTTTATACATCGAAACAAATGTTTTATTTGTTACTTACATTAAAGTTGTTTAATAATTTTGATATTCTCTTAGTCTTTTGGACCATTTTTTTTGAGATAACACGGAAAATGATTCACCTAATGGTAAGCGCAATATCTGCACATAACAAATGCGGTGTCATCTAGAACATTTCTGTGTGGCACCACACTGCGCCCATCAACCTGAGACAAGTTCTTAAGTCTCATATGTCCAATGATTACATTAGCTCTCAGTGCCCTTCAGACAGAAACACAGTAATGTTGGCACACAGGGTGACACTTCACTGCAGAATAACTGGCCCTTCGCTGCCTATCTAGACGAATTCCTACATAGGAATCCTAGCAACAGTTAGCTGTCGTGTCATCTCATGATTGTAACAGGAAGATGTCAACTCATCATCATCATCATCATTATTTCAGCCTATCGTTAGTCTACTGCTGAACATGGGCCTCCCCATAGATTGCTACAAAAGCTCTCCTTTAGAGGAGATTTTGCCATAGTTGCCACGCTTGGCAGGTGGGTTGGCAACCGCAGTTTATTTATTCAGATGTTCCAGTAAGATACTGCTCCCCATTTTCTGATTTAAATTAGCCTCTGTCGACTTTTACGACTCCCACGGGATGAGATGGGGTAGAATCTCTATATTTGCATGAATATTATGACAATGATGACCTAATACATCTTTTACTGGTAGTAGGATTCCTAGGCAGGTACCACTCCAGGGCCAGTTATTCTGCAAGAAGCAGTAGTGTGCAAGCATTACTGTGTTTTGGTTTTGTAGGGCACTGTGAGCTAGCGTAATCACTGGGCATTTGAGACTTAAGAACTGATGTCTCAGAGTGACAGGCGCAGTGTGGTGTCACACAGAAATATTCTGGGTGACAAAACATTTGTTGTGGGCGGACGTTGCACTTACCATTAGGTGAAAGTTTTGCTCGTTTCGTCACATTATACAATAAAAAATAAAAAACATCAATACCTAACTATGCACTAATATTTTGGGTATTCTAGACTTAGTAGACTTACTAGTCTATTACTAGTAAGCTCACCACAATCCATCATGGTCACTAGTAAATGCAAAAAAAAGTAAAATATTAATCTTTAAATGTCCCACTGCAGAGCACAGTTTCCTCCTCTCATTTCTGAAAGGGTATTGGAGCCTAGTTTCTATGTCCTAGTATTTTTAAATAGACATGCAAGGTTCCTTACGATGTTTCCCTTCACTACTTTCCACTTTGTAAATCAGCAGTTAACATTGTAGAACAATTTTAGAGGTGCTGGCACTTTGAATCTAACTCGTGGTCACTCGCGTACTACTCAATTTAAGGCGAGCACCCGGCCTCTGAGTTACAATGGCTCTTATTATTGTATTACTACATATTAATTGTTGTATTTTCATATTACAGCATCTATGCCGCATGCCGTAGTGTTGTTCATTACGATGCCTCCTCCGCTTCCTCCGCCTCCTCCGCCGCCTCTTGGCGACTAAGGTGTTGTAAGAAAAGCATTTATTCCTGCAGAATAATACCAGAATATGCAATGCTGTTTCTATACTGCTCATGGGAACGATATGGAGAGCAAAATTTTCTTTGAATTGTACCAAAATGGCGGCGACGTGGTTCGCCACATGTGATGTCTTGTTTTCGCCCACGGGGGCGAAAAGCGGGCTACGGGTATGGTCTCTAACTACTTCTTATATAGTTATCATTAGCACGCTTCAAGCAATCCCCTGCTGGAAAAAATTATTTCTGAAGTATTGCCGATCGCAAGATCAGAAGACTCATCGTAGACGCTACTGCCTGTTACCGATCTGAGTAATTTAATGTCTGGGATACATATGCTCCCCCATTTATCAATGGTAACAATAGTTTATACAGCATTTAAATAACTTTAGGTTTCGCGATACCTACGGAGCGGGATGTGGCAGTATAAACTGCTATCGTCTTACTCTGCTACCGACTAAAAGACTAAACAACCAAAAAACTAAATACAACTCTAAGGGAGCGAAACAGTAGAGAAATTCCGGATATACACTATCCAACCCTCAGATAGTTCAGATATGTTCCATGTTTCAACACTTTTTTAATTTTTGAAAATGGACACATCACGTGTCTGAAACACAAAAACAATATTGGACGTTTATGTCCAGGAGTGGTATGCTTATAGTTTGTTAATTTTAAATAATGTATTGGGCTCATTTGACAATTGACACATGTGTTATCACTAGCAAAATTATTAAAAAACATTTAATTTTTTTAAATGAAACTAATTTTACGGATTTTATCGCGTTTAATGTTTTACTATTTATAACCCGACGTTTCGGGCGCTTTACAGCTCCCATGGTCACGGGGGGACTGAGGTGACAGTTGTCCCGATGTCATAGTTAACCCGGAGTACCTTCAGCTTTTAATTATTATTTTTAGTCCGATCTACGCAGAAAGAGCTTACTGTGTCTTGAAGCCTTGCAGTGGTATGCTTGGTTTTTGATTTAATTTTATTAATAATAGGATCCCAAGCCGGTGGTAATACCCAACCATCTTCCCTATTGAAATTAGGATGTTTTTTAATTTCAATAGCCTCGCGAATCATCCTTGGTAGGAATCGGTGTTCTTTTGCAAGGATTTGTGGTCTATCAAATCTGATGTAATGGTTGGGATGATCCAGAACATGGTCACAGACTGCAGACTTCCTAGAACGACGATGCTTCACGTCAGCTATGTGTTCTTTTACGCGGGTTTTTATCGATCTTCTTGTTTGGCCTATGTAAGAGAGACCACATTCACAATCCAGCTTGTATACTCCTGCGTCTTGTAGAGGGATGTTACACTTGACAGATGGTAAAAACTGACTTATCTTCTTCGGCGGCTTGAAGTATGTTTTTATGGAAGCCCGCTTCAAGATATAGCCAATCTTGTCCGTGACTCCTCTGACATAAGGTAGAATAGCAGGTACACGCTCGACTGTGGCCGGTTTCACTCGGTCACTGCGACGTAGGCGCGGAACCCGAAGCTTGTTGTCGTGCAAAACTTGCTTGACATGCTGAAGCTCGGCGGCCAGGTGTTTCCTGTCACAGATTCCTCGTGCTCTCTGAAACAAGGATTTACCCACGGTAGCTAACTGTGATGGATGGTGGTGAGATTCACCGTTTAAATATCTGTTAGTATGGGTCTTTTTCCTATACACAGTGTGACTCAAGGTGTTATTAGGATTCCGAATTACTAAAACATCTAGAAAAGCTAAAGAGTTATTTGCCTCTAACTCCATTGTAAATTGAATTTTAGAGTTTAGGGAGTTAAGGTGGTCTAGAAATGCAGTTACTTTATCTGATGGTAAAATTGTGAAAGTATCATCTACATACCGCTTGTAGAAACTTGGATTTACTGGAGAAGTACGGAGGGCTCTCTCCTCAAAGTCTTCCATGAAGATGTCGGCGACAATGGGAGATACTGGGGAGCCCATCGCCACACCATCTACTTGCTTGTAGAATTGTTCCTTCCACAATAGATAGCCAGATGTAAGGCAATGTTCTGCATATTCCACTGGCATGTTGTTTTCAGCTAGCTTCCTAGATACAATTGAGATGCAGTCGTCTACTGGTAGGGATGTGAATAGAGACTGGACATCAAAACTGACCATAGTTTCATTGTCAGTCAGGTGTAGGTCTTTAATCTCACTGACAAAATGGTATGAATCCTTTGTTTGAAATTTTTTTTTTTAGTAATTCGGAATCCTAATAACACCTTGAGTCACACTGTGTATAGGAATGTTGAAATAAGACAATGTAATTATGTTGGTAACACTGATTTTGTTGTTTGGTTGGTATTAAAAAAATGCTCGCATTATTATCAAGATTGAGTTGTTTGTAGAACATATTGCTTTTCATTAAAATAATACGTTTTGCTATTGTAATCTGTATTTTTCATTTATCACATCAGGTTATGGGCCCAGGCACATAATACTATATAAAAATACAGAAAGTGACAATATCGGCGTCGCTCCGTTTGCTAAAAGTGAGGTTAGGTTTGCCAACCACGTGAACGCGTAACTACGTCGAGGAGAATACTTGGTCTACTGATTGAGCAAGGCAGGTTAGCAAAATGGAAGGAAATAACAACGTGATCAAGCTGGAAGGATCCAGTAACTGGAACATCTGGAAATTTCAAACAACGGTATTATTACGAGGCCAAGGTTGGCTGGACATAGTTGAAGGACGAAGCGTAAAACCCGAGGATGCTAATGGACGAGCTAGTTGGGAGTCTAAAGATGCCAAGGCTCAAACGTTATTGGTCACAAGGATGGCGGAAAATGTCATGTTGCACATTATCTCTTGTGCAACTTCTAATGACATGTGGAAGAAATTGCAAAGTGTATATGAGCAAAAGACGGAGACAAGCATTCATATAATACAGCAGCGTTTTTTTCAATATAAATTTGAAAAGGGTATCGAGATGTCAGTGTTACCAACATAATTACATTGTCTTATTTCAACACCCCCTCTCAATGTAATTACCTATTGTAATCTGTATTTTTCATTTATCACATCAAGGAAAAAGACCCATACTAACAGATATTTAAACGGTGAATCTCACCACCATCCATCACAGTTAGCTACCGTGGGTAAATCCTTGTTTCAGAGAGCACGAGGAGCACGAGGAGTGACAGGAAACACCTGGCCGCCGAGCTTCAGCATGTCAAGCAAGTTTTGCACGACAACAAGCTTCGGGTTCCGCGCCTACGTCGCAGTGACCGAGTGAAACCGGCCACAGTCGAGCGTGTACCTGCTATTCTACCTTATGTCAGAGGAGTCACGGACAAGATTGGCTATATCTTGAAGCGGGCTTCCATAAAAACATACTTCAAGCCGCCGAAGAAGATAAGTCAGTTTTTACCATCTGTCAAGTTTAACATCCCTCTACAAGACGCAGGAGTATACAAGCTGGATTGTGAATGTGGTCTCTCTTACATAGGCCAAACAAGAAGATCGATAAAAACCCGCGTAAAAGAACACATAGCTGACGTGAAGCATCGTCGTTCTAGGAAGTCTGCAGTCTGTGACCATGTTCTGGATCATCCCAACCATTACATCAGATTTGATAGACCACAAATCCTTGCAAAAGAACACCGATTCCTACCAAGGATGATTCGCGAGGCTATTGAAATTAAAAAACATCCTAATTTCAATAGGGAAGATGGTTGGGTATTACCACCGGCTTGGGATCCTATTATTAATAAAATTAAATCAAAAACCAAGCATACCACTGCAAGGCTTCAAGACACAGTAAGCTCTTTCTGCGTAGATCGGACTAAAAATAATAATTAAAAGCTGAAGGTACTCCGGGTTAACTATGACATCGGGACAACTGTCACCTCAGTCCCCCCGTGACCATGGGAGCTGTAAAGCGCCCGAAACGTCGGGTTATAAATAGTAAAACATTAAACGCGATAAAATCCGTAAAATTAGTTTCATTTAAATGAGTAGTGTTCGCGTAAATATAAGAAATCATTAAACATTTAATTTGTTTATTGAAATTTTGTATATTTCTAGCTTAAAATTTAGCAAATGTACAACAGCAAACAACTCGTATGAGTTTAACGTTTCAGTTGCAATAACTTGTACATTATTTACTTTACTGTACTGCTGGAATTTTCTCATATAACAAGTATTAGTACCCTCTGGTGTGATATAAACAAGTATGAGAACGTCCAGTCTGCTACATAGCACTTTACCAAAACTAATATTATCTGCAAGACTTTAAAGAATATTTTATACGTCACTAAGTAACAATCTATAACTATATATACTATGTATTTCTCGAAGGTGTTTCTTGTCGATATGGAATATCTTTATTAATACTGTACGAAAACTAATGTCTGATACGCCATTTTGAAGATTATTTTTTTCTCTAATAGCGAAAAATAAGTAAATTTCTTTAAATTAATTAAATTAAATTTAAGTCTTCGTAAAAAATTAAAAAGATTGAGTTAATTAATTTTATTGTAGAAGGTACTATCGTTGTCAATCTGTTTAACTGACATGCACGGCAGCTGTTGGTTAGAGTTGTATACATTCTTTAAAGAAGGTAGATGGTGCCATCTGTTCATGATCAAGATACTGTACGAAATATGCGCACGAGTTAGAAATGATTGTCAAAAATAGCTTGTGGTAGGATTCCTATGGAGGAATCCGTCTGGGTAAGTTCCTGCATCCATCCATTTATTGTGCCGAAAAGCAGTAGTATGTAAACATTACTGGGCATATGGGATTTGAGAACTGATGTCTTAAGGTAACGGGCGCAGTGTGGTGCCACACAGAAATGCTCTGGGTAACACAGCACTTGTTATGGGCAGACGGCATTTAACATCAGGTGAACATTTCGCTCGCCTCGTCTCTTTATTCAATAAAAAAAGTATTCATTACAGAAACCATAGACAAATTAATGATTTCATAGTATTCATATTGTCTCTTTGAAAAGGTACGTTATTTTTATCGATAACTATTGATTTACATAAACTCGTTAGCGAAATGCCTGTTGGTCTCGCAGTACCACGTCGGGTACCATTATCGTCTCCCTTGAATTGGATACCTCGCTGCTTTCGAGGGAAAGTGTAGTATGTTGAACCGTCTTCTCTCTCTCTCCATACAAGTCGCGGATAAGACGAGAGCCTGTCAGGTTTTAAACGGAGTCATGGTCTAGGTGTCAAGGTTGTATGCTCAGAGTTGATGAAGGTTGATGAAGAGTTCGTAGTGACCTTCAGCTCCATCTCACCACTGGTCCCGAAAAATGAAGACAAGACGAACACCGTAGGGGTTTCCGCTTAGAGTTCGGTGTAACTCGGCGGGGCAGCTGAAGAGTATTCATCTCATCTTGTAGAACAATCCTGACCCTGTCCCGACGTCAACCGTCCATCAGTTGAACTTTATTTGCATGAGCGTGTATTGTAAATAACATAATGAACGCACGTGTTACACCCACACATACATGAGCTCGTGTAAGTTAAATAGGTAATAAATGAACTGTAGTTGTTAATAAATATGCAGCAGAACAGCAGAAATTTGTAGTACTATTTACTACTTTAATCTGCCGGGTCCTACAACACCCACGGGACTGTCGTTATTCTACACCTTACATACATTTCGAGAAACGTACACAAGAAATACATGAGCACTTTCCTCTTTCACCAAACAATGGTGTTCCAAGTTGTCATATATATAGATTAAATTTACACGTGACTGGCTCTACTGTTCTTTCTACTGTTATTTTAATGTTTAGTCACAAAGTTAATGACATGCAATTAATGTTCATAACTGGAATTTTTGAAGTGAAACTTCTTTGGGTGCGATGAGAGTAAAACGACAGAGTCCTAGTGGTCTGTGCACTGACTTTTACGCCGCGGGTCCTGGGTTCGAATCCCAGCCGGAGCCAACATTTGTGCAAAAACACATATTGTTGGTTTTCGGGTCTGGTTGTGTTGTGCATGTGAAATTTATGCCTGTAAAACGCACCCACGATACAAAAAAATTCATGGTCGAACTTGAGTGCGCAACAATTTTGTGCAGTGTTTCTGTTATTCTTAATTAATATAATATTAGTAAAAATAACATAGTAAAATAAATATTAATTATATCGATTAATTACTACTATTAATTAAGCGATATAATTAATAGTTATTTTACTGATCATTTATTTTACAGTGACTAATATATTTCTTAAGTCATGTTTTATTTATTTTATTTTTAATCGTTTTTTTAATATTTATTAGTTACACTTCTGTTACGTGTACCGAGTTGCAAGCGCACTTTTTTGATTTATAAAATTTATCAAAAAAGTCTAAGTACAAAATTTAATGGATTCCATTGGACATCATTGATGAAAAAACATTCATTACACAAATGTATAACAACTACTGACAAATTACGTGGACGACGACAAAGTCAGTTTTTCCAACAATACTCAATTCTATCCTAAGTGCAAAGTTACTCGACTGACATTTCCGGTGAATTATGTACCAAACTTTTTACGTCTCAAGTTGAACTGCTACTTTAATTCGGTTTTGAGTCGAAAATACGATTTGATTAACGATACTTGTAAACCCCCGCGTAACAAGATTAACATATTAAACCCTAAATTTATATAATAAATCATATTTAAGGTTTTTTTTTGCAAAAGACTATCTTTTTAGAACTATATTCTGTTCTATTTTTCTGACTGTCAAACCGATTTTTGGTTCAAAAACTTGTATATAAAAAAAACATTAATTTAAAAGGCGTAATTCAATGTCTATTACAAACTTCAGCAAAATTTAAATTACGAAATAATGCAATATGTAATTTATTAAAATAAAAATTGTAAATGCCTTTGAAAATATTTTCAAGCAAGCAAAATCGCAGACGAAATTATTAACACAAGAGGCATACGTGATCAATATTCAACGCCTTAGTTCCCATGGCAACCGACACATGTGATATAAAAATTGATTAAGAGTCCACGGTTCTTCGCAGTTATATCTACAGGATGTAAAATACAATATCAATTTTTTTAATGTTTGCATAGCGAGTGGTAATCTTACGATATAATACTTTGAGCTAACCATTGATTTTTTATTTATTTTTTTAGGGACCCTTAACGAAAGATACACAGTATGGTATTAATGAAAACAACTATATAAAGTTATGGTATTAAAAACTACTGCGCTACTTCAATTGTAAGTAAATGTAGTGGTATCCCACTACATTTAGTGCTCAGTGTTCGTTAAACATTAAAAAAACATTCAAAATTTATTAAAATATATAAACTGGCAAAACGAACTGTCCTGTTGTCGTTATGTAGATTCAATGGTGAGATTTGAGATATTCTCACCGACGTGGTTAAGTAAACATCATCATCATCATCAATTCAGACTATGACTAGTCCACTGCTGAACATAGGCCTCCCCCATAGATTGCCGCAAAACAAGTAAGTTTGCACTCATTTTGAGGGGATTTTGCCATAGTTGCCACGCTACCGCAGTTTATTTATTTAGATGTTCCAAGAAGATGCAGCTGCCCATCTTCTGGTTTTTATTTTCCCCTGTCGACTTTTACGACACCCACGGGATGAGATGGGGTGGTAGATTCTCTTAGGCCGCTACCACACTTATTATTATTATTATGTTCCATGGGTAGACGTTGTAATTATTATCAGATAGCGACTTGTTCGTCTCGTCACTTGAAAAAAAAAAAGTGTTCTGAACAAATTGTGAGAATTTTGCCAAGAATTACGATATAAATATTCGAATACATTAAGTAGTGACCGCATTATTCATTTTCAGAAAAAAAGACGGATATTTATAAAAAAAAAATATTAATCTAAATATACCTTAAAAGTTGTCTAATGTTCGCACAATTTTTACCTGAAGCTGTACCTGCTATTTAAAAGTAGATATTATTGCTCTTGACTTTACAGTATTTGGAACTTATTAAAACTTTCGTATATTCGCTTTTATTTGTAGTTATTTATAGTTCCTCAAACGACGTCATACCAGGAATATGGTCTCCAAAAATATTCGAGCCGTTTTAAGGCTTTGCGGAATATTTGGAGATGACATCAATACGCTCGAAAATATGACCCCTTGCTCCCATAGGAGAGGGGTAGAACCCTTATGTGGGACGCTACATTCACTACATATACGTTCTTTAACACACTACATACACTTAAATATAAACTAACGCCATCATTATCATTATTTAGGCTATTACTAGTCCACTGCTGAACATAGGTCTCCCCATAGATAGTTTGTAGCTTTAATTTTGGAGGGGTTTTGCCGTAGTTGCCACTCTTGACAGGCGGGTTGGCAACCGCAGTTTATTTATTCAGATGTTCCAGGAAGACGCTCCTCATCTCCTGGTTTTTATTTTGCCTATGTCGATTTTTACGACACCCACGGGATGAGATGGGGTGGTAGATTTTCTTAAGCCGCCACTACACGTCATCTAATTATAATATTAAAAGAAAAAAATAATAATAAACGATATGTTTGAAAATCCGCGAGACGAGCTTAAATTCCAATTTCTTAGGAAACGATGTCACAAACTATACGACGAATTTTACAAAAGCTGTAAAGAAAAAATCTTATACAATATTTCAAGAAATCCTTACCTTTTATGGAGCTAGCAAATGTGTTAGTAATCACCTTTTGGTCGACATTTTCGTGTATATTTTCATTATGAACATCTGCTAAAAATGTATTTCTTCAAGTTCAGCTGTTACCTATTTATTATACTTCATTATCATCATCATTTCAGCCGATCACTAGTCCTCTGCTGCACATAGGCCTCCCGTATGTATTGCCACAAAGGTTTGTAGCTCTCATATTGGTGAAGTTAGCGATAGTCGCCACCATTGGCAGGCGGCATGGCAACAATGGTTACTTATTCAGATGTTCCAGTAAGATGCTGCTGCCCGTCTCCTGGTTTTCATTTTCCCTCTGTCGAATTTTACGACACCCATGGGATGAAATGGGGTGGTAGATTCTCTAAAGCCGCCACCACACGGGATTGTACATCATCTTTCGTCATTTGAAATTATACTAACTTACACTGCTGAAGTTAAAAAAAAATCCCAAACAGTTAAGCCTCCCTCTGACGATACTTTTAATTAGATTCACAGAACAGCAAAGCTATAAGCTATGTTAATACTTCTTATCCCGTAAAGTATAAAATAATCTCATCAACTTGTCTACAGGCAACTTTGGTTAAATATCACAAATAAAATAACAAATACAAGGGATTTCGGAATCAAAATTCTGTAAAGCCATTTCAATACTGATTACTGATTAGAGACTGCTGGTGGTAGGATTCCTGCGCAGGAATCCTTCTAGCATTTGATATTGGCATACGTCGCACTTACACAAACACACACAAACTTACACTGAAGTGTTTCTGTATGGTGAATGACGAGAACTGGAAAATAATTTACTGGTTCATTACTGGTATTTTATCGTTTCATTCCCCTAGAGGGGTCAGTACTTATTACTTACAGTAATATTGTTTATTGGGCATACTGGTCACTTAGAATCAGTAGAAGTGGACAAAATTTTATTTCATAATGGTGGTAATGGTGGTTCCTATGCAGGAATCCGTCTAGGTAGGTACCACCCCAAGGCCAGTCATTCTGCCGTAAAGCAGTAGTGTGCAAACGTTACTGTGTTTCGGTTTGAAGGGCACTGAGAGATGGCGTAATTACTGGGCATATGAGACTAAGAACTGATTTCTTGGGGTGGCGTGTGCAGTGTGGTGTAACACAGAAATGTTCTTGATGACACAGCATTTGTCATGGGCAGACGTTGCACTTACCATCAGGTTAACGTTTTGCTCGTTTCGTCACTTTAAAATATAAAAGAAAAACAATACGAGTACAGCCTAATCCGAAAAACAGTAATGTGGTCGTCCTTTTCAACTGCATTCAAATGATTCCGAAGAGGATATAAGTACAGCGCATTCAATAATTCTAGGGGCCTGTGATCTCGACTCCCATATCTAATAAATCTAACAAATCAACGTGGTTTAATAAATTGACTATAAATGTCATTGCCGTTATACAAAAACTTCAGAGCATATCAAGTAGGCTTGTTTGTTAGTTATTCTTTTTAATTACTCGGTGCCAGCTTCGATCGGTGCGATGGTACCTTGCTGATATGTTCATTCATAGCACGGCACTTCTCGGTAATGTTCACTTCTCAGCATGCGCCTCCTGAAGGTCATAGCATAAAGTGTTATAACTTAAAACTTAGACTAATAAAAAGGCTATCCAATGCAAGAATAATTCTAGAAATCGTATAAGTATTGTTTAATATTAGCGCGTTCAAACATACGAACACTCCAGTTTTATTACACTAGTAGTATACGTCATCAGTTTTATTACACTAGTCATGCCTTTTTCCTATGTAAGAGGTAGGCAGAGACCACACCCGTGAGATACACGTTATTATAACAGTATATTTTCTTACGCCACTACTATAAGGCACTATGCGTTATGGTAGTGGCGTAAGAAAATCTATTACTCTATATCGTTGAAGGTATTATAAAAGTCGACTAAGGGATATGTCAGAAAATCTTTTGTACGGGACAGTTGGCAAATAACCTTCTACAATATTCCAGACCAACATAAATTATACAAACCGGTGACGAGCAGCGTTTAAGTTACGAGAAGTCTTATAATGCGGTCGCGTCGCGCGAAGCTTCTAGAACATTATGTATATTCTCTTTAACAAATAGCGAAGAATCTATGTCGCCATGAGAAGCTCAAGAAATATCCCATCTGGCAAGTGAACATAATCTGTCAAAATGGTGACCCCGTCGTGATCTCAGTCTACAGCCAGCTACTTACCAAGTAATATGAACAACACAGCCAGCTTGTCCCAAACACAGAAACCACCGAACATCAGCAGCCTTCGCAGTTACACCACCAAACTACCGTCGGCACAACGCGTGCATCATAGTTCTCTCAGCCACTGAGGATCATGAACGGTGGCTCCTCTCCTCAGGCTGACTCCTGCGGTATCAACACTTTCTCCATACATCTTGGCGCACAGAAGATCTGGATAACAGCTCACCGCATCATCAGACTGATCATCATCGACTGACGTCACAAGTTCTCTTTACTTACTTACGACTCCCAGTCTCAACGGGGGAGTGATGTAGCGACAGCGAGAAGCTCAATAAATATCATGTACGTCCACAACCGCGCTGTTAAAGTTCCTGAGATGCGAACTATATATATACAAGCTAAATATTACTGGTGGGAGGAGACATTCCTGCCCAGATCAGACCTTCCCGATCCCGACCCTTTTCCTTGGCAACAAAATCTGCCAAAATACCAACCTTCTAAGTCAGGATTTTTTAGAAGATTCTCGGTGCTCTAGAATATTAGATTGCATATATAAGGGCGACCGGAGAGCAAATTGGGATGAGTCTGAGTTAAGACGAGCTTAGGGCAAAACAAGTAAATGTGATAAGGTTGTGGATTAGATCTTATACATTTGAATGAAATGTATATGCATCTACCATCGGAGTATCGTTTTATTGGTCCAAATCAGAACTAGCGTATAAGAAATTGGTGTCTGAAGCGGTTTTTGGAAGATGCCGATTTCTCCGATGAAAGAAACACCGATAAAAGGTGTGAAGACCTGGGCACTCTATGAAAGGTCGACAAGTTTGTCGGTTAGGTCTTGACATTTAAATAAAATATATACATCTTTACTAGGAGTGTCGTTTTATTGGTCCAAATCAAAATCTGCGCGTAACATTATGTATTATAAAATTTTCTTAATCTTCTTTACAGCATAGTTGATAATGTGTATAACCACTTGTTTACAAAACTCTCTCAGCTAACACATATTTACTTAGTTGAGAAAACTTTAGTATGCAGTGTCTGCAACGTTGTCTTTGTAGCCAGACGTCTCGTATTTGCCTATGGAGTTTACTGCATAGTGTATGTCTTCATTTGAATAGCACCATGTACATATACATCAAGGGTAGTTATTCACAAGGCGTAGCGTTTTAACTACGAAATTAATTTTAAAATATTTCGGAATCATCAGTTTTGAAATTAAACTACTTTGTTAAGCTGATTAAATGTACTAACAAATTATTAACTGTAAGTATTTTTATTGGTTTTAAATCAGGGGAACGCCTCGTCCGTCTTATTACTCGCATCCATAAAAAAATGATGTTTCTAGCGAAAACTCAGATCTTTAAGGCCGCACATGTAGGGAGGGCATTTCGTTTCTTTTTCCGCACACTCCCTCGACATCACAGTGAGGCAAGGTAACCTGTAACCACCAGGGGGATAAAATCCCCCACAATAAGGTTACTCCTATATCATGGGTGCGCTTACGGACCTAAATAGAACGTGTACAAATACTTAGAACCGGTACAACTATCTTTAGATATAAATCATATAAATGTTTGTCCCATGCGGAATCGAACCCGCGACCTATAGTACAGAAACCTTTGCGTCAACCGAGCCGTCACCATTCGTTTTGGTACCCTTCTGTACATTGTATGCTACCAAGTCTCCTAAACTTTATACGATGTCATTGCTTACGTATTAAATAAGATACAGAAAGATGTTGAGATGAAAACAAGTAAATACTTTCGTGTTTGCGTAAATTTACCATAGTTACTAGTAAGTAACACTGAAAATTAAATTAAATAAAAATAATCAATAAAGGCAGCACTAGACAAGATTTATAATATATCTACAGCTTTAAATTGATCACCTATTTTTTTTAAGTCATTAAACTTATTTCAGATGCTGTTCGTAGGTAATCCATACTATTACTAACAATGGACGAAAATAACTCTCTCGGTCCCTCTATTTCTTTGCTACATTTTCACGGGTCACCTGTTGAACCGATCTCTGTGAGATAGCTTGAATACTGGAGACACAAATATGATACTATTTATTTCGGAAAATCAATGAGACCACAGTATTTTTAAAAAAAACCTGAATCCACGCGGACGTAGTCGCGGTCTTCAGCTAGTGTAGAATAATATATGATATTGTTCATACAAATATTTTAGGGGTATAATTTTACTTATCTAAAATATGTTCAAAGTTTCTTACTTGTACCACTTTCCTCCAATGTAGCCTGTGCTATCGCAAGTCTACCCTAACTGCCCGCACGGGTTTTAGCAATGCGGACCATATAAATCAAATTTTATCATTTAAAAGTGTGGAAATTTGCAATATGAAGTGATTCAATGTTCTAATATTTCCATTTCAGTGAGTTCATCTACGACGGTAGATCAGCGGTATCAGCCTTCCTATTGTTTTTAAGAAAGGAACGAGACAAGCCATTCGGACACTTGATGGTAAGTACACGTCTACCCATAATAGATGCTGTGTCACTCAGAACATTTCTGTGTGTTAGCACACTGCGCTCGTCATCCTGATCAGTTCTTAAGTCTCAAATGCTCAGTAATTACACTAGTTATCAGTGCCCTTCAAACCAAAACACAGTAATGCTTTCATATAACTGATTGATGACAGAATAACTGACACTACAGTACCTACCTATACGAATTCCTGCATATAATAACCTTTATTTGCATAAAACACGGTAAAAAATACAGTTGTGTGGTTAGCGACCTGACTCGCAACTTGGGTACGATTCCAGTTTTGCAAAACACAAATTGTTGCTTCGGGTCGGTTGTTTGGGGGAAAAGTAGTTGTAAAACGACCACGATACGAGAATTCCTACTTGGGCAGTTAAAAAAAAATCAAAAAAACAAAATACAGTGTATACTGAAGCTAATTTTGCTATTTACAGCATTTTATACTTTACAATAAATAAACATATATAACTACAATAATATTAACATTATCAATAATAACATATATAAATACTTATATAATCTAGTTCACAATGTCAAGAAATTCTTTAATATCATAGAAATTTTTAGAAATTAAATAATTATAAAGTCTTTTTTTTAATTAAATTCATTTGTAATGTCTTACATTCGTCGGGTGTTTGGTTGTTAGACGGACGCATAGAGTTTTAAACAGCTTCTTTATTTTTAGCTGATTTTGGATGGTTACTAAGTACACTAGCCTATTCGGATTTCTTTTAAGCCAAGGGTTAATATCAGAAGATTTTATAAATAGCTCTTATTGCATTTTTACAAATTTACCTATTTCAAAACCATATAACGATGGCAGAGTTAGTAAATAAACAATTTTGAATATTGGTTTACAAGATTCATTTAATGGGATACCCCATATCGCTCTGATGCACTTTTTATTCGAAAAATTCTTTATTCCAGTCTGGACTATTACCCCATATTATAATTCCATACCGCAGTAAAGATTCATTATACGAATGTTTATGATATAAGGGCTGTTTTTATTAGTGACATTTTTTACGGTATATAGAGCATACACAAAACGATTAATTCTCTTACAAAGGTCATCTATATGCATTTTAAAATTCAAATTCTGATCAATATTCACACCGAAGAATTTATTTTGTTCAATCTCATCAATGTCGTTGATGTTTAGACTGAACTTGACTTTAGTTTGTTCGTAAAAACAAATATTCATTAAAAAAATAACTCCTCTAAATAAAATATAGCACAGGAAACGGTTTAGAAAATCAAAAAAGGTTTATTAGCTTGCACAATTTTGTAATTGGAAAACTGTATTTATGATCTGTTTGTTAATAGTCCGACGCTGGACATTGGAACCACGCTTACCAGACAGATTCAACATCGTAAAACTGGACTCTTCGCACTTTGGACAATGCTGACTGCGGTCGGTATAGATATTTTTCGAGATTTTAATTCCACCACCCATGAAGTTGCCGGAAGCTATTAATTTATAGAATAACTTACTTTAGTCTACTCTTACACATTTTCTTTCGCCTCAATCGGACAAATGATAATTAAAATCTCTAAAACAAACTAACGACAGTGTCAAGTAGCGGCTTAAGAGAATCTACCACCCCATCTCATCCCATGGGTGTCGTAAAAGTCGACAGAGGGAAAACAAATACCAGGAGTTGGGCAGCAGCATCTTCCTGGAACATCTGAATAAATAAACTGCGGTTGCCAATCCCAATCCAAAAAAATATAATTCAATTTTAAAAAACCTAAATCCACAAGTGTTTCGTCGCGGGCTTCAGCTAGCATATAATATAGTGAGAAATTCTAAACATGTCGAAAAATATTATACTAACAAGTTATAACATCAGACTACTAATCCTCTTAAATTGGAGCTTACTCCACCGCGCTGCTTCACTACTAGTTAACTAACTTTACGTGGCTTTAAATAAAATCATGCTCGTCGTCTGTAATGCTTACGCTAGTGTTAGAATTACCGTTGTGGTAAAAGTTAAAAATAAACCGTTTTTTTTTTTTTGCAGAATTATTAACTATTGGCTTATCCACTAGGCAAAGCGGTCTTTCTTGTTGTAGTCATCGCCCCATGTGTCTAACACCGCGTATAGCCTACCTTCCATCTTACTGCAAGAGTAATATTGAATCAAGTTGGTACCTCTGTGTTTTCGCGTACGTTTTTGACGCTTTACCATCTCCTGGGCAGTTGATAGCTTTTGATAGTATTTGAAAGTTGTTCGAAAATCGGTTAGGAGGAACGTCTTATACAAAAACCTCACGGGTTGAAATTCAAGAAAAGAGCAGTTTGTTTTTTTTATTTATACCTCCTGCAGTATTTTAGCTACAGTAACATTAACATAGAATTAATTTTATTTTATTTTATATATTTACGTTGCACTTACCATCACTTTATCCAATAAAAAAGGTACATTGAAAAATATAGTAAATTAGGGCCATTGACATGTTTTCAAAGATTATTTCTTACATGGCTTGAACTAACATTGCTATTTACATTTTAATTTTTGACTAGTGTAAGAGAAATTTAATTATGAATTGTTAAAGAATTGAATAGTTTATTTTCCTTGATATCGGTATAATTATGGTTAATTTAATTAAGAGCCGTGGTAGCTCAGGGACTAGGACTCGCTTAAAATTTCATAGTACGCGAGTGACCTGGGTTCGATTCCCGGTGCCGGCACCACTAAAATTGTTAATTGCAATTTTAATGATTTACCACGTGCTCGGCGGTGAAGGAGAACATCGTGAGGAAACCTGCATGTCTGAGAAATAAAAAATATTTCGAATACATGTGCAGTCCGCCAACCCGCATTGGAGCAGCGTGGCGGATTCTTCATAGCTCCAAAACACTCTCAGAAACGAGAGGAGGCCTGTGCTCAGCAGTGTGAACTTTATAGGCTAGTATTATAACATTACTTTACTTTACTTTTATGGTTAATTTCATACATTACGAGTACCTTTGTGCGCCATTATAAATTGAACTTCGTAATACTACATTCTTACAAAAAAAATTCTGATTCTGAAAATGGGCTAGTGGTAGGATTCTTGTGCAGAATTCCATCTAGGTAGGTATGCACCACATAACTGTGTTTCGTTCTGAAGAACACTGACAGCTAGTTTAATTACAGAGCATTAGAGAACTGTTTTCTCAGGTTAACGACGTGCAGTGTACTGCCACGTATAAATATTCTGGATGTCACAGCATTTCTTATGCGCAGACATTGCACTTATCATCAAGTAAACGACATGCTCGTCCCATCACTTTATTCCAAAAACTTACACTGCAGTGTTTCTGTTTGGTGAATGGCGAAAACTGGAAACTAATTTACTGGTTCTTCATAATCCCCTAGGGGGATCTGTACTTACAGTAATATTGTTTATGTAGCTTACTGGTCACATAGAATCAGTAGAAGTGGACTACACATTTATTTAATAATACAACTTCCAAATTTACTAACTAAATTGCAAAAAATTTAGTTATCTTAATTGAAATTTTACTTATTTTAATATAATGAATAATCATAGCTACAACGGCTCTCTGTATGCGTATGTGCATTTCCCTAGTTAATATAATGACACGTTATTTTGACAACCTAAATACAGTAGTTATAAGCTGCACCTTTCATTATGATAAGATACCAAACAAACAGCTTCCAATAATTGTTATTAAGTAAATAGTAAGCAATTTAAAAAGGACACATCGAGTTTTACCAAAGTGAAAATGATGTACTAGTTTGAAGTCAGCAACAAAAACATGACTTTGTTTTTAGAAAAAACGCTACGCAAATTAAAATTTACGATTTGTAATAATTTCTTATGTAGAATTCGTAACGGTCATAATAAATCCAGCCACACATGATTAACGAATAAATTGTGCGTTGCGGGAGTTTCTGCTGATATCCTAACTCTCGATACACTACTTCTAAATATAACCACACTTTTTTAAAAAAGAGGGGGCAAACCAGCTAGCGGCTCACCTGATGGTAAGTGATCACAGCCGCCTATGAACATCCACCACACAAGGCGAGCGCGTTTCCGGCCTTTAAGAAAGGAGTAGGTTTTTTTTTCATGGTCCCTTAGTCGCATCGTTCCGCTGGCTACATCAGATTCAAGAAAATGGTCGCCCATAAAGTCTGCTTTCTTCACGATAATAAACTTTCCGTTCTATGTAGCTGTTAACGTCACACGTCCACTTTTTCGAAAAACAATAGAAAAAAAGGTGTCTAAACTTTTTTACTATTATTAAGAATTTAACACGCGTTGCGGTAAGACCTGCTTCCCTTTTGTCCCATGAGAAATCATAGGATATATTCGAAGAGAAAATGTGCAATTGTGGAAAAGATTCTCGAGTTATTACGTTGAATAATTGACGTTATTGCGACAGTGAGTAGACACAATCACATATGTGTTGCCTTTCGTTTTAAATTGTAACTTTATAACATTGAGCCGTGGTAGCTCAGGGGCTAGGCGCTCGCTTTAAATTTCATAGTACGCGAGTGACCTGGGTTCGATTCCCGGTGCCGGCACCACTAAAATTGATAATTGCAATTTTAAGTGCTGATTTACCACGTGCTCGGCGGTGAAGGAAAACATCGTGAGGAAACCTGCATGTCTGAGGAATAAAAAATATTTCGAAGACATGTGAAGTCCGCCAACCCGCATTGGAGCAGCGTGGCGGATTCTTCCTAGCTCCAAAAACCCTCTCAGAAACGAGAGGAGGCCTGTGCTCAGTAGTGGGACATTTATAGGCTGAAACTTTACTTTTACTTTTTATAACATCAATATTTATTTTTAATGTCCTTTTAGAAAGTCAAATTAAGCAAAAAGCATAGAAATAAGTTGATCATATTTTTTGTTGTAGTTACAGGTCTGAAAATAAATACTGCAGTTGTTAGCGTAGCACATATATGAATCAGCACGAACGGGAGAGTTCTACTCTCCCACAAAATTCCAGTGCAAAGCGTACCTGTGTAATGCATATATACCACCCCAGGGCCAGTTATTCTGCCGTGAAGCAGTAGTGTTCAAACATTACTGTGTTTCGCTTAAAAGAGCACAGTGAGCTAGCGTAATCAGTGGGCATATGAGACTTAAGAAGCCATATCTCAGGGTGATGGGCACAGTGTGGTGTCAAACAGAAATTTTCTTGGTGATACAGCATTTGTTATGGGCAGACGTTGCACTTACAATCAGGTGAACGTTTTGCTCGTTTCATCACTTTATGAAATAAAAAAAGAAGACGCAATTATTAGCTAAACCGAAAACCTAACTAAAACTTTTACTACAATAAAAAAGGTAACATGTTGCGGATACGAACCCTCCACCAGGAAATGTGTTGAAATTCTTAAGATCAGATCATTTATGAAACCTATTTTGAATTTTATTTATATTGTATACCGTGTGTGTGTGTAATTCAAAAATACATTAAATTTTACACCGTCGTTTATATTCTTTGTATTGAAATTACATTACAAAATGTATTTTACATTCGAATGTTTTACTCTATGCAAATGATTCTAAAATATTTTGCTTAATACTCGTACGTTATACTCCTAAAAGGGATTGTGAGCTACTGCAAAGTGATTTGACATGCTTTGACACTTATTGTAAAGACAATAACCTAATTTTGACCTTTGACCCTTTTTTCTGTAATAACCATTTCTAAAAAAACGGACACTATAACTATTAAGTAAGTAATCAAAATCTTTCTAGAGTTATACAGATCCGTGGTTTAGATGTAATTACGGATACGTATTGTATTTTTATTATGGTAGTGTCGTAAAAGTCGACAGACGGGAAAATTAAAAACCAGGAAATGGGCAGCAGTATCTTCCTGGAACATGTGATTAAAAAAACGACGCTTGCCAACCTGCCTGTCAAGCGTGGCAACTATGGCGAAAACCCCTCAAATTGAGAGCTACAATCTTTTGAGTCAAGCTGTGGGGGAGGCCTATCTTCAGCAGTGGACTAGTCATACATTTGTTAAAATAATCTTACAAACAACTTGGCTTCATACTGCGCGTTGGTAAACCTTTAAAAAATTCTTTTTTTTTTAATATACCAGCTATGTTCGCAGCTATCTTGAATTTGCTTGCCCAGTTTGGAAACCTTATCACGAGTATGCTTTACATATTAACAGAATCAAAAGAATTTGTAAAAATTTGTAAAATCGCTTGATATCAGAACCGGACACAGTTATATTGATTACTTTGATTCATTAAAACTCGATAAAATCCAATCACTTGCGCCGTGACAGAGTACACTGTGTTCTTCTTTACAAAATTATTCATAATTACAATGATGCCCCATTCCCTGCTCCATGATATCTCATTTGCCTCGTGGAAATGAACGCCAATATCGCCAAAAAAAATCTGATTCATATATAGAAGAACGTCTAACTCTAAGAATGTATTTGTTAAGCATGCTTGTAAATTATATAACACTAACGAGAGACTGGTTGATCTAGATATATTTTTGGCACTGTTCCCTCTTTAAAAAACATATTTCTTTTCATGATGTACTTTCTTATTTTTTTTTGTAATATATATTTTTATATTTTTGCTGTTAATCAGATTGATTGTTATATAACAATTTCTGATAATTATTGTTTTTTGTCTCCTGCCTGCACTGTTTGGTAACAAATTTTATGTTAATAAATAATTTTTGCAAAATGATGTAACGAAACTGTAGGTTAACATAACTAGATTATGTTAACCTAATGGAAGTTTGTTCAGAGTTTCTTTATGAAGGACTGTTTGCTTCTTTTCAATAAAATAAAATTAGACTTCCTTTGAATAGAAATATTTCAACACAACAGATTTCCATGAAATACTTACAATATACGAGTATTACTGTAAAAACAATAATAATCTACAACCTGTATGCTATGTTCAGAGTAAAAAAAAATTGTCATGTTTATTATAAGTTATTTACTGTTAAGTGTCGCTCATTAAAAACGTACCCTTGTCATTATTTAAATAATTAGTACGATTACAATTAGCAGTTCCATCATCATCATGATCATCATTTCAGCCTATCACTAGTCCACTGCTGAACATAGGCGTCCTCCATAGATTGCAACAAAAGTAAGTAACTCTCGTTTTGGGGGGATATTGCCATAGTTGCCACGCTTGGCAGGCGGGTTGGCAACCGCAGTTTATTCATTCAGATGTTCCAGGAAGATTTTAATTTTCTCTCTGTCGACTTTTACGACACCCTCAGGATGAAATGGGGCGGTAGATTATCTTGAGCCGCCACCACATGGGTCATTCATCATCATCATTTCAGCCTTATATAGCCCTGTTTGGCTTTTTACACTGTCATGAGCCATCGACTTCCCGAAAAACGATGCAGGTCGTCGCTCCATGAGTGGGGGTCGCCCTACACTGCCTTACTACTTTGCCGGTACGAGGTTGCAACACGACAACATTTCAAGAGTAGTAGTAGAGCACAGATAAATAAAAGTAAATTATTGGTTTAGTTTCGGTATATTATGTGTATAGAGCTGACAAGGTAGACGTTGTTCAGTCTTTTCAAGTAGGTAACTTAATGAGTTTGTTTGTTTATAATTGACGACAGCGCATTTGTTATGGCCAGAGGTTGCACTTATCATCAGGCGAACGTTTTGCTCGACTAGTCACTTACTCTTATAAAAACAGGTTACACGATCACTAACAGACTCACTAACCATTAATATAATTTGTTTTGTTGTTTTTATTTTAGAAAGTGACAAGACAAGCATAACGCCTGATGTCAAATGTAACATCCGCCCATAAAAAATGCTGCATCATCCAGAATATTTCTGTGTGGCATCACACTGCGCTCGTCTCCCTGATACATCAGTTATTATTATTATTATTTTATTGCAATTAGGATGAAAAATCCAGTTTTAGCTCTTTGTATGTGCAGCGTAATGAATAAATAAATTACGCTGCAATTTCACCAAAAGTTCTTAATAAAAAACAATGGAAAAACTGGTTTACTTTCCGTATTCAGTTTCGGTTTTGCTAATGAGGGAAACATTATATTTTTTTACTAGCACTGTAAAGGAAATGCCATGCCGGGTCAAAGTAATTAAGGTGTTTGTTTTTATTTTGTGCCCGTGCCAAATTAGAAAAAAAAGGGTTTTTATTGCACTACACAGTTCGACCGTGTAAGTTCACTTATTTTAAAGGACTTAACTGTTTAAGATGACGCCACTTTTTTAATAATCTTTCATCGCAATGGCTGTGGGATGTAGATATGTATCGATCAAATCATATCTGTATCATTAGTATAGAATTTAATAATTCCATTCGATAAGGACAATGGAAGCCACGGGACCAGCAGTGGGCAAAGTTTATGTGAATGTGATAAATTACTTGATACAATAGTTACTACACAGCTGAAATCCTTTACAATTTTTTTAAAAAATTCTTTAAAAACATAAATCGTATGAGCACAAGCTCGTAAAACCTGTGATAGACCGGCCACAATACAATAATGTGATTCTAATAATACAATATTGTGAGTCAAAAATTATTAAAAATATGGCTAGAGAGCTATATATGGGCATATTTTCGGAAGCGTGAAATTAAGCTGCATGTAATCAACTAATGCATGTTTAGTTACCTTTGACTTCTGCTTATTTCTGTATCTCATTTAAATAACTGAAGTTTACCAGAAATCTCTATAATGAGTTACATTCCTTTTTTTTAACCATTTTTCGTAACAAAAGTTAAATTACGATGTAAATAGTGGAACTGGAAATTTACTGTCATATATAACACAATAAAAACCTGCCAAGTCTGACCACGTGCAGTAAAGGGTTCCGTAGAGAGAAATAGCGTGTAATCGAAAAAATTCTTTATTTCAAAAATTTCACTTATTACAAACAATTTTCTTTGAAAGTGTTTTCTAATTTCTATCAGCTTCATTTCATTCCCTTCATCATTGTGTAGGTTCAAAAAACACTTTTCTTCAAAATTTAATCTATATAGTGCCAGTAATCTCCAAGCAAAATGGCACTGTGACATACGGACTGACGGACAGGACGAAATTATTAAGGATTCTTTTTTTACTATGAAACCCTAAAAATAGGCACATGTGAGAAGCAATACATTTACACTGAATCTGAGCATCAAGTATCAGAAAACCTCTGCAACGTCGCGTAGGAATGGTAAGTATTTTTTCGTCGTCGCAACTATGGCATTTTTCTTACTTGTGGAAAAGGCTTATTGCCAGCAATGGACATAAAAAAGATCGATAAAGATTTCATTAGGGAATTAAGAGTAAAACTCTATTGAAAACAAAATTCTTGTGACGATATGACGTTTTACACATGCTCAGTAAGTAATTTAAAAACTTTGGATAATCCTACTATTTCAGGGATTATCAAACAGTTGCTTGTCTCCATTATATGTATGTATACGTATGTTGTATATGAATGTGTATGGATGTATGTGTAAATGTATATATTTATGTTTATGTATAGTATTATTCATTTACTTCATTTTTTTCTTGTTTAATATATACACCTTCCACCGCTTTTTCACCACGCCACGGGTTGACTGGCAGAGAACGCCTATTGGCATTAAGTCCGCTCATTGTTACCTTAATTTTAAGGTTTGCAATAAAGTTTTTAAATAAATAAATAAATGTTTACAATGTTATTATTCTCTGGTTGACCTTCACTTTGCAAAAAAAAATGTTTGAACCGTGATTACATTCTTTCTTGTGTTCCTTTAGGCGCTTTTTCTTTATGCAGACTTTTGTCGTTTATATTTTTTCATTACTTCCTGAATTTTCCGCCTCTGTGAATTCGCTTTTTGTTATTTTTCTGTAAGTATTCCAAACTGATTGAATTTATGTAACCAAGAAAAATTATGTTATAATGTATTACGAAATATTTCTTAGTTAACGTGCATTATCAATATCTATTGCTACGGCCAATATAATTGACGTTCGGCATTCAACTGATGCTACCAAATACATGGACTTACAAAACTATTATAAGTACCTTCTCATTGTCTGTGGGGGAGAACAATGGTCCATACTAGACAGCCACAAGTTAATGACAAAGATATTTGAGATGGTTTTCCCTATATCTGACGGAGGCATAATATTTTTCTAGATCAATCCACCAAATGGTGGTGACGTTAGGTAATCTATCACCCTATTTCGTGAGAATGATGCTAATGTATTTATGTGTATATAATACATGACACAGCCAGGGGGATGTACCACATTATGTTTCCCTTAACGCAGTCAAATATCCAAAATTTCCCGGATTGGGACGCAGAGTTTTGATTTAGTGGTGTCTGCCAATCCGACTGCCAATCGTGGCGAAAACAGAAATTTATCCCAATTAGAGAAAGGCCCATATCTGACAGTTAACTTTTTAACAGGGTAATACTGATTATAACAGATCATTTATCTTCTACCTTTAGTTTCATTAAACACAAATTTGGACTTTCGTCTTTTTTATGGTTACTTTGAGCTGAAGAATCTCTTTATGTCCAAATACTTTAGGAATTGTTTCAGTAATAATTCTTTTCATAAATGTGTTTCCTTAGGCCACTTTTTTCGATTCAGACGTTTGCCGTTTGTTTATTTTCCATTTCTTCTCGAGTTTTCCGCTTCCCAGAACACGTCTTTTGTTATTTTACCAAGAGAATTTCAGAAAGATTGAATTCATACTACCGACGTAAATGATTTAATGCGTTCACTTTTCCTTTTGGTTTTGGAGGGAACAGGATTATAAATTTTTCACTTCTTAATTCTAATACATAGGCAATATTTAAAATATACTATGTAACTACGCGAAATATCAACAGTCTTTGTGAGGAGAGTATACCAATTTTACCGATTATTCAGTAAAAACATTGAAGCAAAAATTTTTAATATTGGTGAAGCATCATTGCTTTATTGTAAATAATTTTGAGGATTTAGGTTTAATCTGTATCTCTCGCATTACATATTTTTTAAAATTATAAACTCTCTGTAACACTAGTATAATGCAGTGCCCATAATTCCGAAACTTTCCGAGTTTCACTAAACGTCGTTAAGATGGCCCTAGCAGAGTAATCATCTGGTACATTATTTTTGCGCGTTCTTCACAATCTAGGAAAACTTTCCCGCGCTTTTCAAAAAAAATAAAAATTAAAAAGATGAAAAAAAAACTTTTAGTATGAGAATGTCGATTTGCTCCGCTAACAAAAATATAAAAATAACGACATCCCATTATTAATTGTGGTGAATAATTCAGCGTGCTACAAGATTATCATAGATTGAAAATAACTTGAAGAGATATTCTTCGATTACACCGAAGCTGGTCAGCAGCCAGCAGCAGCCGTCGCAAGTGATCTCGGATTGCATTGAGGTACGTGGGCATATTTATCACCTGCATATTGTGGATATACTAGTGTTTTTAGAGAGTTTATCAATGAGTTTTCTAATATCGTGATCAGCCATAAAAAATATTTATAGGTATTGATAAAAATATGATCGCACGTACGTACGATATTGAGAATGTTCATGAGCGGCTGTGATCACTACATACAATCAGAGCGACAAATACCTCGGGGTCACTTTAGACGCAGCGCTGTCGTTCGCTGCACACATTAAAACATACGCAATAGAGCGGCTTTTATCTCAAGCCGTCTATACCCATTAACTTGCTCTTCAAGCAAATTGTGCTTAAGACACAAACTTCGCCACCCGTAATGGACTATGATTGCGTCACTTTCGCTCATGCGACGGGCAATCAATTAAAGAAGTTACAGAGCGTTCAAAATCGATTCTTGCGAACTGCCACCGGAGCCGGTTGGTATCAACGCAGCGTAGACCTTCACAGTGACTGTGAAATGCCCTTAATCTCTGAACACTTCAGAGAATTATCACGGCGGTTTTTCGAAAAACCCGCTGGTGGTTAAAGCAGCAAATTACCGACCAGATAGAAACGCGACCGTACGCAAACGTCACCCGCGAAACGTGCTAGACGACACATACGTCTCAGCACTCCCTGACCACGATACGGTCAGTCACGATCCAGGCTACACAGTTAATAGCTTTAATATAACACGCACCACGACTCGCGACCGCCGGGCTAGGGCGATTCTCACCGCCCAGAGTTACCGACACACGAGTCGACAGTCCGAATAGAGGCCTGTAGCCTCCCTCGGACGGTCATTAGACGACTTAAAATATTTTGAATTATTCGAAATCGCGCAAGCACGCAACGAACGCGACACAGTCCGAATTTCGAGGTTTTTGTAGGAGTTTTAGTTTATTTAAGTATTTATATTTGGGTCAAACCAAACCTGGCACGTGGGCCCCTGGACCGCGAGCACAGTATCTGAAGCTGTTAAAGCCGAGAAGGCTAACACAAATTACATCACCGAAAATGTATATACAATCAGATGAGCCACTTGCTCGTTTGCCTCCTCTTTTATAAAAAATATAGACTTAAAGATTTGGGAAATTGTAGAAGTAGTAATCCACAATTTAAAAGACGTGATACGAGTGGTTCTTGAAGTGCTAAGAATAAATTTAATTGCAGAAAATTTAATTAAGACAAGACCATTACATACGTAGCTTGAACAAAAGTTAGTTAGTTTGTTCTGAAATTAGAGTGGAGTTTTGTCGCAGTAGTGACAGTGGTGTCGGTGTCGAAGGGTCACTGTGGTGAAAAAGTGGATACAAGCGTACTGCCACTGTACTCGAGAGACAGAGAGAGAGTTATCTATAACATTGATGAGACTAAATTGAAAACACATACATCAATTACAACATTTCAAGTATATAAGGACATAATTAAACAAATAACAATAGCCGGCGGCTCTAAAAGGGGTGGTACCATAACTGATACAAAACCTGTTGTTCCAATGTTTAATTAAATAAATAGTAGAACAATAAAAATAGTGAACAAATAATACATCTAAGTATTTTATTTAATTAAAATTACATGTCTTGTGTATGTTCTCGGGCATGCAAATTACCACTATTTATAAACTTAAAAATACATTTTATGTTTTGGTTTTAAACAAACAATTTAAAATTCTAAATTGAAGAAATAAATGGTTCTCCGTGTTTCATCTATGCCGTAACCGGTACTACTGAAAGAATAATAAACTATTTCGGAGAGAGGCAGCTACCGTAAAATAGACTATCAACGTGTGGAGGTTCTGAACGAAAACAATTATCTTCGATGTCTAGGGGAAACATGCTATGTAATTGGATACATGTACTTTTGAATTACTTGTTATTCTTTACAAATTAAGGCAAACATAAAGAATACAATGAAGTTTTAAATGAGTAATGAATTCTTATGTTCGGCGAATATTGAAATAATATTTAAGTATTAGATATTTGTGTTGTAAAAATTATTGGAAATATAATAAAAGTTATTATGAAATATTTAGATTTTTATTATTATTTTATACAACAAACACCGACATAGAGCCGTAGTAATTTAGGAGACCGGCGCTCGCATAGAATTTAATAGTACGTGAGTGACCTGAGTTGAATCTCCTCAAAGAATGTTCTGCAATTTTAAGTGCTGATTTATCACGTGCTGAGCGGTGAAGGAAAACATTGTGAAAAAGAGTGCATATTTGAGTAATAAAATATTTCGAAGACATGTGAAGCCCGCCAACACGCATTGGATCAGCGTGGCAGACTCCTTCCTGACTTCAAATTGCTCTAAGAAATGAGAGGAGGCCTGTGCTCAGGAGTAGGACATTAATAGGCTGTAACGTTTTTTTTTAATTTTACAACGCTCACTTTCGGTGACTACTAACATTGTAGTTTATCTTTTTTTTATTTTTATTTGATGAAGTAACGACACGAGCAAAACGTTCACCTGATGGTAAGTGCAACTCTGTCCATAACAGATGCTGTGTTACTCAGAATATTTCTGTGTAGCACCACACTGCGCTCGTCACCTTGAGACATCAGTTCTTAAGTCTCATATGCCCAGTGATTACGCTAGCTCTCAGTGCCCTTCAGACCGAAACACAGTAATGTTTGCACACTACTGCTTGACGGCAGAATAACTGGCCCTGGGGTGGTGTAGATCTGAGATCCTTTCCCATAATCAATTCTTTATAAATAACTAGCGGTGACCCGTAGTTTTACCCACGTATAACAAGCCATCGTTCACCTGAGGATTCACTGTTTTGCCCTACTCGGTAATGTTTAGTTCACAGCGTGCAACATTTAAAGGCCATAGTATAAAGTTTTATAGCTTAAATCTTTTTTCAATAAACAGGCTAACTAATGCAATAATATTTTTTTCAAATCGAAATAGTGGTTTCTGCGATTAGTGTGTTCAATACGCAAACTCACCAGCTTATTCATAGTAGTAAGATAAGTTAGTCGATTTCAAATATATCTTGGTCGGAACAGCAAAGTTGACTTAAACAATATGATTTAATTAAACTAGAAACTGAAAGTCATATATATAGACGTTAACATTTACTTTGACTACATTACTAACTAAATGAGTAAATGTTACATTAGAAATGCTTCGAGGGCGTTGTTGGGGCCGCTTTTGCAGCGTCTCGGACACCAATTTCTTCCACAAGAGACCGCGTAAGAGGTGCGCGTCCTTGGTGCGCAGGATGCGGGTCTGCTCCAATATCGTACTGATGATAGCAGATAGACTTGACCAAATTTGCCTCTACAAGACTTGCTCAAAACCCATAACGGCATATGAAAGCGCCGCTTAAGCTTAAGCTAGGGC